>CM064521.1:16777169-17377169 GCA_032716605.1 Paralithodes platypus
ATTATTATTATTATTATTATTATGATGAATGTCAAACCAATTATACCTGCCCCAGACCTCTTTGTAAAAAGGTCGCCGGGAGGTAAAGACCAAACAAACAGACTGCATTGTTTCAATGGCTTTGAAAAGCAGAGAAAACCAAGGCCAACAGGTGTCAGCCTGATCACCTAGAAAACTGAGTGGAATAACTCAACGGGAATAACTCAGGAAGCCTGAAAGGTAACCTACACCAAACGAGACATTTTAACACATTTTATACAAAGGGTGTGCGCAAAAATATGGATACGTGAACAGGAGGGCGTAATGCATAAAGCAAAAACCGGGGCAAAGGTAGCCATGACAGAGACTGGTGGGATACTTACTCCAGGTTCTGCATAGACCCGCCGGGACCCAGCTCTGGAAATTTTTTTTTTTCCAGGAATTAATGCTCATAAGGTTAACCCAAACATGTTCGCACACAAGTGTTAAATAACCCGCCGGGTAACGAGACGTAATACTCAACGACGACAGCTCGCTACGTGGTGGGGTTTCCTAAGTAAAAGATTTCAGAATATCTTAATTTGTCCAAAAGATTTATGAATACCCTCTGACATAATATATAAAGACCAGCATGGCGTTTATAACTGATGAAGTCTTTCCGGTGGTGTTTGTTTCAAGATGCAATTTTGGAAAAAAACCCTAAAAAAGCTAAAAAAAAAGACGTATTTCCGGGGTCCCCGAATTATCTTTAGATAAAAAACTGGGAAGCCTGACAAATATACGAGATCTAACTTCTCCCGAAGTATCTTTTTAGATCGCCGTATGTTGAAGGCGGCGATACAAAACGTATCCCTCAATTGTCTGGTTAACTAACTGAATCGTAAATTCGTTATTCCCATCCCTCCAAGGAGCACCCGCCGGGTGTGAATATTTAAAAAAAACGTTAACCCCAATTGTGCCCTAAAGCGCCGTATGTTGAAGGAGGCGATACACAATGCATCCCTCAATTGTCTGGTCAACTAAACTGAATTTTGCAAATTCGGGCATCCCACCCTTCCAGGTTGCACCCGCCGGGTGATTTAAAGTTTAAAAGTTAACCCCAAATGTTCCGAACCCCACTTCTTTGTAAAAAATCGCCGGGGAGGAAATACAAAGATCGCGAATTGCAAATCAGTCAATATAACCACCCAAAGGTACAACCGCCGGGTTTTATATGCAATGGCAAACCAATTGTACCTGCCCCAGACCTCTTTGTAAAAAGGTCGCCGGGAGGGAAAGACTAAACAAACAAACAGCATTGTTTCAATGGCTTATTAAAGATTTCAGCATATCTTTCACCTGTCCAAAAGAATTAAGAATAACTTCTTAATCCTCATAAAGATGAAGCATATCTTTATTAAAGATGAAGTCTTTCAAGTATCCCTTTACACTTGAAACACTAGTAAGATTCCGGCATCTTTTTATCCCATAAAAAGTCTAAGCCTATCTTAATCTCTAATCCGGCTTCTTCCAGAAGCCCTCATAGATCGGCGTCTTGAAGGCCGTGATACCCTATTGTATCAATCAATTGTTTGGCAAATTATCTCGAATCGCAAATCCGTTAATATAACCACCCGAAGGTACAACCGCCGGGTTTTATATGCAATGTCAAACCAATTATACCTGCCCCAGACCTCTTTGTAAAAAGGTCGCCGGGAGGTAAAGACCAAACAAACAGACAGCATTGTTTCAATGGCTTTGAAAAGCAGAGAAAACCAAGTCCAACAGGTGTCAGCCTGATCACCTAGAAAACTGTGAGGAGCCCCCCTCGACGGGAATAACCCAGGAAGCCTGATCCCAGGCTCGACCATAGAAAACGCAGTTTCTGATGAGCCCTCAAGCGACCAACTCGTCGGGGTAACTTACCTATTTTAGCCATCCTGACTAAAACTCGGTAAACAAAAACGGTGTTCTCGGAGCAACGAGAAAAACGCCGGAAAGGTAAACCACACTAAACGATACATTACAGGAGGGCGTAATACATAAAGCAATGAATAACACAGGAAGCCTGATCCCAGGCTCGACCACAGAAAATGCAGTTTCTTATGAGCCCTCAAGCGACCAAACTCGTCGGGGTAACTTACCTATTTTGAGCCATCCTGACTAAAACTCGGTAAACAAAAATGGTGTTCTCGGAGCAACGAGAAAAAACGCCGGAAAGGTAACCTACACCAAACGAGACATTTTAACACATTTTATACAAAGGGTGTGCGCCAAAATAGGGAGACCTGAACAGGAGGGCGTAATGCATAAAGCAAAAACCGGGGCAAAGGTAGCCATGACAGAGACTGGTGGGATACTTACTCCAGGTTCTGCATAGACCCGCCGGGACCCAGCTCTGGAAAAAAAAAAAAATTCCAGGAATTAATGCTCATAAGGTTAACCCAAACATGTTCGCACACAAGTGTTAAATAACCCGCCGGGTAACGAGACGTAATACTCAATGACTACAGCTCGCTACGCGGTGGGGTTGCCTAAGTAAAAGATTTCAGAATATCTTAATTAGTCCAAAAGATTTATGAATACCCTCTGACATAATATATAAAGACCAGCATGGCGTTTATAACTGATGAAGTCTTTCCGGTGGTGTTTGTTTCAAGATTAAATTTTGGAAAAAAAAAACTAAAAAAGACGCCGGCCCCCGAATTATCTCGTAGATAAAAAACTGGGAAGCCTGACAAATATACGAGATCTAACTTCTCCCGAAGTAACTTTTTAGATCGCCGTATGTTGAAGGCGGCGATACAAAACGTATCCCTCAATTGTCTGGTTAACTAACCGAATTGTAAATTCGTTATTCCCATCCCTCCAAGGAGCACCCGCCGGGTGTGAATATTAGTTTAAAAAACGTTAACCCCAATTGTGCCCTAAAGCGCCGTATGTTGAAGGAGGCGATACACAATGCATCCCTCAATTGTCTGGTCAACTAAACTGAATTTTGCAAATTCGGGCATCCCACCCTTCCAGGTTGCACCCGCCGGGTGATTTAAAGTTTAAAAGTTAACCCCAATTGTTCCTAACCCCACTTCTTTGTAAAAGATCGCCGGGGAGGAAATACAACAACAGCATAGTTTTATATTGGCTTTGCAAAACCGAAAAAACTACAAACAACACGTGTCCGTATGAACACTGTTAGATGGGTACAGCCAACCCGCCGGGAATCATAAGGAGCATGAAACAGGCACCCCAGAGATGCAGTCCTGGGGAGCCACAGACACCCACTCGCCGGGGAAACGAGCCGGCAACCAGCCGGGGTTATCAAAGTGAAACCGAGAAAAACCCGCCGGAAAAAACCCACCACGTCCAGATACCATCTGAACGCACCACCAGACCGAGGCATAGCCAAAACACAACTAACGCCGGGCCCAACATAGTCCGTGGAATTAGCCAATACACAACTAACCCAGGACACATAAATAGTCCGTGGAATTAGCCAATACACAGCTAAACCAGGACACACATGACACAGTAGTACATATTTAGAAAATAAATCAATAACACTTGTATATGTGGTAAAGCTACGAGAGGCTGGCTAGGCCTAGGCAGACGGATAACATTAACATGTCGGAATATAAACAAAAAACACTGAATTATATCACAACAGGAACCACCGCCAACACACCACTGTAGCAAATACTTCCGGCAAAGGGAAGAACTGACTCGGGACCCAGAAAAAAACTTCACTAAGTGAAGAAAAATACGCTGGGAACGTCAGCAAAAATACGCTACCTCATCAGACAGATAAAAGGAAGCAATAACGCGTAATGAAAGCCGCCTGCATCACAAAGCTAGCTAACTGTGAAAAAGTTCACCTGTCCACAACAGGACCACGAGGGTACATCCGAAATAGATGCCCCAAACACACGACCCAAAATACACTGCACTGCGGGCAACCAGCCCAGGACACTCCTGCTACGCATATCCTAACCTTACTCGATACATCCCGGAGTAAACAAATGAGAAAAAATCACTAGGGACGCAGCAAATGCGGAACCAGCGGAGCGTGGAGAGACACGTCCGGGCCGGCTGATCGCAGAGCAGAGAAGGAAGAATGACGCCTGAATCAGCGTCTGGTCAAAGATCCACACAAGTACATCCACGATATGATGGAAAGCTTATTGGATAGTTATTCTTATTTTCTTTTTGTTTTTTATTTTTTACGAAGTTTTTTTCGTAGTGAGAACCCAATTCATAATGACTGAAGCCATGAGTGAGGTCGCGTGCACTCATGATGAAGGCTCCTCAGATTTTAAATGCTCTGCGCGGTAGATTCAAACTACGGCGGATTAGTGTTTGAAGAGGATGCCTTATGTAATAGGCATGTTCGTCAATGATGGAGGGGCCACTAATAAATAGATGGCTTTATTGATAATCCTGTTTTTCTACAGGATTAACTTGGGTAATGTGGGCTCTATCTGACTGGGTATATAAGGCTGCATGCACAATACAAGGTATGAGGAATAGAGAACACAAAATAAACACACGGTAACACGACACACGATCACTTTTATTTAGATAGGTGAATAAAGAGCATAGAAAGATAGTAAGACTCGTAAAAAACAAATAATAGAAGGGAACTGCTAGCATTAGCGGATCTGGATGGAGCCTAGTCTCCCACTTCCAACGTTCAGGTATACTCTTCTGATCACGGATTTAGTTAGCAAGGTTTATTATACTGGAAGACCTCAACGTATTTATGTATTCAATTTCACTAATTAGATTTCTTTCTGGCAGCTCGCGTGCCCAAGTAGCAGCTCACAGTTAGAATTAGATACGCGTATATTTCTGAACACGGCAATTCTAGTAACCTCAAGGGGATACTGATCTAAGATTTATATTCCTATGACAGAAATACGTAGAACACAAATCAGTGGGCGAACGTTAGATATCACTAGGGTTTTAATATCTGAATAAGGTAATTACGAGAGTCAATGTCGCCTGTTAATTAATGAACACTGATACGCTTAGTACGTCCCAAATGGAATGGTTAAATATGAGTTACACTGGGCAAGTTATAGCCACTTCATAGAAAAGTTAATAAGTGAATGTCGAACTGGTACTATAACACTTAGTACTAGTAACATGAATCTTGAATAGTATTTGTGGGTCTGGTCCTGGTTATCTTGCTTCCGGTGATGTTGGGGCTAACGACTGGTTCCTCGGCCGTCCAGGTGGTCCAAAATGTAGGAAGTTCTCAAGTCGGATCTCTTGACGATCGGTGCTGGCTACACACTTATATACCCACTAATTTGTGTGAAGGTTATAAGGTGCACGTTGGGACTTGTACATGGACAGCTCTTCTATTTAACTTCTGCCATGGAGTCTGCCGGCTCGGGAATCTCTCAACTCCGGAACACACAAGGGCAGAGCTAGAGGTTAACTTCAGGGTAGTGACCACTGGTTGGTGTCTAACTTTCAACTGATTTGACTGGGGGCGGGAGCTAGGTTTATAGGCTCGGTTCTGGACCCTGTAGACAATAGGGATCTCGAGTCTTATGGACTTATTTGAGTTCTCAATAGATATGGGGACTAGGTAAGATGGTGATTACTGTTGTGGCACATGGCTATAGGAAGCCTTCAATTTGTGATATAACTGAGCCTTAGTAAAAGGTACTATTTTGGCTATACTGGAAGTATTTATGGGAGGGAGACTGGATCTACTTTGCGGGGAGGACTGGGACAGCTGTGATAGGGGCGTCTCTCTTATATTGCTCAGTCTTCGTTCTATTGCCTAGCTGAGGTGCTAATTTGACTATCCGAGTATGCAAAACAGGTGCATGGGTTATTGTGGGTACAGAGAGGTGAGTAAGGGGGTTAGACATGCATGGATAGTTCATGGATAGGAAGAATTCCTAGGCTACCTGGCAATGACCCGGAAGTCAAAACAGGGGTCAGGTATACCTCCGCGGGGGTGGGGGTCTCCCTCCTCAGGTGGGTAAAAAAGGGGTAGCCGGGCGCTCTCTCTTTGGGATGGTCGTCCGGCGGCTGTGGCTAGGGGCTTGCCATATCACCAGTGTTTGTAATAACCCTCTGTTTATGAGACAGATGTGGGTCTTCTTAATATGCAAACCGAAGGTGCCTTGGCTAGCTGGTTTTAATCGGTTGGTTGTTAATCGTATGGTTTGCTGGATCTGGTGGAGACTGGTTGCTAACTCTGCCACATTTATCTGGAAGTATGGCAATAGAAGTTAGTTACTGGTGAGGCGGCTAGCCTCGCACCGACGACCATTGGGTGCAGAGTTGTGAATAGGTTGTAAGAGAATAGATGGCATGCAAGGGGTTAGTAAAGTTCTAATGTTGTTCTGGCCTGCTAAGGGAAGGCAGGCTGGATAGGAGTATATATATAAAAGGTTGGAGAGCATTAGCAACGGAAAAATCAAGGATCTTCAAGAGGTATGAGAGAGAGGCTAGGTCGGACAAGAGTCGAGAAGCGCGGGGTATTTTAATGAGAGGGGAGGAGTTCAGGGGGGGGGGCTATAGGGAAATTTGACCCTAAGGTCTCTGGGCGTGGGGATGGCATTAGGCTGCAGTTGATATTGGAGTTTGAAAAGGCAGTGAAAGTACGTTAGCCAAATGCTACCGGGGAGTGCAACTATGGGGTGGTATATGAGTCTGGAAAAGATAGAATTATGTGGACTGTGGGGCTGGGGGGAAGAAGGAGGTGAACTGTATGTGTGTGCTTGACTGTGGGTAAAGTGGGGAAAAACATGGTGTATTATTCTTCGTCAGTACGAGGGGTTATGGATACTATTAGTTGGCACGAGCTTTTGCACGTCTAGTTGTCCCTGGGAACTGCGTTTTCTATGAAATATATACCAAGAAAAACGGCAGTTCGTAGGGGTACTTCGTTATTGTTTTGAGGTACTTATGACAGATACTGGTACTAAGGTTATCTATACAATCTGGTTGGGGTAAGAGGTGTAGGACACGAAGCAAATTGGCGTAGTGTGAACTGTGGATACGAAGGAGGTGATTGGAAGACGTATAACAATTGTGGAGAAGTAACGGGAAAAAGGTGAACACAATGGCGGATATAGATACTTAACCTAAGGATTGAATACATAGATTTTATGGGCGATGATTCTTCAGAAACTTAGTCTGGCAAGACAAGATATGTTAGGGAATGTTAACATGTGTACATAAACTAAGGATTGAATACATAGATGAACGACGACATTATAGTCGTCGTCCTAATAAGGTGATGAAAACTGGTTGATCTGCACTTGGCACAATACGACATTAGGACGTGCCGCTATGTCGTATCAATACTGGTGGCAGTTAATATTATAGAGACACTAACATTAATACTTAAACTAAGGATTAAATACATAGATTTATGGGGGCGATGGGTCTTCAGAAACTTAGTCTGGCAAGACAAGATAGGTTAGGGAATGTTAATATTAATACGTAACCTAAGGATTGAATACATCGATGAACGACGATATTATAGTCGTCGTCCTAATAAGGTGATGAAACCTGGTTAATCTGCACTTGGCACAATACGACACAAGGACAGTGCCGCTATGTCGTATCAATACTGGTGGCAGTTAATATTATAGAGACACTTAGTTACTAGAGGAACAATGCAAGGGGCGACTGAGCACGGGTTACATATATCTATACTCGTCATGGAAATTGATATACGAGGTCTAGGGACAGGCGTGGGTGTTTTAACTTCTAAGATATATAACATCTACTTCTCGGATGTAAGAACATACATAGATATATGGCTGTCTGCTTTGTTGGCATTGGCTCAACCTGGGGACAGGGCATGGGTGTTTTTAATATGAATGTATATTCCTGTTCATCATCATTGTAGTTAGAAGTGTAGGACACGAGGGGGTAGTGTACGTGAGGTGTGGAAAAATGGTCAGTTTAGAAGGGGTAGGTAGGTGCGACCTGGAGCTGCTTAGCCCTGCAGGCTTGGGCCTGTCTGAAATGGCTGGCTCGGTCAGCTGGTCCTTTCGTTCTGTGGACCTTTCTTTCGGGTGTTTCTGTGTGGTGTTCGTTCGTGGCTTCTGAGGTGGGCTTCTCGTTCTGGGGCATTTTACTTCCCTCTCCTTCATTATAGGCTCGTCCCCGAGCCTCAAGGGTGAAGTAATAAGAAGCATAGTTATGGTGGGTCATTTTGAGGGTATTTAGAAGTTTCCACCAAGCAAGAGAGCGACGGTCAGGTTTCTTTTGTAGGTCAATGTATACCTGTAAGAATGTGTCCTCTGTGTTGTGACGGGCGGTTGCCCGGGCTTGATGTGGGCGTTGTAGACGTAAGTGTCCAGTGGGGGTTTTTACTTTAACCTTTCGTATGAATGGTTTGTAGCTTTCCCCCGAGGGGGTCGGAGTGAGGTGTGTGGGACTGACAGGAGGTCTGTTTAGTGTGGTGAATGGGTTACTAACCGACGGGGGATTAACGTCTGACAACAGAGCTGGGGATGAAGGGGGAACATGAGTCTGGATTTCTTTTGGTTTTCTTGGGCGGTGTTGTAGGCTGGCAAAATTTAGTGAGGCAATGCGCAAGATAGGTTTAGGTAAGGTGTGTGACGGAGGTGTGTGAGAAGGAAGGGGTGTGTGTGTTGTGTGGCTTGGGTCTTTAGTGTCGGAACGGGGTGTTATTTTTATCTCACCGTCTTTAAATCTGATGGGTCTGTTGATTATTCTACCTCGGGCGGTTCTGGTGGGAAGGTAGAAGTTTGTCGTGGGACTTGAGTCGCTCGACGATGTTTTATATTGAGGGGAGGAACGTTTTACAGATAAAGGACATGTGGGGGTTCTCTCAGGTGTGACTTTGGGGGGGATTCCTTAGGGGTTGGTTGGTTGGGGGTTCGGTGAGATGAGGAGGTTGGTCGATGTTTGGGTGGGGTGGTGGGATCGTGGAGGGGAAAGGGAGGGATCCGGGGGGGGGCTAGACGGGTGGGTAGAGAGTGTAGATTTAAGTTGGAAGGTTGGGGGTAGGGACGTGTGTGGGGTGTGTCGTTTGGTGAGGTTGGTGATTTGCTGGTGGTGGAAGTGGGCGGTTTTATGGGTGTTTGGTGGGGGTTGAGAGGGGATGAGGTTGAAGAGGAAGGTATGTGTTTTCTTGTGGGGGTGGGGGTTGTTACTTCTGGACTATAGTTAGAGGGTTTATGGTGTTTAGGGGTGATTATTCGTCTTCTTTCCCTTTGTGGAGGAGAAGTCGACGAAGAAGAAGAGGAGGAGGTTAGTGGTCTGGCAGCCCTACGGAATTTGGTTAGCAGGGTGTGTTTCCTGGAGGTTTTAAAAAGTTTTTGTCGTGGGCGTAGGTTGTAGCGTGAGGTTACTGAGGTAGATTGTGTGGTGTGTTTGGGTGTGTACTTGGTTTTGGGTAGGGTGTGTGGTTTTCTTAGTGTGGTGCCTGGGGAAGGTATGTCAGGGCTAGACGGCAGAGTTTCTGTTGTGGTCGGGGTTGTGGGGGGAGGCTTTCGTATTTGGATAAGCGGGGGAGGTACTTGATTATCAGAAGTGAACAAAGGTGTCATGGTGGAAGAGGGTGTGATAGTGGGGGCTTGGGGTTTGTGGAGGTTAGTTCGGGGGGTATGTTGAGGAACGATCTGTCTGTTCGGTGTCGGAGGGCTTAGGTCCTTAGGGGTTTGTGTGGGGATTTTCATAGCTGGAGTGTATGGTGTAATAGGGGTGTTTAATTCTGGTTCAGCCGTGTGGGGTGGGGTATTGTCTTGTGGTTGGAGTGGTTTAAACGCTCGGACGAATCTAGTTCGGAACGTGCGAGTCACGCCGTGATAGTCAATGGTTACTTGATAGGCGTTTGGGACTTGTGTGATGGTGTAGGGCCCGACATAGCGAGGGCCTAACTTGTTGGTGATAGGGAGGTTGGCTACCATTACGGTGTCATGGATGGCGAAAGGGTTTTTGTCATTGGTGTTATCAGTTTGGTGTCCTGACAGGTTTGGGCGGTATGGAGGGTGTTTTGCAGATGTTGCAATGGGTCAATTGTGGAGGTGGTGGAGGGAAGGTGAGCGTGGTGGTGGAACGGCAGTAACAGGGGGGGTACGCCGTAAACACGTTCATGAGGGGAAATACCGTCTTCTCGGGGACAGGTGTTCATGCCCCATTGTATCATTTTTAGTTGTGATGGCCAGTCTGTGGTGTTAAAAGCAATAATTTTTGTTCGCAACTGATTGTTGATGGTGCGATGGCTGCGTTCGCATATAGCATTTCCTTGAGGCCAGTATGGGGATGAGTGTTTAATCTTAATGCCACATTGTTGGGTGAACTGTTGCCAAACGTGTCCACTAAACTCGGGGGCATTGTCGGATAGAAGAGCAAGGGGCAGACCGAATATAGGGAACACTTCTGTGGCAAGCAGTGTGGCGACTGTGGTGGCTGTGTGGTCTTTAGCTGGGCAGGCTATTAAACATTTTGAATAGACGTTGTGACGCTTCTGCATAGTAACCACGTGCGGGCATGCGCGCGCGTCGGCTGCCCAGCCGTTTAGAAACCGGCTGGTGGTAGCCGGCCGGCAGGCAGGCTTTCCCTTAGTATATATCCTACGACAATGTAACTAATGTCTGGGATATTCTTATGTTGTTTCACAGCTTGAAGCTGCCCTTATTCTTAACCAACGCATCTTAGTATATTTTATTCTCGATAGTTGATTGTTTCATTATAATATATAAGATGTAAGTCTAGTGAGAGCGGGAAGAGACGAGCAGGAGAGAAAGACCGGCTTGGGGCGTTGCTTCGCGCGGAGAGACCAGCTTGGGACGAGCCTGAAGCGCTGCCACATGCATTTGATTGCAACGTTAGGCTTAGTTTCGACTCACGCACGGGGTAGAGGATTTTGACCAGGCAACTGTGTTGAGTGTTGCCAAGCCTGGGATGTATTCTGCATGCCTAGGGTGGGGTCCAGACAGATTCAAGACTCAGAGCTCACCTCATTGTCGTACCCTTCGGACCCCCTTGATATCTATCAACCCCACTTAGAAACGTTCTCTCTTACTTTGTATACCTTCTTTCCACTACTTCACCAATCTATTTAATTATCCCATCCCCTTGATAGACCTTATATCTATTATTGTATTAATGACGAGCTCTCAGATAACGAGATAGGATTTTGAGCCTTATGCAGGGATGTAATTGTTAATGAGACCTAGAAGCATTTGTGTTGTCTCATATTTGGTGGTTTCATGCTTGCTAGTGTGTTCTTGTGTCAGGTTAGCAGGGGCTAGACCTGAGGGGGGCTTTTTGCGATCCCTTAAGTTAAGTCTGCTGGTGCGAGTCCCGTGGACCCGCACGACTTTACTAGGATACCCGTGGGAGTCTGGGGGCATTTTCTTGTCTGTGTCCCTGTGTGTCTAGCGTTGTGTTGTGTGAGGGCCATTGCCTAGTCCACTCAGCACTGCGCTAGCACGTCTTGCTTTTGTTTTAGGGTCGCCAGGAGAGAGTCAGATACTTGCGATCTGAGTCTCTCAAGAGAGCACCCTTTCAATTAGAGTAATTTGGCGCACAGACCTGGGAACGTCCCTAGGCTAGAGCAGGTGGCTCAGCCCGGGTATCCGAAGCCTATATCCTTCCGGCTAGACCTCTGCCACCTGGCAGATTAACAGCTAGGGGTTTATTATCTCTGTATGCTTGTTATTGTGCCACAGTTTACCGTTTTTGTGAGCATTGTGAGTCAGGTGTGGCTTAGAGACTCTGTCCGAGCAGGCTTGCCTGACTAAGAGTGAGAAGCACACCTGTATGTGGTTATGTTGCGAGTTGCTGCCTTTATTTAATTATACCTATGCCATTATACACTGTATGTCCTATCACTAGTATTTATTCCTGCTTGAGTTAAGAGTTCTCTAAATCCGTAACGTACTTTCTTTGCTAAGCATCAGATCCTACAGTAGCCGCATGCAGTTTAGAAACCCGCATCTTGTCTACCTGTACGATGTTTTGAGGACTGTTTGCTTTAACCTTCTTTCACGCAGGGGTGATTAGTTGTATTAATTAACGTAACGTTAAATGTACTTTCTTCTAGTTTGTTATTAAATTGTTTCTGCAATTTAATTCTGTTATCTATCTTTTCCTTGAAGCTTTAAGTCAACTTAATTGTGTGATCTTTTATATAGCCTGCTTGACTATCAGCAGTCTATAGTGCGTGCACCCTGTAACCGAGTCATAGGATACCTCATTGTCCAGGCAGGACTCTTGACGGTTTAGGGTGGTTTGTTGCCTGGGTTTATAGATAAGGGTTGGATCTAGCGTTTTCCGTTGTTGCTTGTTGCCGCATACCTAGTCCAATAGAAAGAGCCCAGTGTTTATATATCCCAGGACGTAACAACGTCCACAAATGTGACGATATAGCACTTGCCAGCGTAAGGAGGGAACGGGCCCATGATGTCGAGGGATAGGACTTGGAACGGTTTGGTAGCCGACAAGGTACCAGCTGGGCCTGGGGTGCATGATCTATCCTTTCCCATTAAACACGGTTTGCAGGATTCTGTCACTCGTTGTGCAATTTTGGAGGGGTTGGGGGTCCAGTATTGGTCTGTGAAGATTTTTAACATCTTCTTTTGTCCAAGGTGTATGCCGTTTCCCTCGTGGATGGCAATCATGTAGTCATGGGCAATGGTGGGGTCCAAGATTATGTGACCAGTGTATGTGGCAAGTTGATCTCCCCAGCGAGTCAGTCCCCTGAAGACATTTAACGGTATCCAGGGGGGTCTGATTCTTGCTTCCCAAGATTGAATTAGGGAGGGGGCTGAGGGGGCATTATGTCGGGGGGTGGGGGTAGATACCAACTCAGTGTTTTGTAAGGCGGCTAGGTTGGTGGGGGGGTCTTTTGGTACTGGCAAACGTGACAGGGTGTCTGCATTGGTATGGAGTTTGCCTGGACGATATTGTATGGTAAAGTCGTAGTCCTCTAGTGTCTCCCTCCAACGTACCAAAATGGCTGAGTTGGTTTCGCACCTACGCAGCCATTGTAAAGATTGATGGTCGGTAATTATGTCGAGTTTTGTGCCCAACACAAATGACCGGAAGTGGCTGAGTGCCCAAATGATCCCTAAGCACTCTCTCTTGGTGGCTGCGTAATTCTGTTGTGTTTGGGTGAGGGTGGAGCTGGCATACGCTATCACATGTTCCTCTCTGTCTCTGACTTGAGCTAAAATTGCACCCATGGCGTACAGAGATACGTCGGTATAAAGACGGAAAGGTTTTTGGTAGTCAGGGAAAGCGACAATCGGGGCTTGGATTAGCTTTTGCTTCAAAGTGTTAAACGCGAGGTCTCTTTCAGGTGTCCAGGTGAATGGGGTGTCTTTGTGGGTGAGTTGGTGGAGGGGTCTGGCTATGGTGGCAAAGTTGGCGACGAAACGTCTGTAGTATGTGGCTAAACCTAGAAACGAACGTACTCCTTTAACAGTGGTGGGTGGGGGTTGGTTTTGTATGGCTTGAAGTTTCTTTGGGTCTGGCGCAATACCATGTTCAGATATCACGTGTCCGAGGAAATCTACCTTATTCTGGGCAATCTCGCACTTTGAGGGTTTTAATTTCAACCCGGCGGCTCGGATTCTTTGAAGGACTTGTCTCAACCTGAGGAGGTGTTCTTCCCAGGTTGGTGAGTACACAATAATATCGTCCAGATAGGCTAGGCAGGTTTCCCAGGTTAGGCCATGTAATACCGCTTCCATCAAACGGGAGAAAGTGGCGGGTCCGTTACAGAGGCCAAAAGGTAGGACGTTAAATTCATAGTGATGGCCACCACTAGTGGAAAATGCTGTTTTCTTTTGGTCCTCGGCCTTGATAGGCACTTGCCAATACCCTGCTTGCAAGTCGAGGGTAGTGAACCATTTGGATCCATGTAGGGAGTCAAGGGAATCGTCTATTCGGGGTAAGGGCGTAGCGTCTTTAATGGTTACGTCATTTAACCTCTTGTAATCGACGCAAAAACGGGTTGTCCCATCTTTCTTTTTGACTAAGACAACAGGGGAAGACCAGGGGCTAATGGACGGGGTGGCAATCCCGGCCTCTAACATTTCCTGGACTTGGCGTTCCTCTTCCTGACGTTGTATGGGGTTCTTTCTACGGGATGGTTGTCGTATGGGGGGGGCCTGTGGTGTTAATGATGTGTTGTTCTACATCAGTCTGTCCGATTTCGGTGGGTTGTTGGGCAAACACGTCACTGAATTCCAGCAGTAGGTCGTACATGCCGTTCTTTTGGTGGTCAGATAATGTCTCAGGGAGAGGGGGCAATTGGAGGCTGGTAGGGGTGTCGTTAAAATCTATGGGGAGGTCATCGAAAGTTTCGAGGTCTCCTATAATGAGACCTTTTGGTAGTGTCAGGGATTCCTCTGAGATATTTGCCACGAGAATGTGGTTGATGCGAGCGGAAATGATGGCGGGTTGTAAGAGGCAACGATGGGGGTTGGGGGACGTGGTAGTGGGGGAAAATATCATGTGCGTTTGGGGTATGGGCCGCAGGTTCACCCATTTTTTATGGTGGGGGGGAATTTAGCATTTATCCTGAACTACAGCTGGGGTAATGATGGTGGGGGATTGACTGGCGAGCAGGTGCTTGCTACTTATAAGGGGGGCAAGGTCGCTTTGGTGGGGGTCACGCGTGAGGGGGGGATTAACGGCGCGTGTGGGAGGATCAGTGGGGCGTGGTGTGAGGGGGTTAGAAAATGGGAGTTGTTGGAGGGACTGCGGAGGGTTGGTGAGGGAAGCGTGAGATATAGAAGATGGGTTATTGTTGGAGGACTGATGTAAGGATATGTGGTGGTTAGAAGGAATTTGGGGAGCGTTGTCGGTGGCAGTGACGGTTTGTTTGGAGTTTATATGGATTTGGTGGTTTTGTTTGTCATGAGAGGGCGAGTCAAGTGTGGGGTTGTGAAGTTTTCTAGGGGTGTGAATTGTGTGGGGGTGGAAGGGAGCTACTGACGGAAAACTGTCACAAGGGGGATTGGGGTGGATGTGGACTAGCTGGGCATTTCTGGGGGCATGGTGGGAACATGGTTGTGTCCCTCGGTCGGCACGCGTGAGGGGGGGATTAACGGCGCGTGCGGGCGGTTCAGAGTGGTGAGAGGTGAGCGAGTTAGAAAACGGAATTTGTTGGGGGGACTGCGGAGGGTTGGTGGGGAAAAAGTTAGGTGTAGAACATGGGTTATTGGTGGAGGACTGGTGTATTGATGTGGTGTTGTTAACAGGACGAACGTGGGGAACTTTCTTGGTGGCAGTCAAGGTCTGGTTAAAAGTGATGTGGGGTGGGTGGGTTTGTTTGTCATGAGAGGGTGAGTCAAGTGTGGGGTTGTGAATTTTTTTAGGGGTGTGAATTGTGTGGGGGGGCAAGGGAGCTACTGACGGAAAATTGTCACAAGGGAATTGTTGTGGGTTGTGGGATAGCTGAACATTTCTGGGGGCATGGGGGAAATTTTGTTGGGTACATTGATCGGCATTTTCCCTAGAAACATGTGTACATAAACATTGGATGGAATTATGGTTACATATATCAGAGTCTGTCCTGAAAACATGGGAGGATTTATCCGGGACAGAATGAAGAGAATGGAGGGGATTACCGAGAGGGAGTTGCTTGGACTTGTCTTCTTTCGTTTGTTGAGGCATTTGGTTACTGAATGGGGTGAGATTTTGAGGGGACTCAGGGCAAGGGGGGGATTTAGGAGTCACCTTAGTGCTAGCTGCAACTTGGTAACCCTGACTCAGGGTTTGTTGAGGGGAAAGTTTTTTTTTTTTTTTTGTGAATGGGTTTCTGCGTGATGGGTTTGTCAGAGGCTTTGGGTTGGAATTTTTTGAATGATATCAGTCTTTGGCCGCAGTCGACCTGGGCCTGGAGTTTTTGAAGGAGGTCAAGTCCAAGGAAACCATCATAATGTTTACAGTTGGAGGAAAATACTGTGAATGTGTGATAACAACGAGCATGGGGGGCAGGAGTCGTTACTGATAGGGGCAAAGTGTCTCCTAGGAGATTTAAGTAAGTATCAGCAGCTGAGATTAGTTCTGCTTTGGTGGTTAACAACGGGCCAAATAGTCGGTGGTGTAGATCATAGTAATTTTTTAACAAACATGATTTGGCAGCTCCCGTGTCGATTAACAAGCGGACAGGAATGTCCTTGATTTTGGCCATGTAATAAATGGGGGCAGTGCGGTCAGTTATGGCGTCCCCCGCCGAGGCCATCTTGGGCGGGGGGTACTTTAAAAATCCTGGGAATCGGTATCTACCTCCTCCAGGGTTTCCTCGGTATCCTCTGAGGTTATGTTAGGGGCTATTTCTCCAGTGTGTCTTTCTTCCATCTCTTCCTCTTGTCCCAACTCCTCTTCATTTACAGAAATGCGAGGAGTAAAGGGGCGAGGTTTGGCAGAGTCACGAATTTGATGGAAAGCACACTGAGCATTACAGGCAGGGAAATCATAGGGGTTGATAATTACTAAGGTAGGGTTTTTACTTTGGTAGGTGTTGTAGTTCCTGTTCCGGTTGAAGATTCTGCGTGGCTGGGTAGGTTGGAACCGGGGTCTACTGGGTTGGGGCTTTCCGGAAGGGTAGGTGGGTCTGTTGTGGAAGGATGAGGCTGGATAGGCATTCTTGGAGTTTTGGTGGTCGGGTTGCTGCGGATGCGTGGGAAACCTCTTGATTGCAGCGATTTGGGTGGGTGCTTCTGTGCGCACGGCCAAAATACGTCGGATCGTGATGAGATCTTTTTGGTATCCGACGAAATCGTGCACACGGAAATGGTCTTTTACTGCTGAGGGCAATATAGACAGAAGGTTGACCAGAATTTGCTGTTCTTGTTGGATTCTGGTCAACGTGGGGAAAGAAACTTTTATGTGTTGGGCAATCTTATTCACTGTGGCATCTAAATCGCCTTCGAATTTAGTGTCTTGGATATGGGTGTGGGCCACGAAAACGCCCAATGAAGGCTTAATGGCTTCTATCACTATTGGGCGAAATTCGTCCCAGGTGAGAGCAGGGTGCACTTGATAGGCAACCAGGGAAACGGCTTTTCCCAGGTGCGTTAATGTTACGGCTATTTTTTCTGCGTCCGTGGTATAAACTAGGTCAAGTACGGGTTTCACTATGTCCATGAATGTTTCGATCTCATAAGTTTCTCCATCATAATGGGGGATGGGAATGTGAGAACGGTGCGCCATGATGTTATCGTGTTCTGGCTGTTCCAAACTTGCAATGTAATGCAACCTTTTATCCGAATCAAGAACCACCGCTGCCGCCAATGTTATGCCCTGTTTTTCTACAGGATTAACTTGGGTAATGTGGGCTCTATCTGACTGGGTATATAAGGCTGCATGCACAATACAAGGTATGAGGAATAGAGAACACAAAATAAACACACGGTAACACGACACACGATCACTTTTATTTAGATAGGTGAATAAAGAGCATAGAAAGATAGTAAGACTCGTACAAAACAAATAATAGAAGGGAACTGCTATCATTAGCGGATCTGGATGGAGCCTAGTCTCCCACTTCCAACGTTCAGGTATACTCTTCTGATCACGGATTTAGTTAGCAAGGTTTATTATACTGGAAGACCTCAACGTATTTATGTATTCAATTTCACTAATTAGATTTCTTTCTGGCAGGTCGCGTGCCCAAGTAGCAGCTCACAGTTAGAATTAGATACGCGTATATTTCTGAACACGGCAATTCTAGTAACCTCAAGGGGGTACTGATCTAAGATTTATATTCCTATGACAGAAATACGTAGAACACAAATCAGTGGGCGAACGTTAGATATCACTAGGGTTTTAATATCTGAATAAGGTAATTACGAGAGTCAATGTCGCCTGTTAATTAATGAACACTGATACGCTTAGTACGTCCCAAATGGAATGGTTAAATATGAGTTACACTGGGCAAGTTATAGCCACTTCATAGAAAAGTTAATAAGTGAATGTCGAACTGGTACTATAACACTTAGTACTAGTAACATGAATCTTGAATAGTATTTGTGGGTCTGGTCCTGGTTATCTTGCTTCCGGTGATGTTGGGGGCTAACGACTGGTTCCTCGGCCGTCCAGGTGGTCCAAAATGTAGGAAGTTCTCTTGACGATCGGTGCTGGCTACACACTTATATACCCACTAATTTGTGTGAAGGTTATAAGGTGCACGTTGGGACTTGTACATAGACAGCTCTTCTATTTAACTTCTGCCATGGAGTCTGCCGGCTCGGGAATCTCTCAACTCCGGAACAACACAAGGGCAGAGCTAGAGGTTAACTTCAGGGTAGTGACCACTGGTTGGTGTCTAACTTTCAACTGATTTCTTGATTTGACTGGGGGCGGGAGCTAGGTTTATAGGCTCGGTTCTGGACCCTGTAGACAATAGGGATCTCGAGTCTTATGGACTTATTTGAGTTCTCAATAGATATGGGGACTAGGTAAGATGGTGATTACTGTTGTGGCACATGGCTATAGGAAGCCTTCAATTTGTGATATAACTGAGCCTTAGTAAAAGGTACTATTTTGGCTATACTGAAAGTATTTATGGGAGGGAGACTGGATCTACTTTGCGGGGAGGACTGGGACAGCTGTGATAGGGGCGTCTCTCTTATATTGCTCAGTCTTCGTTCTATTGCCTAGCTGAGGTGCTAATTTGACTATCCGAGTATGCAAAACAGGTGAATGGGTTATTGTGGGTACAGAGAGGTGAGTAAGGGGGTTAGACATGCATGGTTAGTTCATGGATAGGAAGAATTCCTAGGCTACCTGGCAATGACCCGGAAGTCAAAACAGGGGTCAGGTATACCTCCGCGGGGGTGGGGGTCTCCCTCCTCGGGTGGGTAAAAAGGGGTAGCCGGGCGCTCTCTCTCTGGGATGGTCGTCCAGCGGCTGTGGCTAGGGGCTTGCCATATCACCAGTGTTTGTAATAACCCTCTGTTTATGAGACAGATGTGGGTCTTCTTAATATCCAAACCGAAGGTGCCTTGGCTAGCTGGTTTTAATCGGTTGGTTGTTAATCGTATGGTTTGCTGGATGTGGTGGAGACTGGTTGCTAACTCTGCCACATTTATCTGGAAGTATGGCAATAGAAGTTAGTTACTGGTGAGGCGGCTAGCCTCGCACCGACAACCATTGGGTGCAGAGTTGTGAATAGGTTGTAAGAGAATAGATGGCATGCAAGGGGTTAGTAAAGTTCTAATGTTGTTCTGGCCTGCTAAGGGAAGGCAGGCTGGATAGGAGTATATATAAAAGGTTGGAGAGCATTAGCAACGGAAAAATCAAGGATCTTCAAGAGGTATGAGAGAGAGGCTAGGTCGGACAAGAGTCGAGAAGCGCGGGGTATTTTAATGAGAGGGGAGGAGTTCAGGGGGGGGGGGGGGGGGCTATAGGGAAATTTGACCCTAAGGTCTCTGGGCGTGGGGATGGCATTAGGCTGCAGTTGATATTGGAGTTTGAAAAGGCAGTGAAAGTACGTTAGCCAAATGCTACCGGGGAGTGCAACTATGGGGTGGTATATGAGTCTGGAAAAGATAGAATTATGTGGACTGTGGGGCTGGGGGGGACGAAGGAGGTGAACTGTAGGTGTGTGCTTGACTGTGGGTAAAGGGGGGAAAAACATAGTGTATTATTCTTCGTCAGTACGAGGGGTTATGGATACTATTAGTTGGCACGAGCTTTTGCACGTCTAGTTGTCCCTGGGAACTGCGTTTTCTATGAAATATATACCAAGAAAAACGGCAGTTCGTAGGGGTACTTCGTTATTGTTTTGAGGTACTTATGACAGATACTGGTACTAAGGTTATCTATACAATCTGGTTGGGGTAAGAGGTGTAGGACACGAAGCAAATTGGCGTAGTGTGGACTGTGGATACGAAGGAGGTGATTGGAAGACGTATAACAATTGTGGAGAAGTAACGGGAAAAAGTTGAACACAATGGCGGATAAAGATACTTAACCTAAGGATTGAATACATAGATTTTATGGGCGATGATTCTTCAGAAACTTAGTCTGGCAAGACAAGATATGTTAGGGAATGTTAACATGTGTACATAAACTAAGGATTGAATACATAGATGAACGACGACATTATAGTCGTCGTCCTAATAAGGTGATGAAAACTGGTTGATCTGCACTTGGCACAATACGACATTAGGACGTGCCGCTATGTCGTATCAATACTGGTGGCAGTTAATATTATAGAGACACTAACATTAATACTTAAACTAAGGATTAAATACATAGATTTATGGGGGCGATGGGTCTTCAGAAACTTAGTCTGGCAAGACAAGATAGGTTAGGGAATGTTAATATTAATACGTAACCTAAGGATTGAATACATCGATGAACGACGACATTATAGTCGTCGTCCTAATAAGGTGATGAAAACTGGTTGATCTGCACTTGGCACAATACGACATTAGGACGTGCCGCTATGTCGTATCAATACTGGTGGCAGTTAATATTATAGAGACACTAACATTAATACTTAAACTAAGGATTAAATACATAGATTTATGGGGGCGATGGGTCTTCAGAAACTTAGTCTGGCAAGACAAGATAGGTTAGGGAATGTTAATATTAATACGTAACCTAAGGATTGAATACATCGATGAACGACGACATTATAGTCGTCGTCCTAATAAGGTGATGAAACCTGGTTGATCTGCACTTGGCACAATACGACACAAGGACAGTGCCGCTATGTCGTATCAATACTGGTGGCAGTTAATATTATAGAGACACTTAGTTACTAGAGGAACAATGCAAGGGGCGACTGAGCACGGGTTACATATATCTATACTCGTCATGGAAATTGATATACGAGGTCTAGGGACAGGCGTGGGTGTTTTAACTTCTAAGATAATTATATAATATCTACTTCTCGGATGTAAGAACATACATAGATATATGGCTGTCTGCTTTGTTGGCATTGGCTCAACCTGGGGACAGGGCATGGGTGTTTTTAATATGAATGTATATTCCTGTTCATCATCATTGTAGTTAGAAGTGTAGGACACAAGGGGGTAGTGTACGTGAGGTGTGGAAAAATGGTCAGTTTAGAAGGGGTAGGTAGGTGCGGCCTGGAGCTGCTTAGACCTGCGGGCTTGGGCCTGTCTGAATTGGCTGGCTCGGTCAGCTGGTCCTTTCGTTCTGTGGACCTTTCTTTCGGGTGTTTCTGTGTGGTGTTCGTTCGTGGCTTCTGTGGTGGGCTTCTCGTTCTGGGGCATTTTAGAATCACTATGTGATCCCTATCTATTTATGTATCTATCGTTTCGTTTCATCAAACAAGTGACAATTCATTAACTTTCATTTCTCGTATTGATCATTTTGGAATCACTATGTACAATCGCGCTAAGAAGTGATGACTCAATTTTTTTAAGTCTCGGACCAAAGTCCCCAAATCTGGCTACCCCTGGCAACTCTCCACTGCCCCTAGGAGCCCGGTCGTTGCATAATTTTAAACTATAGGTCTTTGGAGAATGCTAGACTACTCGGCCCATGGGACAGCTCGGCCAGGACAGCTCGGCTCACGGCGAGACAGCTCGGCCCAGTAAAAACGAGACAGCTCGGCCCCGTGTTGTTGCCTTTATACTATTATATTATATTATCTTAACCTACCCTAACCTAACCTAACCTTAAATTAACCTAACAGTTGAGCCTAAATAACAAAATAAAAATATTAGGGAAAAGGCCGCGCATGCGCAGATGGTGAGTTTGGACAGGATTTGGTGCTGCATACATGGCCTCACTTATAAACCCTCCACTTAGCTCTCCCCATCCTATATCCTGACTGGTCTCGTCAAATTGCCCCATAGCAAAACATGGGGCCGAGCTGTCTCAAATAATGGGCCGAGTTGTCTTGCCGTCGTGGCCGAGTTGTCCAAAAGTGGGCCGAGCTGTCCCATGGGCCGAGTCGTCCAGTCACCGTCTTTGGATATTCCCAATAATTGGCCTACCGACAGAATTAACCTATTTATGGCCTCTAAATTTGATTTATGTTGTAGTTTGAATAAATATAAGTAATGTTTGTTTTCAATTTCTTTATAGAATAATGAGAGTAATTAATTTACATGCGCTATCTAGCATGTTGCATTTCAAGGCCCGGAGGATATTCAGCGACCATGTCAGTCATTGTCAGGTTATGAGGGGAGGTGTATCTCTTTGATTTTATATCCACCTTTGTCTTTTAACACTTGCCTTTCCATCTTCTGTTTATATTTGGGTGTCCCTATGGGTTATTATATATTCTAAAAGTGAAAATTCATCGTCTGTCTATACAAATTACACACTGCTCGAGTATTCAAGCTTTCTCCCAAAATATACTGGAGACTGCTTTGTTTTTCAGGCACCCTGTGGCCTGTTGTCCCACATAGATAATGTGGAAAAAAAAAATATATTTTATTTATGTGATTTATTGACACTCATGGTTTGAATATTACTTTTAACTGTTGGTTTTAATTTTATGAGATACTTTTATCACAGTATTGTTGGCTTAAAACGTAATACAAGCATTAAGAGACTTCCTCCACATTTTAATCTTGAATCTAGTGAGCGAAATACTACGAGTTTCACATTATTTCGTTCGGGTTAGTCTCAACTTTCGTAGTATTTGGTTTGCTCTCACATAATGAGATAAATATATTGCAACAATACTAATATATCGATTGTTTGGTATTTTTTCCTTCAATGCAGTTCTCCACGGTGTGTAATTGGGAGGTTTGACGTACCTCCCAACCTACCAAATAGGAAAACCTACTATTTGGTAGTAGTCTTGGAAAATCCAACGTCAAGGCTATTAACCTAATTGCAATGACGACTTGTCTATTTTGACTGCTATGTCGTCATTCCAACCGCGGTTAAAAAGAAAACGTCTAGAGTCTACTCCTTATCTTGCTCTAGGAGACGTTGTACATTAACCAAAACTACCACCGAAGGTGAAAAAAGTATAGAAGAGAAGAAAAAGGGGTTTACCTTAGTTACCGCTCAAGGCCCATCCCGTGTTCCGTCATGCGCCGATCCCTGTCGAACGTGCGCATGAGCGACCCTCTCTTGTTATCACATCTCACGTCAGCAGAAGAACGCGGATGGGCAGGGGTCCGGCGTGAGGGAGGGTATTATGTACGTTGGATTTTCCAAGACTACTACCAAATAGTAGGTTTTCCTATTTGGTAGGTTGGGAGGTACGTCAAACCTCCCAATTTGTTAGTAGTCTTGGCAAATCCAACGTCAAGGCTGCATAACAAATAGGAGGAGGACATCCAAGCCCAACATACCAAAAAAAACAATGCATAAGACAAAATTATGAATGACAAAGAAACACAATTTAAACAAGAGAGTTTAATAAAAGAGTGAAAAACTGAGGAGTAGCTAAAAAGAGCAGTTTTAACACGTGCCCGTCATTCATAGTAATGCAAAATCATAGACTTGTCTTAAACCAAAAAGTACTGTACACAAAATCCCTTTTCTTCCAAAACGAACAAAAACATGGATCACATAAACAAAACACAATTTTCAATGAGGCAAAAACACTTATGTACTGTATACATATAACATAATCCCAAACTTGCAATCCAGTGTTGCATACCCGTACTTCCCTCCCCCCCTTTTCTAAAGAAAACAAAGTAAAAGAAAGAGTGACTAGGGGGGAAGACCAGGCAACTTCGCGAGAGCCCTAGGAAACACAACTCCCGAGAGCTAATACAGGCCGAGGGGGTCTAACAATGGACATGGAGAGGTAGGAGGAGACGAAGGTATGGACAGAAGACCACAAACCCGCCGAGGCGACGTCAGGCAACGAACGAGTCTGCAGGAACCGTAAGGAGGCAGCAAAGGATCGCACATCGTGCGCAGAACCCTGACAAGCAGGGTTACTGGCACGAATGACCCGACAAATGTGGCGTCCTATCTGTAGCTTCGAGAGCCTCCTACCAGTCCGAGGAGACACCCACACAGCAGTACCCGAAGTCGGAGCCACAGACTCAACATAGGAGTGCAAGGCCTGCACCGGGCACAACACATGGTGAGTATGCCCACACTTTAAAGCCTGGATGGTGAAAGGCTTGAAAACGTGGGTCTCTCTCTCATTCTTGGCAACAAAATGAGGGGAGGGGGCTAACGTGACGACATTCAAGGACGGGGAGAAGCGCATGCATTCCTGGGACCGCGACATGGCAGCGAGTTCAGACACCCTATCCCCAGTGGCCAGAGCGACAAGGAAGAGTGTACGCTCCAGCAACTGAACCGGTGTAGTATCCCGTGTATATGTGTGTGAAGCCAGAAGGTCCAGAGCACGCCCCAGATCCCACTGAGGAGGGATCCGGCGCGGAGGCGGTCGCTCCCTGAAGGCAGCCTTCATGAAGGAATCCAGCTCCTTCGGAGGAACGACCAGCCCAGTGACGGACTCAAAGACCTCCCGGATGGCAGACAAGTGGTTACGTATAGTGTTGACTTGAAAGCGACGTGTACGGAAGAGGTGAAACAAGTAGTGTAGGACGAGGGAAGGAGAGCTAACAGTCTGGCGAGTGTCCTGTATCCACCTAGTAAAAGACCTCCAGTGGGACTCGTAAGTCCCCCAAGTCGAAGACGTCCATGAACGCTTCAGGAAGTCAGTCAGGTCCCGTCCGTGGACTGGGAGCCACCGTGCCTCACGAACATCCACGATGCGAAGGCCAACGAGGTCCGCAGGTCGCCAACCTGGCTCAAGTGGAAGTTTGAGAGAGGGAGAGGGACCGGACTCGGGCACCACCGCTTCAATTGGGAGTACCAAGCCTGGGCTGGCCACAGAGGCGCTATTAGCCAGACTCTGCCGCGGTACAGCCGCAGCCGCGCGAGGACTTTGCACATCAACAGTGCGTCTGGTGGCGGAAATATGTATATCGACTGCCACCTGTTCCAGTCTTCCATGAAAGCGTCCGGACCCCCCTCCGGAGTGCGAGTCCGGAGGGATAGGTACTGAGGCAACTTGCGCGTCTCCTTCGATGCGAACAAGTCGACCTCCGGAACACCCCAGGAAGCTGCGAGGTCGTCGAATACAGTCTATTTCATCGCCCATTCTACAAGAACGCCCTGTCCTCGCGACAGGGCGTCCGCCCACAGGTTGGCAGTCCCGGGCAGGTAGGAGGCGTGCAGGGAGATGTTGTGTCGGTTCGCGAGGAAGAACAACTTCTCTGAGATCCCCAACAGAGTCAAAGACCTGGAGGACCCCTGCTTTTGGATACAGTGGACAGCTGTCTGATTGTCCATCCTGAAGGCCACCGACTTTCCCCGAAGGGCCAGCGCGTGGTCCCTCAGGAAGAACAAGGGAACCAACAGTTCGAGGGCATTGATGTGTAGGTGTGTGTGTCCCACCCATCTGCCGTGATGTTGATGTCCCAGGTTGGATTGGTAACCCAACCCTACCTCGCTCGACGCATCTGTATCTACCCAGATCGTCGGCGGGGGGGGCGGTCCAGGGCACAGCCGCAGAGAGCGTGCCCCGAGCAACCCAGTGTCCTAAGTGTCTGTGAATGGTACGCGGGATCGGCATGAGCCGATCCATAGGGGCCAACGGAAACACCTTGTTGCCCATGAGTATTAGGCGGCGCAGCCTGAGCCTCCCTAAGGGAATGGTCAGAGCGGCCCAATTCAGCGAACCCACTAACGAGTCCCAGATCCTCCTCGTGAGGGAGACCGAGTGCAACACGGCGAAGACCTTCCTGCGAAGTTTCACCGCGTTTGGCTGACTCTGGGTCACTGTAGCGTTGGTCAGATCCCATTCGAGACCTACCCACGTCACGACACGCGACGGGGTCAGGCGTGACTTGGGAATATTGATTTTGAACCCTAACTGTGTGATGTGTTGAACTACTGTGAGGGTGTCGTGGACGCACTGTTCTAGGGTGTCTGAAACTATCAACCAGTCGTCCAAGTAAAACAGGATCTGGAGGCCGCCCCTGAGGAGAGGATCCAGAGCCTGCTTTACCAGTTTCGAGAAGATCCGCGGCGTGATGTTGAGACCGAAGGGAAGTCTGTCGAACATGAACACACGATCGGAAGTCTGAACGGCCAAGAATCGCTGGAAACGAGGATGGATAGGAACGTGCCAATACGCATCCTTGAGGTCCAGCGACACTACCCACGACAGAGGTCGCAGGGCCAGTCGTACCTGGTGCACCGTCAGCATCCGAAACCGTGTGTTCACGATGTGCCCGTTGAGGGCCGACAGATCCACCACCGGTCGCATCGCGTCGCAGTCCTTCTTCGGTACCAGAAAAACACGGGAGAGGAAAACCGGGTGACCGGCTTTCACCTCCTTGACGATTCCCTGCCCGTGCATGGACGTAATCACGTCGGCCACCTCCGAAGAGACAGGCCGGCTTCGTTGACAAGAGCTGAGTGGGGGTCTGGACTTCCATCTCCAGGTTAGACCCCTCCGTGCAATCGTCCGCCCCCACGTCCCTCGTGGCCACCGAAGGGCGCAAGGGCGAAAATAACCTGTGGGAGCCCCCGAGATGAGGTGAGCGACCCTTTCTGCGAGGCGAGAAGGAGAACAAGGAGGAGACCGACCTGGAGAACCTACACATTTTTTGACGTGGAGGGTCCCCCGGGACGGTCCCTACGGTCATAAGAGCCACGTTGACCACCCCTACCCCCCCCACCTCGCCGAAAAGGGCGGGTCACCCCATCCCCTGTCCGTCGTGCGTCGGACCCCGTCGAAGTGCGGCCGGAAGTGGAAGGCTGGCCAGCCCCTTCTCGGCGGGGATGAAAGGGAGCAGGAGCAGAAGTGCGAGGCGGAACCGACGCTCTGGCCGGCAACTTCCCTTTCCTGCGCCCTTTCTTGGCGGCAGCAGTGGCGGCAGCACCCCGAAGGGGACCGGCAGAAGGACGGGACTGCGAAGACCCTGGTCGCGACACAGCGCGTCTTTGCGTGTCGTAAGCAGGGTCCGCTGACAGAGAAGCGTAGCGTTCCCAAGCATCCTGCGCAAAAAGCCCCGATGTATATAGCTCAGAGTATAACAGACCCTGACGAATATCCAAAGGGGCCTTCCGGCAGAACGAGGACCTTACCGTCTGGCGTTGTCGAGTTGCCTCGCACAAAACCGCCTTCAGCTCGGGAACCAAAGACACCGCGAGCTGAAGGTGGATCCGCCGAACGTGGTCCAAGCCCTCGCGAAGATCGCCAGGTGCAGTCGCCTCGATAAGTCGCAGGTGGTGAACAGACGTCTGGAGGGAACCTAGAAGACAAGACAATAAGTTCGCCACCCTCTGCCGCAAGGTAAAATCCCTGTCGACAGAGGACTTATCTGGGTGGGAGAAGAACGGGTTAGCAATAGCACAAATTTCAAGTTTGGGAGCGCTAATCCAGGACCAGAACTTGCCATCCAATCCGCCGACAGATACCAGAGGAGGCAAAAGCAGTGACGACTCTGGGGGAGGGACTGAAATAGATCTGTCGACGGAACGGTTGGCAAAGTCTAAGGCCTCAGCAAACCAGGCCTCCAATGGGAGAGGGTTATCGAGCACGACGGCTAAGCCAGGCTTACCGTCGTCGCACAAACCCGTCCCATAGGAGGACAGTCCCGTTAACACAGCCAGGGACTGAACATCCTGAAGGATGTCCTGGCGGCTGAAGTCTGACCAGAGCTTAGTTCGAGGAGCAGACGGGGGCTTGGGCTTCACCGAAAAGTACTGAAGGTCAGTCCTTGTCGGGTACGCCCGCACCTCCACGTCGGCCACCTGACCATCCACCCTGATCGCCCTGAACTGCATTTTATCATTTATTTGGACCGACCAGTCCAAAGGTAGGGCCCTCTCACCTGACGGGAAGTCGGTAGCACGCTCCGGGTGGGAGGCCTGCACCCCCTTCCAAACAGCCAAGGAGCCATAGAGGAGCGGCATAGTCCGCGACGGGACCTTGGCCTTTTGGATGGGGGGCAAGCGCGGACCCTGCCCCAGCAGACGGAGGACCCCCGCATGTGAGACAGCAGGGGCAACCACCTGAGCCAGGGCAGGAGCAGTACTAGCCGACGACCGGGCAGGCGGAGAAGCAGGGCGAGAAGGAATGTGGTCCACCGCAGAGGGGAGGGGGACCAAAGCAGGGGTAGGTTGGGTGAGGCGCTGAGGTTGTGTCACCGCCAAGAAGCGCGATAAGAGGGATTCTTGCATCGCCTCCAAGCGCGCGTCGAAGTGTGACACAACCCACCCCTGCATAGCCGAAAATCGATCCGAGAGAGGCGACCCCCCCGAAGATAGTTCGGCCCGCAGGGGCGAGCGTGAGCGAGAGCGAGACCCATGACACGAAACAGCAGCGTCGCGGCCCAAAGAACGCGAGCGACGACGGCCGTGGCGGTCCTGAGGGTCTCGTTCCCGATCACTAACGCCCGAGGGGGAAACATCACCATCCCCCTCTTCCAGCGACACGTCAGCCCCCGAGAAAGGGGACCCCGAAACCTCGCTATACTCTACCGAGTCAAGCGGCGGGGTACCCTCACGGGGAGCCGGCAAGCGAAGATCAGGAATAGAAGAAGGAAGAGGAGCAGGATGACGGGAGGGGGAAGGCTGGCCGGGTGAAAGGAGGTCAGAAGGAGCCGCGGGGGGAAACAGAGCAAGGATCCCCGGGGCTGAGAGAACAGGGCGGCCCGACACCGAGGCGGAGGAGGGAGGAACCTCCACCTTGGGACGAGACCTAAAAGGAAGAAGAGGCACCGAAGCTGGAGAAGTAGGAGGAGAAGCAACTACATCCTGGCGGACCCTCCTGGACAGAGTAGAAGGAGGGAGCAGAGGGCCAGCTACAGCATGAACATCCGCGCGCGTAGAGGACAAATGAAGAGGACGTCTTTCGTGCAGGGGAAGCGGGCGGAAGGTAGTAGAGCCCCTATCCGGAGAGGCCAGGGGAGGGCGTACAGGGGCAGAGACGCTAACCCCGGCCTCAGGGCGAGAACCATGACGAGGGTGAACGGCGGAGTCAAGGTGAGCAGGAGGACGAGGAGGGGCAGTAGAGGACGAGCGACGAGGAGAGCGAGAGCGTGGACGGAGCTGGGGATCCACCCGACGATGTGACGACCGACCACGGGACTCAGGGAGGAGGGCCCGAGCAGGGAGAGGGCCAGGTAAACGGCCCCCAGACGGGTCAGGGATGCCCAGGGCGACGCGGATCCGGTCGTCAACAAAGGCCGGGGAACGGTGGCCCACAGTCCTGATGTGGTGGGAGACCACCGCCCACACAGACTGAAGGGATGCAGAGGCCACTGCCGCGTCAGAGGAACCAGGGTGATGGTCCACCACATCCACCAGGTCCATACACGGGCCACACAAAGCAGGAAGGTAGGCCGTAGAGGACACACATTGAGAGTGGCGTAAGCAGGACCTGTGGCAGTCCAAGCACGGGGAGCCACAGCCCTGGCGAAAGCAAGGCATCCAACCTGCAACGGAAGAACACACACCATAAGCAGCACGTTGACGGAGTAAGTGAAGATAATGTCCAATAAAAACCAGGGAATGAGCATGGGTAAACAGGAACACACATGCAAACTGGAAGTCGTACTCACTCTAAACCGGGAGCACCGATGGAGGTGAGGAGGGCGGGTGAGGCGGAAGAGCACAAGCAGAACCTGCAAAGATGGAGAAAGTGTTAACCACCACTCAACACCTCACATGCAGGGTCCATAACACCAGGAAAGTGCATACACCAATATAGTACCAGGCAACAAGATGACACAAAAAAGGGTCACCGGGAAAGCCAACTATAACCGCAAATTTGCGGGCCAATGGAGGCATAACCGTACCGACACAACCCTCCCGCCTCACCGCGAGACCCCCCAGCGATCTCCGCAAATTTGCGGGGAGCCGAAACGTCCGTGGACCGAATCGAGCACTCCGCAAATTTGCGGGACCGGCCGAGATGGTCCGGCGCCGAAAAAGCGAGAGGAGCGTCTAGGGAATACCAACACAGGCCCAGAAAAAAGCGTCAACTCCTTATGACTCCAAGCGACGATGGCCATCAAGCTGAGCAGTGTCTTCCTTGATAATATCCTGACTCAACCGGTCAAGGGAGAGGCAAGGAAGACACACCAGGGGAGAGGAGGCACATCCCCCAGGAACCACCCCACCCACAGAGATAGAGCAAAGCCCATGAGGAGAAGTGGCAGGAAGGGTGGTTTGGCACAAACAGGGGCCCCCGTAGGGTACCCCAGGATTGGGCAAAAGGGAATGAAAGGATGTAGGTGAAAACAGTAAGGGAACACAAAAACCAGTAAATGAAACTGGCGAGAAAAAGGGTGGCCTAGCCGTGAGGAGAGAATGTGTCAGGGGCGAAAAACCCTGTGGTGTGAGGGAGAGGCCCCCGTGGGGTACCCCTGGATATCACGAACCACCAAGCGCCCAGGCCCTTGAGACACAATGAAGGCTCGAAAGGGGGGACTCGGGAATAACGCTAATAATGCGGCCGACACAAACCCTACAAACAGCACCGCCACCACGAAATCTCAGATTGTGAACCAACTGTACACCTAGGCTATGAAAATATGAAAACTCATAGGGCATAGCAATTCCTGAATGAGAAACAAGCTAGGCCAAAATAAGCTAAACTATGCCCAGACTAACAGGAAAAAAGAATATGAAAAGAGAAAGGAATGAAAAACACATACGAGGAACGCCAGGCGCCCCCGTACCTTCGGTAGCTATTTCCACACGCGTCTCCATTAAACACACTGAGGAGCCCATTTACGTGTGTCCTAGATCACGTAACATCTGTCTAACAAAAAGAAGGCCAGAAAAGCCGAAACGAACCTAAAACAGGGTGAAATGAAGGAGCACAACAAAAGCGGACTCAACAATGGCGACGCGTGAAAAAATGATAACAAGAGAGGGTCGCTCATGCGCACGTTCGACAGGGATCGGCGCATGACGGAACACGGGATGGGCCTTGAGCGGTAACTAAGGTAAACTCCTTTTTCTTCTCTTCTATACTTTTTTCACCTTCGGTGGTAGTTTTGGTTAATGTACAACGTCTCCTAGAGCAAGATAAGGAGTAGACTCTAGACGTTTTCTTTTTAACCGCGGTTGGAATGACGACATAGCAGTCAAAATAGACAAGTCGTCATTGCAATTAGGTTAATAGCCTTGACGTTGGATTTGCCAAGACTACTAACAAATAAATGAATATAGTAGAGCCTTAATTGTTGCCAGATAGCACTTTCTGAACAAAAGGTACTGGGAATCGAGTCATCACTTCTTAGCGCGACTGTTGTACCTAACCTAACCTAACCTAACCATAGCATAACATGGAGCCGAGCTATCTTAAATAATGGGCCGAGCTGTCTCGCCGTCGTGGCCGAGTTGTCCCATGGGCCGAGTCGTCCAGTCACCCTCGCAAGTGGTCAATTGAGATAGAGTCCACGATATAGCCAGCTAAACCCAGCAAAAATTCTGGTATAACAGAAAACAAGCAAGAAGAAGGAACAACTAAGAAGAAAGAAGAGCAAGCAAGAAGAAAGAAGAAATGGCACATAATTAACACATAATAAATTTGACTGAAAACACGACAAAAGGGAGGCGCTTTCGCAAAAGCATAGCTTCCCGACCAACAAATTAAATCGTGCGATTGTAAAGGCATCCCTCAATACTTGGTCAGTAACCTACAGGCTAGATTCTTCCCCTCACCCGTGGTCCCGCTCCCCGCTCCGCCCCCTTGACACTGCCCTGGTCCGTTTCCGCATAGGCCATGTTGGGCTGGCCTCTCACCTCTTCCGTCTGCGACTGGTGTCTGACGTACCCTTTCTGCCCGTGGTGCCGGACGGTGGATGAAACGGTAGAGCACTTCCTGCTTCATTGCCCTCGCTTCTATTCCCATAGGACCCTCCTCCGCGGCAGCCTCCGCTCCCTTGGGGTCTACAACTATACCCTCCCCATCCTGTTGGGGGGCAGTGGACTGGACCCGGCCCTCCGTGTCCGGGTGCTCCAGCACACCAAAGTCTTCCTGCGGCGTTATAATAATAATAATAATAATAATAAAAATATTTATTCAGTTAGCAATTTACAGAGTTGGTAGCCTACCACATAGTATGTTACAAATATGACATGTACCAACTTTGCATAATTCTAACTAAGGATAGCCCAGTAAGGCCGTTAGGCGTATTTCCATTGGGGTCCTTGTGGGATTAGGTTAGCTGGGGAAAAGGGGAGGATAAAAGAAATAATACTTTAGAGAACGTAATATATTTCTAGGGGGTTATTTTCATAGGTGGGCACTAACGCGATAAAGTAACGCGATAATGTAACGCGTTAACGATTTCGGGTTAACGTTTATCGGATACATTTTTTTCAGGCTTTTACGAATTAACGGTAACGTCGATACTTTTTATTCCAAAATAGCGATAATCGTTAATTAATTGCCAAACAGGCAGAAATCCGCAGAATAGTCAATAAATAGGTAAACTAAAAGCCGAACTGAACCCTCGTAATGTAATTTTTTTTCTTCTAATAAAATAATGATAGCATTGCTGCATTTAAGATTTTTTATTTAAAATATGATAAATATCCATATCTTCGATAAATAACGATACTAACGAAGTAACGACATCGTTATCGAAAGGGTCGGATTTAGTGATTTAACGATTTAACGATTTAACGGTAACGAGCGATAAATGTATCGCCGGTTAACGGTTACCGGTTAACGAAGTTAAGGTTTTCGTTAACGAAATAACGGTTAACGAAATTAAGGTTTTTGGTTATCGTGCCCACCTATGGTTATTTTAAGATACCTTACATCCTATAGTAAATATTAGTAATCCGTAATCAGTAATCATTTCAGTTTGGTTTGCCTATCTCTTATGTCGTATTTTAGTAGTAGACATAAGTTTGGTGCTCCCTTCTCGCAGCTGTCCGGTTCAGGTGTTCCTTCAGGCTACGTCTTAAGGAATACAGTGTTCTCTTTTCACGGACTGACTGGGGTAGGTCGTTCCAGTCTTTGATGGCAGTGAAGAAAAATGTTTGCTTACCCTGTCCTTGGATTCTCGGGACCTTAAAATTAAACATCCTGTTTCTTGTATTATGTCCACTCCTCTCATTTGCTTTAACAAAATCACTCTTTAGATACTCTGGAGCTCTGTCATAGAAAATTTTGAAGGCATTAGTGAGCCTGATTTGTTTGGCCCTGTCAGAGACATTGAGCATACCTAGTGACTGAAGTTGTTCCTGGCCAACATGTGATCTGGGTCCTAGGTTCAGCATGAACCTAACCATTTTATTTTGAGTGACCTGAAGTTTGTGCTGTGCTGATTTAGATGATGCAGAGTACCAGGATGACACAGAATAGTCAAAATAACATTGAACAAGCGCTTGGCAAAGGGTCTTTTTGGTCGCCGCTGGCAAGCATCCCACCTGTCTATACAAGTATTTTATATGTGCTCTACACTTACTCAGGATAGATTCCAAAATTGTTTCACCTGACAAACCCGAGTCCAGTTTTAGTCCGAGATATTTAACTTGGGACACTGTTGTTATAGGAATCGGCCGGCCGCCTGTGATTACATACCTGTGATGGTCTCCGGCAGGGTTAATTGGGCCTGCCCACACAGTCCTACAATCAAGAAAATTACAAGAACCTCTCAGGGAAGTGCGGTTGTTAAGGCATTACTTCCCGAACCACATCTGATCTGAATACCTTTACGCTTCACCTGCGGACTTGACACCTGCAACCCTCCAAGCAAACTGCCCCCCCCCCTGATATTACTCTCCTTGACGCGATTGGGGGGCTTCAGTGACTAATTTTGAGTAGTTTTTCATTCCTCATTCTATGATTTTCCCCTTCTATTCTTACTCTGTCCCATCTAAACGCCTGTGAAGTAATCTGGAGACAACCCTCCAAGCAAACTGCACATTTAAACAATAAGAAGAAGAAGAAACTGCCCCCCCTGATACTACTCTCCTTGACGCGGTTGGGGGGCTTCAGTGACTAATTTTGAGTAGGCCTAGCCTAGTTTTTCATTCCTCATATGATTTTCCCCTTCTATTCTTATTCTGTCCCATCTAAACGCCTGTGCAGTAATCTGGAGACAACCCTCCAAGCAAACTGCACATTTAAACAATAAGAAGAAGAAGCAAACTGCACAACAACAACTTCAACAAGTGGTGATGGGCTGGTCTATCAGAGTGAGAACTGAGCGATCTCTGCCATACCCATAGCTTACTCTGACTGTTCCTTTTACTTATATATTTTCTAGATCTCAAGCAGGGTGTCAAATGACGCTGTTTTTTTGAGTGATAACGGAAATGAACTTTTTGTATAATGATAACAGAAACTCCGCCTTTTTTTTTAAGAAACAAAAAAGGTAAATTGACACAATTTTGGCATAGCCTATTTTTCATCTTGGTCAATATACAGGAGGCGCTACAATATAGGTAGCAAAATTATAATGGTAGTTTTGGGTTCCTATCATCATATGCTTCATTTCTATATACTTTTTATCCCCGGGAAAAAAATAAAAAATCTTGGGTTTTTTATTTTTTTCTTGGGTTTTTTTTTTTTTTTTTTTTATTAACCTAACCAAAAAACCTAACCTAACCTAACTTAAATGTATTTGGGGGCTATTAGGTTAGGTTTGGTTAGGTTAATGACCCAAAAAAAAAAAATCCCAAAAATCCCAAAAAATCCCAAAAAATAAATGAAAAATCCCAAGATTTTTGTTTTTTTCCCCGGGGATAAAAAGTATATAGAAATGAAGCATATGATGATAGGAACCCAAAACTACCATTATAATTTTGCTACCTATATTGTACCGCCTCCTGTATATTGACCTTCATCTTGATTGCTTTTAGATTGCAGGAAATGCTGTTTTAGACACCTAAATTTTCACAAAATTTCTCACAAAATTTCCGGGGGGGCATGCCCCCGGACCCCCCTAGAGCTCGCGCCTTCGCCGCTCCGTCGTGCTATAATGATAACAAAATAATAAACCATAATGATAACACAATTCATATTTTGTGGATTGACACCCTGATCTCAAGTGACGGCGTCTCTTGCGTGGATTGACCTCCTAATCTACCAAGATTGGAAGCCAAAGCGTCACATCTTTCCTTTGCCCCTCAACTTTCTCTTCATAATTGCTGAGGGGCACAGGGCCCTGGGTGGGGCTTTGGTTTCCCGGGCGTTTCCGCGCCCTCCTCAGCTCCCCGCCATGGAATGGCTTCGGTCACCCAGGCTTTATTGTGGTCGGCAGGGAGGGTTCTGTGGGCGCGCTCGGTTGTGGCCTTGGCCTTGCTCGGGCCTTGGGGCTGTTCGGCCAGGCAGCTTGGGGAAAAACAACAACAACAACAACAACAACAACAACTTCAAATTTAATTTAATGAAACAATAAGAAGAAGATCTAAACGCCTGTGCAGTAATCTGGAGACAACCCTCCAAGCAAACTGCACATTTAAACAATAATAATAATAATAATAAGAAGAAGACCTGACAGAGGAAAGGAAAGGGGGCAAGAGCTTCGATTTTGAAACGAGAGAGAGAGAGAAGAGTGTCCGTGTGAACCGGCCTAAATTAAGGGATGAGAGGAGTTTCCTGGGTAGCATTCAAGGAGACTACTGCAGGACTCTTCTTCTTCTTACCTCTGACCGGGTAGGCCTATAGGCTATCCTAGTGTTTACTACCCTATACCCCTTTGAAAGGACATTAGCCTAACCTAACAACCTTGGTAACATTCAAGACAGCTAGACTGCTAGAGCCGCCTTAGGCCTATTTACCAAGTTTCTGTATATTTTTTTCAAGGAATAGGCCTAGGCCTATAGTGTTTTATTGTTGTTTTTCATGGTTGGAGTGGAGGATTTGCATTAACTTACCCATTATTCATTAATCTGAAGATACTTGTCAAATGGCGCCATTTATTGGGTGAATTTCACTTTTACAGTAGGTAAGGGAAATTGTGGGGAGGCCATGCACGCTTCCAAAATGTACAAATATTATAGGCCTATTAACCTAAGTTAACCTAACCTAGGCTAACCCTAATATAATATAATATAGGCCTAATATCGTTTTTGTGAGTAACGTTCAAGCCATTTATTGGGTGAATCGCACTCACCGCATCTTTCAAAAGAAGAAGAAGAGGACCCAGGTCGAAGGATTCATTGGGTGCAATGCTTTGTTTACGTTCGGGACATTTTCGGTGTAATCGGGTTTTTTCAAGTGTCGATAACGAAATTCCCCCATGTGGACTATAATGAGAAAAATATGGCGAGTCTATTGGTCCCTATTTTCCCTAATAAATTATTTCTAATAGGGCGGCGAAAGAGGTCTTGAATATTATCACAACCTTACCTACCTAGGTGGGCGCTGCCCCCTCCCCCCCCCCCGCTTTGACTTAGAATTTTGGTGTATTTGTCTGTGAAGTGGGTATTTTTCAATTTGTTGATAACGAAAATCCTCCATGCGGACTAGGCCTAGGCCTATATGTAGAAAAATATGGCGAATCTATTGGTGCCTATTTTCCCTAATATATTGTTTCTCATAACGTCGCACTAGCCTAGTGTCCTTGAATATTATCGTTTCCTGTTAAGCTTTTTCGGTATTAGCCTAGTTTATGAACAACCAGTTACGGGCCCCATCGATGATTAGGCCTATCAGTGTTTTATCACTTTCATGAACGATACTTTGTTGGTGTACATGTAATTACCGTCGCAAAATTAGGTAATTTTTTTGAAAAGACTCGCAGCGTTATTAGGGTACGAGTACCAATGCAGACGCATTTTTACATACTTTTTTTTTTTACGAGTTGCTTCCGCTTGCCTATAAGAGATAGGAAATTGAGGGTAAGGGGGATAAATAGCAAAAAGCTTATATTTTCACCAGGCACTAACATTTTTACTTTATATCATATTGTGTAGGAGAGAGAAGATAAATAAGAGATGCGTCCCCTTAGGGCAGCAAAATCCTAAGGGGACGCCCCTGGTCCTAAGGAGACGCAGGTATGTTTAAAACACAAAAACACACATAAAATGATATAAGTACTTACCTCATGGGTACCAGAAACAAAGCATGGTACTTTTGGTCGTAAGTTGACAATGCTAAAGCAATAAAACGGACTGACATAGGCCTTATAATATATATTATTAGAGAGACATAAAATATTACTAAACATACTAATTGCTCATTGTAGGCCAATAACAAAACAGTTTAGAGGATGCAGGGAAGGTATATATGTAACATGCATGCTAATACAAGGTTTAAATCAAGCACCAGTCGCCAACCCGGGCATATTTGGGGAAAATAGGGATAGGAAATGGGTGGAGGGCCTGGAAATATAGTCTATTTTTTCATGACTAGGCTGACAGGGCCCACACAAACATTTAACTGTGTGGCAAGAACATGCTTAATGTGATTTTGAATTGCTGAGGGGGTAAAAGGGGTACGTCTCCTTAGGGCCAGCAAAAAATTCTGGAGGTCCTATAGAGACGCATTTTTCAAACTGTTGCCATACCTCACTGGTAGAAAGCCATTCTCCCCAATATGTATGGTGTAATTAGGGTCGAGTTTCCTTCACCCAGGATAAAATAAAAGGTTATTATGTTTAATAATGTTAACAAAATAAACACACATTTACAAGGACCTAAGGAGACGCAACGCGGCTGCCCTAAGCAGACGCGTGCGTCTCTATAAATGCGTCTCTATAGGGCACTGAGTTCTACTTAAGGCAGCTTCGTCAATGGTGAAGGAAACTCAACCTTATTTATACCAGACATAGAGGAGAGTATGCTATGTTACCAGTGTGGTGTACGACTTTCTGGCATCAATTTGAAAAAAATGCGTCTCCATTGGACTTTGGGTTTTTTGCTGGTCATATGGGGACGCACCCTCACCCCCTTCAGCCGTGCAAGTAAAAGCCTTTTGATCATGCAGTGTTATACTTCAACTCATGCACTATCAACCTGCAGTAATAGAAACGAGATTCAAATTAGGGAACTGTAAGAAATTTAGCTTTTAAAAAAAAAGAAATCCTTAGGTTTTCGTAAGGAATTTGCGAAAACATGACATTTTTAAAGTTCATCTCATCTCACACAATAACATATGAAAATAATAAACTGGTACTATGTGAGCATATTAGGTGATAGTTAAAGAATATTTTGGCCCACCATTCATGCATCTATCTACTCATCCTATGCCTGTGCAAGTTTTTTTGTTTCAAGTGCGTCTCCATTGGTACTCGTACCCTATACATAATTTATTAGGGAAAGTGAAGCTCTATGGAATCCTTATAATATACTCACATAGATTCCACTGTGGAAGAATAGTTTTGATAGTTAACTATACTTTTGATGTAAATACTACCGCAACTACGAATCTTGTTCCCGAGACATAGTAGGCTATATTAACCTAACCTAACCCTAGAGTGCCCTAGACCCAGTACGTGGGATACAACACTAGCCCTTGCAAGTTGCATGCCAGCTACTGTGGGTTCATATATTAGACATACCGGTACAGTAACATCTTTGTAGAACATAACACTTTACCGTAGCGAGTGTACTCCATTTCGAACACGTCCGTAGCAGAGCTCTCAAGATTGCGGGACTGAGTTTGTTTACGCGCGGGACTATTTATATCGACAAAATCGAGTTACAAAACTTATCAAAACTATTCTACCACAACGGAATCTATGTGAGTACCATATATTATAAGGATTCCATAGACATAGAGCTTCACTTTCCCTAATAAATTATGTATAATAACGCTGTGAGTCTATTCGCGATAATTATCCAAAATTACTATAGGCCTAAGTGAAATACGAGAAACTGTTGGATTGTTCACCCATAAGTTCCATAATGTGAATGAGGGTCCACGCAGCGTGACGGCCGGGCCGGCCCGCACCACAATTATCAATAGGCCTAGCCTAGGCTAGGCTAGGTGTAGGCTAAAAATATATTTTTGACTTTTTGTTTTTTGGTACTAGGCCTAGGCTAAATTGGTAGGACTAGGCTATGCTATTTTTTTTGTTTTTTTTGTTTTTTTCCTATGTGAATGAGGGAGACAAAAAGTACTAAATTGGTAGCCACAGTCTGAAGAATACTTTCGCAGTCTTGCCGTTTTTGTTTTTTCAAGGTACGGTAGGCTATAGGCTATATTAATGGTAGGCCTATCTTATTTTATTGTACAGGTAGTTTATATTATGAGTGGAGGATTTGCAATAACTTGCCCTAACCAAAGTCCAAACTTAGTGTCCAAAGTAGGATCTGCACCCTGTCGCTATGTTCTTATTTTGTATACCAATAACTTTTTAGCCAGATTACCGGTACAATTTAATAAGTGTACAGGCTAGGCCTACTGCCAACAGTGCATTTATAGATTTCCCGGCCATGACTTGGGTATCACTAAAGAATCTTTCCGCAGCCTTACGTACAATTATTTGTTTTTATTTCTTCAAGGAATATAATGGGAGCAAGACGTTTCGCAGCAAGTGACGGTTCGCCTTACCGCGGCGAACGGGCCCGGACGATAATTGGAACTGCGGCGAACCGTCCCACACCAGCTACCAAATCAAGATGCTTAACTTTAATACCGCTAGTGTCGTGGGAAAGTAGCTAAATTGACACTGACCAACACGGGTTTATTATTAATATTGTTATGCCAGGTTTTTACTGGGGCTGATTGGTTTGAATAAGTGGATTCTTCCTAACTGGAGAAGTAGAAATCTTTTGACCACAGACACAGAAAGTACAGTAATAGTATTTCTTAATAAACTGAATAAAATAGTCTACTAGTTGCCAGAACATAATATACTGGATGGGTTAATATCAGCTAGCCAAACATATAAGTATATGATAGCCTATATAATTACCACTAAACCCAGTAGGCTACACCACCAATTTAGGAATTTGACCACTTGCGAGTTTCAGGCTATAGGCTAAGGAAGTTGAAGCTGTAGACAAAGATTGTAAACAGAAATGCAATAATAATGTAGGTTTCTGATGGCTAAAGGGTATATGTTGAATTGGATTCTATGTATATATAAATGAACTTCAACCGTATTTAAGCTGGTAATCCTGCTAAATATCGATGTCTACAACTCCAACTTCCTTATAGAATGAAACTCGCAAGTGGTCAATTGAGACAAATATACGCTAGACTGACATTAGGAATGCGCTAGAATGTATCATAGATAGTATACAAATAATAATGCGCTAGAATGTATCATAGATAGTATACAAATAATAATAATGTTTCAAATGAACATATAAATCATAACACACAAAGATGATAAGTCTCAAATCAGAAGACAAAGTCCCGAATTAAATAGGCCTACAAAGCTCACGAGGAAGTCCCGGGACTCGAACCTGGGATAACTCACACAGAAACTAAAACTTGCCAGCACCACGAGAGACCTAGACATAGATTGTTTTATAATGGGAGACAGAAAAAACGTCGTCGAATTTGAGAGTAATATGTCTAACATTAATACATATAGAAATGAGTGATATTTTGATGACGTTTTCCTGTCCCCCATGGGCCATTGCTAGCCTAAGTCTTTCTTAATAAACTGAATCAAATGGTCTAATAGTTGCCAGAACATAATATACTGGACGGGTTAATGTCAGCTAGCCAAAAATTTAATTATATGATATATAATTACCACTAAACCCAGTAGGCCTACACTACACCAATTAGGAAATCTTGTGTAAAATTATGGTAGAGACAAATATACTCTACACTGACATTAGGAATGCGATGCGATGGTGTTGAGGGATAGCCTTAAGGAATGCGCTAGAATGTATCATAGATAGTACCGGCACGGTAATACCTGCATAATTACACTATACAACAAATATCGCTTAGTATCTTTATTTTGTATTGGAATACAAAATATAAATATATTTACTAAGAAAGTTAAAACAAAAAATTATTCAGAATAAAAGATGTGGAAGAACTGAATGCATAATCGTATTTTGGATGGCGAACTAAAAAGCCTGCTTACCGGTACCGGTCCATACTTTAAAAGTCAGCAGTATTGGTAGGGAACACTGCTGTAAGACAAGTGACAAAAGCTGGAGTTTATAGGCCTATCCTATTGTAGTTGTTGTTGTTGTTGTTGTTGTTGTTGTTGTTGTTGTTGTTGTTGTTGTTCCCCAGGCTGCCTGGCCGAACAGCCCCAAGGTCCCGAGCAAGGCCATAGAGCGCCCCCACAAAACCCTCCCTGCTTACCACTAACAAAGCCCGGGTGACCGAAGCCACTCTAAGGCAGGGAGCTGAGGAGGGCGCGGAAACGCCCGGGAAACCAAAGCCCCACCCAAGGCCCTGTGCCCCTCAGCAATTATGAAGGGAAAGTTGAGGGGCAAGGGAAAAATGTGACGCTTTGGCTCCCAATCTGCCAACTTTTAGGTTGGCAGTAGGGAGGTCGATCCACGGAAAAGACGCCGTCACTTGAGATCTAGAAGATATATAAGTAAGAGGAACAGTCAGAGTAAGCTATGGGTATGGCAGAGATCGTTCAGCTCTCACTCTGATAGACCAGCCCATCACCACATTGTAGTTGTTGTTCCCTAAGCTTCTGCGAACTGTCTCATTGCAGTTAAACGAATCTGCTGCGAACCGTCTCATTCATTTGCTGCGAACAGGCATAACCGATTCTGACCGAACCTGAGGCGAAACGTCACTTGCTGCGAAACGTCTCGACCCCGAATATAATACAGTAGTTTATTGTTCAATTGTTTATCATGTTATGAGTAGATAATTTGCATTACCTTACCCTAACCTAACTTTACTTAGTCTTAGTGTCCAAAGTGGGGGCTGCCACTATCCCCACAGTCCACACACCCGCTAACTAACCTATATAATTGGTATGTCTTGTCATTAAGTACTATAACCTGACTTCACGGGGGTAACGGAGTCTTGATTGAATATTTTCGGAATTAGCCTAGCAGAATCTTGGGTCTTTTAAAGTTGTGAAAATTAAAGTAAGTTTCTACTGATTGTACTTAACCCGAGATGGGAATAGCCTACCCAGGTATTTTTTACTCGGCCCAGGGAAAATAATAGACAAACAAATTTTCTAAGCAAAGTTTATTCTTGAAACTTGGTACCGGTATGTATTTTAACCAGTACTCTATAGTAACTCATGTATCATATGAAAGGATATAAATTAAGTATGTAATAGTTCTTGGAATGCAACAACAAATATACATGAAATCTTTATTAGACAAAAGTTACAAAACTAAAACAGGGACTGCTAAGAATAATTTAAAAACCTGTTTTCAATGCCTATATTAGTGGACCTGAAGTGAATCCCTTTGAGACTGAAGTACAGGCAGCCAGCTCCCCTAGTATCCTGATTAAACATCAGTAAACATACATAACATCCCTTTGACTTACAATATTATTAATTCCTTTTAATACATTTTGAGCATGTATTGTGCGTATATAATGGTATATTTACCTTCACATCTCAAAATTTCTCCGGCGGCCCCCTGTTCTTTTATTTAATAATTTTCATTTTAGTAAGCGTTGTTTCCACATAGCGATTTTGATAATTTAATTTGACTTTATATTGTCCTTGTCCCAATTTTTGGTTTGTTTAGTTTGCAAGTTTTACATTTTAATGTAAAGGGGGGCTGTGCCCCCCGCACCCCCTGCGCAAAGTTGATCTTTGTAAGCTTAGAAAAATGATCCAGAACTGGATATTTCCTGTTTTGGCACCCTGCATAACACAGGGAACGTGAGCTGGGTTTAGACCGTCGCGTACCCATAAACAGGGAACATGAGCTGGGTTTAGACCGTCGCGCACCCATAAACAGGGAACGTGAGCTGGGTTTAGACCGTCGGCTAGACAGGTTAGTTTTCGGTTAGGCTAATGTTGAAAATACTATAATGCGACGGTCCTCGGTATTAAACAACACTGTACAGTATATCAAAGATTTTTTTTAAAACAACAACAAATTACCTGAAAAACTCGTAAATGGTTGGTGATAAACTTTTACCGCTTTTTCTTTCAAATTAGCCTAGGCCCTGCCCCTAGCCTATACTTCAGGTGTGTAGGCTATTAAGCAGACCCACCAATTTTCATAAAACAAATCTGAAATGCATGTTGGAATAGGCCTAGGCAAGGCTAGGCTATATCCTAAGTACCCTTCAATAAGACTACAGAAGCCTTATTGGAATGAGTTGAGTTACCGGGCGTACAGTACGTCGTGTAAACACGTAAGTTGATGTCAAACAGGGGGGGGAGGCACCCATTATACTAGGATAGGTTAGTTAAGTTGTTAGGTTATGCTAATGTCCTTTCAAAGGGGTACCACCGTACCGGTATAGCCTAGTAAACACTAGGATATACCCGGTCAGAGGTAGGTGATACGCCCGATAACACAACTCTTGCCGCCTTATTTACCATGTTATTAACCTGACAAGCGCGATATAGACGTAGGTGCTAGGGTAGTTATTTGTGCATTTCTAGCCCTGGATTCTGACAGAATTCGTTATATTTACAATATAAACCATTATTTGTTTTCGGTATGCTTTTATTTTACATATATGATGTATATATGAACCTTCAAGAGTGCTAAAATAAGTGGGAAAAGCATTTGGGTGGTGAAAAACGAAGATATTGGCCACCCGGTCATAATCTCAGGCGAGAGAGAGAGACAGGCAGCCCTCCCCTCTCGCTGTCTGGGAGTCAACTGAGAAGAGCGGGGCGGTGTGTGCCGGTGTCTGGGTGTTGCATAACGATCTTTTATGCAACCCACTTGTGCTACATTATCGCGGGAGAGAAAAATAACCGATAAATGATGATAATAAGAGGAAAAATAGGTGATAATTGAGGTGGGGAGGGAGGGGGGAATAAGGTAGGGGAGGGGGGTGGGTGAGATTTACATGGATGAGTACTGGAGGGGAATTATCTCACCTAGAGACAAATTCCTTTGTTTTGATAGGCCCTTTTTTTTTATGGAAGGCTTTTTTTATGGTCCTGCTTCCGTGAGGCCTATCGCGTTCCCTATAGGAAGCCTTCCGTGAGGCCTATCGCGCTTGCCGGGTTAATGGTACGATTTTACATTAACGTTCAACAAGACTACATCTGCCTTATTTACCATGTTTTTTGTTATTTTCTTAAAGGAATATATTGTTTCATAGTTGTTTTGCATAGTTTGATTGGACATGGAGGATTTGCATAAACTTTCCCATTATCTATCAATCTGAAGATACAGCGTCAATTTGCGCCATTTATTGGGTGAATCACGCTTTTACAGTAGGTAAGGGAAATTGTGGGGTAAATTGGTTACACGATGGGTTGGGGGGGGGGGGGGGGGGAACGCCCCCCCTCACCCCCCCTTGATTTATTGTCATCCTCATATATGTAGATCTGTAAGAGGGCAAAAACAGGTTGCCAGTACAGTATTTCGTATTTGTGAGTAACGCTCACGCCATTTATGGGGTGATTCGCACCAACCGCATCTTTCAAAACAAGAAGAAGAGCAGTCAAGATGAAGGATTCATTGTGCGCAATGCTTTGTTTTACGGTCGGGACTTATTATTTTCGTGTTATTTTTCGGTGTAATCGGATTTTTTCAAGTGTCGATAACGAAATTCCTCCATGCGGACTAACCTATAATGAGAAAAATACGGCGGGTCTATTGGTCCCTATTTTCCCTAATAAATTATTTCTAATAGGGTGGATCTAGTGTCCTTGAAGATTATCGATTTTACTAGGTATAGGCTAGGCTAGGCGGTATTATTCTAGATCCGGTTTCACAGCACACTCATCAATTTATATGGCTTCTATAAATTTGTCATATACCATACTTCATTCCTATATCGGTCAGTAGCGGCTCAAATGGAATTATAATTATATACTGTGAAAAAGTTAATATTTACCTCCTGTTATCCACAGCCAAAGCTGAAGATTGCGGAGTAAATACCGTAGACTTCATCGTCTTTTTTTTCGGCGACCGTCAATCTTTTATTATTTTAATACCAAACCAGCGGGGGTGTGGGGGCGGCAGCCCCAATCTATAATACTAGGATAGGTTAGGTAAGGTTGTTAGGTTGGGCTAATATTACCCCTTATTTTCGTCTTTTACCCCGCAATTTCCCTGATCTTCATAGCCCTCCCCACTAGTAGGGGCCGTGTTTTTAGAGTGTTGGATGATGGGTAAATACTAATTTCCGCCAGTCCTTAGTGTTACGACCGGGGCTACGAATAAAACAAGGGCACTTAATGATTGGACTAGTAATAGGGCACTATGCAACAACGGTACGCTAGATCCAAACCCTCGAACTTATATGCCGGCGAACAAAAACACCTATACCTTCCAGAGTTAATCTGCGATAACGGGGTATCCTTAACGGGGCATAAATGTACTCTACTTCAGGTTAACCTGCACTGGTATAGCCTGATAACAAACAAGATGCAAGTTACGTTAAAATGCATAAAAAGGAATCTATGGAAAGATCAATTAAATCACTGCAAGATTTAATACAATAAAAAGATGCTTCAATACAGTTACTCTAAACAACAATAAACTCTTCACTCCTATCTGAAAGAAAGTGAAGTATAGTCCTACAGCATAGACCTGGAAACTTTTGAAGAAAGTCTGATGCTCATAAGATGCTCGTATCTTAAACTATATAAAGGCAGGAGGCAGGACACCACACGTGTAAACTGAATAAACTAAAAGATAGGACATATAATGTTAACTGACACGAGAATACTATAAATGCGCAACGGTAGTAATGCTCGACACTAAAAGAAGTACTTCCTCATCAACGAAACAGTCTGCTATGGTTGTGCGGCTCAGCAACAACCTAGACTAATAAATGCTGTGAATAATAATGCGTACATATCAAAGAGCTTATATTAAATACTAACAAGTGTCTACTCAATTAATAATGTCTAGCTGGGATACTCTAGGTAAGGAACTGGGATTGAGCAAGACAGGCTCGCAACCTAGCGATGTCCTTAAGACTGCATCCTTTAAGTTACGTTAATTGACTGGGGTGCTCTCTTGATAGATCCAGATCACAAGTATCTGGTTCTATCCTGGCGACCCTCAAAAGACAAGCAAAGAGGCAGCAAAGTGTGGAACTGGAACAGGCCAAAGCCCTCAGTCAACACAATGCTGCAGCCGAAAAGACAACCCAGGCTAACACAGGACCGGTCGAAGTCATGTAGGTACTGTATAAGCAAACCGTACACACATCGGAGACAACGACTACAGTTACCGTATCCCAGTCTAGCATTAAATAAAAGAGCAGAAACACTAAATCAATAATGGAGAAAACACAGAGTTCCTAACCTATACTAACTAAGAACCCTCAAACCTATTCTAAGTACATGTAAATATCTCAGAGGACGGCGCATGCAATACAATGGGCCGGCTATGGAAACCGTATGCAGAACCCAAGGGGATAAGTAATTGAATAAAGGCGAGAAGTAATAGAAAAGAAGAAGTTGAGAGAGAGAAACAGTGATAAAGGTGGTGATCGGGGGAGAGTATGCAAGGGGATGTTAGAAGCACGTGCACCAAGCCTGTCCTGAGGAGGACAGCTCCTGGGAACCCTCATGGAGGAGGTTAGTTACACAGGAGCCCGCAAGGGCGCGATGGTCGGCCAATCACGGGCCGTGACGTCACAAGGCAGCAGGCCCCTAGGATGCGCCAGGATCCGCCAGCCAATCAAGGCCGCGGGAAAGCCCGCGCGCGAGCGGGAAAACTCCTCCGAGCGAGGGAGGCAACACATACATACACACGCACATATTACCACCACGCTGCCTATATCTCTCTTTCTCCTTAACTTTACACAATGCATCTTATATTCTATTAATGATATAAAATACTTCCCGTTGTCACAGACGAAAACAAAGACCATCACTGGACTGTCTGTGACAATGCGAGTACTAGGAAAGAAAGAACAACATTCTCTGATAACTGTAGCCCATTTCGATGTCCCTGGCGAGCGCTAGTGGCTAACGAGAGGTGATTCTGCCAACGCTGGTAGACGTCACACCCCGCCCAAGATATGGGATGCTCAACATTAGGCGAGCACCATATCTGACAAGGCAGAATGCCGACAAGACCCGACACACCTAGCCACTCCACCAGAAATGAAATGCAAAGCTCAATCTTAAATAAAACAAAATTTTAGCATAAAGAAAATCTTATAACCCCTCCCAAACATAATAGTATAATTTTAGCCTGCTATGCTCCCTGAGCGAGCTTCACAGAGCCCAGCCTACTAAGTGAAAGACAGGTTCAACTTAGGACTTTAGCTATAACATTGGCAACTTACAATTAACTATCAAAAAGAAAGAGTTTTTATGTGATTTTTTTGTATTTAATTTTAATGTTGTTTTTGACGGCTGCTCTACAGGGGCAAACCTGGTTTTTCTCCACTCTCAACACACACTGACTGAACGGCGAGGGTTCTCCTGCAAACATACCCTCCCGTGACAAACAATCAGCCAAAACATTATCAGGGCCCTTAACCCTTAAAGAGCGGCGCGCAACATAAGTCGAGTTAAAGAAACTGGCAAAAAACGGGTGAAAATCGAGTGAAAATGGGTGGAACAGTAATGAACCATACGTCCGACATCTGTGGCCTCCCGGCCCACACTAACTCCAGTTCCCCCACCGCACGGGAGGATGACAGTGTGACCAATAGTTCGCTAAAAGTGAACAATGTAGCAAAATCCGCTAAACTTCCATCTTTGAGGTAACACTGTCAGTGCTCCACGAGTGCTACGTAGCTGTATGTGGTGTCATTGTGTAGCGATTTCCACCTAGTTTTCGGCACAATACAATTCCTTTCATGCTGATGGTTGATATAGCAGTCAGAATGGCCTGAAAAGGCCCAAAACGGCCACAGACCCCCCGCTAGACTAGGGTTAACATGCCACACTATAGGTTTGACTCCTGTAAGGAGATAAAGAAAACCTAATATTTAGTAGTGGCCCCGTAATCATTGACGAACATGCCTATTACATAAGGCATCCTCTTCAAACACTAATCCGCCTTAGTTTGAATCTACCGCGCAGAGCATTTAAAATCTGAGGAGCCTTCATCATGAGCGCACGCAACCTCACTCATGGCTTCAGTCATTATGAATTGGGTTCTCACTACGAAAAAAACTTCGTAAAAAATAAAAAAGAAAAAGAAAATAAGAATAACTATCCAATAAGCTTTCCATCATATCGTGGATTTACTTGTGTGGATCTTTGACCAGACGCTAATTCAGGCGTCATTCTTCCTTCACTGACATATCAAGTAAACCAAAATCCTTAATACATCAACGAATGGGAAGGGGATGGTCGGGAGGGCCCCAGTCGTCAATGATTACGGGGCCACTACTAAATATTAGGTTTTCTTTATCTCCTTACAGGAGTCAAACCTATAATTTATTAGTGGCCCCTCCATCATTGACGAACATGCCTGATTTCTAAGACTGGAGGGGGTCATTCGTAATCATATCATAACTCTAGAAAAGCAGATAATCAAACAACCACATAGTATTCTTACTTTTGTAAAAAAGATATATTCGGGTGCATAAACTTTATACAGCCTAAATCTTCAAAAAGGGGTACAAGCAGGAGCTTGCTTCAAAGAAGCCTGCTTGAAAAAGGGTTAACTCTGAGACTCTGTGCACAGATCTGCTAGTTAAGAAGGCACCCCACTTAAAGTAAGTGGTGAAAACTAAAAACTTATAAGTTTACATGTGCACATATAAACCCCATTAACTAGTGGATATATTCCTAAAAATATAACCAAACATAAATGAATTCTTGTACATTCGTAGAAGTACTGAACTCGGGTACTTATGCAGAAGTAATTACTGCAAAAGTAAAAGTCGTAGTTGCCACTACCGAGATTTCTCAAAAATCTATTGCTTCACAGCCAAAGCTACTTACAACAAGAATTGTCGTAACACTACTATTGGCCTTTAGCACAATTTCCTGCAATGAATACTACAGAGAAATTTTATAATACAATGCCTACAACCAGTATCACAGCTCGTATGTTCCGAACACATACTCCGGAGGGGTCTAGGGTGTCCTATGTCACACTGACTGCACCCTCCCCCCCCTTTTTCTTGAAATTAAACAAAACGTGACTAAAAGGGCCACCTAGACCCTCTGCCGTAAAGCTATACATGGCAAGGAAGGTTTGTCCAGAGCTACTGAAAGGTATCGAGGCAAAAACTCCTGATTAGAGGCCCACAACTGTGTGGACGTAATAACTTCCACCGAAAGATTATTAAGGAAACGTAAAGAGGCTGTCCCCTTGCGTAAATCGTGGGTCTTACCCACAACGCCGGGATGCTTCTCTTTAAAGTCCTCGACCAAGAGAGAAGCCAGTGTACGCTCCAGCAATCGTTCACCCGGACTTGCGACCCATAAAGCACCCTGGTGATTTAGAGGTGCCACTCTTAAATATTTGGTCAGAGCTTGCACTGGGCAAAAAAGATGGTGCACCTTTCCCCTGTTTAACGCCGGCACCGTGAACTCTGAAAACACGTGTTCACTGTGCTCAATCTCGGCTATGAATCCTGGGGAAGGTGCAATGTGAATACACTCATGAAGCCTATCAAACCTGAGGCAATTAGGTGCGTTGCTCATCGCCGCCAGCTCAGATACTCTGTTCCCGGTAGCCAAAGCCATAAGGAATACTGCCCTTTTGTAAAATCTGCAGTCTTTGGTACATACGGGAACGAGAATAACGACGATGCTTTGTCCAGAGACCATGTAGGCCTGAGCTGACGGGGAGGTGGGCGGAGTTTAAAACCTGCCCACATAAATCACTTTCAGATAAATGTTTCTGCATGAACAGATAAATTAAAAATAAACAACCAACGCCACCGAGGGCACAGTTTGTTTTGTTCTAAGAATCCGAGACGTAAAAGCTTTCCAATGCGATTGAAACTGTCGCTTTGTAGACTGGGTATATTGATTCGTGAATATCTTGGTCACGTCGCTACCATAAGGTGCTAGCCACTTGGCCTCCTGAATGTCCAAAATGAACAAGTCCGCGAGGTTTCTAGGTTGCCAATTGTGTTCTAAGTGGAACAACCCGACCAGGAGGGACACTGGGTGCGGGCACCACGTGTTCAAATGCTGGTACCACACTGCGCCGGCCACAGGGGCGCGATTAGCGAGACTACGCCTCGCTAATCCTGTAGTTTGTTGACTACGTGGCACATTAGAGACGCGTCTGGCGGCGGAAAAGAGATAAATGGAACTCAACCTGTTCTCGTCCGTCATCAGAGCGTCAGGTCCGCCCGCCGGCGTTATCGTCCGGCGGGTGAGGTACGACTGTGAGTATCGCCATACACCTTGGCTGTGGCTGTCCCTCGCTTGCGAGCTCGGTATACTCCCTGAACGGGAGCCCTCGTCCGAGTCCCGTTAAGGTTTATGATAATTAAAAGCTCCCATAGCTCATTAACACATTGAAAGCAGAGCTGGTGAGCAAAATCATAAAGCATACTAATTAATTTAATTTATATTTAATTGTATTAAAATAAATTACTATAAATAAACACAATATTATCATAATATAATCATAGAAAATATATATGTTTATTATGATTCAGCTATTAAATTATTTCATTAACAAATAAAAATAAGATAGGGCTACCTGAGCTTAACGGCGTTGAACATACAGCAATGAGAGGTTCAAGTGCCGACACGACAGAGACTGGGGGAAAACTACCCCGCCCCCGGGAACTACCTGGTCACCTGGTGCAACACCGGTAATCCGCCCTGGAAAGAGAATTTTCTGGGGATTAATGCTCATAGGGTTACACCCAAAAAACGGTACAAAATATGTGCCTCAAAACCGCCGGTCAACGAACTGTAGCACTCCACCACTACTTTTCGTTGTCCTTTAGTATCATATTAAAGATTTCAGCATATCTTTACCTGTCCAGAAGATTTAAGCATATCTTCTGAATCCTCATAAAGATGAAGCATATCTTTATTAAAGATGAAGTCTTTCAAGTATCCCTTTACACTTGAAACACTAGTAAGATTCCGGCATCTTTTTATCCCATAAAAAGTCTAAGCCTATCTTAATCTCTAATCTGGCGTCACCCAGAAGCCCTCATAGATCGCTGTCTTGAAGGCCGTGATACCCTATTGTATCAATCAATTGTTTGGCAAATTATCGCGAATTGCAAATCAGTTAATATAACCACCCAAAGGTACAACCGCCGGGTTTTATATGCAATGTCAAACCAATTGTACCTGCCCCAGACCTCTTTGTAAAAAGGTCGCCGGGAGGGAAAGACTAAACAAACAAACGGCATTGTTTCAATGGCTTATTATAGATTTCAGCATATCTTTTATCTGTCCAAAAGAATTAAGCATAACTTCTTAATCCTCATAAAGATGAAGCATATCTTTATTAAAGATGAAGTCTTTCAAGTAACCCTTTACACTTGAAACACTAGTAAGATTCCGGCATCTTTTTATCCCATAAAAAGTCTAAGCCTATCTTAATCTCTAATCCGGCTTCTCCCAGAAGCCCTCATAGATCGCCGTCTTGAAGGCCGTGATACCCTATTGTATCAATCAATTGTTTGGCAAATTATCTCGAATCGCAAATCCGTTAATATAACCACCCGAAGGTACAACCGCCGGGTTTTATATACTGTACAAGGACCCCAATGGAAATACGCCTAACGGCCTTATTGGGCTATCCTTAGTTGGAATTATGCAAGGCTGGTACATGTCATATTTATAACATACTATGTGGTACCAACTCTGTAAATTGCTAACTGAATAAATATTATTATTATTATTATTATTATTATTATTATTATTATTATTATTATTATTAATGTCAAACCAATTATACCTGCCCCAGAGCTCTTTGTAAAAAGGTCGCCGGGAGGTAAAGACCAAACAAACAGACAGCATTGTTTCAATGGCTTTGAAAAGCAGAGAAAACCAAGGCCAACAGGTGTCAGCCTGATCACCTAGAAAACTGAGTGGAGCCCCCCTCGACGGGAATAACTCAGGAAGCCTGATCCCAGGCTCGACCATAGAAAACGCAGTTTCTGATGAGCCCTCAAGCGACCAAACTTGTCGGGGTAACTTACCTATTTTAGCCATCCTGACTAAAACTCGGTAAACAAAAACGGTGTTCTCGGAGCAACGAGAAAAACGCCAGAAAGGTAACCCACACTAAACTATACATTACAGGAGGGCGTAATGCATAAAGCAATGAATAACACAGGAAGCCTGCTCCCAGGCTCGACCACAGAAAACGCAGTTTCTTATGAGCCCTCAAGCGACCAAACTCGTCGGGGTAACTTACCTATTTTGAGCCATCCTGACTAAAACTCGGTAAACAAAAACGGTGTTCTCGGAGCAACGAGAAAAAACGCCGGAAAGGTAACCTACACCAAACGAGACATTTTAACACATTTCATACAAAGGGTGTGCGCAAAAATAGGGATACCTGAACAGGAGGGCGTAATGCATAAAGCAAAAACCGGGGCAAAGGTAGCCATGACAGAGACTGGTGAGATAATTACTCCAGGTTCTGCATAGACCCGCCGGGACCCAGCTCTGGAAAAAAAGAAAATTTCCAGGAATTAATGCTCATAAGGTTAACCCAAACATGTTCGCACACAAGTGTTAAATAACCCGCCGGGTAACGAGACGTCAGCTCGCTACGCGGTGGGGTTTCCTAAGTAAAAGATTTCAGAATATCTTAATTTGTCCAAAAGATTTATGAATACCCTCTGACATAATATATAAAGACCAGCATGGCGTTTATAACTGATGAAGTCTTTCCGGTGGTGTTTGTTTCAAGATTCAATTTTGGAAAAAAAAAAAAACTAAAAAAGACGCCGGCCCCCGAATTATCTCGTAGATCAAAAACTGGGAAGCCTGACAAATATACGAGATCTTACTTCTCCCGAAGTATCTTTTTAGATCGCCGTATGTTGAAGGCGGCGATACAAAACGTATCCCTCAATTGTCTGGTTAACTAACTGAATCGTAAATTCATTATTCCCATCCCTCCAAGGAGCACCCGCCGGGTGTGAATATTAGTTTTAAAAAACGTTAACCCCAATTGTGCCCTAAAGCGCCGTATGTTGAAGGAGGCGATACACAATGCATCCCTCAATTGTCTGGTCAACTAAACTGAATTTTGCAAATTCGGGCATCCCACCCTTCCAGGTTGCACCCGCCGGGTGATTTAAAGTTTAAAAGTTAACTCCAAATGTTCCGAACCCCACTTCTTTGTAAAAGATCGCCGGGGAGGAAATACAAAGATCGCGAATTGCAAATCAGTCAATATAACCACCCAAAGGTACAACCGCCGGGTTTTATATGCAATGTCAAACCAATTGTACCTGCCCCAGCCCTCTTTGTAAAAAGGTCGCCGGGAGGGAAAGACTAAACAAACAAACGGCATTGTTTCAATGGCTTATTAAAGATTTCAGCATATCTTTCACCTGTCCAAAAGAATTAAGAATAACTTCTTAATCCTCATAAAGATGAAGCATATCTTTATTAAAGATGAAGTCTTTCAAGTATCCCTTTACACTTGAGACACTAGTAAGATTCAGGCATCTTTTTATCCCATAAAAAGTCTAAGCCTATCTTAATCTCTAATCCGGCTTCTCCCAGAAGCCCTCATAGATCGCCGTCTTGAAGGCCGTGATACCCTATTGTATCAATCAATTGTTTGGCAAATTATCTCGAATCGCAAATCCGTTAATATAACCACCCGAAGGTACAACACATATATGCAATGTCAAACCAATTATACCTGCCCCAGACCTCTTTGTAAAAAGATCGCCGGGAGGTAAAGACCAAACCAACAGACAGCATTGTTTCAATGTCTTTGAAAAGCAGAGAAAACCAAGTCCAACAGGTGTCAGCCTGATCACCTAGAAAACTGTGTGGAGCCCCCCTCGATGGGAATAAACCAGGAAGCCTGATCCCAGGCTCGACCATAGAAAACGCAGTTTCTGATGAGCCCTCAAGCGACCAAACTCGTCGGGGTAACTTACCTATTTTAGCCATCCTGACTAAAACTCGGTAAACAAAAACGGTGTTCTCGGAGCAACGAGAAAAACGCCGGAAAGGTAACCCACACTAAACTTATACATTACAGGAGGGCGTAATGCATAAAGCAATGAATAACACAGGAAGCCTGATCCCAGGCTCGACCATAGAAAACACAGTTTCTGATGAGCCCTCAAGCGACCAAACTCGTCGGGGTAACTTACCTATTTTAGCCATCCTGACTAAACCTCGGTAAACAAAAACGGTGTTCTCGGAGCAACGAGAAAAACGCCGGAAAGGTAACCCACACTAAACTTATACATTACAGGAGGGCGTAATGCATAAAGCAATGAATAACACAGGAAGCCTGATCCCAGGCTCGACCACAGAAAACGCAGTTTCTTATGAGCCCTCAAGCGACCAAACTCGTCGGGGTAACTTACCTATTTTGAGCCATCCTGACTAAAACTCGGTAAACAAAAACGGTGTTCTCGGAGCAACGAGAAAAAACGCCGGAAAGGTAACCCACACGAAACGAGACATTTTAACACATTTTATACAAAGGGTGTGCGCAAAAATAGGGATACCTGAACAGGAGGGCGTAATGCATAAAGCAAAAACCGGGGCAAAGGTAGCCATGACAGAGACTGGTGGGATACTTACTCCAGGTTCTGCATAGACCCGCCGGGACCCAGCTCTGGAAAAAAAGAAAATTTCCAGGAATTAATGCTCATAAGGTTAACCCAAACATGTTCGCACACAAGTGTTAAATAACCCGCCGGGTAACGAGACGTAATACTTAACGACTACAGCTCGCTACGCGGTCGGGTTTCCTAAGTAAAAGATTTCAGAATATCTTAATTTGTCCAAAAGATTTATGAATACCCTCTGACATAATATATAAAGACCAGCATGGCGTTTATAACTGATTAAGTCTTTCCGGTGGTGTTTGTTTCAAGATTCAATTTTGGAAAAAAAAAATAAAAAAGACGCCGGCCCCCGAATTATCTCGTAGATCAAAAACTGGGAAGCCTGACAAATATACGAGATCTAACTTCTCCCGAAGTATCTTTTTAGATCGCCGTATGTTGAAGGCGGCGATACAAAACGTATCCCTCAATTGTCTGGTTAACTAACTGAATTGTAAATTCGTTATTCCCACCCTTCCAGGGAGCACCCCGGGTGTGAATATTAGTTTAAAAAACGTTAACCCCAATTGTGCCTTAAATTGCCGTATGTTGAAGGAGGCGATACACAATGCATCCCTCAATTGTCTGGTCAACTAAACTGATTTTGCAAATTCGGTCATCCCACCCTACCAGGTTGCACCCGCCGGGTGATTTAAAGTTTAAAAGTTAACCCCAATTGTTCCTAACCCCACATCTTTGTAAAAGATCGCCGGGGAGGAAATACAACAACAGCATAGTTTTATATTGGCTTTGCAAAACCGAAAAAACTACAAACAACACGTGTCCGTATGAACACTGTTAGATGGGTACAGCCAACCCGCCGGGAATCAGAAGGAGCCTGAAACAGGCACCCCAGAGATGCAGTCCTGGGGAGCCACAGACACCCACTCGCCGGGGAAACAAGCCTGTTTTTAAACCACGCGTGGCCAAAACTCGGCAACCAGCTAGGTTTATTCATGGTCAAACCGAGAAAAACCCGCCGGAAATAACCCACCCCGTCCAGATACCATCTGAACGCAACACAGGACCGAGGCGTAGCCAAAACACAACTAATGCCGGGCCCAACATAGTCCGTGGAATTAGCCAATACACAACTAACCCAGGACACATAAATAGTCCGTGGAATTAGCCAATACACAACTTAACCAGGACACACATCACACAGTAGTACATATTTAGAAAATAAATCAATAACACTTGTATATGTGGTAAAGCTACGAGAGGCTGGCTAGGCCTAGGCAGACGGATAACATTAACATGTCGGAATATAAACAAAAAGCACTGAATTATATCACAACAGGAACCACCGCCAACACACCACTGTAGCAAATACTTCCGGCAAAGGGAAGAACTGACTCGGGACCCAGAAAAAACTTCACTAAGTGAAGAAAAATACACTGGGAACGTCAGCAAAAATACGCTACCTCATCAGAAAGATAAAAGGAAGCAATAACGCGTAATGAAAGTTGCCTGCATCACAAAGCTAGCTAACTGTGAAAAAGTTCACCTGTCCACAACCGGACCACGAGGGTACATCCGAAATAGATGCCCCAAACACACGACCCAAAATACACTGCACTGCGGGCAACCAGCCCAGGACACTCCTGCTACGCATATCCTAACCTTACTCGATACATCCCGGAGTAAAAAAATGAGAAAAAACTCACTAGGGACGCAGCAAATGCGGAACCAGCGGAGCGTGGAGAGACACGTCCGGGCCGGCTGACCGCAGAGCAGAGAAGGAAGAATGACGCCTGAATCAGCGTCTGGTCAAAGATCCACACAAGTACATCCACGATATGATGGAAAGCTGATTGGATAGTTATTCTTATTTTCTTTTTGTTTTTTATTTTTTACGAAGTTTTTCGTAGTGAGAACCCAATTCATAATGACTGAAGCCATGAGTGAGGTCGCGTGTGCTCATGATGAAGGCTCCTCAGATTTTAAATGCTCTGCGCGGTAGATTCAAACTACGGCGGATTAGTGTTTGAAGAGGATGCCTTATGTAATAGGCATGTTCGTCAATGATGGAGGGGCCACTAATAAATATCCAACTTGTGTTCCGGCAGCAAAACAATACCTGACACTGATAAACTGCCCAGTTCATCACAAGACTGGCACTTCTCTTCGCTCTCTCCAGCAACGGGGCCTGCCAATAACCTTTCACTAGTTCTACCTTCGTGATGAGCGAGGCAGCCCCGATGCGGTCTATGGTGTCGTCAACTCTAGGTAATGGATAGGTGTCTGTCAGGGATAATGCTTCCACACTCTTGCAATCACCATACACACGGATCTTGCCACTCAACTCAGGTTGCAAACTCACTGGCAACGACCACTCACGATATCCCTTATCCCTCAGACCCTTTTTCCACATGTAGTCTAGCTCTGCTTTCATGACAGACTGTTGAGCAGGATTTATACGGTAGGGAACTAACTTGAGCCTTGCACTGTCTCCAGCCTCCATGTCGGATTCTACCCCGTACATCAGGCCTGGAGAAGCAACAAACATGCGGATGTACTGCCACAGCCTAGTAAACAACATCTCTTGGCGCTCAGGAACAAGAGCTTGCAACTTATCTCGAAGAACAACATGCCTAGTGCCCTCCCACAACCCAGCCGAGACCGCAGCTACTAAACTATAGTCTCCCTCCTTCTCCACCTTCGTCCCTAGAACAGCCAGGTCATGAGAGGGACAATCAGTACCACCTGTGCAGTCACTCCCATAGTTCATAATTGCTAAGGCTTCCCCGCCGATACCGTACATGCGCACCCCCGCATTCCTTGTGACTACATCTGCCTGCGCAGCATCACCGCCTTCAGCGACATGGCCAGATACAGTCGGTCTATGGTAGGGCTGTTGCATTCGACTAGAGCAGCATTAGGAGGCTATGTGACGACCGGGCACATCCACTCCACATCCCACCTCACCAATCTGCTCAATATCCTCATTCTGACCACCACCCTTGGCAGCCATGGGTCGACCCTGACCTGACAACCATGCCAAAGCCTCGTCGCCCACCTTGAACCACCGAAACAACGAGGCTAACGGTCTACTAACACTCAAGTGACCTGCCAGCGGGACATCGTGCACCGCATGAGTTGTGAGGCCTGGGTGCTCGGCACGACCAGTGGGGTACGAACCGAGCCGGTGCTGGAGCGCTGCACACTGCTGCTCAGGCAGGTGCTCTAGCGCTTCCACAGCCACCAGACTCGTGTCCCCCGCCCACTGCTCCGCCGAGACATGACAATCCCAACTCTCCTCCACCTGTGCCCCACTGCCCCCCTCTCCTTCTCCACCTTGGCCGCTGCAGACCAACGCAGGGACAGTAGGCTGCTCAGGTGGTTGCCTCACAAACTTCTTTAACCTAAGAAGTGCACATGGGGGGTATGAGACACCACACTCCTGTGCTGACGTATTTGAGCTGTTCCCATCACTAACATCGTTATTTTACCATAAATAGCATTAATACTTATCCATATGCGCTATAGATAGGTTGATTATAAAGGTATTAACCTGTTACAACAATAAAACAAGTGGAAACAGTGTTTGGATGGTCAAAATCGCCGATACAGGCCGGGAGTTACATAATGTATGGCTGAGGCAACCTCCCTGCCCTCCTCCCCTCCCCTTGTCTGGAGAGACACTGTTACGCAATAGTCTCTCTCTCGCTCTTTCCCACGCTTGGTAACAGTGATGACAACGCCCTGCTACCAACTCGCTAATGTTAGCACAAAAATAGACCACAGAATAAGGGAATAACAGGGAAAATAGGTGATAACTGAAGGAGGGGAGGAAAGTGGGGAAGGAGGGGAGGTGGAGGAGTGATATTTGGCATGGCCCAGGGGCAAAAAAAAAAAAAAAAAAAAAATATATATTTTTTTTTGGGGGTGTTTTAAATGGATTTTTTTTTCCCTTACTCTTAAGAGTCTTCCCCCAGTCCGCCGGGGGAACTCTTAAGAGTCTCCCCGCAGTTCCCGGGTTAACAGGTTCACCTGACATGTTTCCCCGTCCTCGTGTTCAATAGCCCCGTTCCCACAACTTCCTCCACCTGGGAACTACTCTGTCGCGGAGTGCCATCACGCCCAACCATGTCACTAGGGTGACAGGTTCTGGGGCCACTCCGGAGCTCACCTCTGGGTCAAGTACCGAGTCGCCAACAATAGCCGCTGGATCAAAACTCACAAAACTCCCAACTTTAGCTTTCTCCTTCCGACCGTTCCTCCGCTGGTCTAGAGACTGAGGAATAGGCTGTGACACCTTAGATGCACAAGATCGGGTGACAACACACGCCCTCTGCTGTGATTGACACCTCTCGACCAACTCCTGCCCCTCCCTACTCACGTCGGCTGCCCTCTCGGTACCGACTAAGGGTGGAACCTCAGAAGCAGGTACCGCAAAGTCGTTGCCGAGAAGAAGGTCGACGCCCTCTACTGGCAGTTTCTCTACGATTCCAACATCTATCTCTCGTGTCACACCATCAACCTCCAGCTCCACTTGAACCAACGGGTATGACCTTGTAGCATTAATACCCTGCACCACAACTACCCGTGCCGAGTTTATAGGTTGGCCTGTAAAGTTTTTCATCAGAGTCTGGGATGCACCTGTATCACGCAACAACTCCAACCCATGCTTGCAACCAGCCCAACTCACGCAGCCACGCCCTCTATGGTCGCAAAAAGCATCGCGGACAGGTTTCGAGCCTTCCGGACACTCCTTCACCGGCTGTGCCCCCGCATCTGACATATCACCCCGGGTAAATGCAGAAGACCTCAGAGACACCCCAATGTTGCTAGCCAAAGACATGGCTGCTGTAGGTTGGTTACTAGGGCAGGAATGTGCAAAATGCCCCTTGTTATGACACTTAAAACACTCTTGGACTTCCCCTGAGGTAGGGAAGGGCCCTGACCTTTCTTAAACGGGACGGTTTTAGGTTTGTGATCAAAATTGGTATCATCGCTCTTACTTTCATTATTAAATGTTGCATCACTGACTCGGGGGGGTGGAGTGTTGCGCCCCTTGTTAACTGCATCGGTCCGTTGTGCAGACCTGCACCCACAAATCAGCGACATTCTCAGGTCAGCCATCTCAGCTGCCTTTTGTAGAGTTTTAGGCTGTTTCTCTTTGAGGTTCAAAGTCAGGTCGCCGCCTGTGCACTTAAAAAATTGCTCTAGAAGGACTAACTGCTCAAGCTCTCCGAACGTCGTCACCTTCTCTGACCTCAGCCAATTTCTCAAAGCATCAGACAGTTCCCGGGCATGTTCTAGAAAAGTGCACTCACGACCCTTCGTAACACCCCGAAACTTCAACCTATATGTCTCTGGTTGTAACTCGTACGCCCGCAGAACAGCTTCCTTTAACCCTCCAGCTCCGGCTATGTATTATATATATATTCCTCGAAACCCGGGTGTTTTGGCCGAAAAACGTCTAGGCTAGGCTACCGTATATTCGTTAATCAGACTGCTTCCCGCATTCCCGCGCATCCCCAAGCGTAGCTGTGTTATTTACCTATAGAATGGCATTAAGTAGAGCTCTCTAAGTCAACTGGTTGAGCTGTGATGATGATTTCATTGGAGATAACTTTATGGCCAAAACAGCCACTTTACACCACTTTTCGATACTTAACAACAACATACAGGCACACACGAACAAGCGACGCTCTCCTTCTTGTGGCCGGAGATGCGGGGCGTCGGTCCAGCCGGCTGTTGTTTACATGCGTCGGACCGACGCCTCGCACACGAAGCTCACAGGCTTTCAACCACTGGGCGTTCAAGAGGCCTTCCGGGTACCTGTTATATGCTTTTTTATGGGCGTTCAAGAGCCCTTCCGTGGTGAGAGGGTTAATACCTCATAATCGATGCAAGACTCCAAGGGCAACGCATCATATGCCTTGAGTCCTTTGCCAACCAACCTAGAGGAAACAAGGGCTGCCCACTTAACCTCGGGCCATTGGTGCTCCCGGCACTTCTTCTCAAAACGCAGGAAAAACTCTGTGACACCCGACTCGTCAAATGCAGGGACTAACTTAAGAAGGTGCGATAAAGACTGATCAAGACCTCGATTCCCAGAACCGAGACGCTGCCCTGTCGACTCCACCCGAGACTTCTCAAGATCTCTGTCTGCACAGTACTTCGTAGCCTCAACCTGAAACTCAGCCTCACGTATGGCCTTTCTCTCCTCAGCCTCAACCTCTCGCTGCCGTTGCTGAATCTTAGCCATCTCAAGCTGGAAGAGCATATCTGCAGTTAAACCTTGAGGAGGAGGAGATGCAACAATTGGAGACCCACCCAGTGACAAACCACGCTGCCAGTGACTATCGGCCTGCGGGAACGTACCCGGCTCCGGAGCCCGAGGGGGCGCCATGGTAGGAGTCGAGTGGAATGGGGGCTGGGCCGAAGGTGCCCCAGCTCCCGCTCCACCCGAAGCCCCACGCACCCCGCCGAGCACACAGGCCACCAGGTCACTTCTCGTCATGCTGCTAGTGCCAACATGCCCCATGACCGTGGCCAAACACTGGAGACCATACCGATCAATCCCCGACACCCGGTCAACAGTAATAGGCATCTCCAGAAACTCCCTTGCATCCTCCTCACTAGTTACTACTCTAATGCCTTCTAACAAACCCCGCTGCTGCACCTCAGAGTCTGCTTCCCGTACTGTGTCCTCACTGTGCATTGATCCGTCGTTCGACATAGTGTCCACCGAAAATTCTCAACGTTTATAAAAAAAGGAGTACCTAAACTCTCATGTAGCACTATTCACTAAAAAAAAATGCTCGAAGACAACTCAAGTGCTATACTACGTTGCCAAAAAAAAAAAATCAACGTGTCCAAAATATTCCTCAAAAAACAAATTTCCAAAAATCCTGCAATTATTTCTTAGTTCATTTGGTATGACGACTAAGATAAGATACTAGGCAAGGTCGCCATTTGTTACGACCGGGGCTACGAATAAAACAAGGGCACTTAATGATTGGACTAGTAATAGGGCACTATGCAACAACGGTACGCTAGATCCAAACCCTCGAACTTATATGCCGGCGAACAAAAACACCTATACCCTCCAGAGTTAATCTGCGATAACGGGGTATCCTTAACTGGGCATAAATGTACTCTACTTCAGGCTAACCTGCACTGGTATAGCCTGATAACAAACAAGATGCAAGTTACGTTAAAATGCATAAAAAGGAAGCTATGGAAAGATCAATTAAATCACTGCAAGATTTAATACAATAAAAAGATGCTTCAATACAGTTACTCTAAACAACAATAAACTCTTCACTCCTATCTGAAAGAAAGTAAAGAAGTCCTCCCTCGGGTAGCGCGGTTTTGGTCTAACGCGGGTACCCCTAGTGTGCCGAGTCAGCATCTAACACGGTTTTATTTATGTAGCGCGCTCTGTGGTGCTCGTGACGTCAGGCTCGGCTCGGCTCGGCCTCCCCCACGCTTGGGTAGGCCTAGTCCTACGCCGCGTCTCTCCGTGATAACATAGTGCCCGCCCAAATCGTTTCTGTTCTACCAAGTATCACCGCAACCATGCCCCCACCACTCAAGCGCCGCAAGTTCACTTATGCAGAGAAGCTAGAGGTGGTGAAGAAGGTGGAATCTGGTACCAAGAAGGCACATATTGCCCATACTTATGGGGTGAATGAATCGACAATACGAACAATCTTCAAGAATAGAGACAAGATACGAAAAGTTCTCAAGGGTAACCCAGGCGTAGCGAGTCAACATGCCTTTAAGGTAGCCAACCCTGTTCTCAAGACGACTGAGAAACTTGTTGGTCGTTATATTGATCGCCAAAGCAGGAGGGGGGTCCCTCTTGATGGAAAAGCTATTCGTCAAAAGGCCAAAAAACTTTATCTAGAAGTTGCTGTCAAGTTGAGCGTGCCTAACCCGCCACCATTTCAAGCGTCACACGGATGGCTCTTGTCTTTTCTTAATCGGCAGAAGGTTAAGAATGTGCGAATAACTGGAGAAGCCGCAAGTGCCAATGTTGCAGCTGCCCGAGAATTTCCTGCCTACCTACGCCAGATTATAGAAGAGGGTGGATATTCAGCTGACCAGATTTTCAACGCCGATGAGACAGGCTTTTTTTGGAAAAAAATGCCCAAACTCACCTACATCCACAGGAAGCAGAAGAGCGCCAAGGGTTTCAAAGGGGCAAAGGATAGGGTAACATTGCTCTTGACGTGCAATGCTTCAGGGTCTTGCAAGATGAAGCCCCTAGTCATCCACCGAGCTAAGAAACCTCGCCCCTACAGGAACTTAGACATGTCACGTCTCAACGTGCATTGGATGTCCAACAAGAAAGCCTGGATGTCAGCTGCCCTCAGTCTTGAGTGGTTTGATAAATATCTTGTACCTGAACTTGAACAGTTTTGTCTGCGGAAAAATCTAGCTTTTAAGATCCTGTTCTTGCTGGACAACGCACCTGGTCATTCGCCCCTGCTAGTTGACAGACACCCTTAAATAAAGGTGATGTTTATGCCACCCAACTCTCTCTTCTACAGCCATTAGATCAGGAGATCATTGCCTGTCTTAAAGCTGCCTATGCCACGAAGACCTTCTTAATGTTGGATTCTGCAACCGACACAAATGAAGAAATTGATCAGATGTCCGACCTGGATTCTGATCCTGATGACCCCAATGCCGCCCCACAACAAGCCCAAGATCCAGCCCCTGACCAAGCCCAAGATCCAGCCCCTGAACAAGCCCCTGCAGAAGCCCAAGATCCCCCTGAAAATCCAGCCACCTTACAGTCTTCCAATTTTGGAAGCAATTCCACATAAAATTGGGAATTGACTTCATTGTCGAGAGTTGGAACTCAATCAACCAGCCCACTATCCACCACGCATGGAGGAATATTTTGGAGGGGTTACCTGGCCACAAGCTAGACCTGCCAGGTGAGCGTCAGAGGGTAGAAGCTGCGGTTGAACAGGCAGTGGCAGCAGCTCGTAACGTGGCAGGCCTACAAGATATCAACGAGGAAGACGTCCGAGAGATGATTGTTCCACCTGAGCAGGATCCCGAGGGCTTACTGCAGGAATTGGATGAGGAACTAGCGGATGAAGAAGCGCCTGCCGAAGATGGAGTTAACGATGGAGACCCTATCACCAGTGACTTACGTGAGATCGTCGAGTGGCTGACCGTATCCAGAACAAGGATCCAAATAGGGATAGGGCTCGAGCAACGTCTATGCAACTCTCAACTCTGCTGAGACACTACTCCGAGATGTTTACTGAGAGGGTCAATGCTCGCCAACAGAGAAGGATCACAGAGTTTTTTCCGTGACCGCCAGGAACAGCAGGAACGGCAGCAGGGTGACGATTCGGAGGAGGAAGAACGCCAGCTGGGTGACGATTCGGACTCCCTCCATTCTGACGTTGACATTGACGACAACATGTCATTGTTCTCAGGGTTCGGCGATGACGACCAGAACCTGGGAAGGCCTTCAACCTCCTCTCAGTGACGCCCATCTTGGTGTCGTGGGGGAGGGGAGGGGGCAGGTGGGCGGGCGGGAGAGAGAGGGAGGCGACGCACCACATCCACAGCACCACTCGACAAGGTAATGAACAGTAACTTACCTGTGTGTCTCATTTCATAGATATGATCTGTAAAATAGGGTTAGGTTGTCTGTTACTAATGTTTGATCCATATTTGGTAAGGTTATTGGGTGGTAAATGGTCAAAAAGGTGACTTTGGGGAAGTCGTCAGAACCAATAGAATTAATCCCACAAGTTCTTTGCTTTGTGTAGCGCGTGTTTGCGTAGCGTGGCGCGGTCCCAGTACGATATACCCGCGCTACCCGAGGGAGGAGTGTATAGTCCTACAGCATAGACCTGGAAACTTCTGAAGAAAGTCTGATGCTCATAAGATGCTCGTATCTTAAACTATATAAAGGCAGGAGGCAGGACACCACACGTGTAAACTGAATACACTAAAAGATAGGACATATTGGGAGGTTTGACGTACCTCCCAACCTACCAAATAGGAAAACCTACTATTTGGTAGTAGTCTTGGAAAATCCAACGTCAAGGCTATTAACCTAATTGCAATGACGACTTGTCTATTTTGACTGCTATGTCGTCATTCCAACCGCGGTTAAAAAGAAAACGTCTAGAGTCTACTCCTTATCTTGCTCTAGGAGACGTTGTACATTAACCAAAACTACCACCGAAGGTGAAAAAAGCATAGAAGAGAAGAAAAAGGGGTTTACCTTAGTTACCGCTTAAGGCCCATCCTGTGTTCCGTCATGTGCAGATCCCTGTCGAACGTGCGCATGAGCGACCCTCTCTTGTCATCACATCTCACATCAGCAGAAGAACGCGGATGGGCAGGGGTCCGGCGTGAGGGAGGGTATTATGTACGTTGGATTTTCCAAGACTACTACCAAATAGTAGGTTTTCCTATTTGGTAGGTTGGGAGGTACGTCAAACCTCCCAATTTGTTAGTAGTCTTGGCAAATCCAACGTCAAGGCTGCATAACAAATAGGAGGAGGACATCCAAGCCCAACCTACCAAAAAAACCAATGCATAAAACAAAATTACAAATGACAAAGACACAATGTAAACAAGAGAGTTTAATAAAAGAGTGAAAAACTGAGGAGTAGCTAAAAAGAACAGTTTTAACACATGCCCGTCATTCATAGTAATGCAAAAACATAGACTTGTCTGAAACCAAAAAGGTACTGTACCCAAAATCCCTTTTCTTCAAAAACCAACAAAAACACTGAACACAAGAACAAAACACAATTTTCAATGTGGCAAAAACACTTATGTACTGGAACAATACATAATCCCAAACTTGCAATCCAGTGTTGCAAACCCATACACCCCCCCCCCCATTTGTCAAAAAAACAAAGGAAAGAACGAGGGACAAGGGGGGAAGACCAGGGATCTTCGCCAGAGCACCAGGAAACACGACCCCCGAGAGCAATCACCGGCCGAGGGGGTCGAACACTGGACACGGAGAGGTAGGAGGAGAGGAAGGAATTGATAGAAGACCACAAAACCGCAGAGGCGAAGGCAGGGAAGGATCGACGTGGCAGGAACCGGAAGGAGGCAGCAAAGGATCTGATATCGCGCGCAGAACCCCTACAAACAGGGTGACGGGCACGAACGGTCCGACAAACGTGGCGGCCCAGCTGCACCTGCTAGAGCCTCCCACCTGTCCGAGGAGACACCCACACAGCAGTACCCGAAGGCGGCGCCACAGACGCAACAGAGGAGTGCAAGGCTGACACCGGGCACAACACATGGCGAGGATGCCCACGCCGTAAAGCCTGGACGGCGAAAGGCTGGAAAACGGGGGCCTCCCTCCCATGCGTGGTAACAAAAGGTGGGGAGGAGGCGAACGAGACGCCATGCAAGGACGGGGAGAATCGCACGCAGTCCCGGGGCCGTGACAATGCCGCTAGTGCAGACACCCGATCCCCAGTGGCCAGAGCGACAAGGAAGAGTGGACGCCCGAGCAACGGAACCGGCGTAGCGGCCCTTGTATACGTGGGGGAAGCCAGAAGGACCAGAGCCCGCCCCAGATCCCACAGCGGAGGGACCTGGCGCGGAGGCGGTCGATCCCGGAAGGCAGCCGTCAGGAAGGAATCCAGCACCTGTGGCGGAACGACCAGCCCAGCGACGGACCCAAAGAACCCCCCGGACGGCAGACAAGTGGGTACGTATAGCGTCGACTGGAAAGCGACGTGTACGGAAGAGGTGAAACAAGGAGCGTAGGACGAGGGAAGGAGAGCCAACTGGCAGGCGAGTGGCCTGTAGCCACCTAGTAAAAGACCTCCAGCGGGACCCGTAAGTCCCCCAAGGAGAAGACGGCCAGGAACGCTGCGCGAAGTCAGTCAGGGCCCGGCCGGGGACCGGGAGCCACCGTGCCTCATGAACAAGCACGATGCGAAGGCCAAAGAGGTCCGCAGGACCCCAACCTAGCCCAAGCGGAAGCCGGAGACAGGTAGAGGGACCGGACTCGGGCACCACCGCGGCAACCGGGCGGACCAAGTCCGTGCCGGCCACAGAGGCGCGAGGAGCCAGACGCAGCCGTGGTACAGCCGCAGCTTCGCGAAGACTGGGCACATCAACAGCGCGTCTGGTGGCGGAAAGATGGATATCGACCGCCACCTGTACCAGGCGACCATGAAAGCGTCCGGACCCCCCCCGGAGCGCGAGGCCGGAGGGAGAGGTCCAGAGGCAACTGGCGCGGCACCCCCGATGCGAACAAGGCGACCTCCGGAACACCTCAGGAAGCCGCGAGGTCGGCGAACACAGTCCGTTTCATCGCCCATTCTACAAGAACGCCCTGCCCGCTCGACAGGGCGGCCGCCCAAAGGGTGGCAGGCCCGGGCAGGGAGGAGGCGGCATGCAAGGAGAAGGGGTGTCGGTCCGCGAGGAAGAACAACTCCACCGAGACCCCCAATAGAGTCAAGGACCTGGAGGACCCCCGCATAAGGAAACAGGGGACAGCTTGTCTGAGTGTCCAACCCGAAGGCCACCGACTTACCCCAAAGGGCCAGCGCGTGGTCCCGCAGGAAGAACAAAGGAACCAACAATCCGAGGGCATAGACAGGTAAGAGGAGGGAGACCCACCCATCTGCCGGGAAGTGGACGTCCCAGGTTCGATTGGGAACCACACCCAACCTCGCTCGACGTATCTGTGGTTACCCAGACCGTCGGCGGGGGGGGGGCGGTCCAGGGCACAGCCGCAGAGAGCGAGCCCCGAGCAACCCAGCGACCGAAGCGTCGGCGAACGGTACGCGGGAGCGGCAGGAGCCGATCCATAGGGGCAATGGAAACACCGCGGTGCCCATGAGGAGGAGGCGGCGTAGCCAGAGGCTCCCTAAGGGAAGGGGCAGAGCGGCCCAATGCAGCGAACCCACGAACGAGTCCCAGAGCCACCCCGGGAGGGAGACCGAGTGCAACACGGCGAGGACCGTCCACCGAAGGTGCACCGCGGCCGGCAGACCCCGGGTCACCGTAGCGCCGGACAAAACCCATGCGAGACCGACCCATGGCACGACACGCGACGGGGTCAAGCGTGACTTGGGAACATCGAAGGGGAACCCTAACCGTGCGATGTTGCGAACGACTGTGAGGGCGTCGCCAATGCACAGGCCTAGGGCGTCGGAAACTACCAACCAAACGGCCAAGGAAAACAGGAGCTGGAGCCCGCTCCTGAGGAGAGGACCCAGAGCCTGCCCCACCAGTGCGGAGAAGATCTGCGGCGCGATGTGGAGACCGAAGGGAAGGCCGTCGAACAGGAACACACGATCGGAAGTCCGAACGGCCAAGAATCGCTGGAAGCGAGGATGGAGAGGAACGAGCCAAAACACATCCTGGAGGGCCAGCGACACTACCCACGACAGAGGGCACAGGGCCAGGCGTACCAGGGGTACCGGCAGCATCCGAAACCGTGTGTGCACGATGTGCCCGTTGAGGGCCAACAGATCCACCACCGGTCGCATCGCGTCGCAGGTCGGCGACGGAACCAGAAAGACACGGGAGAGGAAAACCGGGTGACCGGCGGTCAACTCCCTCGACGCTACCCAGCTCGGGCATGGAAGTGAACACGTGGGCCACCTCTGAAGAGATGGGCCGTTGTCGGTGACAAGACCGGAGTGGGGGTCTGGACGTCCACCTCCAGGTGAGACCCCTCCGCGCAACCCGCCGCCCCCAACGTCCCTCGCGGCTACCGAGGGGCGCAAGGGCGAAAACAACCCGAGGGAGCACCCGAGAGGAGGGGAGCGACCCGGTACGCCCAGGCGAGAAGGAGAACAAGGAGGCCGACCCAGAGAACTACACATTGTGTTGACGTGGAGGTACCCCCGGTACGGGCCGTGCGGGCATGAGCGCCACGTTGACCTCCTCTACCCCCGCCCCCCCCAACCTCGTCGAAAAGGGCGGGCCACCCCAACCCCAGGCCGGCGCGGGGCTGACCCCTTCAAAGGGCGGCCGGAAGTGGAAGGCCGGCCAGCCCCGACACAGAGGGGATGAAAGGGGCAAGAACAGAAGTGCGAGGCGGAACCGATGCACTGGCCAGCAACGTCCCAGTCCTGCGCCCGTGCAAGGCGGCAGCACTTGCAGCAGCACCCCGAAGAGGACCGGCAGAAGGACGGGACTGAGAAGACCCCGCGCGCGGCACAGCGCGTCGGTGCGTGACGTAAGCAGGGTCCGTAACGACACAGCGTGGCGTCGTGTGGCGGAAGCAGGGGCCGCCGACAGAGAAGCGTAGCATTCCCAAGCATCCTGCGTAAAAAACCCCGACGTATATAGCGCAGAGTACAACAAACCCTGACGAATAACCAAGGGGGCCGGCCGGCAGAACGAAGACCGTACCGTCGCGCGGTGCCGAGTTGCCGCGCACAAAACCGCCTTCAGCTCGGGAACCAAAGACACCGCGAGCCGAAGGTGGACCCGCTGAACGCGGTCCAAACCCTCGCGAAGATCGCCTGGCGCAGACGCCTCGAAAAGCCGCAGGTGGTGAACAGACGTCTGGAGGGAACCTAAAGACAAGACAATAAGTCCGTCACCCTCTGTCGCAAGGGAAAAACCTTGGCGACAGAGGGCTGATCCGGGGGAGAGAAGAACGGGGTAGCAATAGAACAAAGTTCAAGAACGGGCGCGCTCATCCAGGACCAGAACGCGCCGTCCAACCCGCCGACAGACACAAGAGGAGGCAAAATCAGGGACGACGCCGGGGGAGGGACGGAAGGAGAGCCGTCGACGGATCGGTGTGTGAAGTCGAAGGCCTCAGCAAACCAGGCCACCAATGGGAGAGGGTGACCGAGCATGATGGCTAAGCCAGGCGTACCGGCGTCGCACAAACCTGTCCCATAGGAGGACAGACCCGTCAACACAGCCAGGGACTGAACAGCCGGAAGGATGTCAGGACGGCTGAAGTCTGACCAGAGCGTAGGCCTGCAGAAGGGAGGGGGACCGTAGCAGGGGTAGGTAGGGTGAGGCGCGGAGGGTGAGTCACCGCCAAGAAGGGCTAGAAGAGGGAGTCTTCCATCGACTCCAAGCGCCCGTCGAAGCGTGACACAACCCAGCCCTGCATAGCCGACAATCGATCCGAGAGAGGCTACCGCCCCCCCCCCCAGATTGGGCGGCCCGCAGGGGCGAGCGTGAGCGGGAGCGAGACCCACGACACGAACCAGCAGCGTCGCGGCCCAAGGAAGGCGAGCGACGACGGTTGTGTCGCCGTTGAGGGACTCGTCCCCGATCACGAACGGCCGAGGGGGAAACAGCACCATTCCCCTCTTCCAGCGACACATCAGCTCCTGAGAAAGGGGACCCCAAAACCTCGCGAAACCCCACCGAGGCAAGAGGAGGGGTACCCCCCTGGCGAGACGGTAAGTGAAGGTCAGGAAGAGAAGAATGAGGAGGAGCAGGACGACGGGAGTGGGAAGGCTGGCCGGGTGAAAGGAGGCCAGGAGCCGCGGGGGGAAACAGAGCAAGGATCCCCGGGGCTGAGATAACAGGGCGGCCCGACACCGAGGCGGAGGAGGGAGGGACCACCACCGTGGGACGAGACCGTGAAGGAAGAATAGGCACTGAAGCAGGTGAAGTAGGAGAAGCAACGACATCCAGGCGGACCCTCCTGGACAGTGTAGGAGGAGGGAGCAGAGGGCCAGCTACAGCATGAACAACCGCGCGCGGAGAGGACAACGTAAGAGGAAGTCGTCTGGGCTGGGGAAGCGGGCGGAAGGGAGTAGAGCCCCTATCCGTAGAGGCCAGGGGAGGGCGCACAGGGGCAGAGCCGCTAACCCCTGCCTCAGGGCGAGAACCATGACGAGGGCGATGGGCGTCGTCAAGGCGATCAGGAGGACGACGAGGCGAGCGAGAGCGTGGACGGAGCCGGGGAACCCCCCGACGATGGGATGACCGGCTGCGGGACCCAGGGGAGAGGGCCCGAGCAGGGAGAGGGCCAGGTGAACGGCCTTCAGTCGGGTCAGGGAGACCCAGGGCGACGCGGATCCGGTCGGCAACAAAGGCCGGGGAACGGTGGCCCACAGTCCTAATGTGGCGGGAGACCATCGTCCACACCGACGGAAGGGAAGCAGAGGCCACAGCCGCCGCCGAGGAACCAGGGCCATGGAGCAGCACAACCACCAGGGCCAGACACGGGCCACACAGAGCAGGGAGGTAGGCCGTAGAGGACACACAGAGCGAGTGGCGCAAGCAGGACTTGTGCCTCTCCAAGCACGGGGAGCGACAACCAAGGCGAAAGCAAGGCAGCCTACCTGCACTAGAAGAACACACACCAAAATCAGCACGTCGAAGGAGTAAGTGGAGAGAATGTCCAAGAAGAACCAGGGAAGGAGCATGGGGAAACAGGAACACACATGCAAACAGGTATCTGTACTCACCCTAAACTGGGAGCACAGAGGTAGGTGAGGAGGGCGGCCGAGGCGGAAGAGCACCAGCAGAACCTGCAAAGATGGAGAAAGTGTTAACCACCACTCAACATCTTACATGCAGGGCCTATAACACCAGTAAAGTGCATACACCAATATAGTATCAGGCAACAAGATGACATAAAAAAAGTCAATAGTGAAAGCCAACTATTACCGCAAATTTGCGGGCCAATGGAGGCATAACCGTACCGACACCACCCTCCCGCAATTTTGCGGGACCCCCCAACGATCTCCGCAAATTTGCGGGGAGCCGAAATGTCCCAGAGGACCGAATCAAGCCCCCGCAAATTTGCGGGACCGGCCGAGATGGTCCGGCGCCGAAAAAGCGAGAGGAGCGTCTAGGGAATACCAAAAGAGGCCCAGAAAAAAGCGTCATCTCCTTATGAACTCCAAGCGACGATGGCCATCAAGCTGAGCAGTGTCTTCCTTGATAATATCCTGACTCAACCGGTCAAGGGAGAGGCAAGGAAGACACACCAGGGGAGAGGAGGCACATCCCCAGGAACCACCCAACCCACAGAGATAGAGCAAAGCCCATGAGGAGAAGTGGCAGGAAGGGTGGTTTGGCACAAACAGGGGCCCCCGTAGGGTACCCCAGGATTGGGCAAAAGGGTATGAAAGGATGGAGGTGAAAACAGTAAGGGAACACAAAAACCAGTAAATGAAACTGGCGAGAAAAAGGGTGGCCTAGCCGTGAGGAGAGAATGTGTCAGGGGCGAAAAACCCTGTGGTGTGAGGGAGGGGCCCCCGTGGGGTACCCCTGGATATCACGAACCACCAAGCGCCCAGGCCCTTGAGACACAGTGAAGGCTCGAAATGGGGGACTCGGGAATAACGCTAATAATGCGGCCGACACAAACCCGACAAACAGCACCGCCACCACGAAATCTCAGATTGTGAACCAACTGTACACCTAGGCTATGAAAATATGAAAACTCATAGGGGCATAGCAATTCCTGAATGAGAAACAAGCTAGGCTAAAATAAGCTAAAAGCTAAACTATGCCCAGACTAACAGGAAAAAAGAATATGAAAAGAGAAAGGAATGAAAAACACACACGAGGAACGCCAGGCGCCCCCGTACCTTCGGTAGCTATTTCCACACGCGTCTCCATTAAACACACTGAGGAGCCCATTTACGTGTGCCCTAGATCACGTAACATCTGTCTAACAAAAAAGAAGGCCAGATAAGCCGAAACGAACCTAAACAGGGTGAATTAAAGGAGCACAATAAAAGCGACTGCATTCAATGGAGCGCGTGAAAAAATGATGACAAGAGAGGGTCGCTCATGCGCACGTTCGACAGGGATCTGCACATGACGGAACACAGGATGGGCCTTAAGCGGTAACTAAGGTAAACCCCTTTTTCTTCTCTTCTATGCTTTTTTCACCTTCGGTGGTAGTTTTGGTTAATGTACAACGTCTCCTAGAGCAAGATAAGGAGTAGACTCTAGACGTTTTCTTTTTAACCGCGGTTGGAATGACGACATAGCAGTCAAAATAGACAAGTCGTCATTGCAATTAGGTTAATAGCCTTGACGTTGGATTTGCCAAGACTACTAACAAATAATGTTAACTGACACGAGAATACTATAAATGCGCAACGGTAGTAATGCTCGACACTAAAAGAAGTACTTCCTCATCAACGAAACAGTCCGCTATGGTTGTGCGGCTCAGCAACAACCTAGACTAATAAATGCTGTGAATAATAATGCGTACATATCAAAGAGCTTATATTAAATACTAACAAGTGTCTACTCAATTAATAATGTCTAGCTGGGATACTCTAGGTAAGGAACTGGGGTTGAGCAAGACAGGCTCGCAGCCTAGCGATGTCCTTAAGACTGCATCCTTTAAGTTACGTTAATTGACTGGGGTGCTCTCTTGATAGATCCAGATCACAACTATCTGGTTCTATCCTGGCGACCCTCAAAAGACAAGCAAAGAGGCAGCAAAGTGTGGAACTGGAACAGGCCAAAGCCCTCAGTCAACACAATGCTGCAGCCGAAAAGACAACCCAGGCTACCACAGGACCGGTCGAAGTCGTGTAGGTATAAGCAAACCGTACACACATCGGAGACAACGACTACAGTTACCTTATCCCAGTCTAGCATTAAATAAAAGAGCAGAAACACTAAATCAATAATGGAGACACACAGAGTTCCTAACCTATACTAACTAAGAACCCTCAAACCTATTCTAAGTACATGTAAATATCTCAGAGGACGGCGCATGCAATACAATGGGCCGGCTATGGAAACCGTATGCAGAACCCAAGGGGATAAGTAATTGAATAAAGGCGAGAAGTAATAGAAAAGAAGAAGTTGAGAGAGAGAAACAGTGATAAAGGTGGTGATCGGGGGAGAGTATGCAAGGGGATGTTAGAAGCACGTGCACCAAGCCTGTCCTGAGGAGGACAGCTCCTGGGAACCCTCATTCTTACAGTTTCTTACAGTAGATCCTCTGGAAAAAGGCAAACTATGCCTGTGTATCCAGCTCAGTACCAGTACTTGCACTGCTGCGGTCGTTCACGGTGTTGGCGGCGGCGGTAGCAGACGCAACATTTTTACTATTCTGTATTTTTGTTTTATAATCAAACTTCAAATCTTGTCTTCCCCATGCTTTATCAAGATTACTTTCAAACTCCCTTATTGATTCGGAATCGACTACATACTGGGGCAGTGCGTTCCACTCATTTACCACTCTATCACAAAATGAGTTCTTTGCCTTCTCAAGCCTATTTCTTTCTTTGTAAATTTTCTTAGAGTGTCCTCTCGTTCTTGTTCCCTCCCGCATCAAGAAGATACCTTCACACACATCCTCATCGTACTTTCCTGACACTATCTTAAAAGTCTCTATCATATCCCCTCTCTTTCTCCTATATGCCAGTGTCGGAAGCCCCAGTGTCCTCAACCTCTGCTCATAGCCCGCGTTCTTCAACGTTGGTACCAGCTTGCTAGCTCTCCTCTGCACTTTCTCCACTGCTTCTATATCCTTTACCATATATGGAGCCCACACCTGGTTCGCATATTCCAGGTGCGGCCTAACCAGCGCTGTATAGAGATTCCTGAAGATTTCTTCGTCAAGTGACACAAATGTCCTCCTTATCAGCCCTACAATTCTATTGGCTTTGTTTATCTTTTCCGCTAAATGTTCTGAGAAATTTAACTTATTATCTATCACTACTCCTATATCCTTTTCTGCACTCACTTCCTCCATCGCTTCATACATACTGTATCCTACCTTGTCTATCTTGCTGGTCCCAATCCGCATGTACTTGCATTTTTTTTGGATGAAAAGGCATTAACCAATGCTCAGACCATCCCTTCATGCCCTCCACATCTCCTTGAAGCAAACCCATATCTTCCTTACTCCTCACTCTTCTATACAGTTTATTGTCATCCGCATACAGGTATACCTCACTTCCATTAGTTATAACTTCAGGCAAGTCGTTGATAAATATAACGAACAGCAGTGGTCCCAACACAGATCCCTGAGGTACCCCACTTGTAATTTCCCTCCACCCCGAGCCTATTCCATTCACCAGTACCCTCTGTCTCCGATCTTTCAGGAAGGCTTCTATCCATTTCACACATTTCTCCCCTATATTATAGCTTCTAACTTTCTCTATTAACCTTTTATGTGGGACCTTATCGAAGGCCTTCATAAAATCGCAATATACCACGTCTATTACATCACCATCTTCTAGAATTTGCATCCAATCATCTACCACCTTAATTAGCTGTAGTACCGTCGACCTCCCCGGCAAGAATCCGAACTGTCTCCCACTGAAAAGTTGGTTTGACTTCATATGATCCATTATTCCTTCTCTAATTACCGTTTCCATTAGTTTACACACAACACTTGTCAAACTGACTGGTCTATAATTCCCTGGGTCATTTCTCTTTCCCTTCTTAAATATAGCTGTTATGTTCACCTCTCTCCAGTCCATCGGGATTTGTCCTGTATTAAACGATACCTCAAATAACATTTTCAATAGCTCTACTAACATCTCCCCTCCTTCCTTTATGATTCTTGGGTGTATCCCATCCGGTCCCGGTGACTTACTTCTGTTCATTTTTTCTATAGCCCTTCTTATTCTAGCGTCGGAAAACTCTATTAGTTCTAGTGCCGGTGCCTGTTTGATGGGAATAGTAGGCACTGCATCCTCCGACTCCACTGTTAGTACCCCCCCAAAGTATTTCCCCAGCACCTCTGCTTTCTCCTTATCAGTCTCCGCTCTACTCCCATCATTCAACCCCCATACCTCAACCTCTGGGATCCCTACTCTTCTTGTTAACTTTTCCTGAATGTACTTCCAGAATATTTTTGGATTATCCTTCACATTTCTAGCTATCTCTCTCTCCCTCTCCTTCACCCCCCTCCTTGTTTCCCACCTTATTTTATTGTTTATTTGTCTGCGTTCCAGATCCACTTCCTTCCTCATGGAGGAGGTTAGTTACACAGGAGCCCGCAAGGGCGCGATGGTCGGCCAATCACGGGCCGTGACGTCACAAGGCAGCAGGCCCCTAGGACGCGCGAGGATCCGCCAGCCAATCAAGGGCGCGGGAAAGCCCGCGCGCGAGCGGGAAAACTCCTCCGAGCGAGAGAGGCAACACATACATACACACGCACATATTACCACCACGCTGCCTATATCTCTCTTTCTCCTTAACTTTACACAATGCATCTTATATTCTATTAATGATATAAAATACTTCCTGTTGTCACAGGCGAAAACAAAGACCACCACTGGACTGTCTGTGACAATGCGAGTACTAGGAAAGAAAGAACAACATTCTCTGATAACTGTAGCCCATTTCGATGTCCCTGGCGAGCGCTAGTGGCTAACGAGAGGCGATTCTGCCAACGCTGGTAGACGTCACATTAGTATAAAACAACACTGTATATTAGAGAAAACTGAGAAAAAAAAAAAAAAAAAACGCTAAATTCGCTGTGAAACCGGATCTACAATTTTACCGTCTAGGCTAGGGACACGCATTTGACAGGTAGGCTAGGCCTACCACCGAGGATTTAACCCGGGAACGGCGAGAACACTTAAGAGGTTTTACTGGGCAACGGCGAGAAAGCTCTTAAGAGGGAAGGCCTAAAAAAAACATTTTATAAGGCCCCAGTAGCACTTAACCCTTTGGCTGTGGGCTGTTTTGGGCCTATTCAGGCACTCCTGAATGATAAATCAAGCATCTGCATTAAATGAAGTGTATTCTGCCGAAAACTAGGCGAAAATAGCTTCAAAATGACACCAGAACGGACCGTATACGTGGTCTGGTTCACCCGCAGTGATCCCAGTGAAACGCGGGAACCCCGCTATTATGTAACACTCGCTCGCTTTGCTGCACTTATGAGAGAGACAGAGAGAGACTCGCCCGCCACACAGCCTTGCTCAGTGAGCCGCTCGGTGCTCTGAGGGTCGGAGGTGGGCCCCTCACGCTCCCACCCACTGACACTCGATTCTTACGTTTTTTACAGGCTTTTAAAACCTGGAAATTGCTGTAACTTGCCAAAACATTCCAGAACGTCACCTGCAGCGAATGGGTTAACCCGTACAGCCCCAGCGACGCGCCTGACGCGTCGGCGATGTATGTAACGCACAGCCCCAGAGACGCGCCTGGCGCGTCACCCTAATTGCGCCGACCGTAACCTCAGGTGTAGCCACTCAAGAGGGCTCAGATTTGTATGGGAACTGTGTACGCATCCCACGCAACCGTGCCGATGGTTGAAAACTCTCAAAGTCCACGTGCGTGTGCGCGAGCGCGCAATAACCTGTTTTTTTGGGATAATTGCCTTCAATTTTTTACTCTTATAAAATCCGTTTTCGGGGGCTCTGTAGGACCATTTTTTAAGCTTTTTGAGCGGTTTTTCGTGGTTTTTCCTTCATTCCTAACCCATTCGCTATTGTTTCTGGAATAAAACCATTTTTTGAAAACCGGCCGGGTTCTGGTGCGCAAACATTACAAAACTAGCCGGGGCTCCACGGGTTAAAGCATTTTTTTTTTTTTTTTTTTTCCTCTATATCTCATATCACTCCTCCACATCCCATCCTTCGGGGGGAAGGATTTAACCCATTCGCTGCAGGTGACGTTCTGGAATGTTTTGGCATTCCCCCCCTCCCCCCCTTCAAGTATCACCTATTTTCCCTAATTCATTGGTATATTTTTGTGCTAACATTAGCAAGCTGGTTGCAGGCTGTGGTTATGTGCCTAGTGAGTGTGTAGGCAGAGGTAGACTGTGGGGTGGGACTCTCAGTCATGCTCCAGAGCTCTCGAGGGGAGGGGTTGCCTCACTGTGCTCCACATTTCATGAATGGGCCGCTCCATGTTTATTCACGATATTGACCAGAAAAATTATATTCCCACTTGTTTTATTGTTGTTACAGGTTACTATCTTCATAGTATTGGTAAAATATGCGCATATGAATAAGTAATAACGATATTTATCGTAAAATGATGATTATAGGCAGGAATAGAGCCTAATATTGCCGCCCAGAAGTGTGGTGTTCACTACACATAGCTCGCCTTTTAAAGGTTAATAGGGCCGCTACCTAAGCCGCATTTTCCTTTACCATCATTATCTCCGATAGACTGGAAATGGTGTCGTATTTCACACCCAAATGCCATAAAAGGGTGTCCAATATCAAGCCAACTCAACCCTGCTCCTCCACAGGCTTGAGGAAGTGAACAACTGGGTTAAAGTCAAGCCGATTCGGGCTTTAAGTATATATCTGTAAGCAAGTCATCATATTTCATTGGCGAGTGTTAAAAAATTCTATCTATCTAAATGTAGTCTTAAATTAGCCCAAACATACGCCAAAGTAAAGATATTCACGATCATTCGAAATTGGGCTTTTGTGTATTTCCTCTTTAACCCTTCAACCCCGGGTGGTACACGTGTGTACCATTATGTTTTGACCCGAGGAACCCGGGTGGTACAACATTGTACCATTGCTTGCGTATGTGCTTTCAAATGGCGCGCGTAAAAATTTCGTTCCGTGGTCGCTAGGTGACGCCACCAGACACCATGTACGCCACCAAAACAGTCTCTACCCTGCCGCCAACATGGATACTAGCCCAAAAAGTGATTCCCCTGTGTCCGATTCCCTGCTCCCTTTGACGCCTGCCCATGTTCGTCGCGCCCTAACGCAAAGGCACGTACAAGATGCGTTGACTCCCGGAGGTATTGAAATAGCTTTGAGGAGTTATGAACGTGGTGAAGGACAAAATAGTGTTGATGACTTGGGCAGTGATAGCTCCGAGTCTTATCAGTCTCACTATAGTGAAAATTTAGACGATCTAGACGAAATTCATGAAAGAGACGCGCAATTTGTTGGATTTGACGATGACGATGAAAGTGATGATAGTACTGAACGTGATATAGTTGTGCAAGGTGATGAGAGTGTAGTGAGAGTGAGCGAATGGGACAGCACTAGGTCGACTGCCAAGTTTAGGTTGAGTGACACGACACCTAGCCCTTCGCCAGCTAAATCCCCATTCAAGATACGCTTTTATAAGAAGCAAGTTCTTGAAAAGGCGGCCGCGGCAGCCAGGAAAGAGGCCCTAAAACTTGGTGAGGGAGCAGTGCGTGAGGGTGCCAGTGAGGCTGAGCGTGAGGGTGAGGTTGACCCGCCATTGTCTTCCTTATCTACCCACGCCACCCAAGTTGCCCCAGGCGCCCGCCATTCTTCCACCACCACCAGCACTGCCTAGGGTTGAGGACCCCCCACTTTCGGCCTATTTACCCCTATTTCCCCCGAGAGGAGACATACTACTACAGAAAAGGGAAAAGGGAGAAAATATGTGAAAAAAGGAGCTACAAGTAGGCGCTCTTTGTTCGAGGCTCCCGCGGCTTCCACCCCTGCCGGTCCCAGCCATACGCCCCCGCAAGTTTCCCCAGGGTCCACCCCACCTCTCCAGCCTACAACAGAGGTTCCTGACGATGTTTTTGACCTCGCATCCATACCTGCACCTACAGACACTGAACCAGTGCTGTCTACGAATCGTCGTAGGCCAAGGAGCCCCGAACCTCTGCATGAAGATGACAGAGCCTCACCTGCCACTCCTTCCCCACCTCGCCGACCTACACGCCGCCCACGCATCATTCGTTCCCCGCGAGATTATGAGGGGGGGTCTGAAGATGAAGGGCACCTCACAGATGACTCTGGCCATGATTACCTGGGTCCACCGTCAGGGCAAGATGACGGCTCTGACGACAACGACGATGACTTTATGGACATCGACGACCCTCAACCCCGACGCTTTGCCCAGGGCCGTCGTGCTCCTGGCCGCCCTGGCCGCCGGGCTGGGCCTGGGCGCCGTCGCGCTCCTGGCCGCCCTAGGGTGCGCGCCGCCAAAGTTCGTGGGCGTGCTGCCCCAGCTGCAGCTCCTCGTAAGCGTCGCCAGCAGGACCCATTTTATATTTTCAACTGGCAGGATGTGGCTGCTGATGAAGTGAATGACCCTGATGTTACCCCTTTTGATGAGGTACAGGAGGGTTCAGGAGTTACCCCAAGTTTTCCCGCAGGCCCCAATGCTCCACCACATGAGCTTTTTGAGGCATTTTTTTATAAGGAGGTTACTGAGTTTGTCATAGAAGAGACAAACAAGCACCACCAAATCCAGGTGAACTTTTTTGGCAAGGTGACCAAGGGCCACATGAAGCGGTGGACCCCAGTGACTCATCCCGAGTTCATGGTGTTCCTGGCAATCACCATGCTAATGCCTCATGTAAAGAAGCACAGGTTGGCTGACTATTGGATCACCAAAGATCTGATATCCACCCCTGCCTTCGGGAAATACATCTCTCGGGACCGGTACCTCGACATCCTCGGAGCGCTCCATCTTGTCACCAACACCGACATGCATCTCTCTGACAAGCTGTGGAAGATTAGGACGTTGTACGAGATGATGCGAGAACGTTTCACGTCATACTTCACGCCCTTCTGCAACGTCTGTATTGACGAGTCTCTTGTGCTGTTCCGGGGAAAGCTGAGCTTCAGGCAGTACATCCCCTCAAAGAGACATCGCTTTGGTATAAAGTTCTTTGTGCTGTGCGATTGCCAAACTGGTTATGTCCTGGACTTCCTGGTCTACAGCGGGAAGGAAGGGGACGTGGAAATAGACCCCCTCATTGGCTTTGGCGGAGCAGTGGTTCAAGCCATGATGAACCGGTACTTCCAGAAGAATCACGTCCTCTACACGGACAACTACTACACGTCCCCCACTCTCTCAAAGTACCTCCATCAGCGCAAGACAGGGACTGTAGGCACAGTTAGAGCGAAAAGGAAGGGCATGCCAACTTTCCCTCCTAAAACCAAGAAAGGCGATGTCTTCAAAAAGAAGTCGGGACCCATTCTGGCTATTCACTGGCACGACCAGCGGAAGGTCAACCTCCTGAGCACCGTCCACAAGGGGGAAATGGTTGAGACTGGCAAGGTGGATCGCCGCACCCAAGTCAGGGTGACCAAGCCCGATGCTGTAATGGACTACAACATAAATATGAGGCTGGTGGACAAGTCCGACATGCAGATAGGCTTCATCGACTGTCTGCGTACCTCGTGCAGATGGTACAAAAAGTTCTTTCTGCACATGGTGGACATGTCAATGCTGAATGCCTACAATATCTACAGGCTTCGGAATCCGCGCACACCCAGGAAGTTCAGTAGCCTGCGGAGGTTCCAAAAACAGGTGTTGGTGGAGCTCCTGGACAGGTATGCTACGCCACAGAGGGCAGTGGCACAACCTGGGCGCCCCGTTCAGGACCGTATGCAGTGTGCACAGTATCTAAATGTGCACAAGCTCGGTTACCTGCCTCTGGAACGAGATGGAGTCACCATTAGCAGAAGGCGGTGCCATGTCTGCTGGAACAGCCAGGTGAGGCCGAGGAAGCAGAAAAAGACCACCATGCAGTGTGTGGAGTGCCAGCTGTCACTATGTGCTATACCGTGCTTTGCTGAATACCACACCAAGCAGGAGTACTAACTAATAATCATAGTGAAAGTACCAAAGACTGACAATATGTATGTATATAGGCAACAAGTGGAAATAAAACAATGTATTGTGATAAAAAAGTCATGTATTATGAAAACATATATAAATAAGTGAAAAAAGACACAATAAATTGTATATAAAACGTTTACAAAGCATATAACTAAGTGAAAGTGACACATGACATAATATTAGATGGCCAAAGTATAATAAACACCTGTGATAACGAATAATCAGTGCCTAATATAACAATAACCTACCTCAATTACTAATAAATGTACCGTATCAAGTGAAAATGAGCATTATCAGTGACAGTGACACTCTCTCAAGCATATTTACCAAAGTGAAAGTGACACACGAAGTAATATTAGATGGCCAAAGTATAATAAACACCTGTGATAACGAATAATCACTGCCTAATATAACAATAACCTACCTCAATTACTAATAAAATGTACCGTATCAAGTGAAAATGAGCATTATCAGTGACAGTGACACTCTCTCAAGCATATTTACCAAAGTGAAAGTGACACACGAAGTAATATTAGATGGCCAAAGTATAATAAACACCTGTGATAACGAATAATCACTGCCTAATATAACAATAACCTACCTCAATTACTAATAAAATGTACCGTATCAATTGAAAATGAGCATTATCAGTGACAGTGACACTCTCTCAAGCATATTTACCAAAGTGAAAGTGACACACGAACTAATATTAGATGGCCAAAGTATAATAAACACCTGTGATAACGAATAATCACTGCCTAATATAACAATAACCAGCCTCAATTACTCATAAAAACTACGGTATCGAGTGAAAATGTGAAATATTATTGACAATGATAGCCTAATACACATATTTTATATAATTGGACTCCAAATAACTATAATAACATCACTATCAATAAATAAAATCGCCTCCGGGAGGTAAAAACTCTGGCGCGACGAGTGGCTAAGTGCGCAGTAGGTTAGCCAAGCCGGGGCCTGGGCCAAGGCGACGCATCCGAACGCGGGAAGATTTTCCCGCATAAAAATCACTCCACTTCCCGCGCTCGCCATTATGCAATCACTTGGGCTAGAGACCTCTACTCAACGGCATTCTACACATGAAGGTTTGTGCAACATTTTTTTTTTTTTTTATAACTTTGTGTCATGTATTTCAGGAGTAACAGGTGAATCAACATGGACCAAAATTCCTCAAAACCCCCGGACACATAGTACAGTCACGATCTACCCTAGCCGGGGTTGGAGGGTTAACAAGTAAGTGTTTATACTTATAAGAGTGGCAAAATATAAATATGTTCTAATGTATAACTAGGAACCCCAAAAGGTTCACCAAACCCAAATATACGAAGCGTTTGTTGACGTTCTTTAAAAAAAAAAAAAAAAAAACAGCTTGCGTTCGCTTATACGATGCCAGGAGAGGAATGCTTCTTTATTAAACCCTCTAAGTAGCATATTATGTGAATGTTTCTTAAACTAATGGAACTGAAATTGTGTACATCGACTTCCAAACCGATCTGATGATCTCTGAACTTTGAAATAATTGTAATAGTTTCGAAATCTGATCTTGATCATTATAACGGAATGAAGGTTCTTGGTACGATGTTGCCAATGTAGCTGCTACCGCTAGATCCAGCGAATCACTTCCATCACTTCCATCTAGCGACATCAAGATGTGATGAATTCTAGCGATATTCAAGTTAATTTCCCTATTTTAAGGAATTGGAGAGATGTTTCGATTGTTAAAGATTATTCTAGATACTTCAACATATGTTTTCTAGTGACATAGGCCTACAAGTTTTTAGTGTCTGGTGACTATCTAGCGATTTGTCAATGCTATTCTAGCATACATTTGTGATTTAGTTTATCTTGCATTTTTGTCTAAATTTGCCCTATTTCTCCAGAAGACTTCCTACATGGTATAATGTATTTAGTAGTAGCCTCTACGTCTCCAACGTAGAGCTATATACTTATCGTATAATTCCGTTCCGCTCTGGAGCGGGCAATTATTGTAATCACTAGCGCGATTAAATCGATAACATCTAGAGTAGCACCTTACTCTCTCTACTAGGTATGTTGTACACACTCTTGAGGCTACTATTTTAAAGGAAATGAAAATATTGATGAGAAAGAAAAGAGAAAATTGCAGAACATTGTCCATCCTATCTGGCTCCTTAAAGGGGGTATCACACTGGGCCAATTCTCGTCACTCTTCAGCAAAAAGTGGAGCTACCGTCAATCTCCAGCACAAATCTCGCCCTTTGATGGAGCTAGGATGCTTCCCGCACTGGGTGGGAAGCTCCAGTTTTGATGGAGGTAGAGTGTCAGCCTCTTTACAGCTCGCATTTAATCTCATTGATATCTCAAGTATATGACGTCGAAATATATATTTTGCTACATAATTGTGTGTTTTGATTGTGAGAAGGGCTGCGGATAGACATAAACTAAGTGAATTAATGCTAAAATAGCTACACCACTTGCAGCTAAATAACCACTTCCTATACCTACGCCACGGCGATTGGTATGAAACGAAAACATTCGCTTGTGTAGCAGGAGGAACTGTTTTTCAGATGCCTATTTACTAAGAATCATTGAACAATATATTTAACCTAGCCTAACCTAACCTAGTATATTAGTGGACTATATGTAAAAATGTAAAAATATATTGTAACATTACCAAATTATTGAGATAAATACAGGTCTACCCGCATACACAGGATTATGCCTACAACCTCCGAAAAGTTCAAAATATTTCCTCATATATGCTCCTAATATAAAACATAATCACGCAAACTTGTAGATTGAGTCATATTGAAATATAAGTGCGAGAGGGCTGGTTATCACACAGAGGCCCACGTCTCTTCAACAAACTCCCACGGCGAGTAAGAGACATGAGGGACATCTCGTTAGACAACTTCAAGAGAGCCCTAGATGTCGAACTGCAAAAAGTGCCAGACGAGCCCATCCTCGCAAGGGAGCGAGCTGTCGCTTCAAACAGTCTACTGCACCAAATCACCACCCATAACGAGGGGCATCGCGCTCCTTGGTGCGCTAGAAGAGCGGCGAACACATCAAAAGGTATCAAAAGGTAAGGATATAAATCCATATTACTCTAAATTATTGGTGAAACCACAATATAAACGATCGTTTAGTGCCGAGGTAACGACAGGGGCTCCATCAGGCTATAGCCTATATTTTGCGAAAAACTTCCTCATAGCTACTTATATAAGCTTCACACGCAAAACATAGCAACATTAACGTATAACAAACTGATAACCTCATCATCCTTAACGACATCCATCAACATACCCATATTCCTCACCAAGCCCTCTATAACCCATCATCTCCAGACATCACCTTTTGCTCCCCAGAACTCGCCCCCACAACATCCTGGAGGGTGATCAGAACCTTAGGCTCTGACCACCTCCCGATCATTATCACCACCAAAACCAGACTCACCCCAGCTAGCCACAAACACACATACACCAATTATAAAAGAGCTAACTGGGAAGCATTCACAAATGAGACAGAACAACACTTCACAACTCTAAACAGTACACCCATCACTAACATCAACAATGCTGTACATACTCAATAAAACTATCCAAAACGCTGACAAGAAACACATTCCAAGAGGTAACAGAAAAAGACAACCCCAACTTCACACCAGAAATTCAAAACCTCATCAGACAACGCGACATACTGAAACACTCCCCAGCACCCCACACACAAGACATCACACAACAAATTCAAGCACTCAACACCCAAACTAACAACAAAATACAAGAACAACAAAAACTAAATTGGAATAACTTCCTACAAACACTTGATCACAAAACAAACCCCAAAAAACTCTACAAAACACTAAACAGCATCACACTTTCCAACAGCAACACAACACAATCACATGCTGCAATCACAACAACAGACTCTACTCCTTCATGTAAACAACAAGCAAACACTCATCAATCACTTCTCACATGTCAGCCACCTAAAACCTCACAAAGACGACCGACGTGTCATCCGACGTAAGAGACAATTCCCCACAGACCCTGACTATACACCCTTCACCAATCACCAGACAAAGCATATCATCAACAATCTCAAGCACTCACCCACCTGTGGCCTAGACAACATAAGCAACATACACCTCAGACACCTGGGACCACAAGGCATACAAGCACTCACTAACATATCAAACTACAGCTATTCACACAACACAATACCAGATATTTGGAAGCATGGTATCATCATCACATTCCCCAAACCCAACAAAGACCCCACGCTACCCTCCTCGCACCGCCCCATCACACTCCTTTGCTCCCCCTCCAAAGTCATGGAACACCTAGTATTACAACTAATTACACCTGACCTACCCCTAGCTCCAACACAACATGGCTTTAGGCCACTGCACTCCACAAACACTCTTCTCACAGACCTTACACAAAGAGCTTTTGACGGCATCAACTCAGCTAGACCACCACACAGATCACTATTAGCCACACTCGACATTAGTAAAGCCTTCGATGTCATCCCCCGCCACAACCTAACAACAAAATCTACAACACAAACATGCACAACAACACAAAAAGGTGGCTGGCCAACTTCCTAGCAGGCAGATGTGCACACGTATCTTTTGCCGGTCAGTCATCTAAAATCAGAAACTTTCCAAACAGAGTCCCACAAGGATCCGTCCTATCGCCCGCACTCTTCAATCTGTACATGCACGATATAACTACACCCAATACGCCCCAAATAAACTTAGCCTCCTATGCAGATGACATAACACTCACATGCACACACCATGACCCAAAAAGAGCAACAGATCTCCTTCAACCCTATCTCAACACACTACATGGCTGGTGCACTACAAACAGACTTAATCTAGCCCCAGCCAAATCCACCGCAACCCTGCTCACAAGCTGGACAGGAGAACACGAATACATCCCTCAACTCACCATAAACAACACACCCCTAGCACATACACACACACCCAAAATCCTAGGAGTAACATATGATACTCATATGACATTCAAACAGCACACCACAAACATTAAAAAGAAACTGACACCCAGACTTAATGCCCTCATGTCACTTGCTCACACAAAATTTGGACACAACAAAGAAACTACCACCACAGTATATAAACAATACATAAGATCAGTGATGGAATACGCAAGCCCAGCCTGGGCTTCTAACCTAGCTGAAACACATCATAAGACCTTACAGACTATTCAAAACAAAGCCCTGAAGATCATTACAGGCTGCACAGCTACTGCATCCACAGATCACCTACATCAAGAAACCAAAATCCTCAAAGTCAAAGACCATCTGGACATGAGAGGCACTCAATTCCTGGCAGCAGCCTCCACGAACCAAGACCACCCACTAAACTACATGGCAACACACCCACAGACACCAAGAAATATCAAAACAACACCCAGCACATGGTATCACACACAATTATTGTCCTCTCTCCCTCCCTGCCCACCCCGAACCAACTTCCAGAAGCACATCCATACTCATATCTCTCGCCGATCCATCCACTCACTCACAGACAACACGCAGCTGCATGCACGACCTCCCGAAATCCATCCTTCCGAATCCTCCCTTCCTCGCGAGGACAGAGTCCACTTGGCCAGGCTGAGATGCGGACACCATCCAGCTCTCCTGAGCTATCAGAAGAGACTGGATGACTCCGTTGTCGACGCCTGCTCGGGATGTAACACAGCACCCCATACCATTAAACACATCATAGAAGACTGCATTTCACACAACCACTTACGCCAACAACACAATCTACACTCAATGAGAGCTCTGTGGGAAAGCCCGATTGTGGCCATGGCCTTCCTCAGGGACTCGGGGCTGTTCGTCCAGGCAGCTTAGGGAACAACAACAACAACAACAACAACAACATTAACGTATAGATTGGGTCCTATTACACAAAGTTTGTCAATATCAATCCATATTATTTTACAGTTTAAGTGAAACCACTGTTCTATAGCCTACGCCACGGCGATTGGTACGAATAGAAAAATTCAAAATATAAATTTCCTCATATAAGCTTCAAATTAAAAAAAAAAAATACACTAACGTGTAGATTGAGTCATATTGCATTATAATTGTAGATGTAAATTCATATTGCTATACATTACAGTATAGGTGAAAGGGACCAATATAGGCTAAGGTTGGACGTTGTTATTGTTGTGTCGGAGACTCATGCAGCCAGGACGCTTGGCGTGTATGATAGAATTTGCTGGCGCTACTGGCTGGAAACAGAGACTGGAGATTGGAGATTGACGAGAATTTGGCCCAGTGTGATGCCCGCTTAAGCCGTTGTAACGGGTCCACCGCACAACCCGACCGGGTTCATTAGATCATTCCTTTTCGTGCTACACTCTATGACGCACACAATTTTTCTGGTGCTCTGTTTTTGTGCCTACCACTCCTGTCACCTCCCCTTTGGGGGAGTTGTGGGCCTTATTTAAGGTACCTGTGATTCTAGACAGATGATACGTGCTGTAGGCACACTGAAAAATGGGCTCAAATGTGTTTTTCTTGGAGTGTAGCGTCGAAACTGGAGGTTACTTTTTTGTTTTTTTTGCCATCTGCGCATGCGTCGTCGCTTGGGCGACACTCGTTCATTTAGGCTTTGCCTTTTGGGTAGCATTCAAGGAGACTACTGCAGGACTCTTCTTCTTCTTGCCTCTGACCGGGTATAGGCTATCCTAGTGTTTACTACCCTATAGGCCTACCCCTTTGAAAGGACATTAGCCTAACCTAACAACCTTACCTAACCTAACCTAGTATTATAGGTGGGGGCTGCTGCCCCCACACCCCTGCTTTGACTTAGATTTTTGGTGTATTTGTCTGTGAAGTGGGTATTTTTCAATTTGTTGATAACGAAAATCCTCCATGCGGACTATATGGAGAAAAATATGGCGAATCTATTGGTGCCTATTTTCCCTAATAAATTGTTTCTCATAACGTCGCACTAGTGTCCTTGAATATTATCGCCTTTTGTATTCATTTCACTTGCGGTGGCTTTAGTTTTGTCTTTAGTAAGCTTCTTGTCATTATAGTTTTTTGTCACTGCCTTTATGTTTGCTTTTCTTTTCGTGAAATTAGGCCTAGGCTTACTTGTGCCCTTCTAGTTGGTTGGAAGGGGGGTGCTGACCATTGTAGGGCCGATCCCTTTTGGTGGTCTTTTTACTTGTTGCTGCCTCTCTTCAAGAGTGCAGGAACTAGTGCGCCAGGTAATTTCATATATTACTGCCTTAAGTACCGAATAGGCTAACTTCCGAGTTTTGGCCTAGCCTACGGAGGGGGGGGGGGGGGGGGCGGGGGTTGGATTTCAACACTGTGTCAACCTCAATCTGGCATACAATGCTGGCTTTTTGATTGACGGACCCAGTGCTCTGTCTCCCTGGATACAGTCCCACAAAACCGCGAACGTAGCCCGTTCTGATGAGTTTTTGTCTGACAGTTTTTGTTCTGTCTACTGCCCCTGCTACGGTATTGTTTATATCCCTCATCAAGGGTACAGTAACTGGTGGTGCCTTGTAATTTCATATATTACTGGCTCCAGAACCGATTAGGCTAACTTCCGTTTTTAGCCTAGCCATGATGGGGGGCGTTTTGGTTTAGACTGCGACTCTGCGGCCTCCTCAATCTGGCATACTCTGCCCCTGTATTGATATTACGGCCCCAGTGCTCTGTCTACCTGACGCTTCGGTCACTTGTTGCTTACCCTCATCAAGGGTACAGTAACTGGTGACTCCCTGTAATTTCATATATTACTGGCTCTGGTACCGAATAGGCTAACTTCCGTTTTTTTCGCCTAGCCTATTCCAATTCATTATTAATCTGACTCAGGTACCGAATAGGTTAACTTTTTTAGCCTAGCCTAGAAGGGGGGCGTTTGGTGTACAACTCTGTGGCCTCCTCAATCTGGCGTAAATGCCCCTGTATTGACCGGCGGCCCCAGTGCTCTGTATTCCTGTCGCTACGATCCCTTGTTGCTTACCCTCATCAAGGGTACGGTACCTAGTGGCTCCCTGTAATTTCATATATTACTGACTCAAGTGCCGAATAGGCTAACTTCCGAGTTTTGGCCTAGCCTAGGGGGGGCGTTTGGCTTTCAACACTGTGGCACCCTCAATCTGGCATTCGATGCTCACTTTTTGATTGACGGCTCCAGTGCTCTGTCTACCTGGCCTCTGTCCCACAAAACCGCGAACGTAGCCCGTTCTGATGTGTTTTTATTCTGTCTACTGCCCCCCCACTACGGTCGTGCACTTGATTACCCACAGGCTCTCCCACGCCTGATGTGACTTTAGGAGGGTTACCTTTGGGCCCCTCCACTTTTGGACGGGACTTTTATTTTACTGGCCTTCCACCTTCCTGGGTGCCACAGACCTCTCAGACGTACCGATGGGTTGCCGCCCTGGGTCGGGTACTCCCCGCTCTAGGTCGGACCTTTCATTTACGGTCCCATGGTCTCACTGGGCCCCTCCGATCTAGAACGGGACTTTCCGTTCTATGTCGGAGGTCTGTTTTCACACTGACTGATACCCACAGACGCTCTAGAACGGGACTTTCCGTTCTATGTCGGGGGTTTGTTTTCACGCTGTCTGTTACCCACAGACGCTCCCACGTCTGCTGTGACTTGCCAGGCTACCTTTCCTGGGTCCTCGGCTTACGGCGGGGCCCATCTGGGCCTCTCCGCTCTCGGACGGGCCTTTTCCCTCACGCCCTACTGCCGTCTCATACCACTTCCCGCGCCTGAATGTCCGACGATTCCGCCCGCCTTGGAACGCGGACGTTCCCGCTCGATGTCGGTACTTTTCCGCTCTCGAACGGACGTTGCCGTTTACGGTCGCGCTACTCTTGCCTCAGTTTAGGCCTAGACTGGTCGTGCTGCACTTCCTTTAAGACATATTTTAATGCTCCTTTTTACCAGGCTGTGCTTTCTGACCTACAGGACCTCTTCACTATTACCGGCCTTAAGGTATCGGTTTCCATTATGTTTTGGGGTGGGGTTTCCTTCAGTTCTTCAGAGGGTTGAGCCTACCCCTTGGTTTTTTCTGACCTGGGGTTTGGTGCTCTTTGGCCTGTTGCTGGTTCCCCTATGGCCTTCCTGATCCTCCTTTTGGAGGGTTCTCTTCAGCTTTAACTTCCAGGGGGACATGGGGGGGGGGCACTCTCCTTCATTGGATGGGACTCCAGTCTCCAGGCCTAGTGAGAGCTTTTAGGCTAGTCCCTGACCTGGTGCCTGTAGCCTATTCTGGGATCTCTGATCTTTATTTTGTGCATGACCTCATGACTGATACTCCTGCCTGGCCTCCCATTTCGGGGGCCCTCTTTGGCCTTCTTCTTAACCCTTCCAGCCCGGGTGTCATTTTAAAATGACACCAAAAAAAAAAGGCCGGTGCCCGGGTGTCATTTTAAAATCTTTGTGCTTGAAAGCGTGCTTCAAAATTCGCGCGGCCAAATTTTGCATTGCAGGAGCGACCGCAGCGCCACCAAGCCTCAACTACTAATGTTATCAGTTCGTACGTGGCCGCCATAGCGAGTTATACTGAAAAAATGATTTCCGACGTGTCCGATTCGCTGCAACCTCCCGCGGGCCCCAGTGCTACCCCGCTCGCAACTTCAACGCCTGTTGCAACCGAGAAGAAAGCTCAACGAAAGAAAGTTAAGCGTCTGTTGAGTGATAGCGCTATACAGCGACAACTTTTTGATAGTGAAGAGAGCAGTGGTGAAAGCTTGGTGGACAAGGAACAATATATAAGTGCAAGTGAAGATGACGATTTCGTTGGCTTTGGAGACGACGATAATGTCGATTTATTTGAGGGTGGAGACAGTAGTGATGATCCTGATGTGGAAGTGTTTCAGGAAGGTGCCATTGAGTTTCCAAGTGTGCTAGAACCTAGGCCTACCCCCTCGCCATCTTTGCTAGGTCAGCCTAGGCCTAGCCCTAGCCCAGGACCTTCCCCTTTGCCTGCCCGTACGCCCTTGAAAGTGGGCAAATATTTCTATAAACAATCGTTGGTGAAAAGTGCAGCTAAAAAAGCACGCAGGGCAGCCGCAGCAAAGGATAGGGAAGCTGAAGACAGTGATAATGACGCCGACCCTGGCCTAGCAACCACCCGCATTCCATTGTCCCGACGCCTTGACCCGGGTCACCCACAGCCCTCGGCTTCATCTCTCCTTCAGGATGACCAAAGGGCCTCTTCAAGTGGTATTACTAGTGTGCCACAGCCCTCAACACACCACAGAGCATTATTTGCTGCGGAGAAGCCCTCGGCTCGCCGCAAAAGTAGCCCAACTCCCGAGGCCGAGGCTCCCATTGTTGAAGCTCCCGCAGCCTCCCGCGCCCCACACCGCCGACGCCCGGTTACTTCTTCACCCGAATTGTCTCCTGAAGAGGATGCTGACGACCCCAACATTGCCCCAGATGACCTGACGTCGCCTGAGGAGGAAGAGGAAGAGGAAGTCCCGACAAGACGAGCGAGAGGGCGAGGTCGTGGACGTGGTCAGTCTGCCGACGCCGCTGCCCCTGGGCGTGGGCATGCAGGGCGTCCGTGTGGCCAAGGGCGTGTGCCAGGGCGTCCAGGGCGTGTGCCTGCTGCACCTGCACGACCTCGAGCATCAGCATCCGACCTGTTTGTGTGGACAGATGGGGCTGATTTTGAGCCAGATTGTCCCGCCTTTGACGAGGTACAGATGGGTTCCGGGGTGTCACCAACATTTCCCTGTGGCCCAGCTGCTACCCCCAGTGAAATTTTCTGTGGCTTCTATGACAATGAAGTCATGGAATACCTCGTCGAGGAGACCAACAACCATCATGAGATCTGTGCCAGCTTTCTTGGCAGGAAGACCAGTGCCAAGATGGTGGCATGGAGAGCTGTTACTGTGGCAGAACTATATGTGTTCTTGGCACTCACAATGCTGATGACACATATCAGGAAGCATGCTCTGGCAGACTACTGGATCACTGGCGACATCATAACGACTCCAGCATTTGGCAAGACTTCAGAGTTGATATTGATTAAATCAATTTGATTTAATCACTTGATTAAATCAATGATTTTTTTACCAAAAAAATCATAATTTTTTTGATTTTTTTGATTTTTTTGATCTGTGAATCAAGATAAAAAGAATTCTGAAGATTTATTTTGAATACAGCGAGTCCCAAAAGTTTTGGTTGATGCTTCAACAGTTGACAGTTTAGGACTTTAGGTAACTCTTAAGTAAAAAAAATGTTCTATTGACATACATGTTTTTCTCAGTACCGGTAGTTATAGTGTTATACATAACTACATATTAGATTTACATTATTTCATATCCATTATATCTCTAGGCTATTAGATAAATACTAGATTCAAGTTTGTATGATATAATATTATAATATATGAAAAACTAATGCAAAACTGTACATTTTAACCTTGTTTACTGCTTAACAATCCCACAAAACATATGTCACACATAATTTGTCTACTTAGAATGACCTAAGCTGTCATCTCTTGAAGTATCTACCAAAACAAAACTCGAATGTGACACAAATCTCACTTTAATGAAAGTTTAAACTTTAATCACGCAACACTGGGGTGGGCACTGGCCACTGGGCAACTGAGTGAGTTCTAACCTATGTACATAGTCAGATATTAGCAAGTGCAGGTCTACCAGACTGCCATGTTTTCACTTTTACTTCAATATCTCTGGATTTTGGTCACAGCCTTGGGATCAATATTTTAAAGTAAACATCCACAAAGCTACTAGTCACTAAGTCTGTACTAATAATAACAGATTATTATTTTTCTGTAATTCTGTTCAATAATAGATTTTGTAATATGATTTCTTGAGGATCACTGGCAACTCAGCCAGAAGCAGCAGTGTGGTCAGACAGTGAAACATGACTAGGACAGGAACAGATCAGGAGTCTGGGCTGAGGGCATGGATGAAACAGAATTGTTATAAATTCCTCTACTTGAATTACTACTCAATAGGGCGGGGGGATATTTTAAAAAAATCCAAAAAATCAAATAAATCAAATAAATCAATGATTTTTTGATTTTTTTGATTTTTTTAAAAAAATCAAAAAATCAACAACCCTGGCCAGGCAAGTACATGTCCAGGGACAGGTACTTCGACATCCTCTCCTATCTCCACCTGACAAACAACATGGCAGTCCACCTTCCCGACTCATTATGGAAGATCAGGAAGCTGTTTGACATGATACGTCATCGGTTCACCACCTACCTGATTCCTTTCCAGAAGATGTGCCTCGACGAGTCTCTGGTCCTGTTCCGTGGTAGGCTGCACTTCCGACAGTATATCCCGTCCAAGAGACACCGCTTCGGCATCAAGCTCTTCGTCCTCTGCGACTGTTTGACGGGGTATGTGCTGGACTTTATAGTCTACAGCGGCAAGGCTGGAGAAATTGTGACTGACCCCCTCATTTGTTTTGGTGGCGCTGTAGTGAAGAAGATGATGGAGAAGCACTTCAATAAAAACCACATCCTCTACACAGATAATTACTACACGTCGCCTCTCCTGACCAAGTACCTCCATGACCGCAAGACCGGAACTGTCGGCACAGTCAAGGGCAAGAGGAAGGGCATGCCAGGCTACCCAACCAAGACGAAGAAGGCGGACTTCTTCCACAAGAAGAGTGGCCCCATCCTCTCCATCCACTGGCATGACCAGCGCAAGGTCAACCTCACCACATGCCACAAGGCCGAGATGGTCGCCACAGGGAAGGTGGACCGAAGAACCAAGAACCCCGTCCAGAAACCAGCTGCTGTCCTGGATTATAACCTCAACATGCGCCTCGTTGACAAGTCCGACATGCAGATGGGCTTCATCGACTGCCTGCGAACATCTTGCAGGTGGTACAAGAAGTTTATCCTGCATACGGTAGATATGTCGGCCCTCAATGCCTACAACATCTACCGTCTGAGGACTCCAGGAGCCAAGAAGTACAAGTCCCTGCGGAAGTTCCACAAGCAGGTGCTACTTGAGCTCCTGGCTAAACATGCGGGTACACCAGGGAGGCCACTACAAGGACCAGGCCAGCTGGACAGAACGGGGTGTGCTGAATTTTTCAGGAAGCACCAGCTCAACGCCCTTCCTTTCAAAGCACCAGGTAGTAACGCTAGGAGTCAGAAGAGGTGCCATGTGTGCAGCCACACAACTCGCAGACCCCGCAAACCCACAAAAACCACTTGGGAATGCCTCGAGTGTCAAGGTGGACTGTGTGCTGGCACCTGCTTCAACGACTTCCACACTCTAACAAACTTTTGAAGTGGAAGTGACAACAGTGAAAGTGACACTCAAATGTAGGCTAAGAATAATAATATAACTAAGTATAAGTGAAAAGGACACATATAAGTAATAATAAGTGCCTTCAATAACAATATGAACAAGTGAAAGTGACACTAAAATATATATTTCTAACAATAAATAAGTGAAAATGACACTCAATAAGCCTAGGCCAGTCAAAGTGACAGTATAATGATAATAAAACTAAGTATAAGTGAAAGAGACACACAAGTAATAATAAGTGCCTTCATAACAATATGAACAAGTGACAGTGACACTATATATATTATTAGCTTACCTAACAATACATAAAAGGGGAAATGACACTACCAATTATCAAAGTCCAGTGAAAGTGACACTATAATCATAATAATAATAATAAAACGAAGTAATAAGTGACAGACACAAATAAGTTCATGTAAATAACTTTATTGAGTGAAATTACATAATAACTATAATAAATGACAGAATAACCAATAAAACACTATCAAATCGCTTCCCGGCATAATTGCGGGTGGAGCGACGAGTGCAACTGGGCGTCGTAGCCGGGGCCGCGGTTGAGTGTTCGGACGCGCCGAGGTAAATACGCAGCAAAAGTTACCTCCACTTCCATCACCATCACTCCGGAACCAGTTGAGCTAGAGAGCTCTTCTCAATGCCATTCTACGCAGCAAGGTAAGGCGCCCATTTCTATATATGTTTGATTAATGTAGGTAATATATTAAGCGAGATTAGCCTTAGTTTACTTTTGTTGATATTCGGCCAGATCGCCCGGATACGAGCTCCGTCCTTTGGTGAGCCTGCCCGGGCCAGGAGGGTTAAGGATTCATCGACTTTCAGTGGTTTTTTCGTGGTGCTTCCGACCAGGCTTTCGTCTTGTCTCTGCCAATGACATACATGCGTGCATTGCCATGGCCTTTATTTTCATGGAGCTTACAAACAGGCTTTATTCTTGTTACTGTCGATGACATACATGCATGCCTTCCCATGGCCTACACCGGGTCTTCACAGTTTTTTTTTCTTCTGGTTCCAGTGTAGTATGTCTACTTCGCTCTGCTCTCGCCACGGGTTCCTCACCGGGTGGTGAGTTCCACCCATCCTACGTTCGTCCTACATCCTACATTCCACTCCAGAGCGGATTTCCGCCCCCGAGCGGAGCGGCCCGTTCTGGTCCACTCCTCTCTGGGTCGGTGCTAGGGTGCTTTGCTTCGCCTCTGTCTAGGGACTCGGTTGCAGTAGTTCACAGACTTCTCCTTTTCATCAGATTGTGCTCCCACTCTACTCTGATGGTACCCTTGGGCGTCTTCTTCTCTTCAGTACCTTCAACCTTAGGGTATTATTATTATCCTCTTCCTTTATAAAGCTTTTCATGCCTTCCTTCTAGGGACTTGCATGGGGTTCTTTGCACTTGCTGGTTCGCCTGGTCTCTCCCTGACCCTCCGCATGGGGGGTCCCTCTTCACCCCTCACCATGCACAGGGGGGGGAGGGGATACTCACTTTCATGAAAGGTGCTCCATTTGCAGGGTGTAGTGACCACTTTTGTGCGTTTTTCTGCCCTCGTGCCTGTTTCGAAGGGCCCCCCTTTTTCGTCCTTCCCTGCCTCAACAGGGGAAGGGGGTACTCTCCTATCAAGGATTCAAGTTTTTTTTACCAATATTTTGCTTGCACACATTTCCTGTGCTTCATACATGGGACATCAGTATCTTTTACTTTCCAGTCGTCGCTCTCCTTCACCATCCCGCCGACGATCTCCGACTCCTCTGTCCGGTTCAGGCCATCCATGTGGCTCCACCCAAGGCTCAGGAGGCCACCGCTGATCGGTTTTGCCTCCATCCGCCCCATGCTTATGTACATGGCGGTATTCTTGGGACGCTCTACTACCGTCCCTCCTATTTACCTGTGGAAACTCTTTGTGGCCCGCCTGCTTTCTTCCCCCTGCTCTGCCTGGGGTGCTTCATACGTGGGCCATCGGTATCTTTTTCCTTTCCGGTTGCAGTGAGGATATCCTTTCCTCCCTGCGCACACTGTGGGGGTTCCCGTCCTGCCAAGCCCGTTGGGACATGGGGAGTCCTACCCATGTCTCGTGCTCCAACCGCGATGGGTTTAACCCTCGGAGGTGTAGACCGTGTCTCGTCGATCTTGACTTTTGGGTCTCGTCCTACGTTCCCGGACGCTGTAGAGGCAAGGTCTCTCCTCTGCGCTCCATGATCGGGGTTTCGCTCTCTCTGTCAAAGACCACCTCCGACGGTTTCCGCGCTTCCTAGACGAAGGGGTGTGTGCCATGCTTCCCCCTTTCCTCTGCTGTCTCCATGGCGCCTGAACTGTTTTCCCCCGGTGCCTCGTTCGGACGTCCCTACTGTTTCCGAGGACGCCGGGTCGTAGGGGAGACGCCGCTCTACTTCACGTCGCCGACGGTCTACGGCTCCACTCCGCCCTGTCTCTTCCCCTGTACGATCTTCGGGCGTGCTTCCGTACTGGGCGGTGTTCTTGCCTACGTAACCTGCTCTACCTGTGGTTGCTGCTCCGGTTGTCCATCCTCCCACTCGCTCCCAGGCGGCATCGACTTCTTTAGTCATGCTCCCTGCGTGTAGCCTGGGGCTTGTTGGTCGGCCTGTCCATGTTCCGTCCCTCGGGTCGTTTCAGGTCCCTAACGGACGTCGCTTCCCTTCCCTTTACGGGAAGCCGTCATCGTGGGGGAACGTGGCGGCATCCCGCCCGGAACGAGCTCTTACACATGCACAAGGGGTGCGCCCGGTGCCTGCGAGTTGGCAGGTACAGCTCGAAGTCTTTGCTCGACACGACGTACATGTCGACGCGCCCACTCTGTCGGCCTCGTATGAGTTTCAGTAGTGTCATTCCATAGTTTATCTTTTACTGTTCCTTGTGGCTGACGGAGGGCGTCGACTTCGGGGTTCAGTCGGAGATGGGTTCTTCACCACTCCCTCCTGTCGGCTGCTCCTCCGTGTCGAGCCTCGTCATGCCTTCATCCGGGGTTTCACCTCCATTTTGGGCCTGGTTCTTTGCCCCTACGTTATCTTTCTGAACGTATGCCACGTTCCTTCCCGCCACCAGAGAAGGGTGCCCTGGGACATGTTCACAAGCCCTGGCGGCGCACTGCTCGCATGCTCTCCACCCTCTTCGAGCGACTGCACCTAGCTCGGCTTCCCCTCAGGCTTATTGTAGCCCCACCGACTAGGGTGCTCGGCAAGGGTGGGGCCCAATTCGGGCGTGTGCGACTGCAGCTTGCCTCCGTCGGCTTCATTCAGTGTCCCTTCCATGAGGCTGCGCGTTGTCGCCAGTCTCTGTGGTTTTCCTTCTGTAAACTGGCGCCGGCTGAGGTCCGCACGTCGCTGTTGCTTTCTGTGCTCCCTCCGGAGGGGCTCTTCTCTGCACCTGCATGGCAGGGGTATTCCCTCTTTGCTGCTGCGGGGCTCTTCGCTCCCCGTCCGCCTGGGATGTCCCGACCCTCCTCAACCGCTTCCTCTTCGTTGAGGTCGGCAGACCGGCTCGTAACGAGGCTGCCAGACTCGGGGCCCCTACCGGCTCTTGCGTCCCCACTCTCGGTTTTGCTTCGCCGTTCGTGGGCACGCCGGGTAATACGGCGGGGTCTGTCCTCGAGGTGCCAGTCCACGTTTCCACTCCGGCGACCGGCGTGACATCGGCCTGTCTCCCCAGACGTCGCCTCTGTTATTCTGTCCATGCACGTGGATGGGATTATTCGGGAAGTCTCGCCTCACCAGCGGGGCTTCCTGTCGCATGTCTTTCTGGTCTCCGTGACGGACAGCGAGGTGTTGTGACCGGTGGTCGACCTGTCGTGCCTCGTATTGATGACTCATTATGTCACGTTCGGCGGTTTACCCTTCGGTCGCCCCTCGTGTCTTTACGACCCTCGTCGGACTGGCCTTGCCTCCCCTGTTCACTCGGGGTCTTCCGCTCCTCTTTTCCTTGGTGGGTGGGATCTTCTCCGCGAACTCTCCCGCACACTGTGTACACGCCGCTCTCCTTGTTCCTCCTCGTTCCTCGGTTCGGTTTCCTAGTCGCCGTTCCCGAGTCCTGCCTTCCACCGTCGCACGATGTGCCGTGGGCGGGCCTCGACTGGGACAGGTCGAGCACGCCTGTCACCCTGAGTCAGGTGACTGCGTAGTCTTTTCGTTCTTCAGGACCTGGCGGGGTACCTGTTTTGCCACGCACTCCTTTCCACCGTCGCACTGCGTGTAACCTGCCTACCCGGGACTGCCGACCTATGGGCGGTTGCTCTGTCGATGGAACAGAGCACCTGGGTAGTTTGGTCTTTCCAACACACCGTATTCAATGTGTTTCCGCCACCCGACGCCCTTTTTGATGTGCAAAGTCCTCCGCAGGCTGAGTGAGTACATGGACTTTGTTTGGTTGTTCACTTCCATCTGGCCGGCACACGCCTGGTCCGCTCAGCTGTGGCGGTGGCGCCCGAGTCCTGTTCCCCTATCGTTCCCCGATTTCCACTTGGGATCGATTGGTGGCCTCGGGACCTCGTTGGCCTTCACATCGTGGATGTTTGTGAGGCAGGGTGGCTGCCGACGTTTAGTCGATCTTTGACTGTCAAATCCTCTCCACTGGACACATTCTCAGTGGCAGACTTCCGTCTCTCACTGGCACGGTTTTCCTTCTGGGATGACCAACACATCACGGACACGCCTGTCGGTGGCGTTCGTGTTTCCCTACCTCATCTGGTTATTTTTGAGATGCGTCCCAACATATGCACCACGCTTAGGACCCGCCTGTTGGCCATTTGGGTACCGTTTGAGTCATTCACGGGGTTGGTCGTTCCTCACAGGGCATTGGATTTCCTCATGCGGGCCTGCTTTGGACTTAGGCCTACCCCGCGTCAGATTCCTCCTCAGTGGTCTCTGGCGGAGGCTCTCCCACTGCTCTCGTCTGCCTCTTACACTATTTACCCCGCGCCTGAACACTTCCATGCCATGACACTGTTCCTTCTGGCTTTGGCGGCGGGTGACGGCGTCTCGGAGATGGCTGCCATGTCTAGGACCCGGCATTGCTTCCGTTTTCTCCCATCCTTGGGTCAGTTACTTTGGCTCCGTCTGTTTGTTTTGTAGCTACAACCGTACGCGACACTCCCGTTTTTAGGCCTTTCCTGTACCGGCTTCCACACGTGGTAGGGTTCATCGTCCGTTATGCCCAGTTCAAACCCTGCATACGTATGTGTACTCGGCCAGGCCAGTGTCGGGGTTGACATTACGGGTGGCGCCTACGTCCGATGGGAGGCTTGATCGCCGTGCTGTGGGACTTCGCCTGTGTCGGGTTCTTCGGGCCAGTAACCCGTACGTTCAGGGCACAGCTCATGCCGTCCGTTCGTACGCTGCTCCATTCAGGTTTTACTTGATTTTTCTCGCCTGGACTTTGCCGACACAGGGCTTTGGTCTTCCCCCACCATGTTTGTCTCCTTCTCTCTGTCATTGTCCACCGACAGACCGGGGCGTCCTTGTAGTGCGTTGGGCCTGCAGGTTCCCTCGGGGTCTACCTGCAGGGTTCCTTCTGTCTCTTGTCCTTCTCCTGTCCTGTCCTTCCTTATTGGGGGTGGGGGGGGGGGGGTGGAGGGAAGGAGGGAAGGGTATTGCACTATGCCCATACAGTACTTGCACCTATGTTAAAGATTAATAACGGGGCTAAGCTTTTGATATACTTTCTAGTCTTAAGTATACTACATTCTTTCGGTATGTCTTGTCCTCATACCACTGAACTTTTCTCATATAGATTTTAGTGCTCGTCACTGACACTGCTCATGTAGTTTCTCGTCACATCCTGTACGGTACTCCTATTCGGCGTATGCCGGTATTTACTCGTTACAGTATGGGTCGTCCTGCTTTCTTCCGGAAGGAGGGGGGGGTAGGGGCATCCTGGAATTTATATTCATTATGAAATGCATAATTCTTTGTCTTAGGCCAAGTTATCTCATGGAATAAGACTTGACTGTACTTGACCTCTCTTGATATGCACCTGTCTGTACACTCTTTATATAAACTCTCTTGTTGAAGTCGGTCTTTCCATGGTCCTGATATTTCCTAAGGGCTAAGTTTGTGTTTTTTCGCTTGGATGTCCGCCTCCAATTTGTTACTCTAGCTCTACGTTGGAGACATAGAGGCTACTACTAAATTGGGAGGTTTGACACTCCCAATACCAAAGAAGGAAAACCTTCTATTTGGTAGGTAGCCTCGGAGTATCCAACGTCATAGTATCCCGCCCTCACGCCGTACCCCTGCCCATCCAATCTTGTCTAATTAACTTGATACCTGGATGATCTAATGAACCCGGTTGGGTTGTGCGGTGAACCCGTGACAACGGCTTAAGGAGCCAGATAGGATGGACAATGTTCTGCAATTTTATCTTTTCTTTCTCATCAATATTTTAATTTCCTTTAAAATAGTAGCCTCAAGAGTGTGTACAATGTACCTAGTAGAGAGAGTTGTTGTTGTTGTTGTTGTTGTTCCCTAAGCTGCCTGGCCGAACAGCCCCGAGTCCCTGAGAAAGGCCATGGCCACGATCGGGCTTTCCCACAGAGCTCTCATTGAGTGTAGATTGTGTTGTTGGCATAAGTGGTTGTATGAAATGCAGTCTTCTATGATGTGTTTAACCCTCTCCGACATATGACGCAATTTTGAGCCTATTAGGGATACTTTAAAACCTTTGTTACCATCAGGGGTATTTAGAAACCTTTAGTTTAGTTACTTCAACCTCTGCAGTTGTCTTTGAGTTAGGTGTGGGCAGAAAACTAATTTTGGAGAGGTAATTATAAGAGTGAGAGAACTTTATTTCTTATTGCTAATCTGGCAACCTCTGCGTCATATGAGTCTGAAGGGGTTAATGGTATGGGGTGCTGTGTTACATCCCGGGCAGGCGTCGACAACGGAGTCATCCAGTCTCTTCTGATAGCTCAGGAGAGCTGGATGGTGTCCGCATCTCAGCCTGGCCAGGTGGACCAGGCTGGGAAATTAGTGTTGCGGATCTACTTGCCCCGGGCTAGTGACTTCTGAAATTTACTTGCCCTGACATATCTTGTACTTGCCCTGATACACTGTAAGACATTTCGCTCGCTAAGTACCACATACATTCACAAACATATCACCTAAAATCACGGTACAGTACGTTAGAGGAAATTTAGGTGTGTTGGAAAGAAGTGTGGTGTGATTTTTAAGTGTAGTGAAATGATTCAATGAATAGTAAGTGTCTATGAGAGTTAGCTGGATTACTCTCTGTGTAGGTGAGGCACCTATAGAAAAAGTGGGGGAAGCCTGGCAAATGAAGCAGGAGTTCCAGTAACTCGTTATCATATGGCTATGTGACCTCCCCTGGGTACTGTCCTGCTCGACTGGTGCCTACAATCTCCCGAATACAAACTTCACTACTAGCAATATTCAATTTTACAAGTCCAAGCAGACTACAGTATAGGTCCGTGTGATCGGGTTAACTCCAAGGTGCGTAGCGCGACGCACAGGATCAAATAAAACAAAAAGGGCTCCGTTAGGGCCTAGAGGATAAATCAGAGTATATGCACGAGAACAATAATTAAATTTGGTTCAGTAGTAACCGAAAAATTGCAATTTTCAATAAGCGTTGCCCTAACAAGAAGAAGGACTGTGTAAGCCTTTGAGATCCTTCGCTTCCCCCAAATAGGGTGTCGATGTGGACGTCGATCCAAAATAATCTTCAATTCCAGAACACCAACAGCCTCCTTCGCTTCACGCGCAGACCTAATAAGTTGAATACGGAGAATAACATTTCTAGGAACAGGCAGCCTTGGTCTATGGCATCACATTACAAATTCATAGTTCATTATTGACGTATACCGGGGAGAGAGAGAGAGTGTTTACGGCTATACTGAATATTAAATCACAACACTGACTTAACCCCTTCATTACCGGTGATGTCCATTTCAATATATTCTGGCTACTATTAAATTATATAATTCAGTTTAAAAGGGGCCTCCAGCAATTAACAGGCTTCGAATTATCTCACTTGACCTTTTTTATAACAGCACACATCCTTCTTAAACTGCACAAAATAGTATAAATCTAGCTAGAAAGAAATTATAAACACGTCGCCGGTACAGAAGGGGTTAAGGAAGATGTGTCTGTCTGTCAAATAGTCTGTTACAGCAAAATTCTGATAATTCGAACACGAATAATCCAAAATTCCCAAATAGCCCGATTTTTTGAAGATCGGAATTATTAACATTAAAATGGGGAGAAATAGAACAAATAATAAAACTGCACACCGATATCGGGTAAGTGGAGACAAGCGTAGGTGCAGACTGCCAATCTGCTACCCTACAACCAGTATCTATGGATTATAGTATAACACTGACCACTGACCAACAACTATGCCACCAACACCATCTACAAGCTTAAGGGGACATGGGCCTGTTTTCTTAACCACTTTCTCCCTCATGTTTAGCCCCATTAGTTTACAGATGTTAAGATGTTTGCCCAATTAGTTAGTCGACCTTAAAACCTTTCGCTCCATTTCGTCGTCAATATTTAGACCTTTCGTGTTATTTAGATGTCGATTTTTTCCCTGGCGAACAATAGTGAGCCTGTAATGTTGGAAGAACCGGCCTTCGCCCGGGAAATTTTTCTACCGAAAAATGTAGGCTACAAATTAATCTAGAAGGGGGATCTAAAGGATGTTTTATTTAAATTTGATGGAGGTCTAGGGAGGAAACTAGAAAAAGAATGAATACATGCAAAATACGCCCAAAAAGTGAACCATCCCCCCTTAACAAGCTTTAGTATCCCTTGCAATTCAAGTTCGTAACATTACGAGATTCACGGCAAAGCAATAGCAACAATTCTTAGGCAATGTTATCATAGGATTTACACGGCTACATTTAGCCTAACTTGTTTCAATTTTCCTGTTTTTGTTGTCTTTATCTGTTTATTGATTCTTGTGTTGTTTTTGCATCTGATATAAATCAATATTGACAGTATAGCATTCGACAACCGATTAGCTGTTTACTGTTTACTTAAGGGTCCCCGCACACCGAGTGTCGTCGGTCTCAGACTCCGTCTACTAAAGGGTTACCGCAGCGATGTTTTCCTACATTAATTATATACCGGTATTTGATATTATATATGTATGTATATATTTTATTGCAGCGTTATGTAAGGAAGTATTACAAACTTTCACTTGTCCCCCGGGCAACTGCCGGGCAGACTAACATTGAAAATCACTAGCCCGGCTACATGTCCGGGCTAGTCCGGGCTGCCGGGCTATACCTAATTTCCCAGCCTGAGGTGGACTCTGTCCTCGCGAGGAAGGGAGGATTCGGAAGGATGGATTTCGGGAGGTCGTGCATGCAGCTGCGTGTTGTCTGTGAGTGAGTGGATGGATCGGTGAGAGATATGAGTATGGATGTGCTTCTGGAAGTTGGTTCGGGGTGGGCAGGGAGGGAGAGAGGACAATAATTGTGTGTGATACCGTGTGCTGGGTGTTGTTTTGATATTTCTTGGTGTCTGTGGGTGTGTTGCCATGTGGGTGGTCTTGGTTCGTGGAGGCTGCTGCCAGGAATTGAGTGCCTCTCATGTCCAGATGGTCTTTGACTTTGAGGATTTTGGTTTCTTGATGTAGGTGATCTGTGGGTGCAGTAGCTGTGCAGCCTGTAATGATCTTCAGGGCTTTGTTTTGAATAGTCTGTAAGGTCTTATGATGTGTTTCAGCTAGGTTAGAAGCCCAGGCTGGGCTTGCGTATTCCATCACTGATCTTATGTATTGTTTATATACTGTGGTGGTAGTTTCTTTGTTGTGTCCAAATTTTGTGTGAGCAAGTGACCTGAGGGCGTTAAGTCTGGGTGTCAGTTTCTTTTTAATGTTTGTGGTGTGCTGTTTGAATGTCATATGAGTATCATATGTTACTCCTAGGATTTTGGGTGTGTGTGTATGTGTTAGGGGTGTGTTGTTTATGGTGAGTTGAGGGATGTATTCGTGTTCTCCTGTCCAACTTGTGAGCAGGGTTGCGGTGGATTTGGCTGGGGCTAGATTAAGTCTGTTTGTAGTGCACCAGCCATGTAGTGTGTTGAGATAGGGTTGAAGGAGATCTGTTGCTCTTTTTGGGTCATAGTGTGTGCATGTGAGTGTTATGTCATCTGCATAGGAGGCTAAGTTTATTTGGGGCGTATTGGGTGTAGTTATATCGTGCATGTACAGATTGAAGAGTGCGGGCGATAGGACGGATCCTTGTGGGACTCCGTTTGGAAAGTTTCTGATTTTAGATGACTGACCGGCAAAAGATACGTGTGCACATCTGCCTGCTAGGAAGTTGGCCAGCCACCTTTTTGTGTTGTTGTGCATGTTTGTGTTGTAGATTTTGTTTGTTAGGTTGTGGCGGGGGATGGCATCGAAGGCTTTACTAATGTCGAGTGTGGCTAATAGTGATCTGTGTGGTGGTCTAGCTGAGTTGATGCCGTCGAAAGCTCTTTGTGTAAGGTCTGTGAGAAGAGTGTTTGTGGAGTGCAGTGGCCTAAAGCCATGTTGTGTTGGAGCTAGGGGTAGGTCAGGTGTAATTAGTTGTAATACTAGGCGTTCCATGACTTTGGAGGGGGAGCAAAGGAGTGTGATGGGGCGGTGCGAGGAGGGTAGCGTGGGGTCTTTGTTGGGTTTGGGGAATGTGATGATGATACCATGCTTCCAAATGTCTGGTATTGTATTGTGTGAATAGCTGTAGTTTGATATGTTAGTGAGTGCTTGTATGCCTTGTGGTCCCAGGTGTCTGAGGTGTATGTTGCTTATGTTGTCTAGGCCACAGGTGGGTGAGTGCTTGAGATTGTTGATGATATGCTTTGTCTGGTGATTGGTGAAGGGTGTATAGTCAGGGTCTGTGGGGAATTGTCTCTTACGTCGGATGACACGTCGGTCGTCTTTGTGAGGTTTTAGGTGGCTGACATGTGAGAAGTGATTGATGAGAGTGTTTGCTTGTTGTTTACATGAAGGAGTAGAGTCTGTTGTTGTGATTGCAGCATGTGATTGTGTTGTGTTGCTGTTGAAAAGTGTGATGCTGTTTAGTGTTTTGTAGAGTTTTTTGGGGTTTGTTTTGTGATCAAGTGTTTGTAGGAAGTTATTCCAATTTAGTTTTTGTTGTTCTTGTATTTTGTTGTTAGTTTGGGTGTTGAGTGCTTGAATTTGTTGTGTGATGTCTTGTGTGTGGGGTGCTGGGGAGTGTTTCAGTATGTCGCGTTGTCTGATGAGGTTTTGAATTTCTGGTGTGAAGTTGGGGTTGTGTCTTTTTCTGTTACCTCTTGGAATGTGTTTCTTGTCAGCGTTTTGGATAGTTTTATTGAGTATGTGTACAACATTGTTGATGTTAGTGATGGGTGTACTGTTTAGAGTTGTGAAGTGTTGTTCTGTCTCATTTGTGAATGCTTCCCAGTTAGCTCTTTTATAATTGGTGTATGTGTGTTTGTGGCTAGCTGGGGTGAGTCTGGTTTTGGTGGTGATAATGATCGGGAGGTGGTCAGAGCCTAAGGTTCTGACCACCCTCCAGGATGTTGTGGGGACGAGTTCTGGGGAGCAAAAGGTGATGTCTGGAGATGATGGGTTATAGAGGGCTTGGTGAGGAATATGGGTATGTTGATGGATGTCATTAAGGATGATGAGGTTATCGGTTTGGTTTTGTAGTACCAGCCCTCTGTCTGTGTCGGGGTTGTCGACAAACCAGGCCGACGTCTTGGCGTTGAAGTCACCACCCAGGATGATGTGTGGGGTGTTTGTGATGTGTTGTAAGTGTGGTCTGTATTCATTTGGTACTGTAGGGGATGTTTGGGGAGGGATGTATGTGTTTATGATGGTTATGTTGGAGTTGTTGCCAGTGCGTATTTTAATTGACTGTATTTCTGTTGTGTTATCATTTGGGGGGAGGAGGGATTTGGTTTGTACACTGGTTACTATGTATGATATTTCTTTGTGTACCAGGGTGATGAGTCCACCGCCCCTGCCGACAGCCCGGTCTTATCTGATGGTGGTGAAATTATGAAATGTGGGTGTTTTTTGTGTTGTGCATAGTTTTGTTTCTTGTAAGATGGCAATGTGTATGTTGTGTTGTTTGATGAAGTGTGAGAGTTCGTGTTTCTTTGTGTTGATGCCATCTATGTTCAGTTGAAGAATGTTAATGTTATGTGCACGATGTATGTTGGGTGCTGCTGCACGAGGATGGGGTGGGGGTTGGGGTGGGGGTGAGGGAGGGGCTGGGGGTTGGGATGGGTGAGGTGGGGGTGGGGATTGGGGAGCAGGAGATGGGGGTTGGAATGGATTAGGATGGGGTGTGGTGTGTTGAGTTGAGGATGTGGATGGTATGGGAAGGTTAGGTGGGTTAGGGAGGAGAGGTGGACGGGTTTTAGGGGGGGGGGAGTGGATGATATGGGAAGGTTAGGTGGGTTGGGGAGGAGAGGTGGACGGGTTTTAGGTGAGGGATTTGACTGGGAGAGGGAGGGGCATGAGGAACAGGTCCAGGTGTTTGTGTAGTGTTTCTTGGAGGCAAGTGTTGTGCAGGTGAAGTGGGTCCAGTTCCCGCATGAATTGCAGAGAACTGAACCCTTAGTATGGCGACTCGAAGTGATGGGTTTTGAGCAAGTTGGACATATGTATGTGTACGTGGGTCCTGGGTTGCTCTCAATGTCTCCGGCTAGAAGAAGTCTTCGAGAAATGACAGCCGGAGAGTCATTTCTCGGTGTAGGAAAAACTGTGTGATGTGTGTGTGTGGTGTGAGAGGTGTGGAAATTCCCGGCGCGACCGAAGCCGCTCCAAGGACCCGTGCCCCCAGGGAGGGGGCAGGGGATGGTTGTGACGGTTTGGCTCCCGAAACTGCTCCCCGCGGCCGGCATCCGGTTTTCCTCCACTGGTCGTTGATTTTGTCTTCGGCCGTGGAGGGTCGGCAGCCATCCGCGGTTGGCAGCCTCGGGAGGTGGCCCCACGGCGTAGACGCCGCCACATCAGGACCTAGAGAGTAAGGTGCTACTCTAGATGTTATCGATTTAATCGCGCTAGTGATTACGATAATTGCCCGCTCCAGAGCGGAACGGAATTATACGATAAGTATATAGCTCTACGTTGGATGCTCCGAGGCTACCTACCAAATAGAAGGTTTTCCTTCTTTGGTATTGGGAGAGTGTCAAACCTCCCAATTGTTCTAGTGATAATTAAATATTATATAGGGCTATTTTAAGTTGGCTGATGAATATGAAGCAGTAATATGCTGGACGATGAGAACACTGTATGTAAACATGTCTCGGATATCACTGATCATTTTTGGCATTTTCTGCCAAAAGCCCAATGGCTTATCATTGGTGGTAACACAAAATGCAGCTATAATTGTTTTCGGTTTCCACGCATCCATCACCAAGCTACTGCTACACCCTTTTCTGGTGTACGAAACACTAAAAAAAACAATGGGGACTCTTTAGCCTAATATTAATATTATTAGGCTAGACGAAATATAGGCCTAAAGATAACTTGGTGGAAAAGTTGCATTCATGGGAGTAACGTCGATTGTTTATTGACATAGCGCTCGAGCCTCGAGGTTATAGTAGACTACTTCGCGCATCTAACTAATTTCCCAATATTGACGATTCAATTAAAATTTATGCCGCGGGATACACTGTGGCCCGCAGTACCAGATAATCGTGAGATCCCTTCGACGAAGGACTCTCACGTCGGATTCGCACGTGAAGGTGATACCGCCATTTGCTTCCTTGTGCGATACCGTCGGACGTAGGGTTGGTAAGCCTGTCAAACTCGCCGCGGTGCATTTCTTACGGTTGGTATACCTGAGGAACGTTTTGTTTACAAATTACTGCCTCAGGCAGCCTCACGGGAGTACAGACGGAATCGAATCGTAATAAAGTGATGGTCCCTGGTGTATTATTTACCCAGTTTATTGCATTAATCTTATTAGTCTGTATTTAGGACATTCTCAATTGACGAAAATAAGGTAGCCTAGGCCCTAGTGATTCCCCAGAGGACCATTGAATTTCTCTAGCCTAATTTCCCTTCAATCACCAATCAATTTTTGAGTTTAGGAATAGCCATGGGGTTGTGGTGTGGATTTTCGCTGAATAATTGGGTTGTGCTTGCACTGCTTGGCACTCTGGAAAAGTGGCTTGGTTATAATATCAGGCAAGCTTTTCTGTTATATTCAAGCCTAGCCCTGTTCACCTGTTCCAAGTAGATCTATGGCCATAAATCGTGAAATCTAACCTAGCCTATCTCTAACTCTAAAAGGGCCAGAGCTAGGATAGTGGGCTGTAAATTGCCATAGGCTATCTATCCCCTGGCTGACCCTTCCCAAATGGGAAAGGTAAAGCTTTGAGTCCTCCATTTCATAGTAAGAGATGCTTAAATTGAACATATGAGCAATTTTGATGAGCTTTTAGCCTAGGCCTATATTGTTTAGTAATTATCTTGATATATTAAAACTACTGAAAACAGGGTAGGCCTAGCCTAACCTTAAGAGGTTACCATGGTTGGATTTTGGACGATGGGTTAGGCATGAGAGGCTAGTTAGGATTATTTAGTTTATAATAACCATGGTAACCTAATAAAACTAATCTATTCTAGCTATCCAAGTGAGGTAACCTCTGACTCTCCGAGTTTTTCCAAAAAATTTAGCAGGGAAAGTGTTGGATCACAATTGTTCTCATCGGCTTTAGACATCTAGGGATAGTCACCTATCCTAATTATAGTAAAAGATTTCATGGCTAAATATATTTTTTAATCTCCATGGGACTTGCATATTTAATCAACATGTAGCCTACTCTTTAAACAATGCAAAATTGTTGGCAAATTAATATAGCCAAGGTTAGGTGACTTAGGTTAGCTAATGGGGAAAGCAATTTCTGAGTTAACCTAACCTACAAATTTAGAATAGGCCTAGGCCTATGATAGGTTTCTTGAAGTAGTGTAGCCTAACGATACTCCTTACTTTTGAGTATAGGACTATCCCGTAAATATCAGAAGCCACCCGAAGCAAATCGGCTTCTAAAAGTTGGGGGAAGGATGTAGTATTTACCTAATTGTATTTACCTAATTGTAGTTTACAGGAGTTGAGCTAAGCTCGTGTTGTCCCGTCTCTCAGTCTACTTTTTATCCAATTTTTTCTTGAAAATATGGATGTTCCTTGCCCCTACCTCCTCCTCCTCCAGCCCATTCCATTTGTCAATACATCTATAGGGGAAGCTAAACTTCCTGATATCGTTCTTGCAGGTAGGTCTTTTTACTTTGTAGCTGTGGCATCTAGTTATTCCTGTATCCATAATTAATATATCCTCCCTATCCAGCCTCTCCAGCCCCCGGGTGCATTTGTACATCATTATCATGTCTCCCCTCTCTCTCCTCTCTTTTAGACTCGGTAGATTTAATTTGTCTAGCCTCCCTTCATATGGCAGTTCTCTGAGACTTGGAACCAATCTAGTAACTGCTCTCTGGATTCTTTCTAACTTGTGAATATGCTTCTTTAGATGCGGGGACCACACCAATGCTGCATACTCCAATCTTGGTCTAATCATACTGTAATGCCCTCGAAAATGTCCCGCACCCACAATAATACTAACCCGAGTTGACGTCAGGTATAGCGTAAAATAGTCGTAGATGGTAAGTCCAATAAACTCATCTCGAGAGACTATCACCGTGGTTCTTAAAAATCGGACTAAGGTTGCTATACTTTTGTACGTCCGTGGTAGTACAGTGGGTTAGCGCGCGGGCCTGGTGGTGATGGTGGTGCATCACTAACCAGGGTTCGAACCCCACCCAAGGCATCTCAAAACCTGTGGGTTTTTAGGGGGGTTAAATTCCCTTCAGAGGTTCGTACCCCGCGCCAGGTACCAGGAAAGGTTGATCCTAAAGATAGCCTGGGGATAATTCCCATTCCTATTTAACCTGGAAAAACCTAGCATTTCATTGGTGGCAGTGGTGGGATTTGGTGGAGGTTGAAAGTTTAGCTGGGCTCATGATGGTGGGGGACCGACTGGTGAGCAGGTGTTCGGTACGCATGAGGGGGGGGGAAATCACTTTGGTGGGGGTCACGCGTGAGGGGGGGATTAACGGCGCGTGTGGGAGGATCAGAGTGGTGGGGTGTGTCGGTGGCAGTGACGGTTTGTTTAGAGGTTATCTGGGGTTGGTGGGTTTGTCTGTCATGAGGGGGTGAGTCAAGTGTGGGGTTTTTAAGTTTATTAGGGGTGTGAATTGTGGGGGGGTGGAAGGGAGCTACTGACGGAAAACTGTCACAAGGGAAATTTTGTTGGTGGGGGAATAGCTGAGCATTTCTGGGGGAAGGGGGGGAACATGGTTGGGTCCCTAGGTCGTCACGCGTGAGGGGAGGATTAACGGCGCGTGTGGGAGGATCAGAGTGGTGGGGTGTGTCGGTGGCAGTGATGGTTTGTTTAGAGGTTATATGGGATTGGTGGGTTTGTCTGTCATGAGGGGGTGAGTCAAGTGTGGGGTTTTGAATTTATTAGGGGTGTGAATTGTGGGGGGGTGGAAGGGAGCTACTGACGGAAAACTGTCACAAGGGAAATTTTGTTGGTGGGGGAATAGCTGAGCATTTCTGGGGAAGGGGGGGAACATGGTTGGGTCCCTAGGTCGTCACGCGTGAGGGGAGGATTAACGGCGCGTGTGGGAGGATCAGAGTGGTGGGGTGTGTCGGTGGCAGTGATGGTTTGTTTAGAGGTTATATGGGATTGGTGGGTTTGTCTGTCATGAGGGGGTGAGTCAAGTGTGGGGTTTTGAATTTATTAGGGGTGTGAATTGTGGGGGGGTGGAAGGGAGCTACTGACGGAAAACTGTCACAAGGGAAATTTTGTTTGTGGGGAAATAGCTGAGCATTTCTGGGGGAAGGGGGGGAACATGGTTGGGTCCCTAGGTCGTCACGCGTGAGGGGAGGATTAACGGCGCGTGTGGGAGGGTCAGGGTGGTAAGAGGTGAGCGAGTTAGGAAACGGGATTTGTTGGGGGGACTGCGGCGGGTTGGTGGGGGAAGAGTTAGGTGTAGAACAGGGGTTATTGGTAGAGGACTGATGTGTTGATTTGGGGTTGTTAACAGGACGAATTTGGGGAATTTTCTTGGTGTCAGTCTCGGTCTGGTTAAAGGTTATGTGGGACTGGGGAGGATTAGTAGGGGCAGAGTTAGGCATAGGACATGGGTTATTGAGGGAGGAGTGATGTACTGATTTGGGGTTGTTAACAGGACGAGTTTGGGGAATTTTCTTGGTGGCAGTCTCGGTCTGGTTAGAGGTTATCTGGGACTGGTGAGTTTGTTTGACATGAGAGGGCGAGTCAAGTGTGGGGTTTCGAAGTTTTCTAGGGGTGTGAATTGTGTGGGGGTGGAAGGGAGCTACTGACTGAAAACTGTCACAAGGGAAATTTTGTTGGTGGGGGAATAGCTGAACATTTCTGGGGTCATGGGGAAAATATGTTGTGGTAGGCCTACATAGGTAGGCATAGCTAGAATACGGGGCTTGTTGGGGGGTCTGCGGAGTGTTGGTGGGGGAAGAGTTAGGTGTAGAACAGGGGTTATTGGTAGAGGACTGATGTATTGCCTTGGGGTTGTTAACAGGACGAATTTTGGGAATCTTCTTGGTGGCAGTCACGGTCTGGTTAGAGGTTATCTGGGGTTGGTGGGTTTGTTTTCTGGGGTCATGGGGAAAATATGTTGTGGTAGGCCTACATAGGTAGGCATAGCTAGAATACGGGGCTTGTTGGGGGGGGCTGAGGAGGGTTGGTGGAGGAAGAGTTAGGTGTAGAACAGGGGTTATTGGTAGAGGACTGATGTATTGATTTGGGGTTGTTAACAGGACGAATTTTGGGAATCTTCTTGGTGGCAGTCACGGTCTGGTTAGAGGTTATCTGGGGTTGGTGGGTTTGTTTGACATGCATAGAAAAACGATGGGGTTTATGGGGTAACACAATTGATGGAAGATGATCGTTGGTGGATGGCTGGGCAGGGGAAAATTTAGGGATGGTCAGAGAGGATAGAGGTAAGGAAGAGTGCACTGGGGTTGGACTTTCACCGGAAGTCATTTTGGAAGGGTGCACAGAGTCTTGGATAGGGGCTGAAGGGTTGGATAGGGGATTCATCGAACTGAGTAGGCATTCTTCTCTGATGGAGAGCATATTTTCTTCTAATAAGCCATACGGGTCGAAATGGGCGGTGATGTGGGGTGGGAGGATGTTTAACAATGCGGTGAATAAGAGTTCATTTTGTTGGTCGTGATCTTCATAGCTATACGTGGGCCTCACGTAGCTGTAGAGTTGTATGAGGGTCGCATATATATCCCCTTCATACTTGATCTCGTCAATGAGGATGTTTAACAATGCGGTGAATGAGAGTTCATTTCTTTGTTGGTCGTAATCTTCATAGCTATACGTGGTCCTCACGTATCTGTAGAGTTGTGTGAGGGTCACATTTATATCCCCTTCATACTTTATCTCGTCGATTTGTATTATTTTGGGGGAGATGAGGGAACCCAAAAGTGGCCCTAAGGTCCGGATCACGAGGGATCGAAACTGGTTCCAGGTACTCTCTGGCGTTACCTGTTTAGCAATTTGGGAAACGGCTTTTCCCAACTGCCTAATGTGCAATAATGCAACGGCGATTTTTTCGCGGTCATTTTGAAGTGCCACATCTAACACTGGTTTTATTATGTCTAAGTAAGTGGCAATATCATACGTGTGTACATCATACTTGGGAATGTGTGTGAGTGGCTGCCAATTTCGCGATGTTGCCATGCTTCTACTGTTCCAAACTACTATCAAATGAAATGCTAGGTTTTTCCAGGTTAAATAGGAATGGGAATTATCCCCAGGCTACCTTTAGGATCAACCTTTCCTGGTACCTGGCGCGGGGTACGAACCTCTGAAGGGAATTTAACCCACCTAAAAACCCACAGGTTTTGAGATGCCTTGGGTGGGGTTCGAACCCTGGTTAGTGACGCACCACCATCACCACCAGGCCCGCGCGCTAACCCACTGTACTACCACGGACGTACAAAAGTATAGCAACCTTAGTCCGATTTTTAAGAACCACGGTGATAGTCTCTCGAGATGAGTTTATTGGACTTACCATCTACGACTATTTTACGCTATACCTGACGTCAACTCGGGTTAGTATTATTGTGGGTGCGGGACATTTTCGAGGGCATTACAAAATGAAATGCTAGGTTTTTCCAGGTTAAATAGGAATGGGAATTATCCCCAGGCTACCTTTAGGATCAACCTTTCCTGGTACCTGGCGCGGGGTACGAACCTCTGAAGGGAATTTAACCCCCCTAAAAACCCACAGGTTTTGAGATGCCTTGGGTGGGGTTCGAACCCTGGTTAGTGACACACCACCATCACCACCAGGCCCGCGCGCTAACCCACTGTACTACCACGGACGTACAAAAGTATAGCAACCTTAGTCCGATTTTTAAGAACCACGGTGATAGTCTCTCGAGATGAGTTTATTGGACTTACCATCTACGACTATTTTACGCTATACCTGACGTCAACTCGGGTTAGTATTATTGTGGGTGCGGGACATTTTCGAGGGCATTACACCACATTCCTTTTTAGTTAGGCTAGTCCCTAGCCTCGTAAGGTCGTAGGGTATCGTAGCCTTTTTACCTTAGCCATCTCAATTCTTGGTATAGGGTTCGCGTGACGGGTGCTCCAGCACGTAGCTACCAGGTCACGTTCCCTTACTGCCACCAATGAAATGCTAGGTTTTTCCAGGTTAAATAGGAATGGGAATTATCCCCAGGCTACCTTTAGGATCAACCTTTCCTGGTACCTGGCGCGGGGTACGAACCTCTGAAGGGAATTTAACCCCCCTAAAAACCCACAGGTTTTGAGATGCCTTGGGTGGGGTTCGAACCCTGGTTAGTGACGCACCACCATCACCACCAGGCCCGCGCGCTAACCCACTGTACTACCACGGACGTACAAAAGTATAGCAACCTTAGTCCGATTTTTAAGAACCACGGTGATAGTCTCTCGAGATGAGTTTATTGGACTTACCATCTACGACTATTTTACGCTATACCTGACGTCAACTCGGGTTAGTATTATTGTGGGTGCGGGACATTTTCGAGGGCATTACACATACTCTTCATAATTTTCGCTACCATGGTCTCATCCAAGTACAGTAGGGTCCCGCATAAAACGTGTTCGCATAAAACGAGTCTCGATTAAAACGACCGACCTAAAATTCGCTTTGTACGAAATATCGTCGCTTTGTATGAAATGTCGTTCGCTTTGTACGAAATATAGTTCGCTTTGTACGAAATATCGTTCGCTTTGTACGAAAATTTTCGCTTACAGTGAAAATTGACGATATTGCGCCACCAAAATGCTGTGTTCACATAAAACGAAATCGCATAAAACGCCCTCGTTTATCGACCATAAACTCGTTTTATGTGAGACCCTACTGTAGTTCAGAGCAACTTTCATATTCCCGGCCATTGCATACATTCCGCTAAAGAGCTTGTTAATATGTTTCTCTGGCGACAAATTATCTTGTATAATCAACCCTAAATCCTTTTCTTTTTCGGCCTTGCTAATTATATTATCTCCCATCCTGTACTCCCAATTTGGTCTATTCACACTTCTTCCCATATTTAACACATGGCATTTACTTATATTAAATTTAATTTTCCACTTGGTGCTCCATTCGTATATTTTATCTAAATCCCCTTGCAGTATTCAAACGTATCGCCTACCTTGTTACACTACTCGCACGCTCGCGATCACGACCTTTATATTTTGACTGCCGTGGGATACAATAATAGGTTGAAGGGGGGCTTTTCCCCCCTAAGCCACCCCATAAATTAATTGTCATCTTATATATTGCCAGCATGGGGTCTGTAAGGTTAGTTACATTAGGTAAGTTAGGCACAGTATAGTATTGTAGCAATCCGCTTGTGGGATTGGGTTGAGTTAGTTTAGCTTTATGAGGCAGAGTTTCTCAACTGAATATTACCATAGCCTAATACTCAGATGTTTTTTCTGGAAGAGGCCTAGGCCTGTGGCTCCAGTTCAGTAGCCTGGTCACCAATTTGACCCTGGCTTCGCCTGTCTCAACTCTTATGTATTCCCACAAAAACAAATACCTGTATGTATAAGTTCAGAATAGTGAATCCTATACAGATCACTTAGTAGGTACCGGGTACTGTATAGTAGGCAGGTTTACTTTTATAAATGACTAAATATATGATGCTTGGACAATTATAGGTACCGCATAGAGAAAGAACAATATATTTTACATAATTTATTGCAATTCTTACATACATAGGTACCCGTTATATAATATTGTATCATCTAATCACAACTACTGTTGTATGCTTCCACATGGATAGGTCCTTAAGACCGCTTCATCAGATTTTATTCGCCCAATTAGTGTACTACCCAGGTAAGAAAATTCACGACATTACATTATACTTGCTTGTATTTTTGGCTTGGAATCCTCATTTGGTGACCATTATTATCTATCTATTTGAGGCATATTTCCTGAAATAAGTCTTGCAATTGACGAGGATGGGTGTGAATGGGATCTGCCATGTTTGGGCCTGTCAGCTCTGCAGACTCGTTATATATGTTCATTTATGGAAGTATTTAAAGTAGGCCTAGGCCTAGCCCAATCAGGAAGAACATGTTAGTCCCTATTTATAGCCTACTTTAGTAGGGTAGGCTAGGCCTATATTTGTTAATCCAATAGGCCTAGCCTATGTTAAAATAGCCAACAATAGGGTACCTAGGTTAACAAGTCCCAGATATTGAAAGAAAAAGTGGTAAAAATTGAAGAGACCTCGGACAGCCTTTTAACTAGGCCTAGGCTAGGCCTATAATTATTTGTTGTTGTTTATGTTAGGTTAGGTAAAAAGGCTGTCCAAGGTCTCTTCAATTTTTACCACTTTTTCTTTCAATATCTGGGACTTGTTAACCTAGGTACCCTATTGTTGTCTATTTTAACATAGGCTAGGCCTATTGGATTAAAAAATATAGGCCTAGCCTACCCTACTAAAGTAGGCTATAAATAGGGACTAACATGTTCTCCCTGATTGGGCTAGGCCTAGGCCTACTTTAAATACTTCCATAAATGAACATATATAACGAGCCTGCAGAGCTGACGGGCCTACACACGGCAGATCCCATTCACACCCATCCTCGTCAATTGCAAGACTTATTTCAGGAAATATGCCGGGTAGGATGTAGTGAGCGGGCGTACCGCCATCTTTGTTTACATTACGCGTAGTGGCGTCGGACCTTTCCCATCATGTTCCCGTCTATTTTAACCTAACCTAACCTAGTATTCATGTAGTAATGACAGGGGGCAAATAGCAGAAAATATAGCATCGAAATAGACGGGAACGTAAGTGCGACCGCGGCGATCGCCCTATGTACAGTAAACAATGACGACCGTACGCCCGAACTCTACATCCATCCCAATATGCCTCAAATAGATAGATAATAATGGTCACCAAATGAGGATTCCAAGCCAAAAATACAAGCAAGTATAATGGAATGTCGTAAATTTCCTTACCTGGGTAGTAATTGGGCGAATATAATCTGATGAAGCGATCTACAAGTTGTCAAGGCTGGCCGACATACGCCTATCAGGTGTAGGTGCCTGTACAACAGCTCCTGTCAAGTTCACCAACGTCATTGAAGATATATCGAAAGTCTTTGGAAATGTGCTAATTGTAACCCATATTAACCCTTAACTGGCGGCGCGCAACATATGTCGAGTGAAAGAAATTTGGCCTAAGTGGCGGTTCACAACTTATGTCGTGTGCCATTTTCAGCACGTAATGTTGCTGAGAGAGAGAGATAAGTGGTGGCAGGAGAGTAGCAAGCGTATGACTGCTCCAGACCACCGCGGTGGACCTACTGACATGAATCCCACCCTCCCCCACCCTCACGCACTCGCTATACAGGGAATTATGTAGGGAAACTACCTAATTACATGGTTTTTGCACTCGTGTTGTGCGATCATTGCAAGAAAACTAGCGGTCGTACAAGGATGGTTGGGGTGTCATTGGAAAGCTCTGTTTATGCCCTTTCAGGGATAGATACAGTAGGGTCCCGCATAAAATGTGTTCGCATAAAACGAGTCTCGATTAAAACGACCGACCTAAAATATTAATATTTAATTTTCGATCAGAATGAATGTTATCACATAAAACGAGTCCGCCGCCAAAGTGGGGCAAATCCGAGGAGTTTTCATATAGAGCGCCGAAATATCGTACAAAACGTACAAAATATCGTACACTCCTGACGGAAATTTACGCTTCCAGTGAACATTGACGATATTGGGCCACCAAAATGCTGTGTTCACATAAAACGAAATCGCATAAAATGCCCTCGTTTATCGACCATATACTCGTTTTATGTGAGACCCTACTGTACTTGTTTTACGCTCTGGGTCTTATTTAGGCATGAAAATGATCACGTAAACAACCCTATTTAGGGTAAAAACACCCCGCTGGGCGGTACATATAAATTACCGCCTAGGCCGCTCGTTAGGTGTTAATATATATTAATAGTTTCGTACATTATGCAATTGATTTGCATTAAAGAATGTCTTCTGTAACCTTTAATTTAGGAATTGAAACAATAATACAAATAATAAAATTCAATTAGCAAACGAAGGGGACCGACGACTATCGAAGAGAAGGGTCGAAGGTCCTCTTCATATTCCAATAATATTGGACGTAAACGGTCGCGGCGACCGTTTACGAAAGCATTCGCTCAGCCAAACAAATCCCCAAAAATGTTTTAAACTACGAATTTTGAAAGGAAGGGTATCTTTGAGGGAAGGGAATGTTTGGTACTGCGGGCCTGTATGTGTTGAGGGGGGGCTTTGCCCCCCCTCACCCCCACTAGACTTATTGTCATTATCATATATATGGCCAGCAGGGGGCAAAAATAAAACCGCAAACGTAATTAACGTCGTGTCAACAAACCGATGATCGGAAGACGCGGTCAACTCCCGATTTTCGGCTCAAACGCCCTTCTTTATTCTCGTTGAAAACCACATTAAAAACGTTATTAGGCTTGAGTCGTTTCTATGACTAGTATCAGATCAGAAAAGGGTTTAGGTTGTTGATGGAGGCGTGGCATCCTAAATTTAATCTCTAATAAGTACGTGGTGGTACCTGTCAAATGCGTGTCCCTTTAGTAAAATTCTACCTTATTATTTTTGTTCTTCAAAGAATAGGCGTAGGCCCATAGGCCTAGTGTTTTATTGTGTTCATGGTTTGAGTGGAGGATTTGCATTAACTTAGGCCTACCCTTTATCCATCAATCTGAAGATACGGCGTCATTTATTGGGTGAATCTCACTTTTACAGTAAGTCAGGGAAATCATGGGTAAATCTACACCTTCACTACCTCTTGTTTTGTTGCTATTCTGTTGGTCCTAATAGGTTAATATTATTAGTACGGTACATACATACATAAAATTTTAAGACTGAATGCTCCACACATACGTGCAGTTTCAGTCTCTTGTCCTAATGGCGGTGTTCCAGGCAACCCTGTTAAGGGCTGCTTCACTTATCATCAAGTTTTTGGATTTGAGATCAGCACGTATAGTCCGATCCCAGGTCTTCCTCGGTCCACCCCTTGGTGCAGCTCCCTCCACAATCACAGACCTGCATTTTTTCACCCTATTTTGTTCATCCATTCTCTCAACATGCCCATACCATCCCAGTCTACTTGTACGCATCACCTCGCTAATACTCTTGATACCTAAACGTCTCCTCAGCTCAACATTTGTTATTCTATCCTGCAGCCTGGCCCCACACATCTATCTCACCATTCTCATCTCATTACGTTCCATTCTGTTGACATCCTCTACTTTAACAGCCCATGTTTCTGAGGCATACGTCATTGCACTTTCAACACATGCGGCATACACCTTTCCCTTCAGGGGGAGAGGCATTCTTTTCATGGTCAGAATTGGTAGCAGTTCTCTGAATTTCCCCCAGCCGCATCTAATTCTAGCGACAGTGGCAGCCTCGGCCCCACCACCGGCAGAGATGGTATCTCCTAGGTAACAAAACTTGTCCACCAGCTCCAATGACTCATTTCCAAAATTCACAGCCACAGGATCATCACTTAACACAAGCTCGCCTTTGCACACTACGCACGCAAATTTCTCTATTTCTGACTTGTCCTTTGGCAGGGGTCCTATTATTCTACTACAGCGCTTACTCCCATGGTGCACCTAGCGTCGACCCCCCTATTGGGAACCGCCTTGTCCGTGGTGGGGGGCTTCGTATCCCAATGATGTGGGAGACGTTGCAGGTTGGGGGTTAGACCCCCTTCCTCTCCTTCGGGGTTGTGGCGCCGCCCCTCCTGTATCGGCTCTCTGTGAGGGTTCTACTAAATGGTTCCCACCCCCCACTCCCTCTTTTATTGAGGGGAGGGGCACTTTATCCTCCTTCTTTCTCCTTTTTATTTTATTTTCCCTCTAGATCTGTTTGGATGGACCCTTGGATGACGGATTTGGACTGCTTTTTGGACTTCCATTTCGACCATTTCTTGTGCCAGTGGGGGTCTGTCTCCTCCTTGAGGATAAATACTCACTAAACGTTGAGCGGTGTGAATGATGATCCGAAGGGTATGTCGGAGCGTGAGGAGGTCAGTCAGAGAGGAGGGTCACGTCCTTCGCGGTCCGGAATTTTTCGACTATCCCGCGGGATACTGGTGATTAAACTTTTAAAAAATCACACACAAAAACAAACGTAGTGTCGCGGTCCTGTGAAGTGCAAAATCGAACCGATTGATAAAATATCTGGAGAGATATACGCGTTTTGGAGAAAAAATCCGTTAACTCCTACAGCAGTGCCACGGCGCTGGTCTAGGACAGGCCTAGGGCAGGCCCATAAGGCGGGTGGAAAGAAGAAGGGAAAGAAAAAAACCGTTACGTCCCAAAGCAAAGTGTTAGCTATATAGTCCTATGAAATCAAACAGGGCTATGGGAAAATAGGAAGCCTAAGTTAAAAGTGATAGTGAACATCGTATATCACGTAAATAAACTAGGAAAGTATAATACAGAGAATTAAAGTCAGGGGAACTTTTAACTTTTAGCTTGGGAACAGGACGTATGCTGTAAACAAAATACCCTCGGTGACCGCAAAGACCATAAACACATATATTCCCTCGCTCTCCTGGACACGTCCCCTCCCCTCCCCCTATATGATTTTACCAAAAGCGAAACTTAACCTCGACAGGAAAGGGTACCGACAAAACAAAAATCGTAAATAATAGCAAACAGAGAAAAACAATATATAAATAAACAAATTAAATCAGTGCAGATTATTTCTCGACCATATCGCAGGTTAGTAGTGACGTTATTGGAGAGAAAGATCTCCCACGCAACCAAATGTGGTGAAAATTCGAACCTGAGCAGTGTTGAATTAAGTTGATAGGTAAAATATGAAAATTAAAATAGATACTATATAGGTAGCCTGGAAAGTTCGTTATTTTCCTAGAGTGCCGTATATTCCGCTAAACAGTCGACCAAAAACGGGAAAAGTGGTTAGGGCAGTGAGAATTCTGTTTCATAAGATAATTATTGAAAGTGTTACTTAAAGTTACTTAAAGTTTAAACATAACGAGTGGTAAACGAGTGGCACTCCCCCCCCCCCCCCCCAGCTCCCCACAAACTGCGTAAGGTCCCCCCCCCCCCACTCCCCACAAACTTCCCTCTCTCCTTCAAGCCCCCCCCCCCCCCCCCCCCTCTCTCTCTCTCTCTCTCTTATGTAAGGGCGGGTGGAAAAATAAAAACAAAACAAAAAACAAACAAACAAAAATGTTTACCAGAGACAACTGTACGAGTTGTAAGATGAATATACACATGCATACTGTAAAAGCACCGCATGTCGGATATGCAAGCAACCATACCACTGGATTTGCATAGGATTGACACCAATAAATGAGGCGTACAATACAAGAGGGAAGAACCTCCATTTCTGCGATAGTTGTTTCGATATAACATGGCAAGTCATACAGACTGTAGAAAATACAGAAGTACAAGATAGACTGAAATATAGCCAAGACATAGCTACCTTTCACAGAAAATGGGGAACTATTGGGGCCTCAGGGCCCATACAAATATCACAACCCACACACGCACACCTTCCCATGATAATGCCCACATTGCCTCCTGCACATCAGCACATATCGCCTGCCGAACAACAACCTTTCGCACCCTACATATCCACAAACCCTGCCGCACATCTCCCCACACCTCCCCAGACCCAGAAAACACCCACATTAATCCCATCTATGGCCATTGACCACCCTACTGCTGTTGATCAAATACATTTGCAGGATGAACGTAGGATGCAACAAGCCCCCATATCAGGCTCCCCTTCCACATCGTCTCCCCCCTCACCACTGCCACCTGCCCACCTACAACCGACCCGTAACTCCACCCCCCTGCAGGCCTCACCCACCCATACACCAAGCCCACTATCACCCACAACCACACTTAGCTCACCACATAACCTCTTGCAGCCCCAGCCACACCTACTGGGGTTGTCTACACCAGTGTGCAGATATTATCTGGAAAGAAGGTGCTACTTTGGTCAAAAGGGCGAATATAATGGGAATTCATGTAGATTTGCTCATCCCAAAATTTGCAACAACATAACCAGTCATGGAAAATGTAGATTTGGTGAAACCTGCAAATACCACCACCCATCCCTTTGCAAGACATCACTTGAGAACAAGACCTGCTACAATATGAAATGCCCAGCTTTTCATATTAACCCTTTCCGACTCATATGACGCAGAGGTTGCCAGATTAGCAATAAGAAATAGAGTTCTCTCACTCTTATAATTACCTCTCCAAAATTAGCTTTCTGCCCCCAGCTAACTCAAAGACAACTGCAGAGGTTGAAGTAACTAAACTAAAGGTTTCTAAATACCCCTGATGGTAACAAAGGTTTTAAAGTATCCCTAATAGGCTCAAAATTGCGTCATATGTCGGAGAGGGTTAAAGGGACTTGGAGATATGCTAGACCTAACACGAATGGTAGCCCAAAAAACTCTCTAGCTATGCGAGGACGAGACAGAGGAAAAAGGCAAGGAGGGAAAGGGCAGATGAAGATGAAGAGACTGAGGGAGATGGAAGAGCACATAGAACACCTCGAGCACCTCCTGGCCTCCCAAGAGTGGCCAATACATCCCGAAGACTATTAGGTACACATAGTACTCCAAACAATCCCTCCCCAATCTTGTTTGCAAATATCCAAGGCCTAACACATAGAACCACGAACAAAGTACCATTTATTAGGGGCCTGCTAGAAGAAGGAAACGCTATATTTGCGGCTCTCACAGAAACTCACATTAAAGATCAGGAAGATAGTGAGGTATGGATTCCTGGTTACAACCTACATAGGGCGGACAGAACACATAGATCACATGGAGGTGTAGCCTTGTACATACATGACTCACTGATATGTACTGAATTCCTAAATAACAGTAATGAAGTGGTGGAAATACTTGGAGTTAAAATAGAATCCCTAAATTTAGCAGTTATTGTTACATACAGGCCTCCAGACTCATCCCGAGAAGAATTCAAAACCCAGCTCAACAAAATAAAATCAGAAGTGGAAACCCTGGGAACCCAACACCAAATATTATATGGCTAGGAGACTTTAACCTACCAAACATTAAATGGAGACAATTAGAAAACCAGTTAGTGGCAAATAACACCGGAGAAGCAAATACTAATACGAGAGAGCTTTTTGAACTTTGTGATTTTTTTAGTCTTACCCAACATATTGCTGAACCCACACGGGAAAACAATATCTTAGACCTGGTCTTCACTAACAACGACTCTCTAGTACACAGCATTAACATATCGGACACAACATACTCAGATCATAAATTAATTGAGATCAAAACAACCTTAGAAAGTGTACAGACAACCTCAGAATCGAGAACAAAAACTGGCCCCTTCAGTAAATTTAACTTCAATAACAAAAACATTAGGTGGGAAGAGGTAAATCAAGAAATGGAGGAAATAGACTGGGAAGATTTAATGGATAACCTGACACCAGCAGAATGTCTAGTCTTAATAACAGAAACCATGACCCAAATCTGTAGCCACCATATACCTGCAAGACAAACAAAACGAAGAAGCAAACAAGATCGGGAAAGGAGGAGGCTGTACAGAAGAAGAAAAATTACTTGCACAAAGACGCACACATCAAAATCTACAGGATAGGCAAAAGGTCGAAATAGATAGAGAAATTGTGGAAATTGAACAAAGGCTAAGAATATCATATGAACTACAACATATGGAAGAGGAGAGGAAAGCTATTGCAGGTATAAAGGAAAATTCCAAATACTTCTTTTCATACGCCAAACAAAAGGCTAAAACAACATCAAACATCGGCCCACTGAGCAAAGGGGACGGCTCTTTCACAGGGGACAAAAAGGAAATGAGCGAACTCTTAAGCAGGCAGTATGAAATGGCATTCAGTGAGCCTGATGAAACAAAAGTCATCAGAGACCAAAATATATTTTTCATGGAAACCTCCCCCACGGAAACCCTTCAGATGCTGGATATTGATTTTGGTCCAAAAGACATAGAAGAGGCCATTTCCAACATGCCATCCCACTCGGCACCAGGCCCGGACTCATGGAATTCGATCCTAATGAAAAAATGTAAGGAAAACCTCTCAAAACCCCTGGCTATAATGTGGAGAAGGAGTCTAGACACTGGTGACATACCAGATAGCTTGAAAAACGCAATAATTGCCCCACTGCATAAAGGAGGGAGTAAAGCACTACCAAAAAACTACCGCCCGGTAGCTCTAACCTCTCACATCATTAAAGTTTTCGATCGAGTCCTGTGAAGCAAAATTTCAACATTCATGGAGACAAATGAACTACACAACACCGGTCAACATGGGTTCAGAGCGGGAAGATCATGTCTCTCACAACTTTTGGAACACTGACAAAATTCTTAAAGCGCTAGAAGAAAAGAAAAACGTGGATGTCATTTACACCGATTTTGCTAAGGCATTTGATAAATGTGACCATGGTATAATAGCCCACAAACTGAAAGCAAAAGGTATAACTGGGAAAATCGGACGGTGGATATACAATTTCCTCGTAAACCGAAAACAATCGGTAGCAGTAAACCAAGTCACTTCTGAGCCTTCGGATGTCAAAAAGCTCAGTGCCCCAAGGAACAGTGCTAGCGCCCCTTCTGTTCCTCATACTAATTTGCGACATAGATACCAACACCAGACACAGTACGGTGTCGTCTTTTGCTGATGACACAAAATTAAGCAAGATAGTAAACACACAAGAGGACACGGGCCGACTGCAGGAAGACATGAATGTAGTGTTCCAGTGGACCAGGGAAAACAACATGCAATTCAATGAGGAAAAATTCCAATTAATACGGTACGGAGATAATAATGGTGTTAAAGAAATTACAAATTACTTAACAGAATCTAACCACATAATAGAACGGAAAGACAGTGTGAAAGACCTTGGGGTATTAATGTCTGAAAATATGGGTTTCAAAGTACATAACCAGGTCAAAGTGGCCACCACGGCTGCGAAACGTCTAACGGGTTGGATTCTGCGTACCTTTAAAACACGCGGTGAATTGCCTATGATAACGCTCTTCAAAACTCTAGTGCTACCGCGGCTTGAATACTGTAGCGTATTAACATCCCCATACAAAGCAGGTGAAATAAATGACGTAGAGAGTGTACAAAGAAATTTCACTTCGCATATAAGTTCGATAAAACATCTACACTATTGGGAGCGTTTAAGAGCACTGAATCTGTACTCACTGGAACGTAGAAGAGAACGTTACCTAATAATATACACGTGGAAAATCGCAGAGGGTTTAGTACCAAACCTACATACTCCGATAGTCATGAAATTCAGTGATAGGAGAGGCTGGGAATGTGAAATCCCCCGGATGAATAACAGGGGTGCTATGGGCTCTCTGCGAGAGGGCTGGTTATCACACAGAGGCCCACGTCTCTTCAACAAACTCCCACGGCGAGTAAGAGACATGAGGGACATCTCGTTAGACAACTTCAAGAGAGCCCTAGATGTCGAACTGCAAAAAGTGCCAGACGAGCCCATCCTCGCAAGGGAGCGAGCTGTCGCTTCAAACAGTCTACTGCACCAAATCACCACCCATAACGAGGGGCGTCGCGCTCCTTGGTGCCGCTAGAAGAGCGGCGAACACATCATCAAAAGGTACTTGCGGGCTGTAATATCTCCTCGATAGTGTGGGAGACTAGGGATGTATATGGGAGGCTTTGCCGACCAGGAGGAACCATTGCACCCTAAGTCGCCGAGGAGGAACCAACTGAGTTTGACCCATACAGGAAAGCGACTACCTCCTGTGTGCCTGGACATGATTCTACAGCACTGGATAGGTGGTTCCTTTCACTCGTTTGATGGGGTTTTCGTATAACCCTTACTTGGCTTCGTATCCAGGCATGTGCAGCTGGTTATGGTCTATAGTGCTACGTGGTTGGTCGCTGGAGTATTGGTTTGTGTGGATGTGTGTAGCCCTCAACCTACCAGTGATATCGCGAGTAAAGCCAACTGCTACGAGGTGCTCACTCACCTTATGCTTGGCTAGCTCCACAGTGTCGGGGATAAGGCCCGTCCATGCCTGGGCTCTGTGTTACTTAAATGGTCACCCTGTTATCTTTCTTACTTTATGGCGACAACTGACAGTAAATCCTTGGAGGTCCCTGGTGACGTTCCTGGTCCCCCTCCTTCCCCCTCCTTCCCCCTCCTCCCTCCATGGTTTGGGCGGTCTTATGAGTGCCGATGTCCAGCATTCCGCCACACCTGCTACTGCAGACAGCCTTCCTTCTCAGCCTGCCCCCACGGTTACTGACTCTGACACATCTTCTAGTATCTCCCCGACTCCTTGCCACTCTGCTGTAGAGCCACCATTAGTCTCCTCGATTACGACTGTGGTTGATGCTCAATCTCCATCCACGACAAGCTTGCCTGTACTGTCGGGTCCTGATAACACCATCTCATCAGCTCCCATGCATCCACTTACCACGATATCGACTTCTACATCCAACCCCACAGTTCGCGCTGCTGCGAACCCCCCACGTTCTACTTCCTCTAACTCTGTTCTCTCTTCTATTACCAGTCTTGCTCCTTATGACGTTTCTCGTCGATCTACTGCTCCCACGGTTTCATCTCGTACTTCTCGCCCTCATCCCTCTGTTCTTCCTCCTTCTACTCTGTTCTCTTCTGCCAGCGGTGCCTCTTGGACACGATACCATGACGTTCTTGCATCACAGGTACCGAATGATTTTGACTTCCGACGGCTTTTGATCACTCAGGTTGGCCGCGATACCACCTTTTACACCCGCCGTGATGGATCACGCCTTGTAACAGTTCATTCCCCTGCACAGGCCACAGTTCTCCAACGCCTCTGTACTGCTACTGGCGAACCAGTACGAGTTGAAAAGAATGCACTCGAGTGTTGGTACCATCTCCATTCCCCATTCGGTGGATCTAGGTGGGGTTCCCTTCCCAGATTGCTCCGATCGTGTTATGACTCTCCTTCTCTTGCTGGATTTTCCTGTTTTATCCGTGTCATGTTATGAGTTATCTGCCACCCACAATCGCCGCCCGACACGGATTGCGAGAAATGTCTTCGATACGCTCGACCCGCCTACTGTACACACATGGTTCTTACTGACGAGCGTCTCCCTGTCAGAATCCGTCCACCAACCCCACTCCAGTGCCGTAATTGTTGGAAATTTGGACATGGTCAAGACCGGTGTCAACATCCTCGCATCTGTCCTTTGTGTACAGTACTAGCCCCGACCATGCTCGTGAAGGTTGTCCCGTGGATGGTCCTCGCCAGTGTCCGAATTGCATGCAACCCCACAGTGCTTTGTACAAATGCTGCCAGATGTTCAAATATGAGTCGTAGGTTTCTGCCCTTATCCGCCAGGGAACATCTCGGCGTGAAGCTGTGCGACGAATTCGAGACGGTGGCCTCACTCCTACTACATCTTATGCTGCGAAAGTTGGTACCTCTGCGACCCCTCCACTTCCCGCCCACCCGTTGCTTCTCCTTATCCTCCCCTCCTTGCTCCTTCTCTTCCCTCCCCACCTCCTCTCGTCCCTGCAACATCTTATCAAATACCGAACTTTTCCCCTGCCACTTCCCACCATTCCTATGCCCGCTCTGTCTCCTCGTTCTACCACTAGTTCTCGTTCTCCTCCACGTACCCAGATTCCTTCTTCCTTCTCCACCTATGTCTCAGCTGTCCCGGTTTCCAATGCGTATGCATCTCCTGAGATGCCCCTTTCCATCCATGGGGTCTCTGATATGGAATGTACGTCTGTCAAACGGAGCCACCGCCACCCTGATGACTCGGGGTCACCTTCTCCCAATGGCGGTCAGGCCAGGAAGTTGGCGAAACGCCGCTCTTCCCCAGCTCCATCCACCCCGCCCTCTTCTTCCAGTTACTCACGTCATCCGCCTGGTAAGTCTCCTTCCTCCCCCAAATCTGCTACCTCCCCTACCAATCACTCTGCACGCTCTCTTGCATGTAGCGCACCTATGAGTCTCGCTTCCTCTTCACCACCTTCACCCAGTCTCCGTTTGGATGTTCGGACACGTCCACTCTCTCCAGATGCTTCTCGTCGTTCTCAGTCCCATTCCGCTATTGATCGTCGCCCACCTACTATCCCTCCCGCTCATACCCCTCCCTCCGATCCATCTACTGTCCTCTTGCCACATCCATCCTTTCTTACCCGTACTTCTTCAGTTGTCCCTTCCACGCCCCCTACTGTATCCCCTGCCCCCCATCATTCCAAGTGTGGTTGTCATCAGTGCTTTGTCACTCATTGCCAATCGCTCCCTACCATTACGTTCAATAGTTTAAACTCGTCTCGTCCGTGACTTTTTGCAATGTGAAGTGGATCCGGAAGATACATCTTTCCACCATGATCCTCACAACTGTTTCTGTTCATACCATCTACAGCATGGTCTTGCCAAGTCCTCCTCATCGAATAAGATATATGTCGATCAGGTTACTAGCTTGGCCAGATCATGCATCACCAACAAGTTACTCTTTGCTAAGCCTCATCCTTCCACCAAATCGGGCAAACCCATTACCCGTTTGCCTAAAGCTGCGTCGGGGAGCACCTCGACCGTTAATTTACACAACCTTAAATCATTAACATGAAATTTCTCCCTTACGTTCTCCAGTGGAATGTTAACGGCCTCCCCTCCAGGCTCCGCCTTGGGGAGGTTCAACGTCTACTGAAAGAATTTGTACCTCTATGCCTCTGTATCCAACATGTTGGGCAGTGTCAGCCCTCTATACTAAACTATACTCTAGCTAGTCGCTCACCCTCGCCCGGGCATGAACTGGGCTCTGCCATATATGTTCATAACTCGTTGACATTTAATTCCCTCTCCCCCCCTGACGAATATTTCCAGTGTTCTGCTATCCAGGTATGCCTACCAGCTGAAGATCCTTTTACCATTTGTAATATATATAACCAACCGACCTTCCAGTATGATTTAAGTCGCATTTGAGTCCTTCTATCTTCCTTCCCTGCTCCCCTCCTTTTGGTGGGCGATCTAAATGCACACAGTCCTGTTTGGGACTCAAATTCTTCTGCCCCTGACGGTCCAGGTCGACATATCGAAGACCTGTTAGATACCGATTTTTGTTCTTTCTATGTGAGTGAGGGAGGCAAAAGGCAGAACTGCCTATAGCGAGTGCCTCCTCCATAGTTGAAAGAGTGACAGGGCCAAAATCAAGGGACATTCGAGCCAAAATGCCTGGACACACAGAGTTTGAAGCAATTTAAGTCATAGGAAGAGGGAAAGACTGATTCTGGGAGAGAGTTCCAGAGCTCAGCTGTTGAATAGAAGAAAGTTTGAGAGTAACGTTTCACTCTTGGGTTGGAGAGTTGCACAGAGTAGGGGTTGGATTGTGTTGCAAGACGGGTACCACGTGCCCTACGTAAAGGAGGTGGTATATACTGGGAAAGTTCTGAGGAACACTGATTATTATAGTAGCGATAGAATAGCGAAAGAGATGCAACATTGCGGCGGAGAGAGAGAGATTGCAGAGAATTGGTGAGTGGATGGGAGTTAATGATACGAAAGGCCTTCCTTTCAACTTTGTGTAGGAGAGCGGTGTGAAAGGTACCTCCCCACACATGTGAACAATACTCAATACAAGGACGCACTATGCCCCTGTACAGAGCAAGAAGCTGTGCAGGGGTAAAGAGCCCCTTAGCCCTAAGGCGGTTGAGCACACCCAGCTTCTGGGAGGCTGCCTTAGCAAGACTGGTAATATGGCCCTTCCAACTGAGAGCAGAAGAAAAAGAGACACCAAGAATATTGAGAGAAGATGAAGGATTGATTTTTGTATTGTTGAAGAATAAAGGATAGTTCGCTGGGAGATCCTGACGGGTAGATAGATGGAGAAATTGGGTTTTGGAAGCATTAAAGGTAACTAGGTTTTCTCTGCCCCAATTGGAGATAATAGTTAGATCAGAATTTAAGTGTTCTATGGCTTCATTCTGTTTGTCGTTGAGGAATTGCTGGCTTGGGCGTTCTGAAAAACTAATGGAGTAGTGTAAGGTTGTGTCGTCTGTGTATGAATGGATGGGAATTGAGTTGAGAAGTTGAGAAGATCATTTATAAAAAATAGAAAGAGAATAGGAGATAGGACAAAGCCCTGAGGAACACCGGAGTTTATAGGGTGAGGAAGTGAGCGATGGCCGTCCACAACCGCAGCTATGGAATGGCCGGAAAGGAAATTAGAGACAAAGGCACAGATGGAGGGATAGAAACCGAAGGAGGGTAGTTTAGAAATTAAAGATTTGTGCCAGACTCTTATCAAAGGCTTTCGATATGTCTAGTGCTATAGAAAAAGTCTCACCGAAGTCCCGAAAGGAGGATGACCAGGAGTATGAAAGAAGATCACCAGTAGAGCAACCCTTAAGGAAGCCATACTGGCGATCTGAGAGCAGATTATGAGAAGAGAAATGCTTAAGAAATTTGAAAATCTGTTGCCTTAACTCCAGGCAATCCCCTACTTTTTTCTCCAACGCCCATAACACCTTCTCGTCGGTGGATATTACCATCTGTTCCTCCCCTATTGTTGATAAGTTTGAATGGCATGCGCTTGAAGATTCCTATCCATGTGACCATTTTCCCGTTGTCATTACCTACTTAGGACTACATATACCTGCTCCACTTCCACGGTACATTCTTCGCAGAGCGGACTGGGACTCATACCATGTGTTTTCCCGCAGTGTTCCACCTTTTCGCCCCCAATCTGGCCCCGACACCCTTAACGACCATTTTGTATCTTTTGTTAAATCTGCTGCTGATAAGACCATTCCTCTGTCTACTGGTTCCACCCTCGTCCACACGTCCCTTGGTGGACTGGTGACCTCCAGTGTTTGGTCTGTGCAGAACGTACTGTAGGTCGTCGTCTTGATCGACTAAACAGGCGGTCCCGGTCCCTAGAATCACGACACCCTATATTGGATTCTACCCTTCACGTGTTGGTTTCTCTCATATTAGAGATTAGATCGCTCAAGCCCCTTTATAACCGGTTATCCGCTAAACTTAAAAGGAGATAACATTTCGTAAATCCTTGTCGTGGACTAAATACGTGTCCTCTTTATCTACTACAACTTGTATGCGCTCTGTTTGGGACAAGTTCCGCAAAATTAATGGCCTTCACATTTGGCCTCCTCGTCATCCTCTCCTGGTAAATGGCCAGCCTGTCCATGACAAGAAAGAGTGTGCTAATATTCTTGGTCGTCACCTCGCTTCTATTAGTAGTCTTGATGCACTTAGTGTAGATCTCCAACGCCGACACCATGAGGTGGTTGAGCGTCCCCTCCACTTTGCCACCAATGACGACCTTTTTTTATAATAAACCTTTCACCATGGTCGAGTTGGATGCGGCGTTAGCCTCCTGTACATCGTCAGCCCCAGGTCCTGATGGCATCGGTTTTGACCTGCTTAACCCTCACAGACCGGTTTCGCCTTCTATAGGATATCCGCGAAACCCGGGGGATCTGGCCGAAAAACATTGTAATAGGCTAGCCCTATCTTTGTTATTTTAACTGCTAGAGAATTCACTCACATCTCTAAATGTAGATATGTTTCTTATCTGTAGACTGGCGTTGAGTAGAGCTCTCTTAAGTCAACTTATATGGGGAGATTGTAGGCACCAATCGATCAGGGCTAGACCCAGGTGAGGTTATAGGCATGTGATAAAGAGTCGCTGGAACTCCTGTTTCACTTGCTTGGCCTCTCTTACTGATTTTCTTTGTGCCTCATTTACACTGAGAGCAATCCAGCTAGCTCTCACAAACACCTCCTCCTCCTATCCACTTCACTACACTAAACATGCACACCACACTTCATTCTTCCAAAAAAAAAAAAAAAAAAAAAAAAAAAAAAAAAAATATGATGAATTGTAGCCCAGCCTCGGAGTCCCCAGGGGGGGGGACCATAAATGCCCCCTCACCCGACCGACCATCCCCTGACGACCCCACACAATTACCTGGACCTCGGCCTGTTACTCTTTCTATTAATTTCTGCAACATTCGCGGACTCTCCTCTAACTTTCACTCTGTTGAGCACCATCTCTCCTCCTATAAACCTGATCTTCTCTTCCTCACCGAAACTCAGGTGTCTGTAGCAACATCCAGCAACCCCTTCTCTGTATCCTCCTACTTTCTCTATCCTAGTTTCAAAGCCAAAGGCGGATGTTGTGCATATGTGCACAACAAACTCACTTGCTCTCGTGTTCCCGATTTCGACTCCTCTGAATTCTCAACTTTATGGCTCAAACTTTCCTGTCATTCTCTTACTAAATATTTCTGTGCTGTCTATCTCTCCCCCTAACTCTACCAACTTTCCCAAATTCTTTGACTATCTAAACTCTACAGTGGAACACATTCTATCCATTTCTCCTTTCTCAGAAATCTCCATCTTAGGAGATTTCAACGTTCACCACCGCCATTGGCTCTCCTCTCACACTACTGATCCACCTGGTGAACAAGCCTACGTCTTTTCTATCCTAAATGACCTAGAGCAGTTAGTTCAGCAACCCACCCGTATCCCGGATCGCATCGGAGATCGGCCCAACATTCTTGACCTGTTTCTAACTTCTAACCCTTCTTCTTATACTGTCGATCTTTTCTCTCCTTTGGGCTCCTCCGACCATAAACTTATCTCTGTCACCTGTCCTATCTCTCCAGTACAGCCACCCGATCCTCCTAGCCGGCGGCGCTTGTGGCACTTTGGCGCTGCCGACTGGGAGGCTCTTCGGCAGTACTTCTTTGATTTCCCATGGAATGATTTCTGCTTCCATGGCCGAGGACCCTCGGAGAGTGCTGAACGCATTACCGAGGTAATCCTATCGGGCATGGAAGCATACATTCCATTCTCTTTCTCTCAGACTAATGCTAAAAAATCTTGGTTTACTCACGCCTGTTCTACTGCTGTCCGCAATAAGGAGGAAGCATTCAAACGGTACCGACGCCTTAAAACTCAAGACTCTCATTCTTCCTATGTTTCTGCCCGGAATCAAGCCAAATCTGTTCTTCGACTTGCCAAACACTCTTTCATCAATAATAAATGCACTGAACTATCCAACTCTAGCTCTTCCCAAGCTTTCTGGCATCTAGCCAAAAACCTCTCCAACAATTTCTCTTCCTCGTCTTTCCCTCCCCTTTCCCACTCTGATGGCACAACCATCACTTCTTCCTCTGACAAAGCTAAACTCTTCGCTCAAACTTTTGCTAGAAACTCCACCTTGGATGATTCCGGTGCTATTCCTCCCTCTCCGCCCTCCTCTCTCTTACTTATGCCTAATATCCTAATCTCTTCTAAAGATGTACTTTCTACCCTCTCTGGGCTTAACACTAATAAGGCGTACGGTCCGGACGGTGTTCCTCCTGTTGTTCTCAAAAACTGTGCTTCCGTGCTGACTCCCTGCCTAGGCAAACTCTTTCGTCTCTGTCTATCCTCTAACGTCTTCCCTTCATGCTGGAAGTTTGCTCACATTCAACCTGTCCCAAAGAAGGGTGACCGCTCTCAACCCTCCAACTATCGTCCAATTGCTCTTATCTCTTGTCTTTCTAAAGTTTTTGAAACTATTCTTGCTTCCAAATTTCTTAAGCATTTCTCTTCTCATAATCTGCTCTCAGATCGCCAGTATGGCTTCCTTAAGGGTCGCTCTACTGGTGATCTTCTTTCATATCTTACTAACTCTTGGTCATCCTCCTTTCGGGACTTCGGTGAGACTTTTTCTATTGCACTAGACATATCGAAAGCCTTCGATAGAGTCTGGCATAAATCTTTAATTTCTAAACTACCCTCCTTCGGTTTCTATCCCTCCATCTGTGCCTTTGTCTCTAATTTCCTTTCCGGCCGTTCCATAGCCGCGGTTGTGGATGGCCATTGTTCACTTCCTCACCCTATAAACTCTGGTGTTCCTCAGGGCTCTGTCCTATCTCCTATTCTCTTTCTAATTTTTATAAATGATCTCCTTAACTGTACCTTAATTCCCATCCATTCATATGCAGACGACTCAACCTTACACTACTCCATTAGTTTTTCAGAACGCCCCAGCCAGCAATCCCTCAACGACAAACGTAATGAAGCCATAGAACTCTTAAATTCTGATCTAAATACTATTTCCAATTGGGGCAGAGAAAACCTTGTTAACTTTAATGCTTCCAAAACCCAATTTCTCCATCTATCTACCCGTCAGGATCTCCCAGCGGACTATCCCTTATTCTTCAGCAATACAAAAATCAACCCTTCATCTTCTCTCAATATTCTTGGTGTCTCTTTTTCTTCTGCTCTCATTTGGAAGGACCATATTACCAGTCTTGCTAAGGCAGCCTCCCAGAAGCTGGGTGTGCTCAACCGCCTTAGGGGGTTCTTTTCCCCTGCACAGCTTCTTGCTCTGTACAGGGGCATAGTGCGCCCTTGTATTGAGTATTGTTCACATGTGTGGGGAGGTTCCTCTCACACCGCTCTCCTAGACAAAGTTGAAAGGAAGGCCTTTCGTATCATTAACTCCCGTCCACTCACCAACTCTCTGCAATCTCTCTCTCCGCCGCAATGTTGCATCTCTCTCGCTATTCTATCGCTACTATAATAATCAGTGTTCCTCAGAGCTATCCCAGTGCATACCACCTCCTTTACGTAGGGCACGTGGTACCCGTCTTGCAACTCAATCCCATCCCTACTCTGTGCAACTCTCCAACCCAAGAGTGAAACGTTACTCTCAAACTTTCTTCTACTCAACAGCTGAGCTCTGGAACTCTCTCGCAGAATCAGTCTTTCCCTCTTCCTATGACTTAAATTGCTTCAAACTCCGTGTGTCCAGGCATTTTGGCTCGAACGTCCCTTGATTTTGGCCCTGTCACTCTTTCAACTATGGGGGAGGCACTCGCTATAGGCAGTTATGCCTTTTGCCTCCCTCACTCACATAGAAAAAAAAAAAAAAAAAAAAAAAAAATTGTTCAGTTGTGATGACGATTTCCGTGGAGAAAGTTTCGAGGCGATGTTAGCGATATCGGACATTTGCAGACACTAATCTCGTCAATGCATACAACAACAACATTGATCCGACGTCTCCTTCTTGGTTTCGGAGGTGCGGTGTCGCAAAGACAAGCTTTGTTTACATGCGTCGGACGCACAGCTTTCAAAACACGCTTAATAGGCTTTCAAGCTTACGGTGCTCAAGAGCCCATCCGTGTTATGGGCTCCTCAGAGTCCTTCCGGGTACCAGGGGTTAAACATCTTGCTCCTTTGGCGAAAACGTATCTTTTGCAATTTTATAATTACCTCTGGACTAATGGCCTTTTTCCCCGTTCTTGGCGTCATGCGTTGGTTACACCAATTGCCAAACCTGGCAAAGATCCTCGCTCCCCCACTAACTATCGCCCCATATCATTAACTAGTTGTCTTTGCAAACTGATGGAGAAGATGGTTAACTGTCGTTTGTCGTGGTGCATCCGCCAGTTTGACATTCTTTCTCCTAATCAGTTTGGATCGCAACCATGCCGATCCACTCTGGACTCCCACGTTCTTCTCGACTCTTCTATTAGGCGTGGTTTTGACAGCCGACACATCACCGTCGCAGATTTTTTCGATATTCAAAAGGCGTTATTTAGTCCTACGCACTCTTTATGATCACGATATACGTAGCTGCCTCCCGATCTTTCTATCCAACTTCCTCATTGATCGTACGTTCGCTGTCCGAATTGAAGACATCCTTTCGGACACTTTCCAACTTCAGCGGGGCCTTGCACAAGGGTGCGTCCTGAGTGGCACTCTCTTTCCCATTGCGATCAATGGCATTGTTGCATGTCTTCCTCGGGGGGTTCACCATAATCTTTATGTCGACGACCTGGCAATTTATTACTCTTCCCGCTCACTCCGACACTCCCAACGGATTCTTAACCCGGCGTGCGCGCGCAGGGTGTAGTGAACACCACATTTCTGGGCGGCAATATTTAGCTCCATTCCTGCCTATAATCGTAATTTTACGATAAATATCGTTATTACTTATTCATATGCGCCTATTTTACGTTTAATATAAAGATAGTAACCTGGAACAACAATAAAACAAGTGGGAATATCGTTTGGATGGTCAAAATCGCGAATTATTACAGAGCGGTTCATTCATCAATTGTTAGCCAGCCGGCCTCACACCCTCTTCTCTTGAGGGCTGAAGCATTAATGAGCTACAGGTATCCCTCGGTATCCGATTGGGATACGTTCCTGGAAACTCGATCGGTTAGCGAAATATTGTATAGCGAGGGTTAAATAACCCACGGAACTAAAAACAGTGAAATAACCTTGAGTTAATTGGGTATGTTCCTAGACCGCCCAACCCCACCCATACACAACTAAAACCAGAATTGGTACACTTACTTACAAGTACTTAATACTTTAACCCTCTCCGACATATGACGCAATTTTGAGCCTATTGGGGATACTTTAAAGCCTTTGTTACCATCAGGGGTATTTAGAAACCTTTAGTTTAGTTACTGCAACCTCTGTAGTTGTCTTTGAGTTAGCTGTGGGCAGAAAACAAATTTTGGAGTGGTAATTATAAGAGTGAGAGAACTCTATTTCTTATTGCTAATCTGGCAACCTCTGCGTCATAAATGCGTGAAAGGGTTAATGAATCTATATGGCTGATAAGCAAAGGCATAATTATGAATTACAGTGCTTATACAGAAACTGAACCACTGCCATATGCAATGTTTTTGGTAGAGTTCAGTTAGCGTTATGGTACGATACTGACGCTCCAACCGTATATGATACCATGAGGCGCGTTTTTGGCCTAAGCCAAAACTCAAGCAAAAATGCGCCTATTATTTGGACCAAAGCAATGCAAATGGTTGTGGCAGTTTAACCTTACAACCTTACGTTAACCTTATGTCTAAGCATTGTAACCCATTATAATGCTTTGCTAATCAGCATTATATAATCATAAAAGTATTGAGTAAGTATGTGTATTGATTAGTTTAATTTAGTTATAGTCATTGAGTGACTAGGTACTGGTATGGGGTACTGGTATCGTGTTTTGACTTTGAAATTTCAGTTGAAACTGCAACCTAAGCTGTGAATAGGTCGGGTGGGTATCTGATATGGTTGGGTTGGTCAATGGACGACGGTCAGCAGATGTGGATGGGTGTACAAACAAATGCCTGGTGACTTGCACTGCGTGCTTTTGGCTGACTGTATCGTATTGCCGATCGTATTAGCGAGTCATACCGATTGTATAACGAAAAATGGGTAGTAATATAGGACGATCGTACAGTACAGTATATGCGAAATATCGTAATTCGAAACATCGGTTAGCGAGGGAGACCTGTACTCCCTCACACTCTCCCGGTCTCTACCTTACGTAACACACATGACCACACCATAGAACCGGCTTGGAGATGTTTACACAAAAATATACCAATGAATAAGGGAATAACAGGGAAAATAGGTGATAATTTTTTTTTTTTTTTTCTTCTATATTCCAACTACTCCCTCTCGGGCATAGGCTGAGAGCCCTTACAATCCACCGCTCAACACAGTGAAGCCTGTGAGGTCTCGTTCCAGTTTGGGGAGTGAGACATGTGAAGCATCCATTCATGGCTCGAAGCAGCTCCATCTCTGAAGCCGCTGGTTTCTTCGTTCAAGTGCTTCACTGTCTCACCCTCCAGACTCAGACCCTCACTCTCAGAATGCCACCTATTGAGCAGTGAACTCACTAGGCATTGTCCCCCTGTAGCATATTTTGAATATGGGAATATTCATACAGTGCTATTTAATCAGGGAACAATGAGGGTATTTTGTTGGCATTTCGGTGGGCTTTGTGGTAATGCACTGATACTAGGTACAGCACAAATTCAATCCCAATAATATCTTACCATTGACATATCGGGATTTGAACCCGGGTCCATTGGATTACCAATCCAGTGGCAAGACCACTCCACCACACCTCCCCTACAAGGGGGGGGGGGGGGGAAAGGAGGGGATTTTGACAGATGTGGAGGAGTGATATGAGGTATGGAGAAATTTTGTTTTGTTTTAAGTGCTACTGGGCCTTTTAAATTTTTTTTTTTGGCCTTACCTCTTAAGAGGGTCCTCACCCTTGCCCACCAAAACCTCTTAAGAGTGTTCTCGCCGTTCACGGGTTTAGGGGAGGTGTGGCAGAGTGGTCTTGCCACTGGACTGGTAATCCAATGGACCCGGGTTCGAATCCCAATATGTCAATGAGAAGATATTATTGGGATGGAATTTGTGCTGTAGGCTACCTAGTTTCAGTGCATTACTACAGCACACCGAAATGCAAAAACAAAATACCCTCATTGTTCCCTGATTAAATAGCATTGTATAAATATTCCCATATTCAAAATATGCTACAGGGGGGCAATGCCTAGTGAGTTAATTGCTCAATAGGTGGCGTTCTGAGAGTGAGGGTCCGATCCTGAGGAGTGAGACTGTGAAGCGCAGGGGCGAAGCAGCTTCAGAGATGGAGTTGGGTTCGAGCCGTGAATGGGTGCTTCGCATGTCTCACTCCCTAGACTGGAACAAGACCTCACGGGCCTCACCGTGTTCAGCAGTAGAGTGTAAAGGCTATCAGCCTATGCCCTAGAGGAAGTAGTTGGAATATAGAAAAAAAAAAAAAAAAAAAAAAAAAAAGGCCATTCGTCATATTACCAATTGGACTACGTCTGTTGAGTTCCAATTTTCGGCTGAAAAGATAAAGGCTATTCTGTTTAAGGACAAATGCTTGCTCAAAGGTCAGGATATCCATCTCAAGATCCTGAACACCCCCATAACGGTTTTCTCAGAGGTAATAATAATAATAATAATAATAATAATAATAATAATAGTTCTTAAAGCTAGCGCATGCTAAGCCAGCTAAGGATAGCCCAATAAGGCCGATTAGGCGTATTTCCATTGGGGTCCTGTACTACTACCCCATCCCTTTGCTCATGAGGGACAGTAACGACTCAGTGCTTGTGAAAAACCTTAACTGCGCCGAGCGTGGGCGCAATCCTGGGCCTTCGGGGTGGAAGTCCAAGACGCTAGTCACTATACCAGCAAGTCGCTGGTAAGGTTCCTCGGCCTTGTTTATGATTCCCATCTCAATTGGGCTGCCCATGTTGCTTATGTTCGGGCGAAATGTCATTCTGCCCTCAACCTCCTCAAAAACTTTCTTATACTTCTTGGGGCGCCACACGGTCCACAATGCTCTCTTTTTACAAGGCCACTGTTCTCTCCATCATTGATTTTGGGTGCTCTATCTACGGCGCGGATTCTGACGCAACTTTAAAACGTCTTGACCCTATCCATCATCAGGGTTTACGCCTTTGCTCAGGTGCCTTCCGGTCGTCTCGCCTTCCTAATGACAGCATTGAGATCCGGGCGATCTGGCCGAAAAAACGTCTTTAACCCTTCTGGCCTGGGTGTCATTTGAAAAATGATACTGCGGCAGATGGGCCGGAGCTCGGGTGTCCTTTTAAAATCCCTATACTTGAAAGCGTGCTTTGAAATCCGCGTGGAGAAAATTTCCTTTGCAGGGGCGATCGCAGCGCCACCAAGCCTCAACTACTACCGTTATCAGTTTCTACGTGCCTGCCATAGCCAGTTATAGCAAAAAAATGTCGTCCGATGCGTCCGATTCCGTGCAGCCTCCCGCGCCCCCCACTGCTACCCCGCTCGCTACTTCTACGCCTGTTGCAAGCAAGAAAAAGGCTCAACACAAGAAAGCAAAGGTATTGTTGAGTGATAGTGCGATAGAGAGAGAACTTTTTGCCATTGAAGAAAGCAGTGGCGAAAGCTTGATTGATAAAGAACAGTTTATAAGTTCGAGTGAAGACGATGATTTTGTGGGGTTTGGGGATGATGACAATGTTGACATGTTTGAGGGAGGAGATAGTAGTGATGATCCTGATGTGGAAGTGTTGCAGGAAGGTGCAGTCGAACTTCCGAGTGTGCTAGAGCCTAGGCCTACCCCGTCGCCATCTTTGCGTGGTCACCCTAGGCCTAGCCCGGGACCTTCCCCTTTGCCTGCCCGTACGCCCTTGAAAGTGGGTAAATACTTTTACAAACAATCTTTAGTGAAAAGTGCAGCCAAGAAAGCACGCAGGGCAGCAGTAAAAGCTAGGGAAGGCGAAGATAGTGATAGTGACGCCGACCCTGTTCTAGCAACCACCCGCATTCCTTTGTCCCGACGCCTTGACCCGGGACGCCGCGCAGGTCACCCACAGCCCTCGGCTTCATCTCGCCCTCAGGATGTGCAAAGGGCCTCTACAAGTGGTACTAGTGGGGCGGCATTGTCCTCCCACAGTGTGCCACCACAGGCCCCTCATCGTAGAGCATTATTTTCAGCGGAGAAGCCCTCGGCTAGCCGCAAAAGGAGCCCAACTCCCGAGGCTGAGGCTCCCATTGTTCAACCTCCCGCCCTCCACGCCGCCGACGCCCAGTCACTTCTTCACCGGAATTGTCCTCCGAAGAAGATGCTGACGACCCCAACATTGCCCCAGATGACCTGACATCGCCTGAGGAGGAGGAGGACGACGAAGAGGATGTGGAAGAGGAGGAAGTCCCGATACGATGAGTTCGAGGGCGAGGTAGTGGGCGTGCGGCTCAGCCTGCCGACGCCGCTGCCCCTGGGCGTGGTCGTCCGCGTGGGCAAGGGCGTGTGCCTGCTGCGCCTGCACGTGCGCGCTCATCCAACTTGTTTGTGTGGACAGGTGGGGCGGATTTTTTGCCAGATTTTCCTGCCTTTGACGAGGAGCAGATTGGTTCCGGGGTGTCACCAGCATATCCCTGTGGCCCAAATGCTACCCCCAGTGAACTTTTTTGTGGCTTCTAAGACAACGAAGTCATGGAATACCTCGTCGAGGAGACCAACAATCATCATGAGATCCGTGCCAACTTTCTTGGCAGGAAGACCAGTGCCAAGATGGTGGCATGGAGAGCTGTCACTGTGGCAGAACTGTATGTGTTCTTGGCACTGACTATGCTGATGACACATATCAGGAAGCACGCTCTGGCAGACTGTTGGATCACTGCCGACCTCATCACAACTCCAGCATTTGGCAAGTACGTGTCCAGGGACAGCTACTTTGACATCCTCTCCTATCTCCACCTGACCAACAACATGGCAGTCCACTTTCCCGACTCATTATGGAAAATCAGGAAGCTGTATGACATGATACGTCATTGGTTTACCACCTACCTGATTCCATTTCAGAAGATGTGCCTCGATGAGTCTCTGGTCCTGTTCCGTGGTAGGCTGCATTTCAGGCAGTATATCCCGTCCAAGAGACACCGCTTCGGCATCAAGCTATTCGTCCTCTGTGACTGCAAGACGGGATATGTGCTGGACTTTGTGGTCTACAGCGGCAGTGGTGGCGAAATTCAGACTGACTCCGACATTGGATTTGGCGGCGCTGTCGTGCAGAGAATGATGGAGAAATACTTCCATAAGAACCACATTCTCTACACTGATAACTACTACACGTCGCCCATCCTAACCAAGTACCTCCATGACCGCAAGACCGGAACTGTCGGCACAATCAAGGCCAAGAGGAAGGGCATGCCAACCTACCCAACAAAGACGAAGAAGACGGACATCTGCCACAAGAAGAGTGGCCCCATCCTCTCCATCCACTGGCATGACCAGCGGAAGGTCAACCTCCTCACCACATGCCACAAGGCCGAGATGGTCGCCACAGGGAAGGTGGACCGAAGAACGAAAAACCCCGTCCAGAAACCAGCTGCTGTCCTGGACTACAACCTAAATATGCGCCTCGTCGACAAGTCCGACATGCAGATGGGCTTCATCGACTGCCTGCGAACATCTTGCAGGTGGTATAAGAAGTTTATTCTGCATACGGTAGATATGTCGGCCCTCAATGCCTACAACATCTACCGTCTGTGGACTCCTGGAGCTAAGAAGTACAAGTCCCTGCGAAAGTTCCACAAGCAGGTGATACTTGAGCTCCTGGCTAAATATGCGGAACCTGGGAGACCACTACAAGGACCAGGCCAGCTGGACCGCACAGGGTGTGCCGACTTCTTCAGGAAGCACCAGCTCCACCCTCTTCTTTTCAAAACACCAGGTAGTAAAGTTAGGAGTCAGAAGAGGTGCCATGTGTGCAGCCACACAACTCGCAGACCCCACAAAGTGAGCAAAGCCACATGGGAATGCCTCGAGTGTGAAGTAGCACTGTGCGCTGGACAGTGCTTCAACGACTTTCACACTCTAGTGCAATATTGAAGTGCCCGTGACAATGACAGTGAAAGTGACACTCTAAAATGTAGGCTAATAGTAATAATAAAACTAAGTATAAGTGAAAGATACACACATAAGTAATAATAATTGCCTTCATAACAATATGAACAAGTGAAAGTGACACTAAAATATATATTATTGCTTACCTCTAACAATAAATAAGTGAAAATGACACTATCAATTATCCTAGTCCAGTGAAAGTGACACTATAATAATAATAAAACTAAGTAAAAGTGACACATAAGTAATAATAAGTGCCTTCATAACAATATGAACAAGTGAAAGTGACACTATATATATTATTAGCTTACCTAACAATACATAAAAGTGAAAATGACACTATCAATTACCATAGTCCAGTGAAAGTGACACTAATAATAATAAAACTAAGTATAAGTGAAAGAGATACACATAAGTAATAATAAGTGCCTTCATAACAATATGAACAAGTGAAAGTGACACTATATATATTATTAGCTTACCTAACAATACATAAAGTGAAAATGACACTATCAATTACCATAGTCCAGTGAAAGTGACACTAATAATAATAAAACTAAGTATAAGTTAAAGAAACACACATAAGTAATAATAAGTGCCTTCATAACAATATGAACAAGTGAAAGTGACACTATATATATTATTAGCTTACCTAACAATACATAAAAGTGAAAATGACACTATCAATTACCATAGTCCAGTATAAATAATAATAACTACTATAATAATAACAATAAAAGGTCAATATAAAGTTGATGTAATTAAATTGCTAAAAAATAGTTTTGATGGTTTTTATCTAGTTTAGAGTTGTGTAAGGGTGTTTTGATGTGTGATAATAGGCGGAAATGCATATTTACCCATTAACCCTCGTCTAGCGGGGTTTTTTGGGCTATTTGGGGCATATTCAGGCCCTCCTGAATGATCAATCAAGTATCTGCATGAAAAGAAATTTATTCAGCCAAAAACTAGGCGCTACAAGCTTCAAAATGAGACCAGAACGAGCTACGTAGCACTCGTCGTTTTGATGCAGTGGTACCACCAACATGGGAGTTTAGCGTATAGCGGCATTTTTTCCAGCTACGCTCACTACTGGCTACACTGTCGGCCTCTCGAGAACAGAGGGAGCGTGAATCAGTGGGCGGCGGTAAGCCCTGGGTGTCGGCCGTGTGGCCTGCTGCGCTCCCGGCCATTTGTACTCTATTTTAACCCTTTAAAAGCCTTAATAATGCTCCTAACTTGCTGATTTTTAGATACAGACTTAAGTCGGGCCCCGCTCTTTAAATGTTAAACAACATTCTAAAAACACGACCCTTCACTCGCGAAAAATAACTATTTGGCCATAACCGTTTGCCATGGGATACAAAATATGTTGGGGGGGGGGGGGGGGGGCAAGCCCCCCCCCCCCAGGATTTATTGAAATCGTCATATATTTAAACAGTAGGGGGAAAAAAACAAATTTTCCCCAATGCTTCTTCTTCTTCGCGGCGGATGTAAACAAAGCCACCCGCCTCTCGCGAGGTAGGCGATATAGAGGATATTTTGTTTTTTTCAGGATCAGTAATACATTTTTATGTGCATTTAGACACATATAGGAATGAAATACATGGTATAAGAAACCTGTAGGCCACGATAAAATCGATGTATGAATTTAATTACATCATCTTTATATTGTCCCAATAAAACTAAGTATAAGTGACAGAGACACAAATAACTTCATAAAAATAACTTTATTGAGTGAAAATAACATAATAACTATAATAAATGGCATAATAAACAATAAAAACTCTCAAATCGCTTCCCGGCATAATTGCGGGTAGGGCGACGAGTGCAACAGGGCGTCGTAGCCGGGGCCGCGGTTGAGTGTTCGGACGCGCCGAGGTAAATACGCTGCAAAAGTTACCTCCACTAACATCGCCATAACTCCGGAACCAGTTGAGCTAGAGAGCGCTACTCACCGCCAGTCTACGCAGCAAGGTAAGGCGCACATTTTCAAGTTTGTTTCATTATTGTAGTTCTTATATTAAGGGAGATAGGCCTTTGTTTACACAAGTCATTTTTCAGCCAGATCGCCCGGATACGAGCTCCGTCATTTAGAAAGGCAGCCCGGGCCGGAAGGGTTAATAGGCTACCCATATCTTTGTTATTTTAACTGCTAGAGAATTCCCACGCATCTCTAAACGTAGGTGTGTTTCGTATCTGTAGACTGGCATTGAGTAGAGCTCTCTAGGTCAACTGGTTCAGTTGTGATGACGATATCCGTGGAGAGAGTTTCGATGTAATGTTAGCAATATCAGACACTTTTCAAAACTAAATCTGTTCTAGCAGACAACACAATAACAAACTCCGACTCTTCTTCTTGTTTTCGGAGGTGCGGTGACGCAAAGACAGGGTTTGTTTACATACGTCGGACGCACGGCTTTCAAAACACGCTAATAGGCTTTCAAGCTTACGGATTTTAAAATGACACCCGGGCTCCTGACCATCTGCCGCGGTGTAATTTTAAAATGCTGCACTGGCGGGAAGGGTTAAGCCTTCAAGGTAGTGGTTCCCCTGCTAGTGTGCTCTTCCACGACCCTCGAGTTCCTACCCGTTTCCTTTCCTAGCAGGGCTGCTTGCCTTTAACCTCTACTTCCCTCAATATCTGCCTACCCCCTTCTTTTCCCACAAATCCCCCATGGACCTTATGTTTACCTCAAATATGCACACATTTATCCTATTTACCTAGACGTCATATTTCCGATTCTATTGTTCTATGCCAACATGTCTTCGAACATATGCGACGGAAACCACAGCACGTTGCAATCTACACGGATGGTTCCAAATCTTCCTCGGGTGTGGGATGTGCTGCAGTGTCCTCCACTTCATGTACTGTATTAAGATCTCGCTCTCTGCCCAGGCCTCAATTTTTACTGCCGAATTGTCTGCTATCCAGACTGCTCTTGACATCGTCCGTGAATCTCTCCCAACTCGTTATGTTATCTACAGTGACTCGCGTAGTGTACTTGAAGCACTTCAGGGATACAACCCGCGTAATTCTCTTGTTGCCCGACTCCAACATTCCTTCCACACATACGATCGTGGATTCCAAATTCAAGTTTACTGGGTACCTGCACACGTCGGTGTCCGAGGTAACGAACTTGTAGATCGAACAGCCAAAGATGCCTCTCATCTCCTGCCGGTTTCACAGAGTCACTTACCCACCACCGACTGGGTTACAGCGTTGCTTCCGATACTTACTCAACGTTGGCAGATCTTTTGGTCATCTCAATCTCCTGATGCTAATCAACTTCGCAGTATTAAATCTACAGTCGGCTCTTGGCCTTCTTCCTGTCAACCGTCCCGTCATTCTGAAGTTATATTGTCCCGGCTCCGGATTGGTCATATGCGATTGTCTCGTGGTTACCTGATGTCATCCCCTCACGACCCTCAACCCCAGTGCACCGTATGCGGTACGCGTTTAACGATTCACCACATTTTCACCGACTGTCACCGGTATTCCCGTCTCCGATCACTTTATTTTGGCAATTCTGATTTATCTCCCATTTTCGAAGATTCTCCTTCCTTTTCCTTCTACCGTATTTCCTGTTTCCTCAAAGATACTTCTCTTCTTGATTTGATTTAATTCTCTCTTCCTTTATTCTTCTCCTTTCATTCTAATCCTTCCTTCGGGCCAGCCCTATTGGAGCTCTTTTGGGGAGCTCAGTGGTCTGGTTAACCCTCCTGGCCCGGGCTGTATCTCCAAAGGACAGGGTGGGCTACCCGGGCGATCTGGCCGAAAAACGTCTAGGCCTAGGCTACCGTATTTTGGTTAATTTTAACTGCTAGAAATTTCCCACGCGTCTATAATTGTAGTGCGGTTTCCAATCTGTAGACTGGCGTTGAGTAGAGCTCTCTAAGTCAACTGGTTCAGTTGTGATGACGATTTTAGTGGAGAGCATTTTCAGGCGATGTTAGCACTACGACGATCTTTTCACTACTGAAACAACGACATACAGACATACAATAACAAACGAGTCTTCTCCTTCTTGTTTTCGGAGGTGCGGTGACGCAACGATCGGCTTTGTTTACATGCGTCGGACGCACGGCGTTCAGACCAAGCTGAATAGGCTTTCAAGCTTACTATTTCCTGAAAGGGCACCCGGGCACCAGCCCTTATTTCGTGGTGTCATATTAAAATGACACCCGGGGAGGAAGGGTTAAACTTCTCACAAAAAAAATAAAATAAAATAAATAGCGTCGACAGATGCTACATTGAATCGCGTTAGCGCCCACACCCTTTCCACACACTGCACATGGGTATGCACCGCTCTTTTCCACATTGCCTCGTCTCAATTTACAATGCATAACCTTGGTTTTGTTAATATTGACTCTTAACCCCTACAACACGGAAGGGCTCTTGAACGCCCATAAAAAAGCATAAAACAGGTACCCGGAAGGGCTCTTGAACACCCAGTGGCTGAAAGCCTGTGAGCTTCGTGTGCGAGGCGTCGGTCCAACGCATGTAAACAACAGCCGGCTGGACCGACGCCCCGCATCTCCGGCCACAAGAAGGAGAGCGTCGCTTGTTCGTGTGTGCCTGTATGTTGTTGTTAAGTATCGAAAAGTAGTGTAAAGTGGCTGTTTTTGCCATAAAGTTATCTCCAATGAAATCATCATCATAACTGAACCAGTTGACTTAGAGAGCTCTACTTAACGCCATTCTACAGGTAAATAACACAGCTACGCTTGGGGATGCGTGGGAATGCGGGAAGCAGTCAGATTAACAAATATACGGTAGCCTAGCCTAGACGTTTTTCGGCCAAAACACCCGGGTTTCGGGGAATATATATATAATACATAGCCGGGGCTGGAGGGTTAACCCTCCAGCCCCGGCTATGTATTATATATATATTCCCCGAAACCCGGGGGTTTTGGCCGAAAAACCTCTACGCCTAGGCTACCGCATCTTTGTTATTTGGCTTGCTTCCGCATTCCCGTGCATCCCCAAGCGTAGATGTGTTTCGTATCTGTAGAATGGGGTTAAGTAGAGCTCTCTAAGTCAACTGGTTCAGTTGTGATGATGATTTCATTGGAGATAACTTTATGGCAAAAACAGCCACTTTACACTACTTTTCGATACTTAACAAAACATACAGGCACACACGAACAAGCGACGCACTCCTTCTTGTGGCATGAGATGCGGGGCGTCGGTCCAGCCGGCTGTTGTTTACATGCGTTGGACGTACGCCTTGCACACCAAGCTTACAGGCTTTGAGCTCATGGGTGTTTAAGAGCCCTTCCGGGTAGCTCGGGTGTGTTTTTTATGGGTGTTTAAGAGCCCTTCCGGGTCTGAAGGGTTAAGCCCTTGCTCGCCATGCCCTCTCTCCATCATCTGAATTTGGCCTCGGCATCTTGCATATTGTCAGCTATTAGAACTAAATCGTCTGCATAAAACAGTTCCAACAGGAGTCCGCCTCTAAGAACTCTAGACAGTGCCTCCAGGACCATAATTAATAAAGAGGAGGGGGCTTACACTGAACCCTGATGAACTACACAGACTGCGAACTCATCACTCAGTACACCCTTCACCCTCACCGCACTTCGCGAATCCTCATACATCTTCATTATCACACGCACCAGCCACTCTTCCACACCAAGTTTCCTCATAGCCCACTGCACAACATCTCTAGGCACCCTGTCAAAGGCCTTCTCCAGGTCTACAAACATAAAGTAAAGATCCCTGCCTTTTAGTAAGTATCTTTCCTGTATCTGCCTGACCATGAAGATAGCATCGGTTGTACCACGTCCTGGCATAAAACCAAACTGCACATCATCAATGGAGATGCTTTGCCTGATCAAACCCTCAAAGACTCTCTCACAGACCTTCATGATTTGGTCAAGCATTTTCAGGCCCCTATACTGTAATTACCTTTATCTAGCGCATCCCCTTTTCCTTTGTACAGTATATATTTACTATTACACTTTTGTGCCAATCCTCTGGGATTTTCTCATCTTTATTAATGGTGTTTATCAACTCGGTGAGTAAGTTGACACCAGTCTCCCCTGAGGCTTTTATCATCTCAGCGACAATGCCAGAGCACCCTGGAGCTTTACCGTCCTTCATTTTATTGATTGCGTTGCTCACTACAGCTGGTGCTATCAAAGGAGGGGGTCCAGATATTTATTTTTCGATACTAAGCTGTTCCTTATCCCATTCAAACTCTACATTTAGCAATCGTTCATAGTGTGCCTTCCATGCTTCTCTGATTTAATTTTCTGCATACACAATCTTCCCATTATCGTTTCTAACACACTGTTCACCTATAATATCCCTACTCTCATTTTTAACTCGCCTAGCTAGGTTGAAGATCCCATTGGGATTGTCAGTGTTACACACTTGTTCGAGGACCAGGTCCTTAACACCTTACGAGCGGCCTATGCGGTTTATTTATGTGTACCGCACAGCGGGGTGTTTTTAGCCAAAATAGGGCTGTTTACGTGATCATTTTCATGCCTAAATAAGACCCAGAACGTAAAACAAGTACCTATCCCTGAAAGGGCATAAACAGAGCTTTCGAATGACACCATAACGATCCTTGTATGATGGATAGTTTTCTTGCAATAACCGTGCAACGCGAGTGCAAAAAGCAGGTAATTCGGTACTTTCAGTACATAATTGAGTATGTAGCGAGTGAGAGAGGGAGGAGGGAGCTGAGATTTGTGTCAGTAGGTTCGCCGCGGTGGTCTGGAGCAGTCATACGCTCGCTAGTCTCCTGCCACCACTTGTCTCTCTCTCTCAGCCACATTACGTGCTGAAATTGCCACTCGAGTTATGTCGAGCGCCGCCACATAGTCCAGCTTTATTTAACTCGACTTATGTTGCTCGCCGCTAAATAAGGGTTAATGCCTTTTTTAGCATTGTATATAACTCTTTTGGCAGTTCGTTTAGCTGCCTGGTATTCCTCCTTGCTGCCTCCCTTCTTCCATGCTTTGAAGCATCTCCTTTTCTCTTTCACAGCATGTTCTACCTCATCGTTCCACCACCAGGAGGTCTTATTCCTGTGGTGACCCTTTGTTTTCCCACAGACTTTGTCAGTGGCAGCGATAAGGCAATGCTTAAGAAAATTCCATTGACTATTTACATAGTTAGGCCTACCTTCCTTATTTCTATTCATTTCCTCCAGTTCACTATGAAACCTATCCCTAACTTCTTTGTTCTTCAGCAGCCACACTTTCCTTTTGGGCATGTATACCTTCTTGCGCTTAGGATCTCTGTATAAGCTCATGTCGCACACAAGTAGCTTATGCTGGGGGATACATTCTTCGCTCGGGATGACCTTTACATCCCGAACCAGTTTCCAGTCTTAACTGTTAACCAAGAAGTAATCTATCTGGCTACTGGAGACCCCAGAGTTATATGTGATCAGATGGCTGTATTTTCTAGAATTTCTTGTTACACACAACCATGTTGAGTGCAACGCAGGACTCCAGTATATATTCGCCTTCCAGATTCCTCCTTCCGTAACCATTTCCTCCATGTACCTCCTCGTATCCATCTGGAGATGCTCCCACGTGACCATTCAGGTCCCCTCCCACGATTGTTATTTCATTCTCCGAGAGGCCTGAAATGACCCTGACGGTGTCATTCCAGAAGTCCTCTTTTATCTCTTTTGTAGACCAGCCTATGGGGCATATGCAGATATCACATTCAGAATTCTTTCACCAACTGTCAACTTCAAAACAATCAGCCTTTCACTAACTCTCGTAATCTGAAGCACACTTTCCTCCAGCTCTCAGCCATCAGAACACCCACTCCTCCTTTCGCTTTATTAGTCTCCACCCCATCCATTAGATCCTATATCTTTTCTTTCTTCCAACAATCCACTGTACCCCAGGCCCTTTCCAGAGTGTTTGCTGGGCACAGCAGACGTCCACTCGCCTCCTCTCACACATCCCAGCCACTTCATTTGCATGCAGATTCAAACTACCAACATTCACACTAGCAAGTCTGAGATTGTGGGGGTAATTTTTCCTTGTCCTGTGCATTTTTGGATCATCGCACTTGCGTTTTTTCTCTTTAGTTTTAGTCATATTCGGTAAATTGCCTGACAGATGGGCATCACCCCCCCCCCCCCCCTCCCACCAGAACTCCGGCTCCAGTCTACCCCGGGGACCATTCCCAGCACCTTCCCCCAAGAGATTACAAAGGGGTAGGATCCAGTGGCCTCGGTACGCCCCACCAGAACCAGCTGCAGGGACGCACCCCGTGCGTGTACACGGCACTACGACTGGCCTGGTATTTTTCGCCCAATGGCAGTGCAGCCTCCTGGAGCGCTACCACCAGGTTCGGGCCCCTATACTATTGGGCGGAAATGGCCAGTCCGGGGAAACACTACGTACTGTACCCTCTGGATCCATTTCGTCCAAGTTGGGCCCAAGGCGCCAGGTCCGGGTCCAGAGGGAACGACACCCACCGCCAGTGGGCCGCCATTAGGCAACTTGGTAGTAGACTTAGTAGTCTATGGTTCGATGATGCTCGAAAATGTATAGGCCTATTGGACTTGAAATTTATACATTCAAGTATTAGGCTAAAAACCTTCACTAAAGTGAGACTCGTCCGACGCGGTTTGACGACTGTAGGCTACCCCCGAAACTCCCGTCTTCTGTGAACCCATTTTCTTACGACGCACGATCTCGAAGGTGTTTTTCGCTCTCCCGCAGTACTTTTTAGTGATTTTATGTCTTTATCATTATTTAGAGCAGTGGGGGTTTTGGGGCGGCAGCCCCCATGTTAGGTTAGGTTAGGTTAATGACAATATTATCATCAGAGGAGGCGGGTGATTGGTTTATTTACGTTACGCAGCGTCCTATGCGGCCCGCGAGTGTCTACCATGCTGACTCAACTTTTCAATGGAAGATTAATCGAACATGTCAACCTAACTTAACTTGCTTTCCCCAGACTCCCACAATTCGAACATCAGTAGGGCTTCCTGAATATGGTAAGACTAAAAAAAGACTCGGTTTCGAAAGGAAAACAATGAAAAAAGGGTAGTATAACTGTAGATTTACCGTTATTGTAAATTGGGAGCTTAGTTTGTCTGTTAACACACTTTCTCCTTAATTGGTCCCCTTAGATATGATGATGATATACAGTACATGACAGGGGGCTTAGGCCTTAGGTGGGGCAGACCCCCCTCAACATATTTCATGTCCCACAGCAACTTCTATTATATAAACAACCCAAGAATTTTCACAGATTTGTTAATGTTCATTTTGGATGCCATAGGGCATAGGCTATACCCATATAACCTATACTCCATGTTAAAATAAGTGTCAACCCTCGAAAAATTCAATTACGAGAGATACACGAGCCTGTAACATGTAACCTGTAATGATATTTGTACAGTGTTTCCCACAGGAGCCACCCCGTATGTCAGCCATGAAACTAATTCAGGAGCTCTTTGTGAACTAATGATCAACATGTCACTATGTTTTTGCCATATCATTGGTAATTTTTTTGGTAAGGATGGGGTTAGCGGGCGTACGCGTCGCCTTGTTTACAGAATTTGTATGCTCGCAGTTACAATTTCCTCTAATTGGAGTGATTTTTTTTTACAAAATTATCGGTAAGAGTTGTGTTAGCGGTCGTACCGTCCGCTTTGTTTACATTGTCGCACGCTCGCAGTTACATTCCCGTCTTATTTGACTGCTGCTATTTTCCCCTGCTGGTAATATATATAATCATTACAAAAATCATGGGGGATGAATTATTGTATCCCACGGCCAGGTGTAGGGTAATTTTTTTTACCAGCCGAGGGAAACACTAGTGGGTTGAGAGGGGCTTTGCCCCCCTCACCCCCCATGACTTATTGTCATCATATATATTACCAGCAGGGGCAAATATCAACAGTCAAATTAGATGCGAATGTAACTGCGAGCGGGCGGTACACCCGCTAACACAACTCTTACCAAATTATCCCACGGCCATCTATTATTTGCCTCCTGTTGTTGTTGAAGATGTATTTATTTTATACTAGCCCTCTGGGCCTAAGCCCTCATAGGGCTAGTGTTCGGCGGGGAGTTAGTAAGTCAAGTCATATAGGTCACTGGTCAGATGTCATTATATAGATTTAGAGCTTTCAAGAAATGACTGATGGCTATGTAAGAGAATGAATCTGAGTCAGAAAAGATGTCTTTTAATGAGGTGCATCGCAAGAAGCGCCGCCTTTCAGGGTCGTACATGGGACAAATGCAAACAATTTGATGAATAGTAAGAACTGTGTGACAATGGTGACATTCTGGAGGTGGACTACGGGGAGTGGTCATTAGATATCCATGAGTGAGTCTCGTGTGTCCTATGCGTAAACAAGTTAGGAGGGTTTGGTCAGCACGACAGGGGCTGAGTGAAGTGGGCCACATGTGAATGTTGTCTTTGATGGAACGAAGGTGACCTCCTAAAGGTTGATCCCTCCATTCTGAGCTCCACTTATCATGAATATGCTGTCGAATTACAGGAATTAGGTCATCCGATCTGAGGATAGTGGATGCCGGAGCACCTAGACAGGCCTGTTTAGCAAGGGTGTCAGCATGTTCATTGCCCTCAATGCCTACATGGGCGGGGATCCAACAGAGTGTGATGGATCGAGAGCTGCATTATAATTCGTGGATTTTAAGGATGACAGCGATGACCAATGGGTCACGTGGGGCATACTCACTTAACGCTTGTAACGCACTTTTTGAGTCGCTACAGATAACGACGTGCGGAGGGTCGTTTGGAAGTGTAGAGATGAGGGTTAGGGCACCATGAATAGCCCACAACTCTGCAGTGAAAACTGTGGAGTAAGAATGTAGGGAGCTTTGATGGATACCGTGTTCAGATTATTTGCCCCCTGCTGGTAGTATATATATATACTGTATATATATATATCTATTGCTGGACGCCGTGATCCCCGAAGGGGTGGCCACGAACGAAACGGCCCCATGCACCTGTCCCCAGTCAGTCAACGGCCCCTCCTCCCATCCAGCACCGCCTTCATTCATATACTTCTTAACTCCATCCTTCTACCTCTCCCTCTCTGTTCTTCCACCTCACTCTCGTACACTCTCTTAGTCATTCTCTCGCTTCCCATAATTTCCACATGGCCGAACCATCTCAAGGTGTTCCTTTTCACACTTTCCAGCACATATACATCCACACCACAACTCTCTCGTACTTCCTCATTCGTCTGTCTATCCCTCCATGTGACTGCACGCACTTCTTAAGTACCGTGAAATGACCTAGCTTCGGAATGGGGCTATACTTTGGACATTTCTGGATAAAAGTATGTAAGCTACAGTTATGGAAAAATGACTCTGCGTTATGGAAGAACACCGCAGACATACTTGTTTTTCCATAACATCATGTAATTATCCCATAACTGTGGTTCATTGTATGTTTTTTAGAGTGTCCGAAGTTATCTCCCCGTCCGGAGTTACGTCATGTTACCGGTAACTCATTTCCACCCCTCTCACTCCTGGTGTAAGTCTCTCCACCAACGTCCATGCTTCGCTCCCGTAAGTCAATGTCAGGATTACCACACTGTCATTCAAAGACATCTTTACTTCCAAGCTGACCACCTTATTTCTTGTTACTGCTTTCAGCATTCCCACAACCCTCTTCCCCTGTTGCACCCTTTCCTGCACTTCTTCATTCATGCTCCCATCTTTACTCAACACACTGCCCAAATACTTAAATGAGCTGACATTCTCCATAGGTGTACTGAGTGAGGAGTTCACAGTCCGTGTTGGAGTTCATCAGGGTTCAGTGTTAAGCCCCCTCCTCTTTATTATGGTCCTTGAGGCACTCTAGAGATTTTAGATCCGGACTCCCGTGGGAACTGTTTTATGCAGACGATTTAGTCCTACCGTATCTATCTATCCATTGCCTGACGCCGTGATCCCCGAAGGGGTGGCCACGAACGAACCGCCCCCATTCACCTCTGTCCCCAGTCAGTCGACGCCCCTCCTCCCAACCAGCACCGCCTTCATCCATATACTTCCTCACTCCATCCTTCCACCTCTCCTTCGGTGCACCTCTCCTTCGGTGCACCTCTCCTTCGGTGCACCTCTCCTTCGGTGCACCTCGGTGCACCCTTTAGTCTTCTCGCTCTTTACACCTCTCGCTTCTCGCTTTCCATACGTTCCATATGGCCGAACCATCTCAAGTTGTTCCTTTTCACACTTTCCAGCACATCTACCTCCACACCACACCTTCTTACTTCCTCATTCGTCTGTCTATCCCTCTATTATGACTAAGAGAGTGCACAAGATTGAGGTGGAAGGATAGAGAGGGAGAGGTAGAAGGATGGAGTTAAGAAGTATATGAGTGAAGGCGGTGCTGGATGGGAGGAGGGGCCGTCGACTGACTGGGGACAGGTGCATGGGGCCGTTTCGTTCGTGTCCACCCCTTCGGGGATCACGGCGTTCAGCAATAGATATATATATATATTTTCTTTCAGGCAGGTGAGATTATAATAAAAGGCACAGTTTGCATTATTGAGTTTTTTATTGATACTCTCAATTTTTCGTACAGTTTTTCTGGTATTTTCAGGAAGTTGGTAAAGGAGGTTTGCAAAGGGTTCCGACGTTCCTTTGCAAACCTCCTTTACCAACTTCCTGAAAATACCAGAAAAACTGTACGAAAAATTGAGAGTATCAATAAAAAACTCAATAATGCAAACTGTGCCTCTTATTTTAATCTCACCTGCCTGAAAGAAAATATCCTCCCTGGCTACACTAATATATATATACAGTATATATACTACCAGCAGGGGGCAAATAATAGATGGTCGTGGGATAATTTGGTAAGAATTGTGTTAGCGGGTGTACCGCCCGCTCGCAGTTACATTCGCATCTAATTTGACTGCTGTTATTTTCCCCTGCTGGTAATATATATAATCATTACAAAAATCATGGGGGATGAATTATTGTATCCCACGGCCAGGTGTTGGGTAAATTTTTTTACCAGCCGTGGGAAACACTGATGGGGTGAGAGGGGCTTTGCCCCCCTCACCCCCCATGACTTATTGTCATCATCATATATATTACCAGCAGGGGCAAATATCAGCAGTCAAATTAGATGCGAATATAACTGCGAGCGGGCGGTACACCCGCTAACAAATTACCAAATTATCCCACGGCCATCTATTATTTTCCCCCTGCTGGTAGTATATATATATATATATATATATATATCTATTGCTGGACGCTGTGATCCCCGAAGGGGTGGCCACGAATGAAATGGCCCCATGCACCTGTCCCCAGTCAGTCCCGAACGTCCATGCTTTGCTTCTGTAAGTTAATGTCGGGATTACCACACTGTCATGCAAGGACTTCTTCACTTCCATACTGACCACCCTATTTCTTGTTACTGCTTTCAACGTTTCTACAACCCTCTTCCTCTGTTGCACCCTCTTCCTCACTTCTTCATCCATAGTCTCATATTTACTCAACACACTGCCCAGATACTTAAATGAGCTGACAATCTCCATAGCCTGACCTTTCAACCTCACCTCACACTCGCTTCACCCCTTTCGAAGACCATAACCTTGCTTTTCCCCGCATTTACCTTCAGATTCCGTTTTTCGCACACTATTCCAAACACATTTACCAGACCCTGCAACTCCCATTTATTATCGCTCATCAGAACTGTATCATCAGCAAACAGCAGTACAGGTAGCTTCCACTCATTTCCCTCCCTTATCAGCGACACACCAACATCCACTGCTCTTCCTTGTATTTCTTTCATGACTCCGTCCATATACTGTATACAGTAAACAACCATGGGGACATCACACACCCCTGTTTCAACCCAACATTCAGGTCAAAGAACTCGCTCTGCTCATTCTCCACTCTTACTGCCACCTTTGCATCCTCTTACATGCTCTTCACTTCTTTCAGCAACTTGACATCTACTCCGTATATTCTAATTACTTTCCACATACCTTCTCTATCCACTCTGTCATAGGCCTTCTCCAAATCCATAAAGGCAACATACACCTTTTTGTTGTTTCTCCAGATATTTCTCCACAACACAATTCAGGGTAAAAATCTGATCAACACATCCTCTTCCCTTCCTAAAACCGCCCTACTCGTCACCTATCCATTTCTCCGTTCTCTCTCTCAATCACTACCCTACTGTACACCTTCCCTACTACGCTTAGAAGACATATGCCTCGGTGGTTACCTCACACTCCTCTTTCCCCTTTACCCTTATATAGGGGGACTATTATGCCAGTCTTCCAGTCATCAGGTGCACTCCCCTTCTTCCATGCTAGTTTGCACATTTTCCATACCCATTCGATCACTATCTCACCACCATACCTCAACATTTCCCCACTCACTCCATCTGTTCCTGGTGCTTTCCCAAACTTCACTCTTTTCATTGCTTCCCACACTTCTGACCTCCTGATCCCCACCTCCTCCTCCACTAATTCTCTTCTTCTCTCTCCCATACCCCATCCAGCTATGTTTGCTGGCGCTTCATTCCTTACATTTAGCAACTCGTTGAAGTACTCCCTCCATCTTTCGACTCTCTCTTGCTTCTCGACTAGCATTCTCCCAGTCTTATCTTTCACACCCTTACTGTTTCCCTTGCTACCTTCCCTAACTTTCTTGACTTCTTTCCAGAACAGTTTCTTACACTCCCTCCATTTTACACTCAGATTCCTTCCAAATTCCTCATCTACTCTTCTCTTACTTTCCTTTACTACTCTCTTCACCACTCTCTTTCTCTCCACGTACCGGTACCTCGCTCGTTTCTGACTCTCCAAACCTTCATTCCCTCTACTACCCATCCACTCTCTATACGCTTTCTTCTTATCCTCCACAGCTATTTTTACCTCTTCTGTCCACCATGCTGTACCTTTCACTCCCCTCCCTCTTCTCCTTACTCCACATACCTCCTCACATGCGGCACAGATCTCTTCCTTAAATACCTTGCTCATCTCCTCCACTTCCTCCATATCCTCCAGGTCGAATCCACCTAGCCGTCTTTCTACTGCTCTCCTGTACTCCTCCCTGATTTCCTCCTCCTGCAGCCTCTCCACCCTCATCGCCATTCCACCCTCCTCTCGCCTCCCTCCAGCTCTCCTCACCCACTTCTTTTGTATCCTAATTTTAGCTACTACTACATAATGGTCAGACAGACCCCCTCCAATACCCCTATACACCCTAGCATCCAGCACAGATGTCTTCATTCGTTCATCCACACATACTGTATATAATCAATCAGTGCCTTTCGTTCCACCACTGTCTTATCCTTATCCTTCATAGTCCACACCACTTTCCATGTGTACCTGTATATCATTCTGTGTCGGAAGAAGGTGTTGGCTATCCACAGCCTCCTCCCCACTCATACGTCCACAAGTGCACTACCATTCCCATTCACCTCTGACGGTACCCCCCACCCTTCCACCACACCATCAACTTTCCTGTCACCCACCTTCCCATTCATATCCCCAATCATAAATATTCTTTCATTCTTGCCAAACTTATCCAGGCATGCCTCCACATTCACCCAGAACTCCTCTTTCTCTCTTACTTTTTTATCCTCTGTCGGAGCATACACACACACAATCACCCACGTTTGTATTCCTACCTTCATTCTCACCCACACAATCCTTGAACCCACAGACCCATAGTCTCTTACACGCTCCTTCCATTTGTTACTTACAAACAAACAAGCACCTTCTCTCGCTGTTCCCTCACTCACTCCAGCACACACACCCATTCCACACTCCCACTCTCTCACATCTGTACCCCTCCATTTGGTCTTCGTCATTCCACATACAGTATATCCAGCCTGGCATTCACTAACACTTCCAAGACTTCTCTCTCTTTTGTGTCATCATTCATGCCTCTCACAGTCCACGTTCTTATTCTAAGATTGTCCGTAGTCGGTCGGGGTTCATCAACACAGGGTCCGTCCGCATCTGAGACTGATTGTTCGTTTATCGTTGCTACCTATTTTTCACGGGTGGGGGTCGCAAAGCCCACCGACCCAACCTCTTTAGTCGCCTCTTACGACACACAGAAGGCACGTGGGGCATATTCTAATCCCTTAGAGCTACAGGGCGGTAATTTTTTTGGTAGTGCTTTACTCCCTCCTTTATGCAGAGGTACAATTATTGCGTTTTTCAAGCTATCTGGTATATCGCCAGTGTCTAGACTCCTCATCCACATTATAGCCAAGGGTTTTGAGAGGTTTTCCTTACATTTCTTCATTAGGATAGAATTCCATGAGTCCGGGCCTGGTGCCGAGTGGGATGGCATGTTGGAAATTACCTCTTCTATGTCTTTTGGACCGAAATCAATATCCAGCATCTGAGGTGTTTCTGTAGAGGAGTTTTCCATGAAAAATTAATTTTGGTCTCTGATGGCTTCTGTTTCGTCCGGCTCACTGAAGGCCATTTCATATTGCCGGCGTAAGAGTTCGCTCATGTCCTTTTTGTCTCCTGTGAATGACCCATCCCCCTTACTTAATGGGCCGATATTTGATGCTGTTTTATTCTTTTGTTTGGCATATGAAAAGAAGTACTGTACTGTACAGTACTTGGAATTTTCCTTTATACCTACAATAGCTTTCCTCTCCTCTTCTATATGTTGCAGTTCATATGAGATTCTTAGTCTTTGTTCAATTTCCATAATTTCTCTATCTATTTGGTCTTTTTGCCTATCCTGTAGAATTTTTTTTATGCGTCGTTGTGTTAGTAATTTCCTCCTCCTGTACAGCTTCCTTCTTTCCCGTTCTTGTTTGCTTCTTCGTCTTGTTTGTCTTTCAGGTATGTGGTGGCTACAGATTTGGGTCATAGTTTCTGTTATCAACACTAGACATTCTGTTGGTGTTGGGTTATTCATCAAAACTTCCCAGTCTATTTCCTCCATTTCCTGGTTCACCTCTTCCTGCCTAATATTTTTGTTGTTGAAATTAAATTTGCTGAAAGGGCCTGGTTTTGGTCTCAATTCTGTTTTTTTTTGGGACACTTGCTAGGTTTATGTATATTTCAATTAATTTATGATCCGAGAAAGTTGTGTCCGAAATGGTCATACTATGTAATAGGGAGTCATTGTTGGTGAAAACAAGGTCTAGGATATTATTCCCCCGTGTGGGTTCCTTTACATGCTGGGAAAGGCTAAAAAGATCGCAGAGTTTAAATAGCTCTCGTATTTGCTTCTCCGGTGTTGTTCGCCACTACCTGATTTTCTAATTGCCTCCAAGTAATGTTTGGCAGATTAAAATCTCCTAACCATATAATATTTGGTGTTGGGTTTCCTAGGCCTTCTATTGCGGTTTTTATCTTGCTGATCTGGGGTTTGAACTCGTCTACGGATGTGTCCGGGGGTCGGTATGTGATAATAATAGCTAAATTTAAGGATTCTATTTTTACCCCAAGTACAGTATTTCCACTACTTCATTGCTGTTATTTAGAAATTCAGTACGTATCAGAGAGTCATGGATGTACAAAGCTACCCCTCCACTTGTTGTATGCTTTCTATCTGCCCTATGAAGATTATAGCCAGGAATACATACTTCACTATCTTCGTGGTCCTTAATGTGTGTTTCTGTGAGAGCTGCAATTATAGCATTCCCTTCTTCTAGTAGGTCCCTAATAAATGGCACTTTGTTTATGGTTTTATTTTTTAATCCTTGTATGTTTGCAAACAGGAGTGGGTAGAGGCCATTTGCCTTGCTTTGCGTACCTAATAATCTTCGGGAGACGGTTGGGGTCGCTCGTAGAGCACATTCCTGTGCCACACTTGGGAGGACAGGATGTGCTTGAGGTGCACTATCTGATCCTCCAACATTCTCATTCTGTTCATCTTCTTCTGCGATACCCCTTGTTTCCTTCTTTCTCTGTCTCGCTCTCGCATATCTTGAGAATTTTTTTTGGCTACCATCCGGACTGTTTACCGCATTTCTCCATGTCCCTCTAACATGGAAATCTTGGCATTTGATATCATAACAAGCCTTCTTTTCTAGTGAGGCCTGGCAGAGGGGCGGAGGGTGGTATTTGCAGTTTCCACCAAACCTGCACTTCCCATATCTGACTATATTATTGCAAATTTTTGGATGCTCAAATCTACAAACTGCTCCACTTAATATACCTCTTGGTCCAAAGAAACATTTTCTTTTCATATAGTATCTGCATACTGGAGTAGTTGACCTTTGTAGGTGTGTGGGAGTAGGGGGGTCATTTGGGCCGTGTGTGGAGGTGGGAGTGTTCATGACACGGTCTGGGGAGGCCTGGGCAGGGGTGTGGGTTAATGGAGTGGTATTTGGTGACGTCGCGGTGTTGCGAGGTGGTGTGGAGAGATGACTTGGTGTGGAGGGAGAGTTGGTGGAAGAATTTGTGTGGTACATGTGGGCCGTAGTGTTACGAAGTGGTGTGGAGTGAGAATCGGTAGGTATATTTGTGTGGTGGGCCGGTGTCGTGGTTGAGGGCGGGGTTCCATATGTTTCATATGGCCGAACCATCTCAAGGTGTTCCTTTTCACACTTTCCAGCATATCCACACCACACCGCTCTCTTACTTCCTCATTCGTTTGTCTATCCCTCCATGTAACTCCACATGCACTTCCCAAGTAACTCATTTCCACCCCTCTCACTCTTGATTTGTGCCTCTCCAACAACGTCCATGATTCACTCCCGTACATCTAAATCTAGAAATAGTAAAAATTAATAAATATTATCGAAACTCAAAATTGCACTCTGGAACAATTCAAACCCACTCTAGAAAGGTCTATGATGAAAGATAATTTTAGAAACAAATGAAATCTTAACTGGCAAGTCTCCATGATAACCATTTAGTGTTTGTTTAGTTTAGGGTTGCACAATTTTTTTATATAATATATCTGCAGGAGACTGACACTACATTCCGAGGCATTTTCTACAAGAAATACAACACATGGCTGTGATTCTTGTGCCATGGATAGTACTTGAGAAGTGAATGTGGAGTTACATGGAGAGATAGACAGACAAATAAGAAATATGTGAGCCAACTGATGTGCTGTAAAGTGTGAAGAGGAACACTTTGAGGTGGTTTGGTCATGTGGAGCATATTGTGTGCAAAAGAATGACTGAGAGACTGTATGAGAGTGAGGTGAAGGAATGGACTAGAGAGGTTAATGCAGTTATTAAAGCCATACACTCCCTTGATTGACAGGGCTAGGGTGTGCCCTTGTTACAGGGACTTAACTGGACATTTGACATGAATCCCTAGACCGAGCTGCCCAAATTCTTGACATCTATCAATGGCACGGCCTGTGATCGAACTGCTGACCCTTCGATCAGCTGTCAGACGTGCTACCGACCATGCCATGGCCCGTGGCATGAGTATTTGAGGTATATGAGTGAAAGTGTTCTTGAATGGGAGGAGTGGCGCCAGCTGACAGATGGAGGCGATTCATCCTTCGGCCATCCCCTCTAGGATCTAGGCGTATGACAATATAAAATAGAAGTTATGCACCGGTACTGTAATTGTTAACCCTACCATTAGACCTTTTCATTAAGTTTAAGCAGGATCTGTGGGAATTAAATGAAGATAACTTGACAACTGTCATACCATATGTCATTCTTAACCTCTAAACTCCAGTACGGGCAAAATTATTGTGCATCGTCATTTGTAACCTTACGTTTTCCTCTCAAAGCAAGCGATTGATAAAAGTACTGTACTGTATGTAGTAAACTTATGGTGAAGCACTATATCCATTCTTCAAAAAGATATTCTTCCTGTGGCATAATGGATCCGGGTGAGGGTGAAAGTCACGTGAGAGTGTTAAGGTCATCCTTCCTTGATTTTTTTTTTGTTTTTTTTTTTGTTTTTTTCTATATTCCAACTTACTTCCTCTCGGGCATAGGCTGACAGCCTTAACATTCACCGCTTTACAATGAACAGTGAAGCCTGTGAGGTCTTGTTCCAGTCTAGGGAGTGAGACATGTGAAGCACGTAGAGTACAACGAGCACCTGCCATCTTGCCTTCACATGAGGCACGGTGCTCACTCATGGCCCGAAACGACCCCATCTCTGAAGCCACCTCGTTCCCGTGCTTCACTGTCTCACCCCCTACACTCGGACTCTCACACTTACACACACACAACACCACCTGTTGAGCAGATAACTCACCAGGCATTGCACCCCTATAGCATATTTTGAATATGGGAATATTCATACAGTGCTATTTAATCAGGGAACAGTGAGGGTATTTTATTGACATTTCGGTGGGCTTGTGGTAATGCACTGATACCAGGTACAGCACAAATTCCATCCCAATAATATCTTCCCATTGATACATCGGGATTTGAACCCGGGACCTTTGGATTACCAGGCCAGTGGCAAGACCATTCCACCACACCTCCCCTGTGGACAAACCCACACTAAAACTCTCTCGCCTCTCTCCCCTACTTGATATCACTCAGGGCAAAAATAAATGCAAGGCAGTGGTGTCATATGACATCAATAAGTTTTTAAGAATTAAGTTGTATGAAATAAGCACCATACGAGGAGGAGTACATTATTGACAACGTTTTGCAGATAGCATCTTCAGGACCTGAAGAAGCTATCTGTGAAACGTTGTCAATAAAGAACTCCTCCTTATATGGTGTATATATTCATTCTGTCAACTTTTCAAAGTTATTTCAACAATATAGTTTTATACTGTACAGTTATCTGATGATAGGCAGAATATTGTTTCAGGCACGGTTTGCCAAGAAATTATTGCAGCTTAGGCTAAATATGTAATTAAAGGTATCTAAAATTACATGAAATCAACCATACTCTCTTTTCCTTTACACCAAACATGTCTCAGATGAGGTTTCAAAACTTGACTGTTTGGTTCCTGTAATGTACTGTATTACCCTAGATTTTTGGAATTGCAGTACAATATCACATGGTACAGTACACTATTCGTTGTAGTTGGCCAATGTTGAACACGGTGATACACTGACTTTAATTAAAAAAAAAAAAAAAAAAAAAATGCCATGAGTGTGTAGAAGTACTGAACGCAACTGTTTATATTTTAATTACCGGTATTCATTTATTTATTTATTGTATTTTGTTGTCACCCATCCAATACTATTCTAATGGCAATAGCAATTGTGATTTTTATAGTATTTTGATGAGCTCATGATAAATTATACATAATTTTACTCTAAAGAACAGCTCTCGTAGCTATACTAGGAATGAAATCTGAGTCACTGGGATTCCTGGTACTTGTCCAGTTCTGTGCCAGCTTATATTGAAGCAAATTATAGAGAGCCAAGCAGATCTGTCACAGTTCAAGACTATTATGTGAAAAAGATATTAATAATTTATTATTTGTATGATAACAACAGTTATCTTTATTTTACAGGTGTCACAATACTCAGGCTAGGTGTGTGATGGATTCCGATGGTTTCCAATTTGTAAGCAAGAAAAAAGCAGCCAGAAAAAGACGTCCAAAGAATCCAGATGTTGCACCAAGTTTACCCGAGGATAGTGTGGATGACAGTATAAGGTAATCTTAGTTTATATTGTTCATTACAATTTTGGTTTAACAGGACATGTTAATTTTCTTGATAAAGATATGTTATACTTTATAATAGGGATGATTTAATATTATGATGTTGGGTTTCTCAAAAGGAAGCAAGATGTTCTTTACTGCCATGCTCACCACCCTATTCTTTGTCACTGCTCTCGGCATTACTACGACCCTCTTTCCCTGTGGTACTCTATTTTTAACTTCATCCTCTATACTCCCATCATTACTCATCACACTTCCCAAAGACTTGAAGGAGCTAACATTCTCCATTGCCTGACCATTTAACCTCACCTCATACTGTAACTACATCCCTCTCAAAGACCATTTTCCTTACTCTTCACCACATTGACCTTTAGGTTCAATTTCTCACTCACAGTTTCAAACATATTTACCAAGCCCTGTAACTCCCACTCATTGTCGCTCATCAGAACTGTATCATCTGTATGCAGCACCACAGACAACTTCCACTCACCCCCTTCCCTTACCAAGGGCACTCCAACATCCTTGTATTTATTTTATGATTCAATATATATACATACATACATACTGTACATACATAAATTTAAAGACCGAGTGCGGTTCCGGTCTCATGTCCTAATGGTGGCGCTCCAGGCAGCCCTGTTCAGACTGCCTCACTTGTCAGTTTTTTTCATTTTAGGTTTGCCCCTTGGTGAAGCTCCCTCCATGTTTACGGACTTGCATCTTTTCACCCAACTTAGCTTATCCATCCTCTCTGCATGCCCAAACCATCGATGCCTGCTTGTACCCATCTCATCATTGATACTCTTGATTGCTAACCATCTCCTCAGCTATTCATTAGATATCCTATCTTGCAGTTTGACCCCACACAAACTGCAACAGGCCACATTTCTGAAGAATATGTCATTGCGCTTCTAATACATGAAGCGTACACCTTTCCCTTCAAGGGGAGAGGGAGTCTTCTCATGTTTAGTACTGGCAGCAATTCTCTGAACTTTCCCCAGCCGCATCTAAATCTGGCAATAGTGGCGGCCTCAGCCTCACCACCGGCAGAGATGGTATCTCCCAAGTAGCAAAACTTGTTCACCATCTTCAGCGACTCATTGCCAAAGTTAACACTAGAGCCGGTATTTCAACGCGAGCCCACCTTCGCTTACTATACATACAATTTCTCAACTTCGGACTTCTTCCTCAGCAGAGGTCCCTTTATTCTAGTGCAGCGCTTCTGCCCATTTGTATAGTACCCAGCAATGGCAGACACTACACTGAATTTAATTCGCGCCAACACCTTTTCTGCATGCTGCACATGGGTATACACCACTTTCTTCTACATTTCCAAGCCACAATCTACTTGTAAATCCTTGGTAATACTGTATATATTATTAACTCTTAATCCTTTACTTGCCATGCCCTCTCTCCATCTTCTAATCTTGGCCTCGGCATCCTGCACAATATCTATTGTTAATACTTGGTCATCTGCATATACCAGTTCCCAGGGGAAACCAGTTCTAATATTTCCAGACAATGAAAATCAACGAAAGGGTCATTGAATGCATGATCAGGAAAAGTGTTGTCATCAGCGACATGCAGTTTGGATTTATGTCGGGACGTGGCACAACTGATGCTATCTTCATTCTTAACCCTTCGTTCCCGGAAGGGCTCTTGAACGCCCATAAAAAAGCATACCAGAGCTGCCCGGAAGGGCTCTTTAACGCCCAGTGGTTGAAAGCCTGTGAGCTTGGTGTGCGAGGCGTCGGTCCGACGCATGTAAACAACAGCCGGCTGGACCGACGCCCCGCATCTCCGGCCACAAGAAGGAGAGCGTCGCTTGTTCGTGTGTGCCTGTATGTTGTTGTTAAGTATCAAAAAGTAGTGTAAAGTGGCTGTTTTTGCCATAAAGTTATCTCCAATGAAATCATCATCACAACTGAACCAGTTGACTTAGAGAGCTCTACTTAACGCCATTCTACAGGTAAGAAACACATCTACGCTTGGGGATGCGCGGGAATGCGGAAGCAGTCAGAATAACAAAGATACGGTAGCCTAGGCTAGACGTTTTTCGGCCAAAACTCCCGGTTTTCGGGGAATATATATATAATACATAGCCGGGGCTGGAAGGTTAAGCAACTGCAAGAGAGGTTCTTAGAGAAAAACAGAGAGTTACACCTAGTTTTTGTAGACCTGGAGAAGGCCTTTGACTGGGTGCCAAGGGAAGTAATGCAGTGGGCTATGAGAAAACTCGGGAGTAGAAGAGTGGTTGGTGCGTATGATAATGAGAATGTATGAGGGGTCACGGGCAGCAGTTAGAGTGAATGAGGGTCTGAGTGAAGGGTTCCCAGTGAAAGTTAGAATTCACCAAGGTTAAGTGCTGAGCCCATTACTGTTTGTTTTGGTTCTGGAGGCTCTGTCAAGGGACTTTAGAACAGGATCCCTCCCTTGGGAGTTGTTATATGCAGATGACCTAGTTCTTATCGCAGATAGTGCACAGGAAGCAGAGGTAAAGTTCAATAGATGGAAGGAAGGTATGGCAAACAAGGGTCTACGAGTTAATATAGATAAAACAAAGGTCTTGATCATTGAAGTAGTTCACGGAACTATGGAAAGAAGCGGCGACTATCCATGCACAGTATGTGGGAAGGGGGTGGGAAGTAACTCAATTCAATGTTGCATCTGTAGTGACTGGGTACACGAGATGTAGTTGGGCTAGAGGACCTTTGACGAGAATCATAGACTTTGATTGTGCAGTGTGCAAGGTAGAACTCGTGTTAAATGATCTACCTGTTAGTGTTAATTTTGACAGCGTAGCACTGGAGTGTGTGAATAAATTCTGCTACTATACTTAGGCGATACGGTTTCTGCTGGAGGTGGCGCTGAAGCTGGCTCCATTGCTAGAGTCAGAAGTGGCGGGGGGAAGTTTAGAGATAATTTGCAACTCCTGACCATGAGAGGACTCCCACTTTGGCTATCAATAGAATGGAACGGAATAAGAAGCGAATGATGAGAAGGATATGTGGGGTTAATCTCCGGAATGGGGCATCGAGTCAGGAATTAAGAAGGCGTCTGGGCATTAGGAGTATCAGTGAAGTGATGCGCACGAGCCGACTTGGTTGGTTTGGATACATAGAGAGAAAGGATGATCAGAGCTGGGTAAAGAAATGCCGAACTGTGAATGTGCGGGGAGCTGCGCGTACGGGTAGACCTAGAAAGACATGGGATCAGGTACTCCGGACTGATCTCAAAATAAAGAACTTGACAGCAGAGGCAGCGACAAGGTCGCCTGGAATGCCACCGTTTAGACTGTAACCACACTCTGTGGACAAAACGGTCTTTAAACTTGTATGTATATGTATAGTATGTACGCACAGTATAGTGCCTCCTGAACCATATTAAAGAGGTTAGGGCTTAACACAGAACCTTGATGAATTCCAACGTGAACTGCAAACTTCTCACTCAGTACACCTTTCACCTTTAATGGTGTTCATGATTCCTTGTACATTTTCATTATCACATGCACCAGCCACTCTATACCAAGTTTCCTCATATCCCAACATCACAACATCCCTGGGCACCCTATCAAAGGCCTTCTCCAGGTCTACAAACTCAAGGTACAGATCCCTGTCTTTAAGTAAATATCTTTCCTGCAGCTGCCTGACTATGGAAATACTACGTCCTGGCATGAAACCGAACTGCATATCATTGATGGAAGTGCTCTCCCTGATCATACCTTCAAAAACTCTCTCACAGACTTTCATCACTTGGTCAAGCATTTTCAGGTCCTTATAATTTCCCCTATCTAATGAATCCCCTTTGCCCTTATATATGGTTACTATTACAATTTTATGCCAAACATCTGGGATTCTCTCCTCGTTAACGCCAAGGACTGCGACATTACTCTCGGAATGTTTTACTTCCTTCTGGAAGATGAAAACAAATATATAAAAGATGCACCACTGCTGATGAAATGGAGCAATATGTGATTAGGTGGCATGTGTCCTTACCACCATCTCTTCTCTTTCCCTTACATGTGTCGTACCTCCCCTCCCTCTCTCCCCCTCCTTTCTCCCTCAACTTCCCTCCTCCTCCTTTATTCTAATTTTTTCCCTCCCTTTTACCTCTCTACTTCCTCCCTCCCTCCTCAAATACGTTGTCACTCTCATCTACAACTCCCTTACCTCCCTTCTCTCTTATATATGCACAAGACCACAGCTAGAGCCGTCAGTGTCGCGAGAGGCTTCAGAAAAAGCCGACCTATGTTGCTCGTCACTCTGCCGTCACAATGCCTTTTTCACTGGATATTTGCTCTTTACACCTATTTTCAGGTTCTTCAATGTTCACATGTATCATTATTCAAGTAAAATGTGTGCATATTGTGCAGTAATGGGGCTTAATATGGTAAATATAACCAATTCTTTCCGAACCAGCCGCACTGGCCGACCTGTCAGAAACATGTCTATCGCATTTTACGAGTTAATGATGGAGTACAGTATATTAGCTCAGTGACCAATCTCACTCCTATGTCACTTGAGGTTATTATAATCTCGGCGACATTGCCAGAGCACCCTGCAGCTTTTCCGTCTTGCGCTGCTCACATCTCCGTCAATGGGGAGCCTCCTTGATAGTGGTGGCTGGGCTTGAAGCATGGCCGGTGGTCTTATCTATTTGGTTGGATTATGTACCTTGTTAGCGTTAGGGTTTCATCGTCCTCGTGGACTGAATGCTCCCCCTTCATCACTGTTAAGAATGGGGGTTTCCAGTGATGTCGTACTTCTCTGCCCTGTTGTTCTGTAATAGTAGTACTGTAGTTACTCCCTAGGCTGCCTGGCCGAACAGACCCGAGCTCCTAAGAAAGGCCACGGCCGAGACTGGATTTTCCCACAAAGTTCTCAAGGAGTGTGTGTTATGTTGTTGGCATAAGTAGTTGTGTGTTATGCAGTCTTCCAACATATGTTTGACAGTGTTGCGGTATTGTGTTACAGCTCGGACAGGTTTCCTGGACGGAGTCATTCAGCCTCTTTCGACAACTCCGTAAGGCTGGATGGTGCCCACATTGCAGCCTAGCCAGGTGGACTCTGTCCTCATAGGAAAGGAGGTTTTCTAAGGGATGGACTTCAGGGGGCCGTGCATGTAGCTGAGTGTTGTCTTTGAATGACTGGATGGATCGGTGGGTGATTGGAGGCTGGCTTGGGATAGGCAAGGGGGGAGTGAAGACAGTATTTTTGCATGATAACGAGTGCTAGGTGTTGTTTTGATGTTTCTTGGTGTGTGTGGATGTTCTGCCATGTAGTGTAGTGGGTGGTGTTGGTTTGTGGAGGCTGCGGCGAGAAATTGTGTGCCTCTCATTATCTCATATCAAGGTGATTCTTGATTTTGAGGACTTTGGTTTCCTGGTATACTGTAGGTGGTCTGTAGGTGTGGTAGCTGTGCAGCCAGTGATTATTTTGAGGGCTTTATTCTGTATGGTCTGTAGGGTGTTGTGATGTGATTCAGAGAGGTTAAACCTTGTGATGACCTGGCTTGTACTGTATTTGAGTTTTGTTTTGGCTACTTCTAGGCTTTGTTGGGGTGGCTTCTACTTACTCCCGTAAAACTGGGGTCACATTTGTAGCCCCTTTATGCTTTGCTGGGGGACTGGGTGTTGTACCGAACTCGATGGACGGCGGCACCTTCATGACACTCTTTTTCCCTGGCGCAGATTCTAGCCGCATCTCTGGGGCTATTTTTGTAGTCCCTAAATTTTGACTCCAAGGTGGGTATGAGAGCAGCTAGAATTGAGTTTCCTTTTTGAGATGGTGACTAACTGGCCCTCTATGGTTGATGACTCTCACGTTCTCTCGGCTTCATCTCCTGGTCATTCTGATTCTTGACCTGCCCTTTTCAATTTCGATTCTGGCTCACCTTCGGGCCCCTCACTACGACCTGTGACTGGTGGCTGCTCCAGGTCCCGTAGCTTACATAGCCTCCTCTACCACGACCCTTGATCCCTCTACTGTTGTGACGTTACTGCCTAATTTACTGGTATTCAGCACTGCTGGGTCCAGTTCCCTGGGTTCTGTCACTACCCCACCCCTTATCATCAGATAGGGGTATGGGTGAGTTGGCATCAGCTACTGACTAGTGCTGTGCTCTTGCACCAGAAAAAAAAAAAAATCGTCCCGGACTGGTGACAATAGTAAAAAGAATACCAGTTCCCGGAACCAGACCGGAAGCTAATTAATTGCCTAATTATAACCTACCGTAGTTAACAAATCAACAGCTCAACTTGTATGAGTATTATCTTACGGTTCTTTCTTATTCTCTTATCTTCTAATTAATATATATACAGTACTGGGTATATATATACAGTACCAAATAAACAAATTTATGAATTTGTCTGCATCGAATGCTAATGCCCAATTGGGCAGTTGTCCATTGTAAATAGGACCTTCAATGGTACCCTAAGCTACTTACACTTCCATCTTGCATCTGGCACAAACATCCTCAGTAGCCACTCTTGGCAAGTGTCAGAGCTCACCCACCCATTGGCCTTCTTAATCTAGTACACAAATGCTTTGGATATGTCACTGATATGATTAAAACATCAACAGTAGGGTGGTCTGCCATGTGAACCACCAACGGCTTCATTTTATGTGTCCCGGTCATGTTACAACAAAAAATCACTGTGACTCTATTCTTGTTAACTTTTCTCCCTCTAGCTTGTTTTCTTTTTTTACTGCATTTATACATATTGTAAATGCAGTGAGAGATGTAACTACCCTCCTCTATAATGTCCTTGAGCACAAAAGGAAAGTTGTTGGCGGCAACACTGTCGGCAGATGCACTTTCACCTGATTTTTTCACGTTTCTAATGTCTTTGCGGTCAAGGAAACGGTAGAGCCACCCTGTAGATGCCTTAACCCTTGGAATCCGGGAGGCCTCATATGAGGCAAAACATATTTTGGTTAGGAGTCCGGGAGGCCTCATATGAGGCAAAATCAAAATCAAAGGGATCAAATTGCGCGGGCGGATTTTTGTTTGTGCGTGGGCGACCGCAGCGCCACCAAGCACAAACTACCAGGCAGCATCAGTTCTTATCTCGCATCCAAGATGGCTGGAGTTAACCCGAAAAAAATTGCTGTGTCCGAATCGCCGCCCGCCGCCGCAACCCGCATGCCTAAGAAAGGCAAAGGTAAAACGACCAAGAAAACGTTGCTAAGTCCCGGTGGTGTTGCACGTGTGCTAAAAGAGTTAAGTGAACATAGTGACCTTAGTGAGATTGAGAGTGATTTTGACGAAGAGCATGTGGTTAGTGAAGATGTTGATGAAGTGGAAGATGGCGAAGAATTCCAGGGCTTTCATAGCACTGATGATGACGATGGTGATGATGATGATGACAATGTTGGATGCGGTGAACATCATGAAGGTGATGAAAGTGTTAGTGAAATGGGAAGTGTTCTACCCGCATCACGTGACCCGACGCACACGCTTGCGACCCCGGCGTCGGCTGTGGGGACTTCTTCCCCGGCAAAAATAGCAAGTTATTTTTATAGGAGAGCTGTGCTGGATAGTGCAAGGAAGCAGGCACGGGAGGCGGCCGAAAGGGAAAGAGGTGAATATGCTGATAGTGAGGATGAGAGTGAAGAGTCGAGCGTGAGTAGGCCTATTCCTTTGTCTCCCGGGACCTCCTCACCCCCGGCTGGTGCGTCATTGACCCCGCATGACCCACAGCCATCAACAAGTGGTGCAAGTGGTGCGGAATTGTCCCCTCATGACCCACAGCCATCAACAAGTGGTGCAAGTGGTGCGGTATTGTCCCAGCATGACCCACAACCATCAACAAGTGGTGCAAGTGGTGCAAGTGGTGCAAGTGGTCAACGCATCTCCAGAAGGGTCTTGTTCATGGCCACAGGGGGGGCACAAAGCAGCACCTCAGGCCCTAAACTTCCCCAAAAATGCTCTCGTCGTCGCCTAAAAACTTCAGAGCCAACTAGCTCACCTTCACCACCCACTGGCCGCCCACGCCAGCAGTCGCCGCCTGATGTATCGCCACCAACTGACGACCAGGATCTCACCTATGACCCTGAAGACACCCACGAATATGTCCGCCCTTCAAGATACATGGACGACCACGGTGCAGGAGATTATGGGGATGATAATTATGACCTGCCAGACGACCCTGTTGTGGACCAAGCTGATGAGTGGGTGGATGACCCAGCACCCCGGCGTGGCCGTGGATGTCCCCGTGCTCGGGGTGGCCGTGCCCTTGGACGTGGACAAGGCCGTGCCAGGGGCCCTGCTGGTCAGCGTGGGCGTGGCCATGCCCGTGGGAGTGGCCGCGGCTGTGGCCAGGCCGCCCCTGCTGCTGCCGATGCCCCTGCTGCTGCCGACGCCCCTGCTGCTGCCGACGCCCCTGCTGCCCGTCCCCGTGCCCGTGCCAGACATGCTGATGTCTGGGCGTGGGAGGATGGGGCCACCTTTCAGCCACAAGATGCCACATTCGATGATGCCACATTCGATGATGCCCAACATGCCGCAGGGATTGATCCATCTTTCCCAGGGGGACCCAACTCTAACACCTGCCGAGCTGTTCAAGGCCTTTTTCGACAATGATGTCATGTCATATGTTGTCGATGAGACCAATAAGCAGCAGGCCCTCACTGATCACCTCAGCGGCAAGTCCACATGAAGGCTTGGAAACCTGTCACCATTGCCCAAATGTATGATTGTGTTCATAGCACTGACCATGCTCATGGCACATGTGAAGAAGCATCGGCTGGCAGACTACTGGATCACAGGCGACATAATTGCCACACCTGCTTTTGGCAAATTTATGGCCCGGGACCGCTACTTCGCCATACTTAGTAACTTGCACTTCGTTACCAACACCAATGTACACCGAACAGACCGCCTGTGGAAGATAAGGGGATTCTACGACATGATGAAGGCCAAGTTTTCCACATTCTTGAGGCCTTTTCAAAAGGTCGTGATCAACGAGTCTCTTGTGCTGTTCCGGGGGAACCTTCACTTCCGGCAGTACATACCATCCAAGAGACATCGATTCGGCATTAAGCTCTTCGTCCTCTGTGACTGTAAGACGGGTTATGTGCTGGACTTCATTGTCTACAGTGGGAAGGAGGGTGAGGTTCTTGCAGATCAAGAAATAGGGTTCGGTGGAGCAGTGGTGAAGGCGATGATGGATCGCTACTTCAACAAGAACCACATACTCTACACGGACAACTATTATACGTCCCCCATCCTCACCCAGTACCTGAACAGACAGCAAACCCAGACTGTCGGCACAGTACGGGGGACGAGGAAGAACATGCCGGAATTCCCCCAAAAGAACCAAAAAGAAGGACATCTTCCTCAAGCAACATGGTCCGATGCTGGCAATCCATTGGCACGACCAAAGGAAGGTCAACATGATCAGCACCATCCACAAGGGCAACCTGGTTAACTCTGGCAAAGTCAACCACAGGACCAGGGAGCCCATCATGAAGCCAGACGCAGTTATGGACTACAACATAAACATAAAATGGTGATGGGCTGGTCTATCAGAGTGAGAACTGAGCAATCTCTGCCATACCCATAGCTTACTCTGACTGTTCCTTTTACTTATATATTTTCTAGATCTCAAGTGACGGCGTCTCTTCCGTGGATTGACCTCCCAATCTACCCAGGTTGGAAGCCAAAGCGTCACATTTTTCTTTTGCCCCTCAACTTTCTCTTCATAATTGCTGAGGGACGCAGGGCCCTTGGTGGGGCTTTGGTTTCCCGGACGTTTCCGCACCCTCCTCAACTCCCCGCCATGGAGTGGCTTCGGTCACCCAGGCTTTATTGTGGTCGGCAGGGAGGGTTCTGTTGGGGCGCCCGGTTATGGCCTTGGCCTTGCTCGGGGCCTTGGGGCTGTTCGGCCAGGCAGCTTGGGGAACAACAACAACAACAACAACAACAACAACAACATAAACATGCGTCTGGTTGACAAGTCAGACATGCAGGTCGGCTTCATCGACTGCCTGCGGACCTCCTGCAGGTGGTATAAGAAGTTCTTCCTGCACATGATGGATGTGTCTGTGCTGAACGCGTACAACCTGTACAAGCTGATGAACCCCACAATGCCCAGGAAGTACACCAACCTTCGGAGATTCCAGAAACAGCTCATTCTGGATCTCATTGGGGAATATGCCGTGCCTGAGGATTCCCCACGAGCTCAACATATGCCAGGAGTTGGCACCATGGACCGCACATACGCTTCCGAACACCACAAGAAGCACAGGATCGTCGCCCTTCCAGTAGCTGCTGGTCGCAAGACCCAGAAACGGTGCCATGTCTGCAGCCACACCACCCGAAGACCACAGAAAACCACCAAAACCTCGTATCAGTGCCAGGAATGTCAGGTAGCACTGTGCATCACGCCTTGCCACGATGATTTCCACATCCTGGTAAACTTCTAAGTGGCACTGACCCTGAGAACACTAGTGAAAGTGACACTAAAACAATAAAACACTATGTGCAAGTGAAAGAGACACTATTCTATAATTATTATAAGTGAAAGTGACACTAAAAACAATATAACAATACTGTATGTGCAAGTGAAAGAGACACAACAAATATATATTTGTAACATTATTCAATAATTTCTTATAAGTGAAACCTGTAATAATAAGTGAAAGTGACACTAAAAACAATATAACAATATGTCTAAGTGAAAGAAACAACAAAATGTAATAATTACAAGTGTAAATTATGCTACCGTACAGTACCTTACAGTTTCTTACAGTTTCTTACAGTAGATCCTCTGGAAAAAGGCAAACTAGGCCTGTGTATCCAGGTCAATGCCAGTACTGTACTTGCACTGCTGCGGTCGTTCACGGTGTTGGCGGAGGCGATAGCAGACGCAACATTTTTACTATTCTGTATTTTTGCTTTATAATCAAACTTCAAATCTTGTCTTCCCCATGCTTTATCAAGATTACTTTCAAACTTCCTTATTGATTCGGAATCGACTACATACTGGGGCAGTGCGTTCCACTCATTTACCACTCTATCACAAAATGAGTTCTTTGCCTTTTCAAGCCTATTTCTTTCTTTGTAAATTTTCTTAGAGTGTCCTCTCGTTCTTGTTCCCTCCCGCATCAAGAAGATACCTTCACACACATCCTCATCATACATTCCTGACACTATCTTAAAAGTCTCTATCATATCCCCTCTCTTTCTCCTATATGCCAGTGTCGGAAGCCCCAGTGTCCTCAACCTCTGCTCATAGCCCGCGTTCTTCAACGTTGGTACTAGCTTGCTAGCTCTCCTCTGCACTTTCTCCACTGCTTCTATATCCTTTACCAACTCTCCAACCCAAGAGTGAAACGTTACTCTCAAACTTTCTTCTACTCAACAGCTGAGCTCTGGAACTCTCTCCCAGAATCAGTCTTTCCCTCTTCCTATGACTTAAATTGCTTCAAACCTGGCATTTTGGTCCGATCGTCGCTTGATTTTGGCCCTGTCACTCTTTCAACTATGGGGGAGGCACTCGCTATAGGCAATTCTGCCTTTTGCCTCCCTCAATCACATAGAAAAAAAAAAAAAAAAAATATGGAGCCCACACCTGGTTCGCATATTCCAGGTGCGGCCTAACCAGCGCTGTATAGAGATTCCTGAATATTTCTTCGTCAAGTGACACAAATGTCCTCCTTATCAGCCCTACAATTCTATTGGCTTTGTTTATCTTTTCCGCTAAATGTTCTGAGAAATTTAACTTATTGTCTATCACTACTCCTATATCCTTTTCTGCATTAACTTCCTCCATCGCTTCATACATACTGTATCCTACCTTGTCTATCTTGCTTGTCCCAATCCGCATGTACTTGCATTTTTTTGGATGAAAAGGCATTAACCAATGCTTAGACCATCCCTTCATGCCCTCCACATCTCCTTGAAGCAGACCCACATCTTCCTTATTCCTCACTCTTCTATACAGCTTAGTGTCATCCGCATACATGTATATCTCACTTCCATTAGTTATAACTTCAGGTAAGTCGTTGATAAATATAACGAACAGTAGTGGTCCCAACACAGATCCCTGAGGTACCCCACTTGTAATTTCCCTCCACCCCGAGCCTATTCCATTCACCAGTACCCTCTGTCTCCGATCTTTCAGGAAGGCTTCTATCCATTTCACACATTTCTCCCCTATATTATAGCTTCTAACTTTCTCTATTAACCCGTTGAGCCCCGGCTAGTTATAATATTTTGTTCACCCCAGTCCCAAGCCATTTTCACTTATTTTTTTTGTTTGCTAAAATGGAAGACAAGGATGAGAAATAAAAAAAAAAAAAAAAAAAAATCACCTCTGACATTTTTTTTTGGGGGGGGGGGGGAGGAGCCTCACCTCAACAAAATTTGTTGAGCCAATATGGAAGAGAATGGTGAGAAATGAAGACAAAAATAAAAAAAAAACTCATTTCGGTCATTTGGGGGGCGGGGGGGGGGGGGGTTTCAATAGTTCGTCTCCCCCGCATGACCACCCGCCCGGGAGCACTAGGGTAAAAACTGAGTATGGCATTGTACGGCATACATCCTAAGGAGTATCTCACATAAATCTCAAGCCTCTAGCTCCCATACGACCGGAGTAATGAAGGTTCAAAGTGGCGGTGAACTAGGGGTGTAAACTATCCCCACTAAGCCCACCACCACCAGCCGCGCGGCTGTCTCGGCCCGCTCACACCTACTGGCCCGGCTCCCACACACACTACGGTACCTCCCCCTCCTATTCTCCCGCCATTTCCTACCTTACGAGCCACGTAAGTGTTTTTTATATGTCGGATGCACGTGATGCGTCGCTGGGAGTTGGTGATCAAAGACTGCCGACGCAACACGTGCGACGCTGGGTCTCACCGGGTTAACCTTTTATGTGGGACCTTATCGAAAGCCTTCATAAAATCGCAATATACCACGTCTATAACATCACCATCCTCCAGAATTTGCATCCAATCATCTACCACCTTAATTAGCTGTAGTACTGTCGACCTCCCTGGCAAGAATCCGAACTGTCTCCCACTGAAAAGTTGGTTTGATTTCATATGCTCCATTATTCCTTCTCTAATTACCGTTTCCATTAGTTTACACACAACACTTGTCAAACTGACTTGTCTATAATTTCCTGGGTCATTTCTCTTTCCCTTCTTAAAAATAGCTGTTATGTTCGCCTCTCTCCAGTCCATTGGGATTTGTCCTGTATTAAAAGATACCTCAAATAAAAAATTTAATGTCACTACTAACATCTCACCTCCTTCCTTTATGATTCTTGGATGTATCCCATCCGGTCCCGGGGACTTACTTCTGTTCATTTTTTCTATAGCCCTTCTTATTCTAGCATGGGAAAACTCTATTAGTTCTAGTGCCGGTGCCTGTTTGATGGGAATAGTAGGCACTGCATCATCCTACTCCACTGTTAGTACCTCCCCAAAGTATTTCCCCAGCACCTCTGCTTTCTCCTTATCAGTTTCTGCTCTATTCCTACCATCCAATTCTCCTATCAGTTCTGGGATACCTACTCTTCTTGTTAACTTTTCCTGAATGTACTTCCAGAATATTTTTGGATTATCCTTCACGTTTTTTGCAATCTCCCTCTCCTTCACCCCCCTCCTTGTCTCCCACCTTATTTTATTGTTTATTTGTCTACGTTCCAATTCCACTTCTTTAGCTTCTATACTAGACCCCCTGTTCTTTTTTAACACTTTTAGTCTATCCCACAATCGTTTCTTTCTTCTTATCAGTGTCCAAAGCTTTCTTTTCATCGGTAATTCTGGGTTCGTTCTTTTCCTTAATTTTGTTTTATCATTATAGTCCCTTACTGGTACACATTTGGATATAGCATTCTCCAGTTTGATTCTAATCTTCCTCCACATTCCTTCAGCGTCTTCACCGTTCAAGTATTCCCCCCAGTCAATGTCCAAACACCTTCTCAGCATCTCATAATCTGCTCTATCATACATATATATTTTTTTAGTGCTTCTATTATCCCTCTCTGTTTTAATATTGCAACTAAAACTTATACAGGCATGGTCACTACGACCTATAGGGCTATCCACATTGACATGTTCTACTATATCCTCCTCATTGCTAAAAATCAAATCAAGTACACTCCCCTGCGTCCCATCTCTATATCTTGTCATCTCTGTAATATGTTGCGTTAAAAAACAATCTCTCACTTTCTCTGTAAACTTGTTTTCCAGGCTACACTGTCCCGCTGGAGTAGTACAATTTGCCCAGTTGATCCTTGGCAAATTGAAATCTCCAATCAAGATCTTATATTTGTTCTCTCTATTATCTATTTCCTCCATTGCTTTCAGTAGGTTATCATCCTCTTCCCTACTATTATTGGGGCTTCTATATATAGAGGCAATTAGAATTGACCCTCTTGCACATTTTACTTCAATACACAAATACTCACAATACTGCTGTCTCATATTCACCTCATTTACCTTGAGCTCTTTTCTTACATAAATAAACAGTCCTCTTCCATCCTCTGCTCTAATAGCCTTCCTCTCATACAACTCAAAACCCTCCAAACTATACTCCACCAGTTCCCTTTCAATTCTAGCATTTTTTGGTCTTACTGCCTGTAAGGCTATGACATCAGGTTTTTCCTCTTCATCCTGCAACCTACATATCAGTTCTCTTTTCTTGTCCTGGGTAAACACATCAACATTGCTAAACATAATCCTTAATCTTTCTACCATTCCTTCAGCAGCTACATCATCCCGCTCTCCTGTCCGTGCCCTACTCCCCCCCTCACACTACCGGTACTGTGTCTGCAGCTTCTTCTTCTCCTGTCTCTCCCCGAGACGCTTCCACCCTGCTCTCCACCTCTGCCACAACTTCTATCACATTCTCTTCCCTCCCAGATCTCCTTCTCCCTTCTATTCGTATAAACCACTTCTTCAATTTCCCGTCCCTCACTCTCCAGAAAAACTTCTTCTTATCCTCCTCACCCAACTTTCCATTTTCCTCATCAGCCTTTTCCTGTAGTTCCTTTATTTTTTGTCTTTGTTCTATGCTCAAATCCTTCTTTAATCTTATATGTTTCAGTTCTTCATTTGTGTTTAGTCTCCAACTAAAATTTGTCACCGTCTCTGCCACTGCCCTGGTTTTAAACTGTACCCTTATAGGTCTCATCTGCCCCCTTCTATATCTACTTATCCTACTGACTTCCTCCACCTGCCCATCCCATCCACATCCATCTACATCAACAGCTTTCATGACCTCCTTCACTTTCTCATTATCTCTCACTTTTCTCACTCCATTATAATTCATATGAGCCTCTATATCTCCATGCATGATCACACCTCTATCCCTGTCCATGGCCTCCCTCACGACACTCTCATTGTTCTTCATGACTCCTATGACTGCACTCTCAATTTTTTTTTTGTCTTGTTCATTTCCTCCTTTTGTTCTTTCACAATTTCCTCCAAATCCTTAACTTTCTGTTCACCTACCACCGTCCATGCAGCTGACTCCTTCACTTCCTTGAATCGTCCTTCGTATTCCTTCAGCTGCTCCTTTAACCCTCCCGCCCCGGCTACGCATTACATAAATATTCCCCGAAATCCGGGTGTTTTGGCCGAAAAACGTCTAGGCTAGGCTACCGTATCATTGTTATGCTGACTGCTTCCCGCATTCCCGCACATCCCCAAGCGTAGCTGTGTTATTACCTGTAGAATGGCATTAAGTAGAGCTCTCTAAGTCAAGTGCTTGATTTGTGATGATGATTTCATTGGAGATAACTTTATGGCCAAAACAGCCACTTTACACTACTTTTCGATACTTAACAACAACATACAGGCACACACGAACAAGCGACGCTCTCCTTCTTGTGGCCGGAGATGCGAGGCGTCGGTCCAGCCGGCTGTTGTTTACATGCGTCGGACCGACGCCTCGCACACGAAGCTCACAGGCTTTCAAGCAATGGTACAATGTTGTACCACCCGGGTTCCTGGGGGCAAAACATAATGGTACACACGTGTACCACCCGGCGTTGAAGGGTTAATGCCACATTCTCTGCTCCCAATTCCTCTACCTTTTTTAGTACCATCTCTAGGTTGTTATTAACTTCCGAAATAGGCCTACATTCGCTTCCTTCACTAAGCCTATTCCCTGCCCCACCCGACGCACCACATAGTTCGCACAACACCTTGATTTTCTCACCAATGTCCCCCTTCCACTTCTCCGTATCACTCTTCCACTTTCCAAATCCTTCACAACATTAATAATCTCTTCTACCTTCTTATCTGTGCTCCTAAACCCACGAAACCATCCTAACCTTTCTTCCGTCTCCGAAATTCCCGCCGTTCCGTCCGCCATGTTTGTTTACAATCACTACAACTCCAGCTGACCAGTTGATTACACTACTCTTCTCACAATATATATCACCCCTCCACCACACCAATTTATCTTCAAAACACTTCACTAGTCCTTCCTCTCCTCGCTCGCTCAGTATGTATTCGAAATTCTGTTATAATTAATCGTGCCCATGATAATATGCCGGAGCCTCAAAAAATGCGTCCGCCTCCCACCATCGCCTCGACCGTACGCTTACGTAGCCTAGCCTCTAACCTAGTAAGTGAAAGTGACACAAAATGTATAACAAGTAATAATAACTCAATAATAACAGTGAGAGTGACAATAATTCATAACAAGAAGAGTAATAACAGTGAAAGTGACACAATAATATTACAATAAAAGTGAAAGTGACACAATAATATTACAATAACAGTGAAATATGTTATATAAAGTTTCATATACAGTAACTCAAATAATGGTTGAACAAGTAATAAATGACAATAATATCACATTACCTGTATCTCCATAAAAACATAATATCGTGTACCGGTACAAAAGCCACCGAAGCGACGAGTGACTTAGTGCGTGCTAGCCAGGGTCGCAGTTCGGACGCAGGCGAAAATATGCGGGAAATTACCTCCATTCCCATCATCATATCTCGGCAACCACTTGTCGTAGCGATTTCAACTCAATGCCATTCTACAGACGAAGGTTGGTTCTACACTATGCAATTTAGTTGACTACTCTAGGTGGTCTCAATCAGTAGATATCGAATTATGAAGATAGCCATTTTTCAGGAATACCCCCGGACACGACGATCGCCTCATATGAGGGCCCCCGGATCCTGAGGGTTAATTCATACTGGTTGTTGTTGTTCCCTAAGCTGCCTGGCCGAACAGCCCCGAGTCCCTGAGGAAGGCCATGGCCACGATCGGGCTTTCCCACAGAGCTCTCATTGAGTGTAGATTATGTTGTTGGCGTAAGTGGTTGTGTGAAATGCAGTCTTCTATGATGTGTTTAATGGTATGGGGTGCTGTGTTACATCCCGGGCAGGCATCGACAACGGAGTCATCCAGTCTCTTCTGATAGCTCAGGAGAGCTGGATGGTGTCCGTATCTCAGCCTGGCCAGGTGGACTCTGTCCTCGCGAGGGAGGGAGGATTCGGAAGGATGGATTTCGGGAGGTCGTGCATGCAGCTGCGTGTTGTCTGTGAGTGAGTGGATGGATTGGCGAGAGATATGAGTATGGATGTGCTTCTGGAAGTTGGTTCGGGGTGGGCAGGGAGGGAGAGAGGACAATAATTGTGTGTGATACCGTGTGCTGGGTGTTGTTTTGATATTTCTTGGTGTCTGTGGGTGTGTTGCCATGTAGTTTAGTGGGTGGTCTTGGTTCGTGGAGGCTGCTGCCAGGAATTGAGTGCCTCTCATGTCCAGATGGTCCTTGACTTTGAGGATTTTGGTTTCTTGATGTAGGTGATCTGTGGGTGCAGTAGCTGTGCAGCCTGTAATGATCTTCAGGGCTTTGTTTTGAATAGTCTGTAAGGTCTTATGATGTGTTTCAGCTAGGTTAGAAGCCCAGGCTGGGCTTGCGTATTCCATCACTGATCTTATGTATTGTTTATATACTGTGGTGGTAGTTTCTTTGTTGTGTCCAAATTTTGTGTGAGCAAGTGACCTGAGGGCATTAAGTCTGGGTGTCAGTTTCTTTTTAATGTTTGTGGTGTGCTGTTTGAATGTCATATGAGTATCATATGTTACTCCTAGGATTTTGGGTGTGTGTGTATGTGTTAGGGGGGTGTCCAAATCCACCGCAACCCTGCTCACAAGCTGGACAGGTGAATTCATACTGGTTGTGAGTTATGCTTCATACAAATGGTTAAATAAAATGCCATAGCCATGTCCAATAGCTGTCGCTTGTCTAGGGGCACTCCCTCGCTCTCTTTTCTGTTTATCCACACACACAAGTTCCATTTTAATAACTCGGCGCGTTTACGGCTATCGAGTTTACTTGAACCGTAGGCTTGGATGGATTTCAGAATTTCATCTTTATTTTTCCATATCGACCTCACTGTTGACTCCCCAAGCCCCAGCTCACGTCCTATAGCAGTTTCCTTGCCCCTGCTGTTTTTTCCATATCACATATTTTTCACGTCAAAAGAAATTTACTTCTGCTTCCCCGAGTGTCGGCCTGGCATTGTGGCTGAGGATCAAGAGGGTGCTCTCACTTAATTCGGATATAGATCCGGGGCAAAAAAATTGCATTGATTGAACATTTTGTGTGTAATATTTTTCATTGCTTGCACTAATCACACTATTTGAACTCGCTTTATACGAGACCTGACTGTACTGTAAGAGAATCGCTGACAGATGCGGATAATTATACAGGCGTATGTAAAATTAATGAATTAGTGTTAAAATTGGTTGCTAAGAATATTCTATTCATATGAAGTACAGTAAACTTCCGTTAATCCGAAGGGCAGCGGACCGGCCCTCGTTCGGATTAGTGGATTTTTCGGATTATCGGACTTTACCCCTATGAACCTGTGTATTAATGGCCTGACGAAAACATTGAGGCATTAGGCCACCCAAATGACACAATGGTGCACACATATCATATGTTCATGAAATCACTTCAAAAGTTTACCATTGTCATTGTAGCCTATTACCTACTTCAAAACATTCAGATTAATGGTCAAAGGAATCTGCTGATATAAACGTAAACACCACATGTCCGCATCGTCTACTAGCGAGTTTGTCTTGCTCTTGAAAGCACCCTTGGGACGCTCCGATCACTGAACTATAAATAGTAGCGTATCGGAGCGTCCAAAGGTGCGTTTTCAAGCGCAAGACTGAATGCGCTTGCAGACGATGCGGTGCAAGCCAGTAGCGCATCGGAGCGTCCCAAGGATACGTTCAAGAGCAAAACAAACTCTCTAGCAGACGATGTGGTGTTTACGTTTATATCAGTAGCTTCCTTTGACCATTAATCTGAATGTTTTGAAGTAGGTAATAGGCTACAATGACAATGGTAAACTTTTAAAGTGAATTCATGAACATATGATATGTGTGTGCTCCATTATGTGTCATTGGAGTGGACTAATGCCTCAAAAAGGGGACTTTGGGACTTATTGAAATTCGGACTATCGGGTGAATTCGGATTTGGCCTAATTTTCAAAAATTCGGACTATCGGGAGATTCGAATCATCGGTCGTCGGATTAAAGGACTTTTACTGTACTTCATGTATTTACATTAAGAAGTGTCATATTGGTATTTTAATATAATTAACAAGGTTTTCCTACCTTAATTAATTCTGAACCTAAAGTTTAATATATTATTTATAGATGGTAATCAAATCATGGTTTAGCTTTATCATGGTTCAATATTTTAGGTATTCATTTTAAGTTAATTTTCTATAAAAATAATTATAGATATATATATGTATGTATATATTCAGGCACATACCCCATTGCTGGGGGTGGCCGACATGAGACAGAGCTGAGCATATTAGATTGGAGACTGAAATATTTAAATAATATTTTGCTGTAATATTCCAAATCTGCCAGTCAATCAGAGCCGAGCTCCTTAAAAAAATGGCCAGTCTCTTACTTACTCTATGATCTCTAGCTCCCACATGCCTATTAAGGTCACCACCTAATACAGTAGTATCATTCTCAGAGAGGCCCAAAATGACACTACTGTAACCAGGTTGTTACAGAAGACCTCTTTCTTCTCTGCTCAAGCCAACATGTGGGGTATATATGTGCTATCATATTCAACATTCTTTCTTCACCAACTTTCAGTTTCAATACAATCAATTTTCCATTTACTCTCTTTATCTGAAGCACACTTACTCCTCGGATACCAGGACACCCACTCTTCCTTTCGCTTTTCCAGACTCATCTCCCTTGCAATAGATCCTGTATCTCTTGCTTTATCCAACTATCCACTGCGCACTACACCCCTTCCATTGGGTTTCCTGGGCATATGCTCTAAATATATATACAGTACTGAACAAGAATGGGAAAATCACACACCCTTGCTTCAACCCAACATTCAGATCAAAGAACTCGCTCTGTTCATGCTCTACATGCACTTCTGCCCTTGCAGCCTTGTACATGTTCTTCACCGCTTCTAGCAACTTACATACTACAGTACCGGTACTGTACTCCATATATCTTCAGTACTTTCCACAAACCTTGTGTATTAACTGTCATAGGATTTCTCCAAGTCCATAAAGGAAGCATACAACTTCCATCTCTTTTCCAGATATTTCTCAAGAAGATCTGGTCTACACAGCCGCTTCCCCACACCTGTGGACTGCTATTGTTGTATGTGCGGTAACTGTTCTATATTGTCCAATGAAAATTAATCCTGAATTAATAGATTATACCCTGCTTATTCATTATATATTTTTCATTCTAGGAAAATATGTGAAGCCAAGGCAATTCTACAGTCAGGGCAAGGTCATGGTACTCTAATAAACAATCTGAAAAATATTAATAACCACGCAAAGAATATCATCCAAGATGCATCAAAGGGACGTGACCAAGTGTACCTTATTGCGTGTTATGGTGTTGGTTCTCCCTCTAGTAGCAGGATAGCAAGGTACCAGACAGCCTTGTTGCTCATCCTACGAGACCATTTCAATGTTAAAGTGGAAGTTTATGATCCAGTCTTCACCAGTGTGGATACTAGAGTTCTGACAGATCTTGGACTGATTGTTCTCACGGATAATGAAGAAGGAAAGAGAACAGTGAATGAGGTAACAATTTTTTATATGCCTCATTGCCCTAAGGAACTGTACAATAATTTGTTGTGGGCTAACTGGGATCCTTATGCTCTAGCACAATGTGTTGTGATTGGAAATAGTTTCAACTCCATTGTACTTAACACTCCAACAAGAATTTTAAAGTCTAGTTACCAGTTCATATGTGAAGCACAAACTATGTGCAAGGAATACCCTCTAAAATCACTGGTGAAGTTTGATGACATATTTAATGACTTAAGCATTCACCTATTCTTAACAAGCAGCTCATGTAATACTTGGCAAAAAGGGAATGAGCCTATATATAATGACGCAGGAGAGCTAGTATCAGCAGCAGAAGTATCTTGATAAGAATATTCTTTTAGCTGAAGAGAAAATATCGAAAATATGTATGTTATAAAGAAAGCTGCTTCTTTATTCTCAATGCTTGCGATGATGTGTTTGGGATTATCAGAAGGTATTTGTGACAGAGGTTTCTACAAAATTGGGCCAATGTCAGAATGTCAGCCAATACTTTCCTGTGAGGGTATGAGGGACTTGGAGATCGGTGACTTGGTTGGGTTTGGCGCTGTCAAACATGTCTATCTGTCAACTTTGCACAGTACCTCCATAGCATTAGTTTTCATCAATAACAGAATGTTTATACCTGATTTTTTGCATGGTTTGGATATGCTTCGACAGTTAGGGCCAAGTGAATATGTTGTTCAGTTGATTGGCTTTTGTTTAGAAGCTAATGTGTATATAACCGAGTACCATAGTTTAGGTAATGCTCTTAACTTCCATAATATTTTCCCGTATTTTACATTAGATGAAAAGTTCAAATTTTGTATGAATTATGTGAGGATTATCAAATACTTACATAACAGTCCATTAGGCACTAGAGTCATGTGTGATTCAAGCTCGCTCAATAAAACTTTAGAACAATACTTAGTAACCTCCTCTCAAAATTTAGTTGCTAATGACTTAGATGCCCTACCAGAAGTTGGGCCCTTGGGTATTACATGTGGCCACAGTGAACTCGGCGGTGACTTTGTGGCACCAGAGCAGAGATGGCCGCACAGAGAAAAGTTCAGTGAAGAGAGATTGAAGCCTTACAGTGAAAAGGTGGACATTTGGAAGATCCCGGCAGTGTGTGATTACTTTCTCGGTCACAGCTGGAATGCAGAAAGATTTAAGCATCTCATCCATCCCATACATGAAAAGTGCCGGGAACAAGACCCTCGCAGCCGACCTTCTGCTAATGAAGTGTTGATGTATTATGAACGTGTGTATGAACAGTACTTAAAAGGAAAGGTTAAAGCTGAGCATGATGAAATATAATTGCTTTTGCTTAATAAGAATTGCCAGTTAATTATTACGGTATACTGTAAGGGAGGTCACCGAGTTGCTGCGGCTGAATTTGTAAAATTTTGAATGCTTTATGTTTGTATTACAGTATTGCATTGTATCTTGTTTTTATGCCTTTTTGCCAATGAATGTTGTAGTTTATGTGGAATTTAATTTACCTCGTGTTTCATTGAAGTTATCTTTGGAGATTTATGCAGTAACTTTAAATTTATATTATACAAATTCTCCTTTACTATTATATTGTCTATCTATCTCTCTATTGCCTGACGCCGTGATCCCCGAAGGGGTGGCCACGAACGAACCGCCCCCATGCACCTCTGTCCCCAGTCAGTCGACGCCCCTCCCCCCAACCAGCACCGCCTTCGTTCATGTACTTCCTCACTCCATCCTTCCACCTCTCATTCGGTCTACCTCTCCCTCTCTGTCCCTCCACCTCGCTCTCGTACACCCTCTTAGTCATTCTCTCGCTTTCCATACGTTCCATATGGCCGAACCATCTCAAGTTGTTCCTTTTCACACTTTCCAGCACATCTACCTCCACACCACACCTCCTTCTTACTTCCTCATTAGTCTGTCTATCCCTCCATGTAACTCCGCACGCACTCCTTAAGTAATTCATTTCCACTGCTCTCACTCTTGGTCTGAGTCTCTCAACCAACGTCCATCCTTCGCTTGCGTAAGTCAGTGTCGGGATTACCATACTGTCATGCAAGGACTTCTTCACTTCCATACTGACCACCCTATTTCTTGTTGTTGTTCCCTAAGCTGCCTGGCCGAACAGCCCCGAGTCCCTGAGGAAGGCCATGGCCACAATCGGGCTTTCCCACAGAGCTCTCATTGAGTGTAGATTGTGTTGTTGGCGTAAGTGGTTGTGTGAAATGCAGTCTTCTATGATGTGTTTAATGGTATGGGATGCTGTGTTACATCCTGGGCAGGCGTCGACAACGGAGTCATCCAGTCTCTTCTGATAGCTCAGGAGAGCTGGATGGTGTCCGCATCTCAGCCTGGCCAGGTGGACTCTGTCCTCGCGAGGAAGGGAGGATTCGGAAGGATGGATTTCGGGAGGTCGTGCATGCAGCTGCGTGTTGTCTGTGAGTGAGTGGATGGATCGGCGAGAGATATGAGTATGGATGTGCTTCTGGAAGTGCGAGAGATATGAGTATGGATGTGCTTCTGGAAGTTGGTTCGGGGTGGGCAGGGAGGGAGAGAGGACAATAATTGTGTGTGATACCGTGTGCTGGGTGTTGTTTTGATATTTCTTGGTGTCTGTGGGTGTGTTGCCATGTAGTTTAGTGGGTGGTCTTGGTTCGTGGAGGCTGCTGCCAGGAATTGAGTGCCTCTCATGTCCAGATGGTCTTTGACTTTGAGGATTTTGGTTTCTTGATGTAGGTGATCTGTGGGTGCAGTAGCTGTGCAGCCTGTAATGATCTTCAGGGCTTTGTTTTGAATAGTCTGTAAGGTCTTATGATGTGTTTCAGCTAGGTTAGAAGCCCAGGCTGGGCTTGCGTATTCCATCACTGATCTTATGTATTGTTTATATACTGTGGTGGTAGTTTCTTTGTTGTGTCCAAATTTTGTGTGAGCAAGTGACCTGAGGGCGTTAAGTCTGGGTGTCAGTTTCTTTTTAATGTTTGTGGTGTGCTGTTTGAATGTCATATGAGTATCATATGTTACTCCTAGGATTTTGGGTGTGTGTGTATGTGTTAGGGGTGTGTTGTTTATGGTGAGTTGAGGGATGTATTCGTGTTCTCCTGTCCAGCTTGTGAGCAGGGTTGCGGTGGATTTGGCTGGGGCTAGATTAAGTCTGTTTGTAGTGCACCAGCCATGTGTGTTGAGATAGGGTTGAAGGAGATCTGTTGCTCTTTTTGGGTCATGGTGTGTGCATGTGAGTGTTATGTCATCTGCATAGGAAGCTAAGTTTATTTGGGGCGTATTGGGTGTAGTTATATCGTGCATGTACAGATTGAAGAGTGCGGGCGATAGGACGGATCCTTGTGGGACTCCGTTTGGAAAGTTTCTGATTTTAGATGACTGACCGGCAAAAGATACGTGTGCACATCTGCCTGCTAGGAAGTTGGCCAGCCACCTTTTTGTGTTGTGCATGTTTGTGTTGTAGATTTTGTTTGTTAGGTTGTGGCGGGGGATGGCATCGAAGGCTTTACTAATGTCGAGTGTGGCTAATAGTGATCTGTGTGGTGGTCTAGCTGAGTTGATGCCGTCAAAAGCTCTTTGTGTAAGGTCTGTGAGAAGAGTGTTTGTGGAGTGCAGTGGAGTGCATTTCTTGTTACTGCTTTTAGCATTCCTACAACCCTCTTCCCCTGTTGTACCCTCTCCCGCACTTCTTCATCCATAGTCCCATCTTTACTCAACACACTGCCCAGATACTTAAAAGAGTTGACGATCTCCATAGCCTGACCGTTCAGCTTCACCTCACACTCTGTGACTTCACCCCTTTCGAAGACCATAACCTTGCTCTTCCCCGCATTTACCTTCAAATTCCGTTTTTTGCACACTGTTCCAAACTCATTTACCAGACCCTGCAACTCCCATTCATTATCACTCATCAGAACTGTATCATCCGCAAACAGCAGTATAGGTAGCTTCCACTCAATTCCCTCCCTTTTCAGCGATACACCAACATCCACTGCTCTTGATAGTATTTCTTTCATGACTCCATCCATATATACAGTAAACAACCACGGGGACATCACACACCCCTGTTTCAAACCAACATTCAGGTCAAAGAACTCGCTCTGCTCACTCTCCACACGTACTGCCGCCTTTGCACCCTCATACATGCTCTTCACTGTCAGACGCCTTACTCCCCTTAATGGGGGTGGCCATACACAAAATGCCCCCAAGCAAACCTATCCCCTGTAAGAGGGACAACCCATGCCAGTTTACTGAAGGACTTACAAGATTGACCACTCAATTTAGGGTCCGTCTGACTCCGAGGCCTTTTATGTATTTTTTAGCACAATTTTTCTACAGTGGTGTGCGGCTAATCCATCCACTAACCTGCTTCACCCTAAGATAGCAGTACTGATTTGTATAAGGTTTACTCCCCTAGACAGGTTGCCGACCAAGGCTGACGAGTCCCATCCACCCGGATTTTTATAAGGTTATCTCCCCTAGATGAGTTGCCCTCTACTCCGTATATTCTAAGTACTTTCCACAAACCTTCTCTATCCACTCTGTCATAGGCCTTCTCCAAGTCCATTAAGGCAACATACACCTTTTGTTTCTTCTCCAGATATTTCTCCACAACACAATTCAGGGTAAAAATCTGATCTACACATCCTCTTCCCTTCCTAAAACCTCCCTGCTCGTCGCCTATCCATTTCTCCGTTCTCACTCTCACTCTTTCAATCACTACCCTACTGTATACCTTCCCTACTACGCTTAGAAGACATATTCCTCGGTGGTTACCACACACTCCTCTTTCCCCTTTGCCCTTATATAGGGGGACTATTATGCCAGTCTTCCAGTCATCGGGTGCACTCCCCTTTTCCCATGCTAGTTTGCACATTTTCCATACCCATTCTATCACTATCTCACCACCATACCTCAACATTTCCCCACACACTCCATCTGTTCCTGGTGCTTTCCCCAACTTCACTCTTTTCATGGCTTCCCACACTTCTGACCTCCTGATCCCCACGTCCTCCTCCACTACTTCTCTTCTTCTCCCTCCCATACCATATCCAGCTATGTTTGCTGGCTCTTCATTCCTTACATTTAGCAACTCATTGAAGTACTCCATCTTTCGACTCTCTCTTGCTTCTCGGCTAGCATTCTCCCATTCTTATCTTTCACACCCTTACTGTTTCCCTTGCTACCTTCCCTAACTTTCTTGACTTCTTTCCAGAACAGTTTCTTACTCTCCCTCCATTTTACACTCAGATTCCTTCCAAATTCCTCATCTACTCTTCTCTTACTTTCCTTCACTACTCTCTTCACCACCCTCTTACTGTCCACGTACCTCGCTCGTTTCTGTCTCTCGAAATCTTCATTCCCTCTACTACCCAACCACTCTCTATATGCTTTCTTCTTTTCTTCCACAGCTATTCTTACCTCTTCTGTCCACCATGCTGTACCTTTCACTCCCCTCCCTCTTCTCCTCACTCCACACACCTCCTCACATGCTGCACAGATCTCATCCTTAAACACCTTGCTCATCTCCTCCACTTCCTCCATAACTTCCAGGTCGAACCCACCTAGTCGTCTTTCCACTGCTCTCCTGTACTCCTCCCTGACTTCTGACTCTCCTCCTCCTGCAACCTCTCCACCCTCCTCACCATTCCACCCTCCTCTCGCCTCCCTCCAGCTCTCCTCACCCACTTCTTTTGTATCCTAACCTTAGCTACCACTACATAATGATCAGACAGACCCCCTCCAATACCCCTATACACCCTAGCATCCATCACAGATTTCTTCATTCGTTCATCCACACATACATAATCAATCAATGACTTTCGTTTCACCACTGTCTTATCCTTCATCGTCAACATCCGTTTCCACGTGTACCTGTGGATCATTCTGTGTCGGAAGAAGGTGTTGGCTATCCACAGCCTCCTCCTCCCCACACATACGTCCACAAGTGCACTACCATTCCCATTCACCTCTGATGGTACCCCCCACCCTCCCACCACTCCCTCAACTTTCCTATCACCCACCTTACCATTCATATCCCCAATCAGAAATATTCTTTCGTTCTTGTCAAACTTCTCCAGGCACGCCTCCACATTCATCCAGAACTCCTCTTTCTTTCTTTCAAGTATATCCTCTGTCGGGGCATACAATCACCCACGTTTGTATTCCTACTTTCATTCTCACCCACACAATCCTTGAACCCACAGACCCATACTCTCTTACACATTCCTTCCATTTGCTACTTACAAACAAACATCCCGGGAATGAGCGTGCAGACTTCCTCGCTAAGCAAGCGTGTCATGGTACACCCTCTACTACTTTGCTGCGTTCGGAGGATATGCTCCCTGTCCTCCGTCGCCATGTTTATGACGCTTGGCGAGTTGAGTGGAGAGCGCAACCATTAACTGGCCACCTTCGCTCCATTAAGGATGACATACACTTGTGGCCCTCTTCAATTAATGGTTCACGTGCAGACCAAACCCTATTAACTAGATTACGTTTAGGCCACACGCGCCTCACACATGGTTACCTGATGTCCACCCCTCGTGGTCCACCACCTGAATGCCAACATTGCCATACATCATTGACTGTTTTTCACTTTCTTTGTATTTGTCCCGTCTATGCATCTGAAAGACGGAGATTCTTGCTGAACACCTCATTACATGGCATCCTCTCTGACTCAGACTCTTTCAATTTCACCCCTATTCGTCACTTCCTGAGAGCGATAAATTTATACAATGACATATAACTGCTGACATATATGTGACTTTAAACTCTGTACCACCTCCTCCACCACTAGCCTTGTGAGGGCCTAGGCCCAGTGGGCTAGTATAAAATAAAAGCATCATCAACAACAAACAAACATGCACCTTCTCTCGCTGTTCCTTCACTCACTCCAGCACACACACCCATTCCACACTCCCACTCTCTCACATGTGAACCTTTCCATTTGGTCTCTGTCATTCCACACTATTATATAGTGTGTGTATAATTTGACAAAGTGAATAGAAAGAAAGTATATATGAGATGGGTGAGCATTTGTAGTTTATTAGAGAGAATATTAAACATGTTGTAGAAGCAATATGGGCACATGGAAATGGCTCAGAATGAAACATGGTGGACCAAAGTTGTTCAGTAGCTTCTAAATGTATGGTCATATATAATGTTTATCTAGATCATTGAAGGAAAATATGATTTGCAGAATGGGAAGTGCCCACTTAAGTTGGCCCAACAGAGCTACTTTCTGCTAATGCTATACCTGTACTTGTACTTGTGGCTAACAATAAGCTCATAAGAGTCAGAACTCCCCTAGTCATTAAAAAAAAAAAAAAAAAAAAAAAAATATATACCTGTATACAGTATATACAGTACAGTGGAGCCCCCATTTTCGCTACACCGGTCTTCGCTGATTCAATTCTCACACCACACACCAAATATTCCCAATTTCAATTCTCGCGCCAAAAGTCTCAATTCTCGCATCGAAATCCCAGCCGAAACCCGAAAAATAGCAAAAATAACGAAAAATTCGACATAAAACTAGAAAACAAACAAAAACAATAATTTTATATTAACATAACGAAAGAATCTGCCAAGTGCTTGCCGTTTAGAGATGAAATCCGAGTGAATCCGATATCCGATCGTCAAATGCACAAGATGCCGCCATCTTTGTATGACGTCATCACTAAGCAGACGCTTGCAGTTTAACTAGTATCTGTGTTGACAAAACAACCGTTTGCAAGCTTTTTTGTGCCTGAACCCCTTATCTCTCGCTTTTATTATAACCTCTAGTACATCTAGTGATAGGGATGGTTGGCCTGGTGGTAGCAATGAAGGAATTTCATGCTCAAAACACAGAGCAAAGACCAGTCCATGTCGGACGAAAGCGATTGAAATGCCTAGCCTAGACGATGTTAGCCTAGGCTAGGCTAAATATGACAATGATTTATAATAAAATCTGTGTGGTAAGTAATCTTCTCATAATACGTATTTATACGTCTTTTCCTCATAATATATATTTATTGGATGTATTTGGGGCGAAATGGGTACTTGAGGGGTGGCTGGACAAATTTAGAACCTAGGCCTAGGCTAGGCCTAACAATTTTCGCATGATAGAAACAATGCCCCAATCTACAGTATTTATGGTTAGAACTGTCATTTAGCCATGTCTACATTATTATTTACAATGCATAAGATTTAGGCCTAGGCTACTTGATGTAGCCTAGACAAAAATCATGTTTTCATAGCCTAACACTGGGAAAAAGTGCGGTAATTGTTTAGATATTGGGCCTTTTTCTAGTTATTAAAAACTTATTCTATGGTGTATTATATGATACAGTATAATGCATAAAATTTAATTTGTGTACAATAAAACATGTTTTCATAGGCAAAAAATAGAAAAAGACGCAAATTTTGGCATGAGCACGGAACCGATTGAATTTTCCCCATAAGAACAGTGCCCCGATCTTGGCTGTTTCAATCCTAGCTCTATTTCTGCGGAACCGATTAGCAGCTAGGATGGGGGCTCCACTGTATATATATATACTGTATATATATATATATATATATATATATATATATATATATATATATATATACAGTATATATATATATATATATATATATATATATATATATATATATATATACAGTAAACTTCCATTAATCCGAAGGGCAGCGGACCGGCCCTCGTTCGGATTAGTGGATTTTTCGGATTATCGGACTTTACCCCTATGAACCTGTGTATGACGAAAACATTGAGGCATTAGGCCACCCAAATGACACAATGGTGCACACACACATATCATATGTTCATGAAATCACTTCAAAAGTTTACCATTGTCATTGTAGCCTATTCCCCGCCAATGGGGAGCCACCTTGTCGTGGTGGCGGGGCTTGAAGCGGGGTCGTTGGTGTCACTCTCTTTAGGGCAGGGATTCAATCGGCGTCGTGGACAAAGTGCCCCCCCGTCGTCATTGGGGTAAGCGGAACCTCCCGGTGACGACGTTTTTCGTGTTCCCATTTTTGTTTTAATTTTGCAGAGGATTTCCTCCCTATTTTAACTAAACTGTGCCGGCTAGGCTCGAGAGCCTTCCCTCGCTGAGTCTGGAGCACTGGCTCCTCTCCGTTTACAGGGGCCGTGGCGGTCTAGCTCACCGCCCGAGGGGGCTGGTCCCGGGAGCGGCGACGTGGTTGCCCGCGTTGATGCCCCTGGGGTCGCCCATCAGTGGGGACCGGTCTCGGTTCCAGGGGTCCGTTTTCCCTTCCTGGTGGGTTTCCTGGCTTCTGTCCGGCTGCCCTCCATTACGCACAGATTGGGGATGATTGCAATTAACTTTGCCCTCGGTCCCAGTATAGCGGTTTTGCCTAAGCTTGGCCTTTCTGTGCATTTTGGTGCTATCCCCCCTAGTCTAGGGGGGTAGGGTATGAGGATGAGCCCCCTGGAGACCTGCCCCTGTTTGCGCCACCGGTATAGAGGCTGGGGCTCCCTGACTGACGACGGAGGGTTCTCTGCTGGCCCTTCTGGTATGTTCTTTATTTATTGTTTTGTTTCTATTTTTCTTTTTCTTTTTCTTTCTTTTTTTCCCCTCGGTTATGTTTTTCTTTCTTTTTTGATTTCCGATAAAATGAAAATAGAATAGTAAAAACAACTAGGGTCATCATGGATCAGCCATGCAAACCTCCTCCCCTGGATCCAGCTTTGGCGCCCCCGGTACTTGACCTTTGCATTCCCCTGGACTCTGCATCTGACCTTCCTCTGCCCTCTGAGTCTACGACCTTGGACACCTCCCCTCCGAGTTGTTCCGAGTCTGATGCTCTCTCACGCTCTGATACTAAATTACCTGCTTCTACGACTAAGGATTCCCATCCTCCATCTGTGGACCCTACAATGGCCCCTGTTCATATCGACTCTCCACAGAGCCCAACTACACCTGCCGCTCATGATTTAAATGTCCTCCCCTCTCCCAAGATAAGAGAGACCCTCCTTGTGTTGAGTCTCCTGTTCAAACCATAGACCTTGGCGTGCCGGGTTCTCTTGACACGCCCTGCTCCTCAGCACTACCCGTTAACCGACTTACAGTTTCCACTGACCACCTGCAGAGTGACACCAGTGTTGGTGACCCTTCACCTCCCATCGACACTATTTCTCCACCATTTCAGCCAATTGTTAGTTCAGCCACTACTTCCACCTCACTCGTTGCAACTCTGGAGCCTCACATGCCTCATTCCGGCCCCCAACATCGGCGGAAACCTCGGTGTCAGTTTGTCCCCAATGCCACCCTCCGGCACTTCGATTCAATTTTTGGCGATGATGACTGGCCGCGTTTCCTCGTCATACGACCGGCTTCCTACATCTCGGGGGCTAAGTTAGAGAACCTCCTCCTCTCGGCGCATGCAACTTCGGACTTATCGTTCCGTGAGACTGGTAATAATGATTGGATTGTGGAAACCACTACTCGTGCCCAATCTGAGACATACCTATCTCTTACTACCTTAGACGATATCCCTGTTACTGTCACGAAACATAACGACCTCAATTACATCCTCGGTACTGTTGTTCTACCCTCAAATTATGACCATGACGGACTTCCTGATAAGTCGACCCTCCTGTCGTCGTTGCGCTTGCGTTATCCAAATGTGCACGACGTTGATTTGTATAGTATCCCAAACAAATCAACTCCTTCTCATCCTCTCCGCATAGCTCGCATTAAGTTTAGTGGACGTTCCCTCCCACGAAACGTCAGGATCGAAGGACAAAGGCGTGAAGTACGACCTTATGTCCCCAAACCGTTACAATGTACAAACTGTTCCACCTTTGGTCACTCAGCTGGTAGGTGTAAGAAGGTTCGGGTGTGTGCCTTCTGTAGCTCCGTCAAACATGCTACCCGTTGGAATTGTGGCACTCCAAAGTGTGTTAACTGTGGCCTTGAACACCATGCTCGCTCAAAGCAATGTGTGTTCTACATGTACAATGCTGAGTTAAAGCTTCTCATTAGTCGGTCATGCATGTCTGTCAGAGAAGCTAAGCAAGAACTGAGAGTAAGAGATGTTAAAGATCCCTCTAGAGATATGACTTACAGTGCTAGACTTCGTGCACCTACAACTGACGTTTCTCCCGGTAGTCGACGACGTGAGGACAGTGATGCTGTGTTGGATTCACCCCTTTCTAGTCCAGCCGCTGTTCCCCTCTCCAACCGATTTCATGCACTGAATACCCCTCCCCCTGTTCATGAAGCCTCCACCCCAAAAGCATCCGCGTCCCCTTCACCAGTAACTGATATTCAATCCTTGCCTCTTGCCCCGGCTCCTTCTACCGATGTTGACGATGTCATGGATTCTACCCCCTCCACCAGTAAACGCCGATCTGATGCTCTACATTCTCCCTCCTCAGATCGTCAATCTCCCTCCGTAAAACGTAAGACCCTCACAGCCCGACCTATGCCTCCCAAACCTCAACGTGTCCCTCCTCGCTCTCGCATCTTCCGCTCTGATATGGGTTCTCTGTCCCAGCCTCCCTCACTCCACACCCCCTCTACGCCTGCGTCCCCCCCGCCTACTCGTCCTCGACCTCACGCACCTATCAATGTTAGCGCCTCGGGCTCCCATGCACCCCACTGCGGCTGTCATGACTGCTTTGTGTGTGAGTATCGCCGGACGCCTACCCGCACTAAATCCACTGTTGCTGCGTTGATACGCTCCTTTCTCCGTGACCGACGTTTACCAACCCCTGATAACACCGCCTCTCATAACTCTTCGTGCTTATGCGCTTTTCACTTAAAGTCACGTTCAGATCTTTCACACTCCAAGATAACTACTATCCTCCATGACCTGTCCTCTAATGTGTCCCCCCACCGTCCACGTCGAAACTCCCTGCCTTCTCATGACCCTCCCCCCAGACCCGTTCCTCTTCATCTCCAACAGCCGAACAGTGCTGTTAATTTACGTAACCTGACGTCTCTCACTTAACCTGTTCAATCCCTATATACTACAATGGAATTGTAATGGTCTCTCATTTAGAGTCCATCTAGGTGAGATCCAGCGTTTACTCCGTGTCTATAATCCAATGTGTATTTGTTTACAACACATTGGAAATTATGATAAATCCATCACCAACTACCACCTTGCGTGCTGTTCTCTATCCCCTGATGGAGAATATGGCACAGCAATTTATGTCCATCATCGAGTAACTTTTGACTTGTTTCCCATTCGTACAAGTTTCCTACAGCACTCTATCCTTACTCTTCATATCCCCGATGGTGACTCTGTTACCATTTGCAATATCTATAACCAACCTGCTTACAATTATGACCTTTCCTTGCTTTCTCAGTTTTTCTCTACACTACCCTCTCCCATCTTACTGTTGGGTGACTTTAATGCCCATAGCCCTATATGGGACCCTACTTCCTCCAATCCTGATACAGCCGGTTCGCAGATTGAACATTTGCTTCTGAACTGTGACCTTTGCTGCCTTAATGAGGCCGACTCACACACTTACTTTTCTGCTTCCCATCATACTTATTCCTCTGTTGATGTCACCCTGTGCTCCACAGCAATTGTTGATAAGTTCGAGTGGCGGGTCTGTGTTGATACGTTCTCAAGCGATCACTTTCCTGTCATCCTGTCTTACTTGCAATTCCGTCCATGTCCTTCGCTCCCTCGCTATAACTTCCACAAAGCTGACTGGGACACATATGTCCTCCACACCAGACAAATCCCACCTTTTAATCCCTTAAGGGATCCTGATGAAACGCATTCATTCCTCGTTAATTTTTTTACTAATGCAGCTACTAAGTCTATACCCAAGCCGACTTCTTCCCCCCTACGTCGTCGAGTCCCCTGGTGGGACAGCACCTTATCCACTCTTGCTAAAAGTAAACATGAATTAGGCCGCCGCCTCGATAGTCTCAATAAACGTTACAATTCTTTATGTTCACGCTTCCTTTACGTGATGATCTTCTATGCCATTCCATCTCGTTATTGATGGATATATGTGCCATCAAACCTCACTACAATCGACTATCAGCTAAATTCCGTCGAGAAGTCATCCGTAGTAGATCCGAATCCTGGAAAACTTATGTCTCCACCATTTCCCCGTCTACCCCGATATCATGCGTTTGGCATAAATTCAGGAATATTAACAGCCTTCACATTGCCCCTCCGCGCCATGCTTTAGTACACGGTGGCCGTACTGTTCACGATCCCCTTGAGATATCGAACCTCTTGGGTCAACATCTTGCCCATGTCAGCAGTAATGAGAGATTAGACGATAATTTCCGCCGCCATAAACTTGAAATGGAGTCGATCCCCCTCAACTTCTCTTCACCAGACACCTTTGATTATAATGCATGCTTTACTATGGATGAATTTGAACATGCACTCTCCAATTGTCCTAACTCCGCTCCTGGCCAAGATAACATAAGTTTTGCCATACTCACTAACTTAGCCCCCCTTGCTAAATCCTACCTCTTGCAATTTTATAATCAGGTGTGGATCTGTCATCAATTTCCTACCTCATGGAAACATGCTATTGTCGTCCCAATTGCAAAACCTGGAAAAGACCCGAGCTTGCCCTCGAGTTATAGACCAATATCCCTCACCAGTTGTCTTTGTAAATTAATGGAGAAATTGGTCAATACTAGACTCACTTGGTTCCTCCGTCAAAACACTATTCTCACTCCGACCCAATTTGGCTCTCAGAAAGATCGATCTACTCTGGACTCGCTTACGTTATTAGAATCTCATATCAAGCGTGGCTTTGAAAGTAAGTCCATCACCGTCGCCGTTTTCTTTGACATCCAGAAGGCATATGATACCACGTGGCGGCGTCCCATCCTGCAACTACTTCATGATAGTGGTCCCCGTGGCCATCTACCTGTTTTTATTTCCAACTTTCTTTCTGATCGAACATTCCAGACTCGAGTGGAGGGAATTCTTTCTAATGTCTTTCCACTCGTCAATGGTGTTCCCCAGGGCAGCGTTCTCAGCAGCAAACTTTTTGCCGCGGCCATAAATAAAGTCATTCAACAATTGCTGCCGGAAGTCCATGGCAGCCTGTACGTTGATGATTTTACCATCTATTGCACTGCCCGTACCCTCAGACATGCTCAACGTATACTCAACATCTCCATCCAACGGGTGATCGCCTGGGCATCTTCAGTTGGCTTTCAGTTTTCGGCTGAGAAAACTAAGGCAATAGTCTTCTATCGAGACAAACGCTGGCTCCGTGGCCAGTCAATATCGCTTCGAATGGGACCCTCTCAGATTTCTTTCTATCCCAGTGTTAAATTCTTAGGCGTAATATTTGACCAACATCTCAACTGGAGAGACCATGTTCAGTATACTAAAGGTAAAGGCCTTCGTGCTCTCAACCTCCTCAGAAAACTATCCCATACCACTTGGGGTGCCAGACGTACCACTATGTTGATGCTCTACAAGGCAGTGGTTCTTTCCATCCTCGACTACGGCTGCCCCATTTATGGGTTTGCCTCTGCTTCCGTTTTGAAGATGTTGGACCCTGTTCATACGCAGGGTATGCGTCTCTGTACTGGAGCTTTCCGTTCCTCCCCAAATGCCTCCGTCTTAGCTGAGAGTGGCGAGCCCCCGCTCTCCCTCCATCGCGATTTAGTTACTATGCGCCGTGCTTTAAAAATTAAACATAGTGACTCTCCCACTAATTCCCTTTTCAGTGATATCTTCATTCCCGATCCGTGTCCATCTTCCCCCTCCTTTCCGATTCGTGCTACAATTCTCCTCAACTCTCTTGACTTTCACATTGCTGTTTCGCCGCCTGTTGTCTCCCCTTCCCCCCTATAGGTTATCTCTCTCCCCAATGTTTGCACTCACCTCTCCTTCCTCTCTAAGAGATATCCTTTTGTCCCTAGCCATCACTGCCAACACGCACTCGAACACATACGTCGTAAAGGCCCCCATTTTGCCATCTTCACTGACGGATCTAAGACTGACTCTGGGGTGGGCCTCGCTGCTGTGTCCTCTACTAAGCTCCTTCAGTTTTCTCTCCCACCCCAAGCCTCTATCTTTACTGCTGAACTTTTAGCTATCCAATCTGCTATTGACATTATACGTGACACCCCTCAACAACCCTTTATAATTTACAGTGACTCTCGTAGTGCCCTCGAAGCGCTCCGTGCTTATTCGTCCTCCCACGTAATAGTTTTAGCCATAAAACACGCTCTCCACGAGATGAGCCTACGTGGATTCCAGGTCCAGTTATGTTGGATTCCTGCTCACATCGGTGTCCGTGGCAATGAAGACGCCGATGCTGCGGCTAAGAATGCTATTTTAATGATCCCTCGCCAGCCCCACCTTCCGTTAGGTGATTGGCTGTCCTTACTCAAGCCTTCTATTCTTTGCACGTGGCAATCTCATTGGGATGCTCTACCCTGCAATAATAAACTCCGTGCAATCAAACCTTCTGTCCGTCCTTGGCCCTCGTCTTCCAGGTCTCACAGGTGTGAGGAAGTTTTACTAACTAGACTTAGGATAGGCCATTCCCGGCTGACTCACGGTTATTTGATGTCCACTCCCCGCACTCCGCCCCCTACCTGCTCCTCCTGTCATTCCCCTCTAACTGTTCGCCACGTCTTTGACTGCCCAGACACTGCTCGTCTGCGTATGGTTTGTTTTGGTACTAAATCATTCACTGACCTTTTATCCGATTCTCCGTCATTTTCCTTCCCCCCTATCGTCCGTTTTTTGCGTCGCCTTAAGCTCCTTTCAGTAATCTGATTCAATCCTTCGGGCCAGACCTATGAGAGTTCCGTATGGAGCTCAGTGGTCTGGTTAATCTGCTCTACATAACTAACTATTGTAGCCTATTACCTACTTCAAAACATTCAGATTAATGGTCAAAGGAATCTGCTGATATAAACGTACACCATATGTCCGCATCGTCTTCTTCTTCTTCTTCCGTCTACTAGCGAGTTTGTCTTGCTCTTGAAGATCAGATCAGATGTGGTTCGGGAAGTAATGCCTTAACAACGGCACTTCCCTGAGAGGTTCTTGTAATTTTCCTTTTGTGATTTTCCTTTTGTGACGTGCTCTGTTATATTATATTGTATTGAAAGCACCCTTGTCTTGTTGTCTTGAAAGCACCCTTGGGATGCTCCGATCACTGAACTATAAATAGTAGCGTATCAGAACGTCCAAAGGTGCGTTTTCAAGCTCAAGAAAGGTGCGTTTTCAAGCTCAAGACTGAATGCGCTTGCAGAAAATGCAGTGCAAGCTAGTAGCGCATCGGAGCGTCCCAAGGATGCGTTCAAGAGCAAAACAAACTCTCTAGCAGACGATGTGGTGTTTACGTTTATATCAGTAGCTTCCTTTGACCATTAATCTGAATGTTTTGAAGTAGGTAAATAGGCTACAATGACAATGGTAAACTTTTAAAGTGAATTCATGAACATATGATATGTGTGTGCTCCATTATGTGTCATTTGAGTGGACTAATGCCTCAAAAAGGGGACTTTGGGACTTCTTGAAATTCGGACCATCGGGTGAATTCGGATTTGGCCTCAAATTGAAAAATTCGGACTATTGGGAGATTCGAATCATCGGTCGTCGGATTAACGGAAGTTTACTGTATATATACTGTATATATATATATATATATATATATATATATATATATACAGTATATATACAGTAGGGTCTCACATAAAACGAGTTTATGGTCGATAAACGAGGGCGTTTTATGTGAATTCGCTTTATGTGAACACAGCATTTTGGTGGCGCAATATCGTCAATGTTCACTGTAAGCGAAAATTTTCGTACAAAGCGAACGATATTTCGTACGTTTTGTACGATATTTCGGCGTTTTATATGAAAGCGTACGATATTTTGTACGTTTTGTACGATATTTCGGCGCTCTATATGAAAACTCCTTGTATTTGCCCCACTTTGGCGGCGGACTCGTTTTATGTGATCACATTCGTTCTGATCGAAAATTAAATATTAATATTTTAGGTCGGTCGTTTTAATCGAGACTCGTTTTATGCGAACACGTTTTATGCGGGACCCTACTGTATATATATATATATATATATATATACAGTATATATATATATATATATATATATATATATATATATATATATATTAAACCCCCGATATTTCGGACTCCTTTTACTCGGAAACCCGTACTTCTCAGAATGGCATCGGTCTCTCGGAGATGTCCCTGTATATCTCGGCAATTTCCGAGTTGGACGGGATTTGTGTCCGGTTGACAGTGTTCTCTCACTCGGTTTTAAGTGGTTTTAGGATGAATTGAAGCCTGTGCCTTTTAATTATTGTGTTATATTAATTACTATGTACAGTACTGTCTCTGAAAACATAATAATGTTCGTATTTGTCATATATACAGTCAGGACCCCCAATTCGCGAGAATAGGGGTGACAGGAGGCATCGCGTATTGTGAATTCGGGTATTGTGGAACTAACTTTAAATGGGAATAATTAGATTGGGTGACATCTCTCAATTATGGCCTATTTTCGAAATTTTTGGCCCTATTTTCGACATTTTTGGCTCTACAGTACAGTCTATATCTTATATATAAGAAGAACAATGAATAAAAATATGAAACTATCCTTAAAATTAGTAGTAGATAGGCTAGGACTAGGACTAGGACCGTAGGACTTCACGATTTTCTCAAACTTCTCCCTCCCTAACCAAATCGTACGAACAGTTTACTCTGACAAGCCTATTGCACAGTTTCCTTCTCCTCTTTTCTTGCGAAACAACAATTCCACCTTCATTTTGTGTGTTATCTTCTTATATTGGCGTGGCATGGCGAAAAAAGTGGCAGGCACTACAAACGTTTGGTCACTCCGCACGGCTATGAGCGCTTGAGCGGGACTGTGGGAGGGAGGGAGGGAGGGTAAGCGGGAGGGAAGGCAGGCGTATGCCCGTCTTCTTCTTTTTTCAGAGCTACTCCTGGGCCTCGCGAAACGTAGACGTGCTCGGGTATCAAGCGGGAATAGCGGATTTGGCCCCTTCTTAGCTCTCGATTCGTGTATTGTGGTACCACCTCGCATAATTAATGCTTAATTAATTAATGTTATTTTCGAGGGGTAACTCGTGTATTAGGGTTTTCGCGAATTGTGGAACCGTGTATTGGGGGTCCTGACTGTATATATATACCACAGGCCGTAGCTCGATTGGTAGAGCGTTCGCCTGCTAACCGTGAGGTTGACGGTTCGAGCCTCGGGCCAGCCAGTACAGTGGAGCACCCATCCTAGCTGCTAATCGGTTCCGCAGAAATAGAGCTAGGATTGAAACAGCCAAGATCGGGGCACTGTTCTTATGGGGAAAATTGAATCGGTTCCGTGCTCATGCCAAAATTTGCGTCTTTTTCTATTTTTTGCCTATGAAAACATGTTTTATTGTACACAAATTAAATTTTATGCATTATACTGTATCATATAATACACCATAGAATAAGTTTTTAATAACTAGACAAAAAAAGGCCCAATATCTAAACAATTACCGCACTTTTTCCCAGTGTTAGGCTATGAAAACATGTTTTTGTCTAGGCTACATCAAGTAGCCTAGGCCTAAATCTTATGCATTGTAAATAATAATGTAGACATGGCTAAATGACAGTCCTAACCATAAATACTGTAGATTGGGGCATTGTTTCTATCATGCGAAATTTTTTAGGCCTAGCCTAGGCCTAGGTTCTAAATTCGTCCAGCCACCCCTCAAGTACCCATTTCGCCCCAAATACATCCAATAAATACATATTATGAGGAAAAGACGTATAAGTACGTATTATGAGAAGATTACTTACCACACAGATTTTATTATAAATCATTGTCATATTTAGCCTAGCCTAGGCTAACATCGTCTAGGCTAGGCAATTCAATCGCTTTCGTCCGACATGGACTGGTCTTTGCTGTGTTTTGAGCATGAAATTCCTTCATTGCTACCACCAGGCCAACCATCCCTATCACTAGATGTACTAGAGGTTATAATAAACGCGAGAGATAAGGGGTTCAGGCACAAAAAGGCTTGCAAACGGTTGTTTTGTCAACACAGATACTAGCAAAACTGCAAGCGTCTGCTTAGTGATGGCGTCATACAAAGATGGCGGCATCTTGCGCATTTGACGATCGGATCTCGGATTCACTCGGATTTCGTCTCTAAACGGCAAGCTACTGGCAGATTCTTTCGTTATGTTAAAACAAAATTATTGTTTTTGTTTGTTTTCTAGTTTTATGTAGAGTTTTTAGTTATTTTTGCTATTTTTTCGGGTTTCGGCTGGGATTTTGATGCGAGGAATGAGGCTTTTGGCGCGAGAATTGAAAGGGGGAATATTTGGTGTGTGGTGCGAGAATTGAATCAACGAAGACCGGTATAGCGAGGATGGGGGCTCCACTGTATGTTATTGGCAGACGTCAGTGCTGTTGGTGAACAGTGCGGTCTAGCAATCTGTGGCAACTATTCACTAAGTCCCTGATTCATCAGGGCACCCACCCTAGCTTTGCTATTCAGCAGGGAGTGTATGGTGGTAAAAACTGCATCATCATCATCATTTGTCATTAATATGATGAATTTCACATGCAATGATGAAATATAAAGTGTAGCAGTGGTAGGGTGATCTCAGTTTTCTATGGTGGTGCGGACTCCCCCTTCCTATTCGGACATTTTCCCTCTTTGTAGGTGGACATAAGCCGGAATTCAGACATCTCGGAAAATCGGACATTTCGGAAGTGAGCATCCCTCAATTAGTCTGAGATAACGAGGGTTTACTGTGTATATATTATAGGTTTGATTCCCGAAGGGAAGTAGAGAAAACCTAATATTTAGTAGGGCCCCGTAATCATTGACGACTTCGCCTATTAACCCTTGTCTAGCGGGGGTCTGTGGCCGTTTTGGGCCTTTTCAGGCCATTCTGACTGCTATATCAACCATCAGCATGAAAGGAACTGTATTGTGCCAAAAACTAGGCGGAAATCGCTACACAATGACACCACATACAGCTACGTAGCACTCGTGGAGCCCTGACAGTGTTACCTCAAAGATGGAAGTTTAGCTGATTTTGCTACATTGTTCACTTTTCGCTAGCTATTGGTCACACAGTCATCCACCCGTGCGGTGGGGGAACTGGAGTTAGTGTGGGCCGGGAGGCCACAGATGTCGGACGTATGGTTCATTACTGTTCCACCCATTTTCACTCGATCTTCACCCATTTTTAACCCGTTTTCTCCCAGTTTCTTTCACTCGACTTAAGTCGAGCGCCGCTAGTAAAGGGTTAATAATAATAGTCTCCATTCAACATCCTGCGCCAGCATTTTTAATAGTCCGCGCGGAAGTATCATGGAGTACTCGTCATAAGTGCACGCCTAATTCCCTTATGGGATCGTCATTTTGATCGGGTACCCTACAGAAAAAAACTCTGTAAAATAAAAAAAATAAAAAATAACTTAACCCTCTCACCACGGAAGGGCTCTTGAACGCCCATAACAAAGCATATAACAGGTACCCGGAAGGGCTCTTGAACGCCCAGTGGTTGAAAGCCTGTGAGCTTCGTGTGCGAGGCATCGGTCCGACGCATGTAAACAACAGCCGGCTGGACCGACGCCCCGCATCTCCGGCCACAAGAAGGAGAACGTCGCTTGTTCGTGTGTGCCTGTATGTTGTTGTTAAGTATCGAAAAGTAGTGTAAAGTGGCTGTTTTGGCCATAAAGTTATCTCCAATGAAATCATCATCACAACTCAACCAGTTGACTTAAGAGCTCTACTTAACGCCATTCTACAGGTAAATAACACAGCTACGCTTGGGGATGCGCGGGAATGCGGGAAGCAGTCAGATTAACAAATATACGGTAGCCTAGCCTAGACGTTTTTCGGCCAAAACACCCGGGTTTCGGGGAATATATATATATATATAATACATAGCCGGGGCTGGAGGGTTAATATCTGTTATCATATGACTTGCCATATGCGTGGATTTCTCATGTTTTGCTTCCCCAACACCAGGCCCTCTGGCGGCCATCGTCTTCCTTCACTGATATACCAAGAATAAAGTATAGAAATCAACGAATGGGAAGTGGGATGGTCGGGAGGGACAGTGTCGTCAATGATTACGGGGCCCTACTAAATATTAGGTTTTCTCTACTTCCCTTCGGGAATCAAACCTATAATTTAATAGGGCCCCTTCATCATTGACGACTTCGCCTGATTAGCAAGACTGGAGGCGGGACATTCGTACAATATCCTAACCTTAGGGAAGAAGAATCCAAATATTTTTGTTTTTTAAGTTTTATTGTATGCAAACAATATATATAAAAAAGTATAAAAGATTTGCAAGCAGTGCGTGACATTAAGAAACTGCTTGCTCATGGTCAGATGTTACTCTGCAGTAGTTATTCGTTCCATTCTTAAAATTATTTGTACAGTAAATATATTTGTACAATTTGGCAAAACATACATAGTTGCAACTATGCTAGATATCTTCTTAGAATTAACATAAAAAATAATACTGGACTGTAGAACCCGTCCTATCACAGCTCGTGATTCATCACAATCTCCAGGGGCACAGAGGGGATAATGGACTATTCCGCACCCCCCCCCCCTTTTTAACAACAAAACTTATACATAATAGAACATTACCTACTGTACCCGTTGATGTAAAGCTACACAGGTACGCTTTGGTTTATCTAGAGCTACAGACAGGTAGCGTGTTAGGAACGTATGATTGGAAGCCCATAATTGAGTATTAGCAATGTCCTGTACCAAATTTTTTTGAAGAAATCTGAGAGAGACTGCCCACTTCCTGATATCGTGAGCCCTGCCTATCACACTGGGATTACCTTCCCTAATAACGTCCACAAGCAAGGAAGCTAACTTTCGTTTCGTAACACGCTTACCCGCCTGGTTGACCCATAATACACCTGGTTGGCGAGGCTGCGCAGCCCTCATAAACTTTGTGAGTGCTAGCACAGGACATAAACGGTGATGAGTGAGGCCCCTCTTTAAAGCCGGGACGGAAAATTCAGAAAATACATGGTCAGAATGTTCGTACTTAGCTATAAATGTGGGAGACGGCGCGATTTGCACATGATCGTGCAGTCTCCCAAACCTAAGGCAATTAGGTTCGTTGCTCATCGCCGCCAGCTCAGACACCCTGTTTCCGGCCATGAGGAATACAGCCTTTTTCAAAAGTGAATCAAAATCCGGCGCATTATTATATTTGCGCGATTGAAGTACTGATTAGGCTTTGTCAAGTGACCAGGTGGGCATGAGCTGACAGGGTGGTGGACGTAGCTTGAAACACGCCTTCATAAAACCTTTCTCCTCCGCCTGCGGTATGGAAAGGAGATAAAAAAAGGGGGTTCTAATGGCAGACAAATGATATTTTAAATTGGTTACTGAATTTTTTTTCTGTTCGAATAGATAGTCTAAATATTTGAAAATTAAAGCTCCTGAGGCAGTCGTTTGCCCTGACTCTACAATCCAGGTTGTGAAGGTTTTCCAATGGGATTGATGTTGTCTCCTGGTAGACATAGTGTACTGGTTCATTAATTTATTAGTGACACTTTCCCCAAATTGAGCTAACCATTTGGCATAGTAAATGTCCATAAGGCAAAACTGAGCGAGGTCCGAAGGTTGCCAATTGTTTCCAAGTGGAAAGCGGAGACCGGGAGGGACACCGGGGTCCAACACTGTTGCAATTGGTGGTACCATACCTGGGCTGGCCATAGCGGCGCGATCATCGCGACTCGGCCCCGGTAACCCCTCAGCTTGTGAATTACTTTGCACATTAGCACAGAATTTGGTGGAGGAAACAGATAGATTGAGGTCCACCTGTTCCAACTACCAACAATGCATCGGGTCCCCCCGCCGGGGATACCCCTTGACGAGAGAGGAAGAGGGGGAGTTTGTGGTTCTCTGTGGATGCAAACAGGTCCACTTGTGGACGGTACGGCTTTGCAATCATCTTGTCGAAGATAGCCTGTTTGATTGTCCATTCTACTAGAGTGCTCCACCGGCGAGAGAGAGCGTCTGCCCAGACGTTCGCCACGCCGGGGAGATATGTTGCATGCAGGAAAATGCCTAGCGATTCGACCAGGTCAAAAATCTGTTCGGAAACCTTCAGCAACTCTCGCGACCTCACTGAGCCCTGTTTTTTAATACAATAAACTGCAGTTTGGTTGTCCATTCGGAACGCTATTGATTTGTTTTTCAAAGTCATGCCGTGAGTTTGGAGAAAAAAGAGAGGGACTAAAAGCTCTTGCTTGTTGATATGTGACTGATTGTCGTCTGACCATGTGCCTTGACCTTGATGGCCCAGGTTGGACTGATAGCCCCAACCTAGTGTCCCTGAGGCATCTGTGTCTACCTTTACCGTAGGAGGGGGAGAAACCCATGTCGTGATAGAGTGGAGGACTTCTTGCTTGGCCCAGACCGAAAGTAAGCTGTGGATTAATGGAGGAATTGGCCATAATTTCTTCTCCGACGAGAGAGGGAAAACTTTGTTGCCTTCCAGGATTAATCGTTTGACTTTCAACCGGCCCAACTTGACAGTTAATTGTATCCAGTTGAGAGAGCCGATCAGGGAATCCCACATTTTCCTGGTCGTATCCAGACTGTGGAGAAAACGGAACAGTTTCTTGCGAAATCTGTTTCGGTTGTCCACACTCTGAGTAAGAGTCAGATTGGCGGTGTCCCAGACCAGCCCTATCCACTGAATAGTCCTTGTGGGGACAAGGCGAGACTTCGCCAAGTTCACCTTGAACCCTAGGGTTTGTACATGAGCTAACACTTGGTTTACATGATCTTGACATAATTCCATAGAGTTCGCCACTACCAGCCAGTCGTCTAGATACCAAAACACCTGTATGCCCTGGACTAAAAGGGGTAAAAGAGCTTGCCGGACGAGCTTTGTGAAAATTCTCGGTGCCAGGTTCAAACCGAAAGGCATTCGTTGGAAGACATAAGTCTCTTGCCTGATCCTCAGAGCGAGGAATTTTTGGAACCGCTTGTTTATAGGGACATGCCAATAGGCATCTTTGAGATCGATCGAGCACATCCAACCCTGCGGCGGAAGTGCGAGTCTGAGTTGCTGAACTGTAAGTATCCTGAAGGGTGAATCTTAATAAATAAAGGTCAATGTTTGTCTGTTTGTCAGTTACCCGACTACCCGACCTTTGTTCCTAAACTCCTCCCACAGTTTTGGTGCCAGGTGGGAGTGTGGGGCACCGTTGGAAAGCCCAGGTTTTGGAGATGGTTTTAGGCGAGTTTAGTGGAAATCAGAGACACTTTTGTTTAATAAAATTTTCGGCAGACCTTATGTAGTATACAGGAGCGAAAAAAATGCGAAAAAAATGGCCGTTTGGGGCAGAAGGAGGCCTCCGATCGAAAAGGTGTATGGAACGAAAGTTGTTCGCAGCCCCCCAAAATGGGGGTACGGATGAGGTCAGATAAAAAATCGGAGGTAATTTAGCGGCCGCAATCGAGGTCGCCGTTTAATGAGGCACAGGGAGGTCGAGGCAGGTGATTATGGTAGTACCTGTAGTAGTATTGTGTTGATTGTGGTAGTAGTGATTGATGATGGTGATTATGGTAGTAGTAGTAGTAGTGGTAGTAGTGATGGTGATTATGGTGATTACCCGGGCAATGCCGGGTACCCCTGCTAAAGATGTTCAGTTGTGAGAGATCTAGAACTGGTCGCATCTGCACACTGTCCCTTTTTGGCACTAAGAAGAGTCTTGACGTGAATACTGGGTGATTGGAATTGACCGGGATAAGGACATGTTTGGTAATCATTTCCTGAAGTAGAGTCTCCTCCTCCTGAGACACATTGGTGTATTCCCGCGGCTGACGCAGTCGAGGCCGCTGAAGCCACCACCAGGTGATTCCTTTGCTCACTACTTTCCTGGCCCAAGTTTTCTTGGGCCAGGCCGAGCGGAATGAACGGAACGAACCCAGGTGCAACCGGGGCTCGTCCTTCAAGGCAACTCTCCAATCCTGTGTCCTTAAGCGTGGTACTGGGAGGCTGAGAGTATGGGTGGCTAGTTTTTTAGAGGGGGAGGTGGGTTGGCATCTGACGCTTGGCTAGGTTTGGCTGATGATTGTCCCTGATTACCCTTCTGTGGTGCCTTACCTTTATACCCAGAGTGTTTACCTTGTTTGGACTTGTACAGATTACCTCCCTGCTGAGGAGGGAGTCTGGGATCCCTTGGTGACTGTTTAGCTTGTGGCTGGTATGGCTTGTTACCGCCCTTTGATTTATGAAAGGGCTTCTTAGCAGGGTCCTTCCGGGCTTGGAAGGTAACCTGCTTCCAACCATTAACCATATTAAACACTAGACTCCAGGTTTCTGAGTTAAGTAGGGTGGCAGTAAGGACCGGCGAGAGAGTTACCCGGCGATCTATATCCGCCGGCATCTTCCTGACCAGATGGACTCTCAGATTTTGGCGGGCTCGAACCGCTTCCATGATCGCAATTCTGATGTCTCCTAAAGACTGAATGGAATTTTGTAGTAAGAGTCTCCTAGACAATTCAGTAGCTTTCCTAATTTGGGGGTCAGCTATGGCTGAAATAGTACGTGAAAGGGAGGCAGCGATCCGGTGACTAACCAAGTACTGAGAGAACATCCGGTAGGCCTTATTTCGTAACTTGAAATCCCTGTCTAGGTGAGCAGCCGGGGGAGTAGAGAAAGGTTCATCAAGGGAGTGCAAGGAAACTTTGGACGCCGCAAGAAAGGTAAGTAAATCTGAGGACACTCCTGCTTTGGCTTGGCAAAGAAAAGTAAGCATGATTTTCTTGGGGAACCTGATGTGAAGACTTAGAAGTAATTGTAGCAGCAAAAACCTGAGCCTCTATCTCCCAATCTACCCAGGGGCCTAACCCCACCTGCCCCATCTGCAGGACTGGTATGCGTATGGTCTAGGACCGGAATTGTAGCTAATTCCGGCGTGAGAGCATTCAAAGCTTTGACATCGTTGATGCCATCAGCTTTTGACCAATCCGCAAACAGTCGTGCAGAGGCGGCGTGAGGGATAGCCGGGGCAGCTGTATACACAAAATAATCCGGGTTGTACGAACCTGGTACAGCCTTAATTGACACATCCACCACTCTCCCTGCCTCATCTTTCGCCCTCAATTTTCTACTCTTGTTGATTTCAATATACCACCCGCCGGGGACTGGCAGTTCCCCTGACACAGAAGGTTGAGCTAATTGAGGGTTCTCTGGTGTCACAGGGACCCAAGAACAATCAGGGCCATAGAGGAGGGGCATGGGGCCCTTCTTCAGAGGTGCCCTATCTAAAGGAGGGGAGGAATATCTGCAATAACCCTCAAAGTGGAGGTAGCCAGCGTCGCCGGCACTGTAGTGCCTGGAGCCGCGGCCACCACCGGGGTAGGACATGATGGAAGAAAACCTGGGGGATCTAGGGGCCTTACAACAGAAGTACTAGGGGTCACAGCTGGTTTACACACCGGAGGGTCCGAAGAGGCAGGGAGTTGATAATGTTGCATAACCTTGTGCAATAAATCACTTCTCTGATCTGAAGTAACACACTTACTGTGGGAGTCCCTGGATGAGTGGGAACTTGCTTCAGAATCCTCTCCTGTGAGTGACTGGGGAGCCGGGGAGAACATAACTTCCTCCGGCTTTCCACTCAGCTCAGGATTATCCTGTTGTATCACTTCCTTCTGTGTGTCGTAAGAGGCGACTAAAGAGGTTGGGTCGGTGGGCTTGCGACCCCCACCCAGAAAAAATATCTAAGCAAAGAAAAACGAACGAACAGCCTCGGATGCGGACGGAACCTACGTTGACAAACCACGACCGACTAAGGACATTCCTTCGGACATTCTGAGAATGGCTACGTGAAATGTTAGTGGCATGAATGATGGCACAAAAGAGAGAGAGGTTCTGGAAGTGTTAGTGAATGCCAGGCTGGATGTATGTGGAATGACAGAGACCAAATGGAAAGTTTCAGATGTGAGAGAGTGGGAGTGTGGAATGGGTGTGTGTGCTGGAGTGAGTGAAGGAACAGCGAGAGAAGGTGCATGTTTGTTTGTAAGTAGCAAATGGAAGGAATGTGTAAGAGAGTATGGGTCTGTGGGTTCAAGGATTGTGTGGGTGAGAATGAAAGTAGGAATACAAACGTGGGTGATTGTATGCGTGTATGCCCCGACAGAGGATATACTTGAAAGAAAGAAAGAGGAGTTCTGGATGAATGTGGAGGCGTGCCTGGAGAAGTTTGACAAGAACGAAAGAATATTTCTGATTGGAGATATGAATGGTAAGGTGGGTGATAGGAAAGTTGAGGGAGTGGTGGGAGGGTGGAGGGTACCATCAGAGGTTAATGGGAATGGTAGTGCACTTGTGGACGTATGTGTGGGGAGGAGGCTGTGGATAGCCAACACCTTCTTCCGACACAGAATGATCCACAGGTACACGTGGAAACGGATGTTGACGATGAAGGATAAGACAGTGGTGGAACGAAAGTCATTGATTGATTATGTATGTGTGGATGAATGAATGAAGAAATCTGTGATGGATGCTAGGGTGTATAGGGGTATTGGAGGGGGTCTGTCTGATCATTATGTAGTGGTAGCTAAGGTTAGGATACAAAAGAAGTGGGTGAGGAGAGCTGGAGGGAGGCGAGAGGAGGGTGGAATGGTGAGGAGGGTGGAGAGGTTGCAGGAGGAGGAAGTCAGGGAGGAGTACAGGAGAGCAGTGGAAAGACGACTAGGTGTGGGTTCGACCTGGAAGTTATGGAGGAAGTGGAGGAGATGAGCAACGTGTTTAAGGATGAGATCTGTGCAGCATGTGAGGAGGTGTGTGGAGTGAGGAGAAGAGGGAGGGGAGTGAAAGGTACAGCATGGTGGACAGAAGAGGTAAGAATAGCTGTGGAAGAAAAGAAGAAAGCATATAGAGAGTGGTTGGGTAGTAGAGGGAATGAAGATTTCGAGAGACAGAAACGAGCGAGGTACGTGGAGAGTAAGAGGGTGGTGAAGAGAGTAGTTAAGGAAAGTAAGAGAAGAGTAGATGAGGAATTTGGAAGGAATCTGAGTGTAAAATGGAGGGAGAGTAAGAAACTGTTCTGGAAAGAAGTCAAGAAAGTTAGGGAAGGTAGCAAGGGAAACAGTAAGGGTGTGAAAGATAAGAATGGGAGAATGCTAGCCGAGAAGCAAGAGAGAGTCGAAAGATGGATGGAGTACTTCAATGAGTTGCTAAATGTAAGGAATGAAGAGCCAGCAAACATAGCTGGATATGGTATGGGAGGGAGAAGAAGAGAAGTAGTGGAGGAGGAGGTGGGGATCAGGAGGTCAGAAGTGTGGGAAGCCATGAAAAGAGTGAAGTTGGGGAAAGCACCAGGAACAGATGGAGTGTGTGGGGAAATATTGAGGTATGGTGGTGAGATAGTGATAGAATGGGTATGGAAAATGTGCAAACTAGCATGGGAGAAGGGGAGTGCACCCGATGACTGGAAGACTGGCATAATAGTCCCCCTATATAAGGGCAAAGGGGAAAGAGGAGTGTGTGGTAACCACCGAGGAATATGTCTTCTAAGCGTAGTAGGGAAGGTATACAGTAGGGTAGTGATTGAGAGAGTGAGAGTGAGAACGGAGAAATGGATAGGCGACGAGCAGGAAGGTTTTAGGAAGGGAAGAGGATGTGTAGATCAGATTTTTACCCTGAATTGTGTTGTGAAGAAATATCTGGAGAAGAAACAAAAGGTGTATGTTGCCTTTATGGACTTGGAGAAGGCCTATGACAGAGTGGATAGAGAAGGTTTGTGGAAAGTACTTAGAATATACGGAGTAGAGGGCAAGTTGCTGAAAGCAGTGAAGAGCATGTATGAGGGTGCAAAGGCGGCAGTACGTGTGGAGAGTGAGCAGAGCGAGTTCTTTGACCTGAATGTTGGTTTGAAACAGGGGTGTGTGATGTCCCCGTGGTTGTTTACTGTATATATGGATGGAGTCATGAAAGAAATACTATCAAGAGCAGTGGATGTTGGTGTATCGCTGAAAAGGGAGGGAATTGAGTGGAAGCTACCTATACTGCTGTTTGTGGATGATACAGTTCTGATGAGTGATAATGAATGGGAGTTACAGGGTCTGGTAAATGAGTTTGGAACAGTGTGCGAAAAACGGAATTTGAAGGTAAATGCGGGGAAGAGCAAGGTTATGGTCTTCAAAAGGGGTGAAGTCACAGAGTGTGAGGTGAAGCTGAACGGTCAGGCTATGGAGATCGTCAACTCTTTTAAGTATCTGGGCAGTGTGTTGAGTAAAGATGGGACTATGGATGAAGAAGTGCGGGAGAGGGTACAACAGGGGAAGAGGGTTGTAGGAACGCTAAAAGCAGTAACAAGAAATAGGGTGGTCAGTATGGAAGTGAAGAAGTCCTTGCATGACAGTGTGGTAATCCCGACACTGACTTACGGAAGCGAAGCATGGACGTTGGTTGAGAGACTCAGACCAAGAGTGAGAGCATTGGAAATTAATTACTTAAGGAGTGCGTGCGGAGTTACATGGAGGGATAGATAGACTAATGAGGAAGTAAGAAGGAGGTGTGGTGTGGAGGTAGATGTGCTGGAAAGTGTGAAAAGGAACAACTTGAGATGGTTCGGCCATATGGAACGTATGGAAAGCGAGAGAATGACTAAGAGGGTGTACGAGAGCGAGGTGGAGGGACAGAGAGGGAGAGGTAGACCGAATGAGAGGCGGAAGGATGGAGTGAGGAAGTACATGAACGAAGGCGGTGCTGGTTGGGGGGAGGGGCGTCGACTGACTGGGGAGAGAGGTGCATGGGGGCGGTTTGTTCGTGGCCACCCCTTCGGGGATCACGGCGTCAGGCAATAGATAGATAGATAGATCACTATTTCATGATCCGCCGGGGGCCACATTAAATCTGGGACCGATGATGGCAACATGTCTATGCTACCTTGCTCAGTTCTTTCTTGATTGACGTTAAAAAGAGGTTGAGATGGTTCAGACTGACGCCAGGAACCCCCTGCCACAAAGGGCTGGGAGTCTGGAATCACTTGAGAGTTCAGTTGTGACCTCGACGGATATCCCCTGTACTGGTCGGCCAGAACCCTACTCGGGCCTGTCGACCTAACACTACGGGGTACATAATTCAATTTAGGTATGGCAAAGGTAACATTGGGAGGCACACTCAAGGATTGTTCATGACTAGGTGTGGATTCCAGTACATCAGTTCCTACTTCTGAGTCCCCAGATTCATGTGGAGGCGTTTCAGAGGTAGGGGTAGGGGGCGGTCGCTGAGGGGTGTCCGTCCGGCTGCCGCTGCTTGCCTGACTCGTCGCTCCCCCAGAGTCCTCTGTCCGGCGTTTGGTAGACCGGGAAGACTCCATGGAAGAGTGTCTAGACTGTTTGCGGGGGGATCTAGATCTTGACCTCGACTTCCGCCTCGGAGAGGGTGATCGTCTCCTCTTGGCACGGTCGGAGGGGGGGAACCTCGGTGACATCACTCTCACTGCTACTACTCACTACCTCTTTGCTGAGGGCTTTCGACTTGACTTTGGGTCTGACAGATTTAGACGAACCGGGTTTCACAAGGGGTGACTTTATAATAAGTTGTTCCCACAGAACTTCATCATCACAGTGAAGTCCCTTATGGGCCGTGTCTTTGGCATAAGAATTAAATGTAGCCTTAATCTCTTGTAAGGCCGCTAGGCACGATTACGGTTTTGACAACCCGTAAGGGAAGGAAGGAAAAACTACTATTTATTGGTGGCTCCTGGAGTCAATGACGTAAGTGCCTATGTTAATATGGCCTCGTTCCGGGCTCCTCTGAGCCCGCGTTAACCTGGATCACGGTGGTCGAGAACCAAGATCATCATAGGGGGTACCCCTTAATCATTCCTACGGTACGTCATTGGGTCGGAGCCACTGAAAGTAGGAAATAAAAAGAAAAGAATTAGCACAGTTTGAACACCGCGCCTACGCGCGCTCACGGTCTACCTCTGTTTCCCATACACCTGCTAGTTGGCTGTTCCTCCCAGGAACCTTCTCTAATGTAATATCAAGTTGAGCATGTGTATGGGAAGGGGATGGTGGGAGGGCACTCTTCGTCATTGACTCTAGGAGCCACCAATAAATAGTAGTTTTTCCTTCCTTCCCTTACGGGTTGTCAAAACCGTAATTTATTGGTGCCTCCTTACGTCAATGACGTAAGTGCCTAGAATATCACGACAGGTGGAGGGACCTACATAAGCTCATCACGCTAAACCGCGAGAAACTATTAGGAAGACCAAAACGAAAACTGTGACATGTGTCTAAATATAAGAGTATAGTCGTAAGAAAAAGATGTATAAGGCGGGTACCATTAAAGAAGCCTTATCTCGGAAAGACAGAACTACTGAGGTGTGAATACTGATAATTGTATATCACAAAATTAAAATTAAAATAAAGCTATGCATTTATAGTTGCAATAACGTATCGATATTGTTATGTAACAGATCTAGTGCAGTAATAGCACTCTTGTTATCCATTCCGGGTTGTGTGTCCTGCCAACTTGTCCTGGACTTAACGTGCCCCCCCTTTTTTAATTTAAGGTGACAGGTAGGACGCACTTTCTATTACCTTACACCCTGGTAATAAGGCATTGAATAAACATAACCATCTACTTAATGGCTTTGGGGGGCATCATCCTGCCCTACAGCTATGTTTGGTAATTTGGGACTTCTCCGGAAGTACCGACAAGTATATGGCTAGGGACACATTGCTAGAGGGCCAACAGGCCCGTCTGTGTTATATCTTCCCCTGAAAACACCCATTTAGGAAAACTAATGGTAGCGGACCATATGTGCCTATCATGGGATTTTGCGATCACCTGAGGTTCAGCTTCCTTCATTATCTTTGCAAAAGGGATGCTAACACTTTCTTTCCCCACCTTATTTGACCCTCCCGGGGGAAGCACAATTGTGTCTTATTCCTAGGAGTAATAGACTTAGAGTAGGTATATAGTGCATTAACAGGGAATAGAGCATGGAGTATTTTTGCTCTTGTCAAGGCAGGAATAGATAAAGGTGTGGGGAGATGTTCCTGGTGTTCCTTTTTGTGATTACTCTGGTGTAGTAACAATATGTACAGAGTCTTCCTTAGTAGCAAAACTAGGTAGACCTTGTCATGGATGTCAGTTCTGAGACCCATTGGCCAATGGTCTGGGTCCTTTGATAATACGCACTTACTAAGTTTCTTGTCATATGTGGTCTCACAGGAGAAGGCCTAGACTGTGACAAAGTTAGGTCCTTCGAGATTGACCATTGAGGAAGCGAATGGCGATTAGGGGCTCTGAGCTTAACACCAGCCTGCCTAACAAACCCCGTTGGTCTTTCTGGGGCAGAGATAAACTAGTACGCGTCAAGAAGGGTTTCTTTATGACGATACATGGTTTATAAGTGTGTTAATTGTTAGCTCTTTTAAAGTCAATTAATAAATTTAGATGCTTCAGCGACCAGCAACCGATGGAGACTGCTGGTTTTGAACTTGCGCTCCAAGGTGTAAATTGCATCAAGCGTGAACTATCCTGTCTTAGAGTTGAAGCTGTGTATTGGCTAGTGAGTGTATCTGTGACTTCCTTGTCGCAGGTTAGTAGCCATTTAGAGGATGTCCATATCGCAAGTGTTATATCTGTCTACGGGTTGGGGAACCCTGGTAGAGTTGTTGCCTGGATTAATGAGGAATGTTTTGGGCTAGAAAGCATATCTTTTACCCGAGTAATTCTAGAGAGAACTGGTCCGGGTAGGGACCTGTTTCTCCAAGCCAATTACAGTCGTCATGGTGTCCATCTGGTATGACATTGACCTGGAGGTCAATGATATTGCATGAACTTTGGGAAAAATGCGGGGCTGTTAGTTCTTGGGTATGGTGTGACACTGACTAAAGGTTGTCCATTTTCTTTGACTGATGAACTTCAGAACGACTGATAGTGCCACTCTATCAGATTCAAAGCGTCTGTGTCCAATCCCAAAAGTGGAAGGTGGATTTGGCCAATGTGTCACTGATTACCTTTACAGTACTTGAGAATTTTCCCCCGCAACGACAGTGTATGTCGAATTCTCTTCGGGATGAATAGGAGGGAATTGGGAGGTGTTAGTGGAACGGTTTTGTTGCCTGGTCAGATTAGCTCTTATAACCTGAGGAAGCTTAGGAGCCTTATAATTTTGAACTCAAAACACAGTTCCTGTTTACAGTCTTGGTATGTAATACTGTGAATGGTTATATTTGAAGACTTTTGGCATTGGATGGATTTTGTTTTATAGTCTGGAGTTGTGTATCCCCGATTACTCCTATTCCTTCTGCTGATTGTGTAAGAGTGAGAATTCTGATTTCTCTAAATTTATTCTGAAACCTCCTTTTGTCACATGTTACGTGACTATCAGGGTTTGATTTTTTGGCTATGGAGTGGAGAGGACCACAGTAATCTACAATCTTGAAGGCTGAACAGTATTTTTACGCTGACTTTTGAGTAGAGGGGGAAGAGTTTGTTTCACTCCCTTGGTGAAAACTGGGAGCTATGTCCGCGCTGGAAGGAATTCTGGTGAACATTCTCGCTCTTATACTGAATGGGATAGCTAGGACCTTTTTTGGTACCTCTTGTATTGGGATGTGCCAGAGGACTCTTCTATATCTGGAGCAATTATCCAGACCTTTGACTGTAGAATTAGTTCTACTTGGTAACTAGTTAATATCCTGAACTTTCTATTGTGAATTATTTGTTGAGGAGTAACCATGTCTATCGTAGGGTTTTAGTTGTAGACTGTCTCTTTTGGGGAGAGAAATATGTGTGATAGAAAGCTGGAATGCCTTCTGGCACCTAAGACACAACATTGTTTGTCAACATTTGGATCATTAATATTTTGATTCTAGAGGAAGTTGTCCATTGTTGGCCTGAACTCTGAGGAGGGGTTAGTTTGTTTATTAAACTGCTCCAACCTATCTATCTGAGGGCTTAGTACCCGAGCCTGAACTTCGTTCAGGTTGTTTGGGAAATCAAACTACTGTACATGTGAATCGAGGTGAAGAGAGTGCTAGAGTGGCCATATCTTTTGGGTATTCTTGGACAATTGGGTGAGTAGAAACTGTCTACTTCTAGTTGCTTCAAAATTTGTAATAACGGTGGATCCCCAGATCGACCTTGGTGATTTCACCTACATCACTACAAGCGCAAACAAGAGCCAATCTTGACATTCCCGGTGGTCGTCCGAGAATTACCCCGTGGAGCACCTCTGAAAAATGAAGTGTGGACTTGGGGTGTTGTTGAGGGGTAGACTCTGCTACTTGCCTCATGGCTTGTGCAGGGTGTTGTTGTGTGATAAAATTTTGAAAGTAACCATGGGTTCTTCGACGTAGTCTAACGTCTCTGTCAATCCGTGCAGGGTAGGTGTATTTATCATGGGGTCAATTAGGTGGTTACAACTTATTAATTGGGAATCTGAGATATTTCCCGAACTTCTGGGGAATAATAGAGTGGTAGTTTTTTATGTATGCCTAGTGGTAAATTGGAGATCCTCCAATGGGAGCTTTGTGGGGGGGTGGGGGGGGGGGGGGGATGGCATCCCCCCGCTACAGGGTAAATCACTTTGACTCAGTCAACCACTTGGCCCCTGGGTCATCTCTTAGAGTGTATACCCCCATCATAGGGTTTTTGTTCCTGGACATTTTTTGTGGAGCAACCTACGGATTTATAGAGATTAGAGAGATTTTAAAGGTAATATGTCCATCCGTCTTATTCACGCCAGACTATGGTTTGCAGCGTTTCCTGAAGGAACCGTGGGTGTCTGTGTGTAAGAAAAGTACTTCGCACCCAATCGAATTGGGATTTTTTTTTTTTTTTTTTTTTTTTTCTTTTTTTTTTTTTTTTTTTTTTTTAAATATGCCCGGCAAATGGCCTTGTGCTTCTTTGCACGTATATTCTTCAGCTCGTCCATTTTAATAAACCACTACTTTGGTATTGATACCAAATTTGGAAGACCTGTGTCAGCATTAGTAGGTGTTACTCTGGTGGTTGTTTCCCGTATCGGGAGCTGTTATTTTACGAGCAGGTTGTTTAGGATGGACAGGTACCTGAGCCAGTGGAACTGTGTTTGGTATGACCTGTTGTGATCTGGAAGGAGCAAGAGAACTACTTTGAGATCTCGGATAGTCTTATCTAAAGGCGTAAAAAATGTCCGTTGGGTTTGCTTGCCACATTCCTGCACGGGTTTAATAAAAAAAATCTTGAAATTAGCCCAACTAGCCTCCTGGGTTCATGTATTTCAGCTTCAGTATTCATCTGAATATTTTTTTTAGGGAGAATCAATGTGGGTGGAGAAAAAACAACGGGGTTGAATCAACCTGTTGTTCAATAGTATCACCTAGCCATACTAGGGTAGGAGGGGGAGGGGATGACATGTTCAGCACTTGGCTCAGCCAAGGCGGTAGAGGAGGCAGGTAATTCTTTGTTTATTCGAAGAAAACAGGATTAGCAGGGTGACCGGCCATGTCAGATAATTGTCCCCGGCCTGGGGATATGTGTGTAGGGTGCAGGATTTGAAATCCTGATTGCGAGTCAGGGAAGTTGGGACTTCGAAGGTGGGTAGCTTTTATGTTTGTGGTTTGTTAATTTCCCAGGGACCCAATGGGAATATGTCTAACGGCTTTAACCCTCCGGATCCGGGGGCCCTCATATGAGGTGGTTCGCTGTGTTCGGGGCCATTTTCGTACAGTCAAGCTTCATAATTCAGTAGCTACTGATTGAGACCACCTAGAGCAGTCAGTTTTTTTGGAAATTGTAGAACATCTTGTTGTCTGTAGACTGCCGTTGAGATGACATCGCTACGACGCGTGGTTGCCGAGTTTTGATGTTTTTAGCCGCGATTTTTACCTCATATGAGGCCTCCCGGACTCCTAACCAATATACGCTTTGCTTCATATGAGGCCTCCCGGATCCCAAGGGTTAATGGACTATCCTTCGTTGGGATTAAGCCCGGTTGGTACCCGTCACATTTGTAACATATTATGTGGTACCCAATCTGTAAAAGCTAATTGAGTAAATGTTATCGATATTATTATTATTATTATTATTCTTCCGTTTTTTACTGGAAGGCTCTGAGCCGACCGACCTGTCATTTTCTTGCTACATTTTCTTGTCGGGAGATGGGGACTATCTAGAAGAGATAATTCTAAAAAACTTACCTATTTTAGTATTGCTGGTACAGTACTTGGATTTTTTTTTTTTTTTTTTTTTTTTTTTTTTTTTTAAAGTACCTGAATTGTTAGATTTTACTGAACTCCATATAGATAATATGCCCGAGGGTATACATGTTTTTTGGGTCATTGTTATAAGCAAAGCTTATATGGATAGTGAAGGTACACTTAGCCAGTGAACCGGAAACGTCTAGTAATTTGTCAAATGAACTCACCTTAACATATAAGGTGTTAGGATACTCCAGTGGTTGTCACTTGGAGGGGAGGGAATGTTTTACTCGTTGAAAAAGATTCTTCTCCGGTAGTGTTGTCGCTCCTTGAGTCTGGAGATTATAACAAGGAGTCAGAGTTGTATGGTGGAATTAATACTGGAATTATTAGGTCTACTGTACTTAGGTTTTGGTAAAATAGGGTCTAGTTATGTCCCGTTTATTTTAATCCGACTCCCGTTGTCTTTTATGTAAGAAGTAGCCTAGTGAATTAATATTCGGTATAACTGGATATAATTACCCGGAAATTTGTTAGGTAAGTATAGCCTTTTTAGGAAGGGGACGGAAACTTGTTCTTGTTTCCTGGAAATTAGTTAAAATATGTAATTCGTGAGAATACACTTCGTAGGTGACTTGGAAATGTCTAGAGTTTTGCCCAGTGAACTCACTTTAGAGATATGGGTTATTTAGCTGAATGAAGGGAGCAACAGGTGAGATGGTCATGTCTACCATGGGGGCAAAAGGTGGGCCTTGTATTGTTTATTTTAATTAAAATGGTAGTAAGTATGACCCAGACTAGAGTAACCGGCCAGAATTTCCATTTGATTCCTTTCTTGGAACCCTGGTTTGTTTTTCTTAGAGTATGACAAAGTTTAGGGTACTGGGTAAAATAATATTTGTTTCTCTTACTGGGACCTAGCATTGTCCTTGTCCCAGTATGGCACAGCCTTGAATCACCTGGCACCCTTATGGTGGTGGCGGTATGGTGTTACCCGGGAATATTGGTATTCTGGATTGACCCACACACCCACACATTTTTTTTTTTTTTTTACTGATTAGAAAAACTTACTTGTTTAAGCTCTCGCACTTATCTTAATTCTGTTAGTTTAGTTAACGGGGTCTGACTTCTTTATTAAAGTCTGACCTAACCTAGAGTACCCGGTAATAATTTCTAGTTAAATTTTTATATTGGGATTGGGTTTGTTTTTTAAATTAAAGTTTGGGTCCGCTTAGGGTACCCGGTGGAATTTTTTTTGTTTAGGCTAGGCCTAGGGTAACCGAGACTTTCCAAAGAATTTTGTTGTGATATATGCTGTCGTCTTGATAGTCGTCAGAGTACTCGGTAAAGTAATATGTGCTGTCGTCTTGACAGTCGTTGGAGTACTTGGTAAACTGGCTTACTGGAGCCCGGCCAATTTTATGGTATTATGTTACAACCCGGTTGCATTGTGTTATAATACCACTCGGTATTATAATGCTTGGGTAGATGGCCGTAGTCTGTATGTATTCGGGTTTAACTTTATGTTTGTATGGTATTATTGTATCCAATGAACCTGTACTAATCAGGTCAGTTTAATATCAAATAAAACATAAAAGAAGGTTACAGGCGGCATTTCTTAACGGAAGCTTGTGGTGTTAACGCCTTTAAGTTTCATAGAACAGTTGGTGTAACACAGGAATTAACTATCCATTCAGTTTATATATTCCAGGGGAAATGAAACTTTCATTATCACACAAATTTATTAATATGTAGGCCTACATATTCATGGCCTTAGGTAATGTTACCAAAAAATATTTATACTCTAGATCTAATCCCTGAGATTATGGAGTATATTGGAAACCTTATTGCATTCATAGTGTTTCCTCTTAAAAATTAATTAATGTTCCTGTGTAGGCTTACTTTAGCCTAGGGAACGATTATTACATGACATGATGACCTTAATACTTGAGGTTGTATGGTGGTATGTTATTATTGTATTTCCGGCCCATCTGGGTACTCGGGACTTTTCGCCATACTCGGTAGTCCTGGTAACCGGGCCTTGGTAACCGGGCCTTATTGAGATAAGGACTCGGGAACTTGAGGTTGTATGGTGGTATGTTATTATTGTATTTCCGGCCCATCTGGGTGCCCGGGACTTTTCGCCATACTCGGCAGTCCTGGTAACCGGGCCTTATTGAGATAAGGACTCGGGAACTTGAGGTTGTATGGTATTCTAGTATCGCCCGCATAACTGGGCACTCGGGACTGTCACCATATCTGGCAGTTCCGGTGTCCGCACTCGGGACTGTCACCATATCTGGCAGTCCCGGTGTCCGGGCCTTGGAACCGGACCTTTTTGAGATAGGGCCCAGGGTACCTGGGTATTTGGAAAATTAACAGCATGTCGTATTTGATTCTTACATCATAGTGGGATATATTCAAATATGATATTATTATGGGTACTCTTGATACCCTTGGAAAACAAAAAAGATATACGAGTGCTTGATTAATGTTAAAGTGATATGTAGGCCTATTCACTTTTAAAGGAAAACTTGGAAGTAAATACTGAAAGTATCGTAGAGAATTGTGGAGTGAAGCATTGAATGGAAATAGGTTAAAATTTTCTGGAAATTAGGCTTAGGAAATTTGATCCTAAGTAAAAAATATTACGGTGGCCTGAAAAAATAACCTCTGGCTAGGGCACGACCAGGAGCTACCTGTCAGGAATTATAGATATATGAATCTTATACTTACCTATAATTCCACTCTTAAGGGAATATCTGTCATGGTATCATGTTAAAACACAACCAGCACAGAACAAATTGGGCTTAGGAAATTTGTTCCCAAGTACAAATCTTACGGTGGCTTGAAAAAACAACCTCTGGTTTGGGCACAACCGGGGTTTGTCTGTCAGGACTCACAGATATAAGCTGATGACACTCGCATATAATTCAACACTTAAGTTAGTATCTTTCGAGCTACAATGTTAAAACACACTATCACAGAACAAAAGACACTGCCGCTAAGGAGCCGAGGTTCGTATGATACGACATACAGAAATAAACACAATAATTCGAGGCTTTAGAAAGTGAAGGTGGCTCTGATGACACGCCCGCCGACCAGCCCAGACTACGAAGTCCTTACTTACAGGATTACAAGTGAAATTGGTCCAAACAAGCACATTCCTAAATGCGTATATGATTTCAACTGCACTAATATTCACTATGGACCAAAAATTACGCGCTCAAGAGGGGCTATGTAACCCTGAGCATGAGGTAAGGACATGCACGTCTACCTTGGCTGGCTCGGTGGGCGAGAGAGAAGGTTCCTTGGGAGGAACAGCCAACTAGCAGGTGTATGGGAAACAGAGGTAGACCGTGAGCGCGAGTAGGCGCGGTGTTCAAACTGTGCTAATTCTTTTCTTTTTATTTCCTACTTTCAGTGGCTCCGACCCAATGACGTACCGTAGGAATGATTAAGGGGTACCCCCGATGATGATCTTGGTTCTCGACCACCGTGATCCAGGTTAACCCGGGCTCAGAGGAGCCCGGAACGAGGCCATATTAACATACGCACTTACGTCATTGACGTAAGGAGCCACCAATAAATAAGTCTTTGTTAGTAACTAACGCGGTTTTCAAATCAGAGCAAATTGAACAGCGTTTAGATAACCACAAGCCTCGAGAACGATCCAAGCACTTGACGCACTTAATGCATAGTTTTTGAGCAAAAATAGGCAACAGAGAGCAGGTAGGAGTAATGCAGAGTTCAAACCTCGTCATGGTGCCAATAAAGGCCCCCCCCCCACCCCCCCGCCGGGATCAGCCGCCCAAACTCCGCCGGAGTAGAAGTCTCAGGAGCCTGGAAATGAAAAATTTCCAGGAATCAATGCTCATAAGGATAACCTGCGAGGTGTTATGCATCCTAACTCGAGTCCGCCGGAAAATTAGCTATAGTGCACCACTAATTTAGTATTGGTTCCTTCGTCAATGACGAAGAGCCTATACTATATATAGGCTGAGATTCCGGGACCCGTTCGGGATTCCCCGGAGTTCTTATCACAACCGTTGCGTATATAGCATAAAAACAATCCTTGGTTAATACCCATTAAATCTTACCAAGGGCTCGTCATTGAAAATGAATACCACTAGCAATAAAATTTAAAGAAGAATCTATCATTTCAAACCTCCCGGTGCCTCAGCCCTCCAGCTGTGCTGTCGTTATGCTTCCCTTGCACGTGATGCCAGACTTTCTAGCGTGTTTATCTGCCTCTTTACGGTTGTGATCCAGACGAGTCGGACGTGTGCCCCCTTGCTCTGGGCGTCTCGGCGTTTGCCTGGCTTTCTCACTCCTAGTGAGTCCTTGTTATATATTATTTGAGTTAGGTCCAAACATGAATTGAGTAATCGCCCTGTATGTTTCAGAGGGCCACCGTCCACGCCTGTCCACACCGAAAGTATATGGATACTGCTTCGCCATTCTTAATATTGGTTGTTCGTCGTATAAGTGATTATTGTTATATTAGGCTATATCCTATACAATGCTTGCATTTAATTAATTACTTATCGTAGGCTATTATTCATCTTATTCGTGTGCCCTCAGGATACACGTTGAACTCTAAGGATATTATTAATTCAAAGTTTTCCTTGTAAAGTAGCCTACATGATTTCCTGATTTCTACTAGTATTAAATTTTTCAAAGTCGCTTCACTTTTATAAGTCGCTTTACTTTATAGTTTGCATGCTTCTAGCATTACTTCGAGCTGATAGGGTCTTAGCTAGACTTATTGATTCCCTTATATGTCCCATTCTTGCACCAGTACTTATTTATAAGGCCATGCTTTGTTCGCCACCTCGGACAAGTGTCCACGAGGGCGGCCAATAGGCCTAGCTAGCTCGGCTTCCCTCTACTGAATTTTACATGAGGGACCAATTGTTCTCTTCCTATATGAGTAATATGTTATGAAGTGCTTCGATACCAATGATTCCTAAGAGTTTGCATGACCAAGTGCAAGAGCACCAACTAAAAACCTATACAATTTGCATGCTTCGAGTCCCGGAGTCGGCGGGGCTCTGTGTCCCTCCGTTCTCTCCGGGTCTCCGGGTTTAGAACTCCGGGTACTAAATGGTTTCGAGTAAATAAATAAGCACCAACACAATTATATGTTAATTTCTTAAAATAGAAAGAGTTTGCATGAAACCAAATGGAGCAACAAAGTTTCCTCCAGTGCAAGAGCACCAACACAATTATGTGTTAATTTCTTAAAATAGAAAGAGTTTGCATGTAAACAAATTGACCAACAAAGTTTCCTCCAGTGCAAGAGCACCAACTAACCCTATACAATTACATGCTTCGAGTCCCGGAGTCGGCGAGGCTCCTGTGTCCCTCCGTTCTCTCCGGGTCTCAGGGTTTTAGACCTCCGAGTAGGCTACTAAATGGTTTCAAGGAAACCGAGGAACAATAATAAAAAAAAAAAAAAAAAAAAAAAAAAAATGCACAAAGAAGTTCCGGTTAAATGGAGAAACAAAGTTTTCCTCCAGGTGCACAAAACACCAACAAAACCAAGGTACCAAAAGGTTCAGGTTAACATAAAGGAACGAGTGCTTCCTCCGGGTACTCCGAGTAATACAAAAACCAAGGAACCAAAAGTTCAGGTTAAATTAAGGAACGAGAGCTTCCTCCGAATACTCCGGGTACTCTGGGTACTACTGAAAACCAGGGAACCAAGAAGTTCAGGTTAAATTTAGGAACAAGGCTTCCTCCAAGTACTCCGGGTACTAAGGGTACTCAGGGTACTCCGAGCAATACTGAAAACCAAGGAACCAAGAGGTTCAGGTTAAAATTAAGGAACAAGAGCTTCCTCCAAGTGCTCTGGGTACTCTGGGTAAACACTGACAACCCAGGAACCAAGAGGTTCAGATTAAAATAAGGAACGATAGCTTCCTCCACGTACTCCGGGTAATACTGAAAACCAAGGAACAACGAGGTTCAGGTTAAATTAAGGAACGAGAGTTTGCTCCAAGTACTCCGGGTACTCCGGGAACTCCGGGGGGGGGGGGGGGAACAATGTTTTCCTTCAGAAACAAACATCCGATGTACCAAAAGGTTCCGGTTAAATTAAAGACCAACGTTTCCCTCCGAGTTCTCAATGTAGAACAATGAATGGAAAAAGAAGGGAGGAGAGTACTCCAGTGGCATTTATGATAGCCTATAGACTATCCCACTTAAATCCATTCTTATATACGATGTAGCGAATATGCTACCCTACTCTAAATTCTTTAAAACATTCATAGGGCCAGCAGGCTACTCGACATTACATGAGCCTTATACATAAGGAACTGGTGCATGCTTTGGTTCTTTGCTCTTATATTATGTAACATTGATTCTTGGCCTTTTTCTGACAGGTGGGCTATAGCTCTCCTCCGTAATCTCCGCCCCCTCACCTGAGCCACAACTGACGAGGTATGTACGCCAGATGTCTTGTGTGAATTGTACATTGACTAAGTGGGCTCCTAAAAAATGTACAAATTGTGCACTCTTCGTGTAACACTACCACAATCCGAGTGGCCACATAACAGCTTACTAAACATTTGGGATGAAGTGAAAGTTTATATATCGTCAAAAAAAAAAAAAAAAAAAAAAAGTCCCAGACATGGTCAGTAGGGACTATATTTATTTCTTACTGGACGCTCTGTATCTTCCACAAAAGAAACCCCTAAAAAGAGGTCTATACCTACAGAGTTAACCCCTTCAGACTCATATGACGCAGAGGTTGCCAGATTAGCAATAAGAAATAGAGTTCTCTCACTCTTATAATTACCTCTCCAAATTAGTTTTCTGCCCACAGCTAACTCAAAGACAACTGCAGAGGTTGAAGTAACTATAAACTAAAGGTTTCTAAATACCCCTGATGGTAACAAAGGTTTTAAAGTATCCCCAATAGGCTCAAAATCGCATCATATGTCGGAGAGGCACATCCTCCCCTAACTGTCCTCGCCCCAAACTTGTTAGGCTTGACCTAGATAAAGATGAGGAACAATGTTTTCCTCAGGATACTATCCCGATTAGATAGCACTCTAATCGTATTCATGATAGCTGATAGAATATATCCCCCTGGAATCCATTCTTATATAAGTTATGGCAGATACGTATTACGTACATAGTCTGCAGTTTACGTGATCACTACTTCTTTGCTCATATATCAAAGTATTCTACACTTTCATAGTTACACACTGGTAACATTAATTTGAGCGGATATGCTCTGGACTCTACTTATGGATTCTTATATCGGGATATTCTCACGCGAGCGCGCGATCACGGAAGCGGCCAATAGGCCTAGCTCGAGCATCACTACTGAATTTTATAATATAAGAGATAGATGGTCTCTTCCTATATAGATATATAAATATTATATCATGAAGTTTTTCGAGGGGTTTACTTCATTTTTCAACATATAAGCGGGGGGCCAATGGTTCCGATATTGTTGACTTATAAGGAACACTGTTCCTCCGGATACTATTCCTATTTTTAAGCCAAATATTGACTCGATATTATGAAGTTTTCTCACGCTCGTCGCATCGAGCGCGGAAGTGGCCAATAGGCTATAGTTCAGAGCCTCACTCTACTGAAAGTTACAGCACAAGAGATAGATTGGTATCTTCCTAGATATAATTTTTTTTTTTAAAAGACAATGAACGGAGGAAGGAAAAACACAGATAAAACAAAAAGGTCCATGTGCCTAAAGGCATCCTCCATTCATAAAATGTTTGTAACAACTGGATTTAAACATTTGTAGATTGTAAGTTTGTGGAAAGCAATTCGAGGGAATTGAATTCCAAAGAGTAGTAGTTCTAGGGATAAATGAATTTTGATAAGCAGAAGTTCTGCATTGTGGAGGAGAAAGTGTAAATTCATGGGCGCTCTCAGCTGCCCTAGTTCTACGGGGAAAGTTGTGGAGAGGCGGCACAATTGAAGCAAGTTCCTCGGAACAATTGCTGTGAAAATATCTGTAGAATAATGCAAGGGATGCAACGTTTCTTCGTATGGATAATGTAGGAAGGTCCTGTGTGATTGCAGGGTTATTGATTAATCTAATATCTTTATTTTGAATTTTGTCCAACTGCCTCAATGCAACCACTTCACTTCCACTCCACAGAGGTGAACAGTAATCCATCTGAGAACGCACATGACTTTTATATATTACGGCCAACTGCTCGTCAGTGAAGAATTCTCAAACTCTGTACAGGAGTCCCAGTTTTTTAGAGGCATTCTTAGCAATGCTTCTAACATAATGTGTCCAGCTCAAGTTAGTAGTTAATGTTACACCGAGAATGTCAATACTAGGGGAAGTGGGAATATTTACATCATTAAAAAATATATGGGAGTCAGTGAGATTCTGTCGGTTAGAAAATTGAATGTACTTGGTTTTCTGTGCATTAAAGGAAACTAGATTCTTTTGTCCCCATTCTTCAATTCTAGAAAGGTCCTGGTTCAGAGAAATTGCAGTGCTTATTTTTGAATTTATAAGATCGGGTTGGGTGAAAGAATTGGTAAATGTGAAGGAACTGTGGAGTGTTGAGTCATCTGCGTAGGAATGTATTGGATTATAAGTGGTAGATATGAGATCATTGATATGAATGAGGAACAGAGTTGGGGCCAAAACTGATCCCTGGGGAACACCAGCATTTATTGAGTGAAATTGAGAATAAAGGCCATCTACCATTACACGTATTTTTCTGTTATGAAGATAAGAAGAAATTAGTGGAACTAATGATGCAAGGCCGTAGTGTGACATCTTCGACAATAAGGATTGATGCCAGACTCTATCAAATGCCTTTGATATATCCAGTGCTATTGTATGTGTTTCACCATGTTGGTCTGTAGCTTGGTTGATTTGATGCGTAAGAAGGCAAAGAATGTCTGCAGTTGATCGACATCGTCTAAAACCATATTGCCTATCACTGATTAATTTATTATTCTCAAGATGCTTAATTATGTGATTATTTAATATAATTTCAAAGACTTTACCAATAGTGGGAGTTATAGCTATTGGTCTGTAGTTTGATGGATCTGAAGAGGCACCTTTTTTAGGAACTGGATGGATGTTTGCTTCTTTCCAGGGTACTGGGAAGCATGAGGTATGAGTACATAGACGGAAAAATTTTGCCAATACAGGAGCGAGCACCAAGGAGCAATTCTTAAGTACTATTGGAGGAATTTCATCTGGACCAGGAGCCTTATCTACTGAGAGATTCTGCAAAATAGTTTTGACATGTCTGGTGTGGATCTTAAGTAAGGGAATTTCAGGCGAATTAAAATTAAGTACAGGGACATCTTGATTTATTTCATCTAAGGTTGAGTTGGTGGAGAAAATATCCGCAAGAAGGTTAGCTTTACCTCGTGGGTCACTTACAAGATTGCCAGTCGGAGATTTTAATGGTGGAATGGATGAAGCAGTTGTGAAGTTGGATTTGAATGAGTTAAGAGTAGACCAAAATATTTTGTTATCATTTGGATTATTTAGAAGTTTATTTGCCTGCTTGTGGAGAAAGTTTGATTTAGTTAGGTTTAATACAGTTTTGGCATGATTTCTGATGTTTCTAAAGTAATTAAAGGCTTCATGTGTTTTTGATCTTGTGTATGCATTGTAGGCTATTGCTTTTTGTTCAGTTACTCTAGCACAATTATGGTCAAACCATTTAGGTGAATTAGATCTTTTAATGTACTTTTGATGAGGAATAAAAGTTTCCATTCCAATTTTTACAAAATCTTGTATGTGGCTCAAGGTGGAGTGTGCATCATTAGAAAAGAAAGAGGTCCAGGGAATATCAATAAAGAAACCTTGAAGACCCTCCCAGTCTGCCCTATCGTAATGCCATTTAGTCACCAAAACAGGTTCAGAGTGGGAAGGTGTGGTAGGTGATATACAGGTGGCCTGTATCAGACAGTGATCAGAAGATCCAAGCGAGGACCTCACTGTAACATCATAATTTTCTGAATTGGTTGTTAAAAATAAGTCCAGTAGGTGGGAATTATGATTAGGATTATCTGGTACACTGGTCGGTTGGTTGACTAGTTGAGTGAGATTAAATGAGTCTGCAAATAGCTCACATTCAAGACCAGCATCATCAGTCCTGGCTGAATGAGTGAGCCATTCAACATTATGGACATTAAAATCACCCAACACAGTGATTTCAGAAGAAGCATTTAAGTTGAGGACACTGAGTTGTGAGGACAGAGAATCAAAAAGACTTTGCTCTGGAGGAGTATTTGGGGAACGGTAGATGCAACATATGTATTTAAATTTACCAGCAGAAATTAATTTGTATATAGAATAATCAAAATAGGGACAATTGAAACTAGTAACCTCCTCCAGGGCAATTTCAGATTTTGCGAAGCAACATACACCTCCTTTAGGTCTGAAATTTTGGAGCAGTTGATAATCTGGAAAATTAAATCTAGACGTGTCAGATGTGGATGTTACTTGAGTCTTTGTCAAAAAAAGGAGAGTAGGGGATTCTGCTTGAAGAAATTGGTGTACAGAATTGATGTTAGAGTGAAGTCCCTTATATTGCTAAAGAAAAAGCTGCACCGACGAGCAGCTTTGGGACGTTGCAATGCTCTTGACACAGTCGCATGATGACGACCGGGAGGGCCCTGTGTCAATGACCCAACCCTGCCGGGGGTGGATATCCGAGGGACCACCAGGTTTGCTCTTAACAATTGTACTGCCATATTTATTGGGTAAGGTGTATGGTGTTACATGTATGATATGTAGTGGGAAGAGTAGTGTTTTATGGATAGAGGATAGCGATGTACAGTGGAATCTCCAATCTCGATCATAATTGGTTCCCACAAATACCGATCGAGATTCGAAATATCGAGATGCGAAGTTAACTTCTTATGGGAAAAAATACAATCGGTTCCAGCCACTTGCCGACTAACCTACATCAAATCTGTCAATTTTCACATTTGCCCCCCACAATCACATGCAATATATATAATATGTTAAAATAGATAAAATTTATAATGAAAGAGTTTTATTTTTACCTTATATTTATTGATAAAGAGGTTTGTGTGGATTCAGTTTGGTTGATTGTTGGTTCCGAGGCGAACACAGTTAGGTTACTGCGTCTCCGCACCCGGCGCACAGTCACCGTCATCAATTCTTGCAATGGCTTCACTCACCCTGTCACCACTAGTACCGGTATTTTATGAATGCGATAAAAAAAGGTCCAGGTAGACGACTTCACAATACAAGTTTTCAAGCGAATGGCGGACGTGTGACTGGTACACCAAGTGGCCGCTAGATCTACCGACTTCAATAAATTTTCCATGGTATAAAGTTTAATCAAGTTTTCTTTTGTCTTTACTATTATTATATATTAGATTTTCCTCATACAAATAATAATGTATATTAAAACATGGTAAAGTAATTTATATTACTACGTAAATGAAAGCGGCAGAGATGAGTCAGGTTAGACTACCGCCCGAAAACGATTGATACTAGCGGTACATTAGTATACAGGTGAACAAAACACAATGACTGTGAGGTTCACACATCGATTTGGTCAAGATTAATATGTTTATATTAGTATATAAGCATCTAGCATCGATATTTAGCTATCGAGATTAACGTTTTTTCATCGAGATTTGTGATTGGGGAGAGCTTGAAGGTGGCATCGAGATGCGAAATATCGAGATGAGATTGATCGAGATATGTGAGCCTACTGTAGGGCAATGTCGTGAAGTTGGATGTGTATGTTATATAAAGAGGGTTTTCCTGATACCCCTGATGTGTGAGGCAGAAAGATGTGTATCCAGCTACCAAGGCCTGGGAGAGAAAATGGAATTCAGGCTATTCCCTGAGTCTCCCGAAACCTTGGCGGTAGTACTTCCCTGGGCGGGGCTGCCTACCCCTACTACCTACAGAAAGTATTATATATAGATATATAAATATTATATTATGAAGATTTTCGAGGGATTTACTTCATTTGTCAACATATAAGCGGGGGGCCAATGGTTCCGATATTGTTGACCTATAAGGAACAATGTTCCTCCGAATACTATTCTTATTTTTAAGCCAAATATTAACTCTATATTATGAAGTTTTCTCACGCTCGTCACATCGAGCGCGGAAGGGGCCAATAGGCTATAGCTCAGAGCCTCACTCTACTGAATTGAACTATAAAGGAAAAGTTTCCTCCGGGTACTATCCCTATCATAAGCCAAATATTGAAATTATCTTATGAAGTTTTTCGATGGCTTCACTTCATTTTTCAATATATAAGCCAGGTGCTAAAAGGTTCCTGCTTACTTATGTTATCACTTCTGACATGGAAATAGTTCGGAAACTTTGAGCCCTGGAGTCGGCGGGACTCCTGTGCCCCAGTGGGCTATTAGGGACAGATGAGGAGCAAAGCTTCCTCCAGATACTATCACTATTATAAGCCCAATATTGAATTGATATACACGGACTAACCAATGGTGTCCGGGTACCGGGTACCCAACGGACCTCCGGTGACATTGATAATCTCCCGATTATTATTATTATTATTATTATTCCATTGTTATAACTTAAGTTACTGCAAATTGTAATTACAGTCTCTCGAATTGAATTGAACTGAAATAGACCTTGACTCTTAGCTACGGTCCACTCTCTCCGGTTCCGTATTCCCGATCGGGTTGCTATGAAGGTCTTCGGGCTTCACCTCCATCTCCGGGTGATGCCCAACGGCGTGTCTTTCCGGGTCAATGATAAACATCTTTCCCATAAGTTCTCAATGGAGGACAATAAATTTATATAAGAGATAGCAGATACGCTACTCTACTCTAACCTCTTTTACGGCATTCATATAGCCAATAGGCTATTCACCGCCAGGTGTTGCCCAACGTAATTTCTTGTTGAGTCGCTGTTAAAATTCTTCACCTTAGGTTCTCAATGTAGAACCACGAATGAGAGAAAAAGGGGGGGGGGATACTCTAATCATATTAATGATAACCATCGACTATCCCACTAATCCATCTTTATATAAGATGCAGCTCATGTGCTACCCCGTTCTAACTTCTTTTACTACATTCATATAGCCAACAGGCTACTCGGCATTCCATAGGCCTTGTGCATGACGAGCCGGTACATGTTTTTGTTCTTTGCTCTAGTATTATGTAACATTAATTCTTGGCCTGATGAGCAACAGCTCTCTCTTGTAATCGCCACGACCATTGTGCAGTGGTTCGGGTTCACAAGATGCAACAAATTCCCCCTTCTTGGACGTACGAAGTATGTACGCCATCTGTCTTGTGTTGATTGTAAGCTAGCTAGTGGGCTACTAAGAAGTGTACAAACTGTGCACCCTTCGTGAAACATCACAATCTGATGGGCCACATAACTGCGGCTGGGGCGCCTTAGGTTTTGCTCAATATTTGGAGTGATGTAAAAGGTTACATATCCTAAGTCCCAGACATTATCCATAATGCCTACGTGAGTTTCCTAAACATTCTTTTGCCCACATCCCAACGAAGTTGGAGACCCTGTTCCAAGCAAAGGTTCTAGCAGCAATCAAGTCCAAGTTTAGTCAGAGACAAGAGTCTCTGACTCCCCAGGTTAGGCTGTCCTCTCAGCTAATGCCTTCTACGCTACCTACTGTTCCTTTACAACCTGTCCTTATATGAATAAAGACCACCACACCACCTCGTCCCTCAGGGTCAATTGGTCCTAGTGTTCCCTAACCGGTGAATCAGTAGCGATTCCCACCCTTGACAGGTGGGGCTATTCCTAACCCCTTCACTCTGGGTGCCCTTGAGGAGGACCCGGGGTTTCCCAACAAGCCAATGTCTTTGCTTTATGATCCTGCCCGAGTTTGACAACCAATCAGTGATCCTCCTATTCCGGAAGACGCGGAGACAGGTATCCCTGAACTTTACCAGGTCCCTCAAGCCGGGGTCCTCAAGGTAAATGAGTTAAAACATCTGCGAGCAAAAGATGCTGAAAGGCGGGGAATGGAAATAGTCGTGCCTCCTTTCCCTTCCAGGTCTGATATTCAGTTTTGTGGACAACCCTGCCCCAATGTTTTCTGCCACAACATCCCGGGAGTCTCGGTCAGATTTCTCTAAGCTTGCTGCTCTTAATGCTATAAAGTCCCTCCTCAGTGTGTTCTACAAAGATAGAAACTGTTGCTACAGACCCTCAGTCTCGCATGTTCCCTTAGAAGGAGTGGGACAAGGTCCGTGGGTGGAATGGGCAGTAGAGGCGGCAAAATTTGCTCTAGCCATCACTGCAATTGCCCCACTAAAGCTCCAAATGAGGAACATAGATTTGCTACTTGTCATATGTGATCTGCACAACAATACAATGATACTTTCACCAAACGTCATAGAAGTAATCAAAGAATGATTAAAGCCGATGGTATTAGTGCCAGTTCTAAAAGGAACCACAGTTTTCCTATCCCGCACGTTTCTTGTTCCCAAATGAGACGGCTTAAAGATGAGACCAGGCAGAGACCTCTCCTCACACAAAATTACAGATTTTGCATGCTCACAGTGCCTCGGATATGGCTACTCCTTCATCAGGATGTGTGACTGATAACGTTGAACCTCAAGGATGCCTTTTGGCACATTCCGTTCTTCACAAGAGATCAAAGATTTCTTACGGACACCTTATCCCGGTGCAAGTGCAAGTCAGTGGAACGGGCACTCACACAAGAAGCTTTCAGCAAGCGGATTCACCCCTACATTTCAGCCTAGTACCTCCCGGGAAGGGCCAACCTTTGGGGTGACACCTTATCCCGGGGCAAGAGTAGGCTACTCCAGTGGTATGGGCACTCAAACAGGAAGCTTTCGCCAAGCCGACTCTTCCTTCCCATCCACAAGTAGACCTTTTGGCATTCCACACATTAGCAAAGACCCCTCAATCTAGAACCCGGTGGTCAATAACCCCGGCGCAGGGACTGGCCTCTTTTGCGGTCAATTCTCCCTACCGACAATTCCTTGAGACCTCTGGTGAACGCTTTGGAACTAACGCCAGAGCTACGACTGTAGACATCACTATACCAAACACCTATAAGATGTACAGTTTATCTCAAGATTTGTGTGATTCTACACAATTTTCTTATACAGTATACGACTACATTACGTTCTTTTATAGTATAGTAATAAAGGAAAGGTCCATATGCAGCCGATAATGACTACAAACATAATTGTAAGCTGATTATAAACAATTATCAATTATTAATTGACAAAATTGGAAGGAAAATATCTGCTAACTTTGTATTGCATATATATGTTATGGGTGATTTTAAATATATAAAACAAAAGTATGCATAGGCCAAAGTATGTGTCAGCTACAGAACACAGGGTCGTCCATCTACCTGTTCCCTCCCCCAGGCACGACCCTCAGATGCACAATCAGACAAGGGTCTAGTGTGTCACTTTGTGCCAATTTGGCCCATACAAGAGGGATACAACCGCCTGAGCCTATAGTGCCCGTATCCAGTGAAATTTCCAATCTCTCAAATTCCTCTTGGACCAAGCTGGAAGCCTTCAGATTTCTCTAACTTTTGCATTATGGACGTTTAACGGGCCAAATGGCTAAGAGCAAAATACGATCCTATCTTTCACCCTAAATCGAAGGCCTAATAGTCGGTAACCACTATCAGGCAATAGGCGTCACACTGAAAGAGTTTTATTCACCATGACTAAGTAAGAAGACAAAGGATTTTTCTTCTATAGTAAATAGTACGAGTTGTATGTACTGAATGAGTCTGGTTCTCCTTTCCGCCTTCGGAATCTCCAGAAAAAAAAAAAAAAAGGGGGGGGGGGGATGTAGAACATAAATAAGTATACGAAGACAAAGAGTTTTCTTCTATAAGGAATAAGTACGAGTTGTATGTACTGAAAAAGTATGAACAAATAGTTAATTTTTGGTTTTTATACCAATGCAAGCAAGAAATGCGCTTGCTAACTTGTTGCACAGCTTCAGGAGCATTATAGTATGAGATGTTTTGACATTAAAGCATCCGTTCATACACATTTTTACATCTTGTTCTCCTCAACACATTTTAAGTTATGACTATTCTTCCTTCTTTATGAGGCTTCCCAGTATACCCGCCTCTTCTTTCTCTAATACAGTAATTTGAATTTCTCCCGGCGTCAGCCTATCTGCTAATTGGTTCTCTCTGGATACGTTGAGCATCTGATGTCCCACCTACGGTCGTGATATTCTAGGCTCTTCGTCATTGACGAAGGAACCAATACTAAATTACGGGTTTGACAACCCGTAGGGAAGGAAGGAAAACCTTCTATTTAGGAGTGATTCCGTAGTCAATGACGCAAAGGTTCCCTCCCATCTTCCCCTTCCCATGCACATGCCCAACTTGATATAACATATGAGGCAGATAAACACGCTAGAAAGTCTGGCATCACGTGCAAGGGAAGCATAACGACAGCACAGCTGGAGGGCTGAGGCACCGGGAGGTTTGAAATGATAGATTGTTCTTTAAATTTTATTTCTAGTGGTATTCATTTTCAATGACGAGCCCTTGGTAAGATTTAATGGGTATTAACCAAGGATTGTTTTTATGCTATATACGCAACGGTTGTGATAAGAACTCCGGGGAATCCCGAACGGGTCCCGGAATCTCAGCCTATATATAGTATAGGCTCTTCGTCATTGACGAAGGAACCACTCCTAAATAGAAGGTTTTCCTTCCTTCCCTACGGGTTGTCAAACCCGTACACTAACCTTCCGCTGGACTCGTCTAAGCCGGTTTTAACTTCTTACGTGTGACAAGCGTCACAGGTCCCTTGACCTTTAGTGTCTGATCATTAATGAAAAAGTTTGCAAAACTAATCTTATCACTCTTGTACACTCGACTGGTGGCGCCACAGGGCGAGAAAATCTAATCGTGTAACTGGGTCAGGCAGGGCGAGTTAACTCGGCGGGCCGAGTTTGCAGCCCCCTTAGGAATGCAGTTCCGCCGGGAGAATGTGGTTCAGCCAAACCACACCGGGACCTTTTGATTGTTCCTACCCGTTTTTAAGACGGATAACCTGGACCCACCGCACGGGGCCGCCGGAAAAAACAAAAACTCAGGAAAATGGAGCTAAGCCACAGCTCCACTAACCTACGTCCCACACATAACACATCATAAAGAATACATAGAGACGTCTCCCCTACCCCAATACAGTACATGCCAACATGCATGTAAAAACACGGGGCATACTATAGGTTTGACTCCTGTAAGGAGATAAAGAAAACCTAATATTTAGTAGTGGCCCCGTAATCATTGACGAACATGCCTATTACATAAGGCATCCTCTTCAAACACTAATCCGCCGTAGTTTGAATCTACCGCGCAGAGCATTTAAAAACTGAGGAGCCTTCATCATGAGCGCACGCGACCTCACTCATGGCTTCAGTCATTATGAATTGGGTTCTCACTACGAAAAAACTTCGTAAAAAATAAAAATAAAAATAAAATAAGAATAACTATCTAATAAGCTTTCCATCATATCGTGGATGTACTTGTGTGGATCTCTGACCAGACGCTGATTCAGGCGTCATTCTTCCTTCACTGACATATCAAGTAAACCGAAATCCTCAATACATCAACGAATGGGAAGGGGACGGTCGGGAGGGCCCCAGTCGTCAATGATTACGGGGCCACTACTAAATATTAGGTTTTCTTTATCTCCTTACAGGAGTCAAACCTATAATTTATTAGTGGCCCCTCCATCATTGACAAACATGCCTGATTTCTAAGACTGGAGGGGGACATTTGTAATCATATCATAACTCTAGAAAAGCAGATAATAAAAACAACCACATAGTATTCTTACTTTTGAAAAATATATTTAATACGGCGTAGGCCGGGAATATACAAGAAAGGGGTTCAGGCAGGTGCGTGCTTCAAAGAAGCCTGCCTGACAAAAAAATAGGTAACCCTGAAGATTCTGTACACAGATCTGTAGTTACAAAGGCACCCCACTCAACGAGTGGTGACAAAAATAACAAGTTATAATAATTTATTGGTCACATCTCTACCGTATGGTGCTAGCCACTTGGCCTCCTGAATGTCCATAATGCAAAAGTCAGCGAGGTCGCTAGGTTGCCAATCGTGTCTAAGTGGAAATACCCGACCGGGAGCGACACCGGGTGCGGGCACCACGTTTTCAATTGCTGGTACCACAACTGCGCCGGCCACAGGGGCACGATTAGTGAGAGTAAGCCTCGATAATCTCGTAGTTTGTTCACTACGTGGCACATTAGTGACGCATCTGGCGGTGGAAACAGATAGATGGAGCTCCATCTGTTCCAGTCTATCACTAGGGCGTCTGGCCCCCCTGCCGGCGTTTTCGTCCGGCGGGTGAGGTATAGAGGGAGTTTGTGAGTCTCCTCGGACGCAAACAGATCCACTTGTGGATGGGAGAGCTCTGCAATCATTAGTTTGAAAATGGGTTGCTTGAGCTCCCATTCTACTTTCGTGCTCTGTCTCCGGGACAGAGCGTCTGCCCAGACGTTCGCTACGCCTGGGAGATAAGATGCGTGAAGATAAATGTCTAGTCTGTTGGCTAGAGTAAAAATCTCTTCCGACACGTTTAGCAACCTCCTTGACCTCGTTGATCCTTGTTTCTGAATACAGTGAACTGCGTTCAGATTGTCCATTCTGAAGGCCACCGACTTGCCCCGTAACGCAGGGCCGTAAGCCTGAAGGAAATACAAGGGGACTAGTAATTCTTTGACATTGATGTGAGAGATTTCTAAGTGGGACCAAAGCCCCTGACCCTGGTGCCCCTGATTTGACTGAAATCCCCAACCTATTGTGCCTGACGCATCCGTGTCTACCCATACCGTTGGTGGAGGAGAGGTCCATGACATTATTGAGTGCAACGTTTCCCTCTTTGCCCAGACCGCTAGTAAGGTGTGGATTAATTTCGGGATGGGCCATAATTTTCCCGCCGGTAAGAGTGGGAAATATTTTTTGCCTTCCAATATTAAGCGTTTTACTTTCAACCGGCCCAACATGACAGTTAGTTGAATCCAGTTGAGAGAGCCGACCAGAGACTCCCAGACCCTCCGCGTCGTAGTCAGACTGTGAAGAAACATGAACAGTTTCCTGCGAAACCTGTTGCGATTGTCCACACTCTGACTCAGAGTGAGAGCGGCCGTGTCCCAGACCAGCCCTATCCACTGAATTACTCGTGAGGGAACAAGGTTTGACTTTACCAGATTTACCTTGAACCCTAGAGTTTTGACATGATTTAAAATTATGTTGACATGTTTGATGCATAATTGTTGTGTCTCTGCCACCACCAGCCAGTCGTCTAGGTACCACAACACTCTGATCCCTTGTTTTAACAATGGCATCAGGGCTTGCCGGACTAATTTCGTGAATAATCGAGGTGCTAGGTTCAAACCGAACGGCATCCTTTGAAACACAAAATTTTGGTGCCTGATCCGTAAGGCCAAAAACCTTTGAAATCTTTTGTTGACCGATACGTGCCAATAGGCGTCTGTCAGGTCTAGTGAACACATCCAACCTCCCGGCGGAAGTGTTAGCCTGATTTGGTGTACTGTTAACATTCTGAAAGACTCGTTGTGAATGTGAAGGTTCAGATAAGACAGGTCTACGACCGGTCTCATCTGAACACTGTCCCTTTTGGGAACCAAAAATAGTTTGGACGTGAATACAGGGTAATTTGGGGGGACCGGGATGATGACATTCTTGGCAATCATTTCCTGGACCAGTGACTCCACCTCTAAAGAAACAAAATTCGCCGTTGTCGGCTGACGTAAGCGAGGTCGCCGGAGCCACTGCCAAGTGATGCCTTTGCGTGCCACCATCCGTGCCCAAGTGTTTAAAGGCCATGCTTGGTGACACGTTCGGAACGACCCAGTTAGCAGACAAGGGTTCGCCGGCTGTACTACCCTCGGGTCCTCCAGCCTTAAGGTTGGCACCGGGAGTGAGAGAGACTAGTTTTTGGTGGTGGGGTTGGTGGTGCTGGACGCTTCGCCGGCTGGCTGGTGTTGGCCGAAGACTGGCCCTGACCTGGCTTATTATGGCCGCGTCCTCTCTGACCTGAAAACTTACTCTGTCTATGCCTGTACTGACCTTGGGGGGAGTGGGAGGACTTAGGCAGAAGAAAGGGCTTAGATCCCCCTGGCTGAGCTTTAGCGGTTGGCCTGGGTTTGGGGAAGTTAAAGGCAGGTTTCTTAGAAGGGGTGGGACTTTGTTTAAAGGCCTGCGCCATATTGAATACCGTTCGCCACACTTCAGGGGACATTAACGAGGGAGTAAGCACTGGTGACATGACCACCTGATTCGCAATGCGATCAGACAGTTTGCGAACTAAAGACATTCTGAGATCTTGTCTTGCCCGTACCGCCTCAAGTAAGGCGGTGCGTATGTCACCTAGAGATTGGATTGACGACTGGAGTAGCAGTCGCCGGGATAATTCAACCGATCTTCTGGCATCCGCGTCTGCGATTGCCTGAGTGGACCGAAGTAAAGACTTAGCTACCTGTTGAGACACTATGTACTGAGAAAACAGGCGAAAAGCTTTCCCCCTTAGCCTAAATTCTCGGTCTAGGTGAGTTGGGGTAGGGGTAGTGAAAGGGTCTTTTAGCTCACAAAGAGTAATCTTAGGGGCAGCTAGGAAAGAAAACAAAGCTGACGGGACTCCGCCGGCAGAACATACCGGCATGGAGAACCACGAATGAGAATCTTGGGGGATCTGGTGGGAAGATTTGGAAGTAAATGTGGTTGCAAAGTTTTGAGCCTCTATCTCCCAATCTACCCAAGGTCCTGGACCCAACTGCCCCACCTTCAAGACTGGATTAGCTGCTTCGTCTGTGACGGTTTGCAAATCAAGTTCAGGAGTGAGAGCTGACAGAGTCTTAATGTCATTAAACCCATCCAGCTTAGACCAGTCTGAAAACAATTTTGAAGCTGAGGCAGGGGGTAAAGCTGGCTTAGTAGCATACACAAAATAGTCTTGGTGATAATAACTAGGTATAGCCTTGATGTTAACATCTAGTACATTTCCCAAAATATCCAAGGCCCTTAATTTCTTTGATTTATTGCCCTGGATGACCCACTCACGCGGTACTGGGAGTTCCCCTGACAAGGTAGGTTGGGCGAGCTCTGGTTTAGTGGGGGTCTAAAGGACCCATGACTCGTCTGGTCCATAAAGCAAGGGCATAGCTACCTTTCTGAGAGGCGCCTTGTCTAGAGGGGGTGGATTGACATCCGTTATAACCCTTACATTCGAAGTGGTCAATGCCGCCGTAGCAGGCCTAGTAACCACTGATGGTGACAGAGTGGGGGGGTTAGGGATCTTAGATAAAGCAATAGAAGTCATCAGAGGCCGTACCGTAGAGCTTGTCGTGGGAGCCCCCAAGTCCACTGTGGGAGTTTCCTGTTGTTGGCCAAATTTTTTAGATAAAGCATGACTAAGTAGCCCTTCAATTTCCTGCGCAGTGACAAATTGAGTTGATGATGAACTTACTGGTGAATCATTAATATCCTGCGCGGCGTCTAAGCCTGAACCTGACTCTTGCCCTTCCATCTCCGAAATTATTGAAACCTCGTCTTTCTCCTCCTGATCCTCCTGAGAAGACCCCGCCGAAGCTGGGGTACCTTGCTGCCAAGATAAGTCAGGAATAGAGGATGGGATCGCCGCGTCCCTGTGGACGTCAGCTACTGTGTGACTCGTTTGAGTCGGAAGTGGGTGGTCAGACCCTGGCTGAGCAAATCGCCAAACACCGAGGCCCTGGCCTACACTCTCTTGGGAGTCTGAAACATTCTCAATCACTGATCCCCCTGAACTCTCCATTTTCAGGGTTAAAATATTAATGGGTAAATCCTCTTTAGGGACAGGCACCGCACTGGACCCTTGAGACCTAACACAAACTCTGTCTGGGGTAGAGGTACGATGAGAGGCACTAGAAGCTGGTGAATGTAGGGAGGTCTTTCGTTTATGGGAATCCTTTTTGGAAGATTTATGGCTACGGTGTGACCGTGAACTACTCTTTGATTTGGAGGATTCATCGCCGTGACCACTGGTGGAACTTTCCGTCCTACTCTTCTTACTCGATGGTGAAGAGGCAAGACTAGATGACTGGCGTCTGAGAGGTGACCTAGACCGAGATCTCGCCCTAGACGAGGAGGCGGATGCCGGGGGTGTAGGCTCTCTTGGACGTTTCGGAGTAGCAGCAGAAGACACAGAACCCTGACCAGTCTCCGCCGGCTTATGACAAGTGACTCGAGAGGAACGTTTAGGGGAAGGGTGTTCAAAGAGCAATCGATCCCAAAGAGGGACGTTGTCACATTGAAGTGACTTATGAGCAACAATCGTAGTGTATGCTGACATCTGTTGCCTCACTTCTCTTAACGCGACCGCCGCGGTCTTATCATTGTCGCATAGGACCTTTACAGCTAATTGGGAGCAAAAAGAACAATTATGCATGACCCACAGATCCCTTGAACGGTCTAGACATTTAACACACCTTATGCAAAGAGTATGCGCAAAAATAGGGATACCGGCACAGGTAGGGGTAGTGCATAAAGCAAAGACTGGGTCCAAGGTCGCCATGACAGAGACTGGTGGGGAAAACTACCGCCGGGTCTGTATTGGTCCGCCGGAGCCCAGCTCTGGAAAAAAAGAAAATTTCCAGGAATTAATGCTCGTAAGGTTAACCCAACATGTTCGCACACAAGTGTTAATAACCCACCGGGTAACGAGATGTAATGACACAACGATCACAGCTCGCTACGCGGCGGGGCTCAGAATATCTAAACATATCTTTTTAAGAAAGTGAAGAATACCCTCTGACAATAATATAACGGTCCAGCATGGCGTTTATAGTCTTTCTGGTGGTGACTGTCTCAAGATTCAATTTTGGAACAAAAACAACCCCCCATAAAGACGCCAGCCCTTGAAATATTTTAGTAGAATAACATAGGGCAGGCTGATACGAGATCTGATTTCTAACGAATTGTCACAAAAAGATCGCCGTAAGTAAGAAGGCGGCGAGACCTATACGTATCCCTAAAATAAGTGGTTAAATCGAAATTGAATTGTAAATTCCTTATTACCTCCACTTAGGAGCACCCGCCGGGTGTAAAAACGATGTTAACCCCCAATTAAACCTTCAATCGCCGTAAGTGTAAAGGCGGCGATACATAACGTATCACTTAAAATGGATCGGTTAACTAACTGAATGACTTAGTTGTTCATCCCACCCTACCAAGGTACACCCGCCGGGTGAGATGTCAAAACGTTAACCCCATAAGTTCCTGTCCCCACTTCTTTGTAAAAGATCGCCGGGGAGGAAAGCCCTTAACAACAGCTAGGTTTTTTCTTGTGGTTTGTAAAACCGGGTAGAAAAACTTCATAACATATGTTCGCATGAACAATGTTTTTTGATGGGTACAGCCATTCCGCCGGGAATCAAAGGGAGCCTGAAAACAGGCACCAACACAGGAGACGCAGTCCTGGAGAGCCACAGACACCTCATCGCCGGGGACACAAGCCTGTGTTGAAACTACGTGTGGCCCAACACGGCTCTCGGCCGGGTTTTTTTCATGGTGAAACCGAGAAAAAACCCGCCGGAAGGAAACCCACCCCGTTCAGACACCATCGGAACGAACAACGGACACGAAGGAAAGCCACGCATGACTAGCCCAAGTCCACACAATAATCCGTGGAATTAGCCAATACACAACTAAACCAGGAAACAAACATAGTCCGAGGAATTAGCCAATACACAACTAAAACCCGGATACACATGACACAGTAGGGCATATTTATAAAAATAAACAATAACACTTGTACATGTGGCAAAGCTACGAGCGGCTGGCTAGGCCTAAGTAGACGGCATCATAAAAGTTGAAATATACACAAAACACTGGAAATATAACAACAGGAACCACCGCCAACACACCACTGTAGCAAATACTTCCGGCAAAGGGAAGACTGACTCGGGACCCAGAAAAAACTTCACTAAGTGAAGAAAAATACGCTGGGAACGTCAGAAGCAAAGCTTACCTCATCAGAAAGATAAAAGGCAGCAATAATTAACGCGTAATGAAAGCCGCCTGCATCACAAGCTAACTCAACTGTGAAACTATCACAAGTCCACAACAGGACCACGAGGGTACATCCGAAATAGATGCCCCAAACACACGACCCAAAATACACTGCACTGCGGGCAACCAGCCCAGGACACTCCTGCTACGCATATCCTTACCTTACTCGATACATCCCGGAGTAAACAAATGAGAAAAAACTCACTAGGGACGCAACAAATGCGGAACCAGCGGAGCGTGGGGAGACACGTCCGGGCAGGCTGAGCGCAGAGCAGAGAAGGAAGAATGACGCCTGAATCAGCGTCTGGTCAGAGATCCACACAAGTACATCCACGATATGATGGAAAGCTTATTAGATAGTTATTCTTATTTTCTTTTTGTTTTTATTTTTTTACGAAGTTTTTTCGTAGTGAGAACCCAATTCATAATGACTGAAGCCATGAGTGAGGTCGCATGCGCTCATGATGAAGGCTCCTCAGTTTTTAAATGCTCTGCGCGGTAGATTCAAACTACGGCGGATTAGTGTTTGAAGAGGATGCCTTATTTAATAGGCATGTTCGTCAATGATGGAGGGGCCACTAATAAATATAGGCATATAATCAAAATACAGAAAATTTAGCATCCTAAATTACCTGTGCAATATGCCAGTATTGGTCCTACATATAATTATGGAAGACTACCTTAGGCCGGTTAATGTTAAATAGTAATGAACATAATATTAGACCACTATCTTTGGGCCTTTTTCTGGGCTACATACAACGGCTCGATATAGGCAAGTCATCATCTCTTACTTTCCGTTATATGCCAGTATTGGCCCAAGGTCTGATAACCACATAATTCTCGATGATTGAAAATATTTATTACATTAAAGTTGGGCCAATATAACTTTGCCACTTCAAGGCCGTTACTCATTGGCCCAACACAGGGAGTTCATTATCCATCATTACTAGTTGATGCCAGTATTGGCCCCAATTATTGAAGACAACCAATTACCGGTTAATGGAAAATCATACTGAAAATTATACTGGACCAATACAAGTTTGCCATCTTCTGGCCGAAACACAATGGCCAGGTATAGGTAAGCCATCATCTCTTATCATCCACTATTTGCCAGTATAGTCCCAACATCTGCCATCCATCTACTATCCTATGATGGAAAACATTTATTTATTCAGTATTGGGCCGATATAGATTGGCCGAATTTTGGCCGCTATACGTATGCCCAACACAGGCAAACAATATCCTTTAGTAATGCTATATATGCTAGTATTGGCCCAACACCTGAAATCCAATATAATGCCGGTGAACGGAAAACCATTTTGAATATGATAATGGAAAAACAATATTTTGTCTTATGGCCAAAGTACATCTACCCAGTAGGCCTATAAGAAAAACAATATCCTTTTCTTTTTGCTATATAACAGTATCGGCCCAACATTGGGCATCTTATCCATATCCAATGATGAAAAACATTTATTATTTCTATTTGGGCTGATATAATTACACAATTATTTGGCCGATAGACATTGGCCCAATACAAAAAATAAGTTATCCTGAATCCTGTTAAGTGCCGGTGCTGGCCCAACACCGTAAACCCAACCCAAAGACGGACATAGGAAAACCTTTATAAATTTAATATCGGACCGACATAGTTTCAGAATATTCTGGCCAACATACATTAGCCTAATATGAGAAAACCTACATTCCAGACTTTCCGGCATTTGCCGGTATTGGCCCGTACTTCCAATGTTTGCTGGGAATATATTGGCCCTTTTATTAAAAATAGTGATAAATTTTGTTAATGTATTTACTGTATCGGCCTAACATTGTGCATCCTATTCTGAATCTACTATGGAAACCCATTATTATTTCTACAATGGACCGATATCATTATGCCTTAATCAGGCCGATAAATATTGGCCCAATAAACAAAATAAGTTATACTTAATAACATCATTTGCTAATTAAAATGCCCCAGAACGAGAAGCCCACCACAGAAGCCATGAACGAACACCACACAGAAACACCAAAGGAAAGGTCCACAGAACGAAAGGACCAGCTGACCGAACCAGCCATTTCAGACAGGCCCAAGCCCGCAGGGCTAAACAGCTCCAGGACGCACCCACTTACCTTTTCTAAACTGACCATTTTCCACACCTCACGTACACTAACCCTCTCGTGTCCTACACTCCTAACTACAAAGATGATGAACAGGAATATACATTCATATTAAAAACACCCATGCCCGTCCCGACGTTGAGCCAATGCCAACACATCAGACAGCCATAATTATATCTATGTATGTTCTTGCATCCGAGAAGTAGATGTTATATATCTTAGAAGTTAAAACACCCACGCTGTCCCTAGACCTCGTATATCATTTTCCATGACGAGTATAGATATGTGTAACCCGTGCTCAGTCGCCCCTTGCATTGTTCCTCTAGTAACTAAGTCTATAATATTAACTGCCACCAGCATTGATACGACATAGCGGCACTGTCCTTGCTACAAAGATGATGAACAGGAATATACATTCATATTAAAAACACCCATGCCTGTCCCGACGTTGAGCCAATGCCAACACATCAGACAGCCATAATTATATCTATGTATGTTCTTGCATCCGAGAAGTAGATGTTATATATCTTAGAAGTTCAAACACCCACGCTTGTCCCTAGACCTCTTATATCATTTTCCATGACGAGTATAGATATGTGTAACCCGTGCTCAGTCGCCCCTTGCATTGTTCCTCTAGTAACTAAGTCTATAATATTAACTGCCACCAGCATTGATGCGACATAGCGGCAGTGTCCTTGTGTCGTATTGTGCCAAGTACAGATCAACCAGGTTTCATCACCTTATTAGGACGACGACTATAATGTCATCGTTCATCGATGTATGCAATCCTTTAGGTTAAGTATTTTATCCGCCATTGTGTTCACCTTTTTCCATTTACTTTCCACAATTGTCATACGTCTTCCCCTTGCCTCCTTCGTATCCACAGTCCACACTACGCCAATTTACTTCGTGTCTTACACCTCTTACCCCAACCAGAAATTATAAGATAACCTGGTTATCAGTATCTGTCATAAGTACCCCGAAACAATAACTAAGTACCCCTACGAACTGCCGCTGTTGTTGATATTTATATTTAATAGAAAACGCAGTTCCCAGGGCCAACTAATAGTATCCATAACCCTCGGACTGATCACATAACTCTATCTTTTCCAGACTCCTATACCACCCCATAGTTGCATTCCCCGGTAGCATTTGGCTAACGTATTCTACTGCCTTTTCAAACTTCCATATCAATTGTAGCCTAATGCCACCCCCACGCCCAGGGACCTTAGGGGCAAAATTTCCCTGTAGCCCTTGAACTCTCCCCCCCCCCTCTCATTAAGACACCCGCGCTTCTCGACTCTTGTCCGACCTAGCCTCTCTCTCATACCTCTTGAAGATCCTTGAATTGTCCGTTACTAACGCTCTCCAACCTTTTATATATATACTCCTATCCAGCCTACCTTCACTTAGTAGGCCAGAACAACATTAGAACTTTACTAGCCCCTTGCATGCCATCTATTCTCTTACAACACATTCACAACCCTGCACCCAATGGTCGTCGGTGCGAGGCTAGCCGCCCCGCCAGTAACTAACTTCTATTGCCATGCTTCCAGATAAATGTGGCAGAGTTAGCAACCCAGTCTCCACCATATCCAGCAAACCCTACAATTAACAACCAGCCGAGTAAAACCAGCTAGCTAAGGCACCTTCGGTTTTGGTATTAAAGACACCCACATCTGTCTCATACACAGAGGGTTATTACAAACACTGGTGATATGGCAAGCCCCTAGCCACAGCCGCCGGACGACTATCACAGAAGAGAGGGCGCCCAGCTCCCCCTTTTTGCCCACCCGAGGAGGGAGACCCCCACCCCCGCGGAGGTATACCTGGCCCCTGTTTTGACTTTCGAGTCATTGCCAGGTAGCACAGGAATTCTTCCTATCAATGAACTAACCATGAATGACTAACACCTTTACTAACCTCTATTACCTCACAATAAACCATTTACCTTTCTTGCATGCTCTGATCACTAAATTAGCACCTCAGCTATACCATAGAATGAAGATTGAACAATCTAGAGAGACGCTCCTATCACAGCTGTCCCCATCCTCCTCGCAAAGTAGATCCAGTCTCTCTCCCCTAAATACGTCCAGTATAGCCAAAATAGTACCTCTTACTAAGGCTCAGTTATATGAAAATATAAAGGCTTCCTATCGCCCTGTGCCACAACAGTAAATACCATCTTACCTAGTCCCCATATCTATTGAGAGCTCAATTAAGTCCATAAGACTCGAGATCCCTACTGTCTACAGGGTCCAGAACCGAGCCTATAAATCTAACTCCCGCCCCCAGTCAAATCAGTTGAAAGCTAGACACCAACCAGGGGTCACTACCCTGCAGTTAACTTCTAGCTCTGCCCTTGTGTTGTTCCGGAGTGAGATCCCAGAGCCGGCAGACTCCGTGGCAGATTTGGATAGAAGGACCTGCCCACGTATTGAAGAACTTCACACATATGGCCCCCCTGGACGGCCGCGGAACCAGTCGTTAGCCCCCAACATCATGGACGCAAGATAACCAGGACCAGACCCATCAGATACTACCCAAGATTCCCTTTAGCAGTACTACATATTACCGTGCTGTTTAGAGATTCACTAATTAATATTTCTACGAAGTGGCTAAGACCTTGCCCAGTGTAACTCATACTTAACCATTCCATTTGGGACGTACTAAGCGATCAGTGCTCTTTAATTAACAGGCGACCTTGACTCTCGTAATTACCTTATTCAGATATTAAAACTCTAGTGATATCTAACGTTCGCCCACTGATTTGCGTTCTATGTATTTCTGAGACAAGGATATAAAACTTAGATCAGTACCCCCTGAGGTTACTAGAATTCCCGTGCTCTAAAATACGTGTGTCTAATCTAGTCTGTGAACTACTACTTGTGCACCAGAGCTACCAGTAATAAATCTAACAGTGAATATGAATCTATAAGTAACATTGATGGTCTTCGGTATATAAACCTGTGAAATCAAAGCCAGTGATCAGAAGATTAATACCTGAACGTTGGAAGTGGGAGACTAGGCTCCATCCAGATCCACTTATGCTAGTGTTGTTCAATTCTATTATATTGTCTTACACAAGTATTCTGCAGTGGTATATCAATAAACGTGATCATGTAACTTGCTACCATGTGTTTCTTTGTGTTCTCTATTCCTCATATCTTGTATTGTGCATGCAGCCTTATATACCCAGTCAATTTAGAACTCACATTACCCAAGTTAAACCTGTAGAAAAACAGGGCATAACACTAATGCTGGACCAGCATCATATATCCTGCCCCAAAACGGACAAACGAAAATATTTATAAATAATATATTGAACCAATACCGCTTTTTTATATTATGGCCAACATATTTTGGCCCGATACAAAAAAGCCAACATATTTTACCTTCAAGTAGTGCCATTATTGGTAAAATACCCCAGAAACGAAATGCACAAGGAAAGAAAGGACAACACGGTCCCGCCCAAGACAGGAATGGCAAGGTTACTCCCCCCGACAACGAAAGAGAATGTCGAGAGAGGGGTGGACTAAAACATATTGAGATGGCCCATATGCTTGCCATTACAATGTGGAAATGTAGATGTCTTTATCCAAAGATTAACTCTTTTATTTACTTTTCTCCAACACACATATTTATACGACTTCTCAGCAATAAACGATCCTACTAGCAAACAAATCACATTATCTTCCTTCGTGTCTTGATATTAGCCCTTGATATCGACCAACTAGTAGAAACTCTAGTAAGTTAGAGTATTTATCGTGTAAATACGATACAGTACGTCTCTGTGACTTCACGGTCGTTCCCGCTGCACGGCGTAGGACGATTAGATCGTATATTATAAGATTGTAAGTAAGTTAAGATTGTAAAAGGCCTAATATGCTATTAAGCAATATTGACATGGTCTTATGTAGTATATATGAATTTATCGTATATATTAATATAATTTATCGTATTGAGCAACATAGAATCGGTACGATAATTTTGGCCCTGGCGTATGCCACGGCAGCAAGGCGGAGGGCTGGAAGCAGCAGAGCCTTCACGAACACCAACCAGTTAACATCTAATTTCCGCCTTCAGTTGATTGAGCTTTTGTGCCTCTAATCACAATAAACTACAGCAATACATACATCTACACCATCACGACCAGGAGCGGATCCAGCTCAGGCTTAAGGGGGGGGCTGATATATATACATGAGGGGCGCCATAACTTAATATGTATTGTATTTCAGATAAAATGCAGTATATATCAGATGTAAGGGCGCAATTTTGGTCACTAAGGGGGCAGCCGCCCCGGCTGCCCCCCCTGCCCCCCCCCCCCCCCCCTGGATCCGCCACTGATCACGACGCTCTCATCGACGCCATGACTGACTGACAGATAAGCATAGTATTCATGTCCATTCCCATATAATCATTTGATTCTTTCTTTCACTTGACCCGAGCCTCAGGGCCGGCGCGTCGCTTCCCCATTGTCCGCCATATTGGGTAAACGTTCTCCTTTGTCTCATTGTCACGTGGAACTATTGGTGAGTTAATTCCTGGATAATATTAACCCTTATAACCTTACTTTATATATAATTTATTATGTGAGACCTTTGGATATAAATTAGCTTGTTTCAGATTAATGGAGTAATTTAATTTAGATTGATTGTGTTTGAATTATTATAGCTTAGAGATATTTAACTTCCATTGATAGTATACCACATTGGTGCCCAGACCCGGGAATTTAGCTACCAATAAGGGATTTTGTAGGCAATGAGCAAGGGATTAGCCCAGGGATGCAGGAGCAAGGACCCCGGAGGGGTGGGGCTTGGATATGTTTCTATACAAAATGTGAGTACCGTCATCCTAAGGTCTGTCGTAAACTCCTAAATCACGGGCCAAACAGAGACCAAGGATGCCAACTAGGGATAAAATGCTCATTTCTCCACCCCAAGATGTGCGAGGACTCCATCTCCAAGCAGGAATGTTTGAATAGGAACTGTAAATTACCTCCCATCAAAGGGACAAAGAGACACCAAGCCAAGCAAGATGTAAATCCAGTACCGGTACCTGCCACCCCTCAAGTGCCCCACATGGCCTCGAAGAAAGTCGACGCTGTCCAGGATACAAATTCAACTCCTGCTTTTTTAGAATTAATGGTGGGGGTGAAAAGGACTCTCGACACACTAACGAAAGCCATGGAGACACAAGCGTCCATAATCAGCACACACCTAATGGGCAATCAACACAACAATGTCCCAACACATACCCAAATGTTTCCATGGCTAAATGCCATGAAATCATGCTAGAAAATGCAATGATGGGCAATATTCAAGGTCTGTTCCCTAAGACAAATAAAAGCAAGATCCCCTTCATTGCTGAGCTTGCCGAAGAAAATGACCTAATGTTCATTGCCCTGACAGAGACTCATCTCAAAAGTGAGGTGAGTGATGCAGAAATAATAGTGGCATATTACACTTCCTACAGAGCAGATCGTGAAAATAGAAGCCATGGTGGAGTCATCACATATGTAAGAAATGACCTAGCCTCAGATACAAAACCAATACTAGTCTACTCTGATAGTCAAGTAGAAATGCTGGCTCTCCACATTAAGTCACTCAATTAAATTATTCTCAATTGCTATCGGCCCCCATCATGCACCCTTGAAAGTTACAATAATTCACACAGCAGAATCGACAAGCTAATCGACGATATGCCAACCCCGACACCAGACATCATCATCTGCGGAGACTTCAACTTTCCTATCATCCATTGGCCAAAAGGAAAGGTCTCAGGAGGTACCAGAGAGGAGCAAGCACAAGCCAGGCTTCTCCTTAAACTCTCTGACAAGCTTTTCCTCACACAACTGATAACCAAGCCTACCAGAGTCAATAACACACTCGACCTCCTCTTCACTAACAACCAGGATATAGTTGCCGACTACTCAGTGGAGAAGACAATATTCTCTGACCACAGCCTTGTAACTATACACACTATGTACAGGAAGGCTGGGTCTCAAGCTGAAACTGTAACTCCGCCAACAAACCCATTCTCCAATTTGAACTTTTTCAGTGAAGCAATTGACTGGGTAAATCTCCAAACTTCCCTCTCCCAGACAAATTGGGACCTAATCCTCCATGACAAGGATCCAAATGCCATGCTTGACACCATCCTCAGCACCCTACTGAAGGAGTGTCAGCATCACATTCCCCAAAGGAGGAAACCTTCCAACGCTCGGCACCTCAAAATCCCGAGGGACCGAAAAATCCTAATGCAGAAAAGATCATCACTCAACAAACAGCTCAATAACACCCAAAACAAAGCGAGGAAGCTTGCACTATCTACCAAGATTGCAAAGCATAGAAACTCAAATTAAAGCATCCCATGAGCGTCAAAAGCAAAGAGAGGAAGATCGTGCAGTACTGAACATCAAGCGGAACCCCAAATTCTTTTACAGTTACTGCAGGCGCTTCTCAAATATTAAGACGCAAGTGGGGCCATTAAGAACAGAGGATGGTGAAGCTGTAAACGACCCCAAAGATGTATGTCGGATTCTGCGAACACAGTACGAGAATGTCTTCAGCACACCACGGCCAGCAACTGCAATCCAGGACCCCAAAGCTTTCTTCACGGAAGACACTCCACAGCCGACTCAACTAAGTGATATCGAACTGACTGAGGCAGAGCTACGAGAAGCCATCAAAGAACTGAGAACGAATGCAGCTGCTGGTCCTGACGGAGTACCAGCCATACTGCTGATTAAATGCTGTGATGCCCTGATTCCTCCTATCTGCAAGATTTGGAGACACTCAATGGACACAGGCACAATTCCATCTTCACTAAAACAGGCCATCATTACTCCAGTCTACAAGGGTGGTGAAAAGAGCCTGGCGAAGAACTATCGACCGGTAGCTCTAACATCCCACCTCATCAAAATATTTGAAAAAGTCCTGAGGAACAAGCTTGTCAACTTCCTGGAGAAAAATTACCTTATGAACTCCAGCCAGCATGGCTTCCGGAAAGGCAGGTCATGCCTTTCGAAGCTACTGGCACATCATGACTGGCTACTCCACAGGCTTGCAGAGGGAGAAAATGTGGATGTCGTGTTTCTAGACTTTGCTAAAGCATTTGACAAGGTGGATCACGGCATCCTCCTTCACAAGATTAAGAAACTAGGCATCCAAGGCAAAATAGGTGTGTGGCTGCACAGTTTCCTCTCTGCAAGAACGCAGACTGTTGCTGTTAAGGGCCACACATCTGAAAAGTCCCACGTCATTAGTGGAGTACCCCAAGGATCAGTATTAGGACCTCTGCTCTTCCTTATACTGATAGGGGACATTGATGATGGAGTTGGCCAATCCGTTATCTCTTCCTTTGCTGACGATACGAACATAAGTCGTGTCGTCAGAAATTAAGAGGATATTCATAATCTCCAGGATGATCTCGACAGAATCTACAAATGGGCAGACGAAAACAACATGACCTTCAACGAAGAAAAGTTTGAAGCGTTACGATGTGGCCCGAACCAAACCCTCAAGGACACCACCAAACTACTCACTGAAGGCGGCCACGACATAACCCCCAAACCACATGTGAGATGCCTAGGTGGGCAATTGTCCGACGATGCCACATTTCAACACCACATATCTGCAGCTGTCAAGAAAGCCAAGGGAATGGCCGGATGGATCCTACGGACGTTCAACTCCAGGGAACAAGAAACAATGATAACTCTCTGGAGGTCTATGGTCCAACCCTTTCTTGACTACTGTAGTCAACTATGGTCGCCACACAAAAAGGGGTACATACGAGATCTTGAGTCCGTCCAGAGTTCCTTCACTAGAAACATTCGGGAGATGAAGGACCTTAGCTACTGGGACCGGCTCAAGAAGCTAGGGCTGTACTCCCAGCAGCGAAGGCGAGACAGGTACTGCGCTATTTATGTGTGGAAAATCCTGGAGAAGCTGGTTCCAGATCCAACTGGTAATGAACTCCAGGAAAAACAAAATGGTCGGACTGGAAGGAAGTGTGAGAGGAGATCCCTCCCAACACAGGCACCAGAACAAGTGAGATCCCTCCTCGCGTCCAGCCTAGGCCACAATGGACCAAAAATGTTCAACTCGCTGCCCAAGGAAGTGCGAGACATAGTAGGTTGCCCGGTAGACAGGTTCAAAGGGTTATTAGACAAGTTCCTAAAGACCCTCCCAGATGAACCACCAGTGTCTGGATACACTGCTAACTGCCGGGCGGCCTCAAACTCTATACCGGACCAGACGGACCTCCTTCGAAGGGACGGACGCAGCGGTGGCGGACCACGACTGTGAGGATGGGACCTCTAGACGACTTCAAGTAAGATTCAAGTAAGATACCTCCGGCGCCAGTACCTCAGAGGATAGCGGTCGTGGGGCATTCGTATGCCAATAGGCTAAGGGCAGCCGATCAAGGATCTGTGTGGTATAGGGCGTCGGAGGGGGATAGAGAGTTTGAGCTATCCTACTTCGGGGTGCCTGGAGCCACCGTCGACAGCCTGAGAGCCTCCCCACAGTGGGGGCAGGTGGTCCAGTTTAGGCCTCTCATGATTTTCTTGTTCCTGGGCGGCAACTATATTAGCCCCGGTACAGTGCCCCAAGAGTTAGCCAATGCTATCAAAGAGGTGGCGTTGGATCTAGAGCGAGAGACCGGGGGGATCTGCAAGATTGTAGCAATTGAGAGCCCCGGACTAGGGTCCGAGGCGTTACAGCGGAGGAGTATCACGCCATAAAAAACTCTGTCAACCGCACCCTGAGGTGTCGGCTGGTAGAGACGAGGCACCGCTCTGTCTCGATTACCCTCAGCACACGGGACCTCGACCAGGATGGCGTCTACCTCGATTTAGACACAAATCAAGTTCTATATAATAAAATTGTAGGGCTAACAAAGCGTTGGTTGGAGAGGGACGCCGGGGTGATATCGTTGCGCCTGCCTAAGTCCTGCATCCCACCCATCATCTTCCCCCAATAAAGTTCTTTTTCATTTCAGACTTCCTGTGACACATGACCTGACCTAACATTTTTTCTTGTTCAATGTGACCCTTTAGTGTGGGTATTGCTATTTTGTGTGCTATTTTTTCTCCATAACATAGAAGTCTGCCGGTCGGCGTCTCTTAACTAGGCTACTATTTTGTCCTTGTAATTATAACATTTTAGGTAAATAGCCTACAGGCTCACATACAAAATAAGTAAACAGGAAGAGACACCGTCTAGTGGGGTGCTGAGCAAAGCCCCTAAAAATCAGAGAGCGGTACTTCGGGGAGTATTGAATAGGTTAATTATTGATGTCAACACTTTCATCACTACTGCTGACCTCGAGGAATTAGAGGCTAGGTTAGACAATGTCCAGGCTACCCACAGTTGTATTGTTGCTCTAAGTGAGGTGATTGTGGCAGGCATGACAGAGGAGGAAGAGATAATTGCAGAGTGTGATAATCGCGCCCTCTATGATGAACCTGTCTTTAAAGTGAAGCGCCAATTACAGCGCGCTGTCGCAAATAAGAAGGGAGGCGAGAACGAAGCCCATAGAAGGGTTGACCCGAAACACACTGTGCACCTCCCAAAGTTCAATCTTCCTACATTTGGGGGCAAATTAACTGAGTGGTTAGCTTTTTGGGATGTATTTCGGTCTACAGTACATGAATCCTCTTTGGATAATGTCCGTAAGTTTCACTACCTGAAAGGACAAATGGAAGGAGAGGCCTTACATTTGATATAGGGTTTTGCGGTAGTAGGTGATAGTTATCTTGAGGCAGTACAATTATTTCAGTCCACATACGGGAATCAAGAGCAGTTGAAGATGGCCCATGTCGTTGCCTTGTTAAAGCTCGCAGAACCACAGTATAAGGTTGAGGAGTTAGCAAAATTTAGGGCAGATATGGAGAGCCATACTCGATCGCTAGACACCGTAGGGCTCACCACACAGGAAATGATAGTCATTATCTTACGTCAGAAGCTTCCTATGGCAATACTTGACAAGGTTAGATCGTTTGATCTGGGGGAGTTCAAAACTCAGTTCAGTAAAGAAATTAGTAATCTACAGTTGAACAATGGGAGAATGTATGTGTCGGGAGGGAGTGGGAATGTGGAGATGAGGGGAACTATAAGCATGACGGTGGGGACTAAAGGAAAGAAAGAGGGTACATATAAGAAACCTGCTCAGATTCTATGTAAGCTATGTAACAATAACAAACATAAATGGAGTCTCTGTGTAAAATACCCAACAAATGAGACAAAACTAGCACAGGCAAAGAGGTTGAAGCTATGTGTAGGTTGTCTAAGTTAGGAACATGGTAAGCAGGGACAATGTACTGCTACATACTTAAGGCCCTGTCGCCACTGTAAAGGACATCACTTTGACAAGTTGTGTCCTACAGCAGACAAAGTCAAAGACGTCAAACCAGAGGGTACTACAACTTTGACACTAGGTAGCACGAAAGACACTATTATATTGCCCACAATATAGATTCCCATGGAAGGTAATGACAGTAACAAGGTTTGTCGGGTACTTCTTGATCAAGGGTCTCAACGATCCTTTATAAAAAGGTCCGTATTAATGGGACTTAATCACCGAATCGTAGGGGCTGAGACTCTTCGATTGCAGGGCTTCACAGGGGTTACTGACAAACAAGACTACGAGATAGCGGAGATTTCATATTTCTACCGTAAAAACAGGTACTTTATGACATGTATCGTAGTAGACATCCTACCAGAATATGTATCTGTAGGAGTGAAGAAGGTAGAACACGCATTACGTAGCAAAGGGGTTAACTTGTCAGATCCCACGGGAGATCAGAATGAGGTGCATGTTCTACTTGGTGTGGATCATTATTATGATGTAGTATACCCTGGATTTAAAAGAATGTGTGGTGTAATTTTAATCCCCACTACATTTGGCTATTGCATGAGCGGAAAGGTGCATACTACACAGTTAAATGTCCTGGTCGATACGGTCTCGATATTAAGAGTGAATGTAACCGCGGAAGAGGAGTTGGGAAGGGAGGATTCCCAACCTAGTGACCCTAAAATGACTGCCGAGTTCGACCTGGAACGACTGTGGAAACTGGATCACATAGGCATTAATCCTATGGAGATCGATTATGACTCAGAAATTGCGCTGAAGAAATTTGAAGAGTCTGTGAGCTACTGTGCCTCAGACAAGCAATACAAGGTTATATTAGTTTACCTTGGAAGAACAGTGAGATGAGCCTGCCAACCAACTATGGATTGGCATTAGGTCGCTTGCGCGCATTACAGCGTAAATTAACAAATGAACCGAGCACGCGCCAGGCGTATGACGATGTTTTTCGGAGTTATGAAGATAGGGGCTTCATTGAAAGGGTCGATGTAAAAGAACCGGTTAGGAAGGGAAGGGTTCACTATCTGGCCCATCATGGGGTGAGGAAAGACAGCGTCACCACACCAATACGGGTGGTGTATGACTGCTCTGCCCACCAAGGTCAACAACCCCGTCTAAATGACTGCCTGCTGACAGGTCCGTCCTTGGTGTCGGATCTGTCCCAACATCTATTGCGGTTTAGGCTGGGGCAGTATGCATTTACTAGTGACATCGAGAAAGCATTCTTGATGGTCAAACTAAAAGAGGAAGATAGAGATGTTACCCGCTTTCTTTGGTTCGAAGACATTAGCGACTCTGAAAGTCCGGTCGTAATCTACCGTTTTTGGGTCGTACTCTTTGGTGCTACATGTTCACAGTTTTTGTTAAATGCCAAAATCAAAAAACATCTATGAGATACTCATGAGGACACAAGTAAAATATCTCACTGGTTGTATATAGACAATTTGCAGGGTTCTAGCGATAGTCAGGACGATTTGTTACATAACTACTGGCAAGCACGTACAGTAGATTGTTTACAGAAGCACATTTATTTCTCCGCGAGGGGGTTACTAATAGTGAAGATCTTCAGAGTTTGATACAGGTGGACAGTACGGCATCTCATAACCAGGAAAAGTCCAGAAATTTGGGGATGATCTGGCAACCTAAACAAGACATACTAACTTTTCAAACAAGGTCTTTTGCTCAGCAGACGGGAGCGCACTCAAAAAGAAGTCTGTTGAGCAAAGTTGCGCAATTTTTTTATCCTTTGGGTCTAGCATTACCCGTTACCATAAGAGCTAGGATTCTGACGCAGGAAGTTTGGAGACGCAAAATAGGATGGGATGACAGTTTGCCCGAGGACTTGAATGACCAAGGGACATTGTTGTTGAAAGAGTATGACATCCTATGTACTAAACCATTACCTCGTAAAGTGGCGGCGTTCGGTGACGTTACATTACACACGTTTTGCGATGCTAGCGCCACGGCATACGGGGTAACCATATATGTCGTTACTTCATTTCGGGCGCATTTAGTTACAGCCCGGGCCAAGGTAGCCCCGGTCAAAAAGGTAACTATCCCTAAAATGGAATTGACTGCCATGCTGCTATTAGCACGTCTGGTGCAACATGTACGCGCAGCATACGAGAGCGAGTTAAATATTGAAATCGTTCAAGTTTGGTGCGATAGTCAGGTCGCACTCAATTGGATACATAGAAAGAAGTCTCTGCCAGTTTATGTGCGGAATAGGGTAGATGAGATTAGAGCCCTATTGCCAGACGTTGCATATCATTATGTAAATACAAAAGACAACCCTAGTGATCTCATAACTAGGGGTATAACGGCTAGCCAGTTAGTGAAGTCCGAATTGTGGTGGCATGGTCCAAAGTGGCTGCTCCATGAAAATGAATGGACGATTTGGCATGCTGTTGGTGTGGGACTTCTGCCACTCGAAACAGTGGCAGTTACTGCCCAACCAAATGAGCCACCGAGTCCAATATTAGAATGGGCAAGATTCGGTGACTATAATAAATTAGTCAGAGTTGTAGCTTGGGTGTTGAGATATATATCCAATATCAAGCTTAAAGTAACGGGCCAACTCTGCAACAGGGGTCACAACATTTATGCTCGTGAATATAAAGCAGCTGAGGTAACTTTGATCAAGTGGGTTCAAGCAGAAACCTTTTCCAATTAATTAGAATCTTTGCAAAGCTCGAATAAGACAATAATGCCTAATTTAGTGTGTCAATTGAGGTTGCACCTAGATAATGACTTCATCAGGTGTGAGGGTCGCCTGAAGTGGTCGGGTGTAACGGACGGCACAAACCGTCCTATACTTATGCCAACAAGACATCACGTTACTGATCTATTGATCATACGTGCACATAAGAAAGTAAAACACTACGGGGTATGTCATATTATATCAAATTTGCGTCTCACATGGTGGATACCCAGAGTTCGACAAGTAGCTCGACGCGTAGTAAGAAAGTGTGTAATATGCCAGAGACTGAAGGGTAAACCATATGCAACTGGACCAGCTCCACCTCTACCTGAATGCCGTGTAAAGCACATAGAACCTTTCCAAGCTGTAGGGTTAGATTACACAGGTGCATTGAAGATGAGAGAGCATGAGAAGGTTTATATATTATTGTTTACCTGTGCAACGTCTCGAGCGGTACACCTAGAACTATGTGATAATATGTCTAGCGAAGAATTTATGCTGGCGTTTAGACGGTTTTGTGCCCGTCGTTCATTCCCTCAACTCATTCTTAGCGACAATGCTCCTACTTATATCCAGGCATCAAAATATCTAAGGGATATGAGCAGTGATCCTACAATCATCACTTTTATGGGAGAGAGGAAGTGCGAATGGAGGTTCATCCCAGTTAGGGCACCTTGGTTTGGTGGGATGTGGGAACGGTGTGTCGGCATAGTAAAGTCAGGATTCAGAGCGGTAGTAGGACGTGCTCTATTAACCCGGGAACTGCGGGGAGACTCTTAAGAGTTCCCCCGGCGGACTGCGGGAAGACTCTTAGAGTAAGGGAAAACAAAAATCCATTTAAAACACCCAATTTTTTTTTTTTTTTTTTTTTTTTTTTTTTTAATACCCCTGGGCCATGCCAAATATCACTCTTCCACCTCCCCTCCTTCAGTTATCACCTATTTTCCCTGTTATTCCCTTATTCTGTGATCTATTTTCATGCTAACATTAGCGAGTTGGTAGCAGGGCGTTGTCATCACTGTTACCAAGCGAGTGGAAGAGAGAGAGAGAGTATCGATCGACAGTCTCTCTCCAGACTTGGGAAAGAGTGGTGGGGAGGGAGGTTGCCTCAGCCATACATTATGTAACTCCCGGCCTGTATCGCCGATTTTGACCATCCAAACGCTGTTTCCACTTGTTTTATTGTTGTAACAGGTTAATACCTTTATAATCAACCTTCAATAGGCGCATATGGATAAGTATTAATGCTATTTATGGTAAAATAACGATGTTAGTGATGGGAACAGCTCAAATACGTCAGCACAGGAGTGTGGTGTCTCATACCCCCCATGCGCACTTCTTAGGTTAAAGAAGAGTGAGTTGACGACAGTCCTCACAGAGATAGAGGCAGTCGTGAATGATCGTCCGCTCACATATGTGTACACCGACCTGCAAGAACCACTACCATTAACGCCAGCACACTTGCTATATGGTAAACCATTAACTGCGTTTCCATCTGATTTCCAATCCATTGTAGAGTTAGAGGATCCCTCGTTGTACTCTGAAGCAGCGGTGTCTAAGCGATACCAGTATATATCGAGGGTAATCGAAGATTTTAGAAAAAGGTGGATTAATTAATATCTGCTAGCATTGAGGGAAAGGAGTGTTACACCCTCTGCTAGACCGATGGCACCTACTGTTGGTGAAGTCGTTTTAATTAAAGAAGATAATCCTCGTTTATACTGGAAATTGGGCCGCGTGTTGGAGGTATACAAGGGGGAAGACTCTGTAGAGCGGGTGGCGCTATTGAAGACAGCCACTGGTACTACTGTTCGTCCTATCGCACGTTTGTACGCTTTGGAGCTCGATTCCACTTTACAATCGGAGACTCCACCTGTTATTGCTGGGTCCGAGGATTCTCTAGGTAACGACTCACCTCTTACTGAAGGTGATCAATCTCGGATCGGGACGCGTCCCAGACGCGCTGCTGCTGGCGCTGTCGACATGTGGCGTCAGAAGATAGCCTCTGGGCAACTTTAAGTTTAAGGTGGGGTTCAGGTATTTTTTGTGGGGGGAGTGTATCGTGTAAATACGATAGTGTACGACACCTTTTGTGCTACCGTACGTCTCTGTGACGTCACGGTCGTTCCCGCTGCACGGCGTAGGATGATTAGTTTGTATATTATAAGATTGTAAGTAAGTTAAGATTATAAAAGGCCTAATATGCTAATAAGCAATAGTGACATGGTCTTATGTAGTATACACTCGACCCTCGATTTAACGGACCCCGATACAACGGATTTCGGATACAACGGACTCTGTCCGTAGGCGGACAATCCATCCGGACCGGACCAAATGTCCGTTGCTGGATAGATTTGTCCGCTAGGTGGCAGAGCGAGCGGCGAGTCTCCCGCCAAAACACGAGCGGCACTCAGTCAGTCTTCGCCTCTCGACCTAGCCATTTTGTCCGTTCGTGAGTTGTGACTGCTTATTATTGCCATAGATACTCCTTATTACCTTCGAAATGGGTCCCAAAGAGCAGAAAAGGAAGCGTGTGAACCTTAGTGTGATGCAAAAGCTGGACATAATACGGAAATTAGAAGCTGGAACAAGTGTAAAGAGAATAGAGGAGGAGTATGGTATCAAGAAGCAGACGGTATCCGACATCCGCAAGGCCAAAGAGAAGTTGAACAAATATGCCACCAGTTATTGTGTAGATGCATCGGCATCCAAAAGTGGTAAAGGTGCCCCACGGAAGCATATGAAGACTGGGAAAGACAATTCACTGGACGCTGCCGTTATGAAGTGGTATACACAACAACGTTCTAGTGGCCTAAATGTACGTGGGGTGGAAATTCTTGCCGCTGCCACTAAACTTGCTAATCACCTAGGTGTAGCCAATTTCAAAGGTAGTGATGGGTGGCTGTGGCGGTTTAGGAACCGCCATGGTTTATTTAATACAGTTGTGCGAGGAGAGGCTGGCGACGCCGACACTGTTAGTATTGAACCTTTTCGTCTCAAGCTGCAGAAATTGATTGAAGATGAAGGCCTAACTCTAACTCAGGTATATAATGGAGACGATGCCTAGGAATACCCAGATTCGCAAGGGTGAAGAGGATGCTAGGGGCAAGAAATCGAGCAAGGAGAGACTCTCGGCACTCGTCTGTGCAAATGCTAACGGCTCCCACCGCCTGCGTATAGCTGCTGTGGGAAAGGCTAAGCGCCCTAGAGCTTTCAAGGGTATTAACATAGAGTTGGACCTGCCGCTTATCTACTACAATTCAAAAAAGGCCTGGTTCACTTCTGCTATATTTGAACATTGGTTTTTCCACCATTTCGTGCCAGCAGTTCGGAAATTCCAGGAAGAAGTCCTCAAGATATCTCCTGAGGATGTGAAAGCTATCCTACTTTTGGATAATGCCCCAGCCCACCCCAGTGCCGATAAACTAGTTAGTGCCGACGGACGTATCCGAGTGTTATATCTCCCGCCAAACACTACCTCCGTGATACAACCCATGGACCAGGGGGTTATCAGTGCCTTGAAGCGTCGGTACATCAAACGCTACCTTGACGAGGTGCTTGTCGTCTTAGAGGACGAAAGTGACGCCCTTCAAGACACACGTGATGCGAGGACAAAGGCAAATATAAAAAGTTACAACATCCGTGATGCCCTGTACAACATGGCTTACTCGTGGGCAGATATGAAAGTTTCAGCTTTAGCCAACTCATGGAAAAAACTGCTCATCGGTGAGGACAGCGAGGCTGACTTTGATGGTTTTGAGGCGCCCGACTTTCATCGATTTCTGCGCAATGCTGGGGAAACTGAGACAACAATTGGTGATGTTGGTGACTGGATCGACGAAATCGATGCTGCCGAAGGGTACCAGGTCCTATCTGAGGCAGAGATAGCCGCCTCAGTGATGGAAGGTGATCAAGATGAGAGCAGCGATGATGACGACGAAATTTCATGCCCTAAAGTTAAGCTTGGTACCCTTCGTACATATGTTGACGCACTCCTTGACTGCACCACCTACAGCACCCTGAAGGCAACGGGGGCTCATTATGCCAACCTAAGGATTCTGCGAGAGTTGATCATACAAGAGCAGCACACAGGAGGACGTCAACAAAAAATCAGCACCTTCTTCGCTCCCCCCAACCTCCCCCGCCCGACCCAGACCCCATGGCCCTAGTGGTGCAGCCGACCCCGATGAACCTGTGGCAGGCCCTAGTGGTGTGCCAAGGCCCAGTCGGGTACCCATGGAGCTTGGCAGCTCCTCGGACTCGGATTAACCATTCTGAGTCCTATACCCCTGTAAATAGCTGTACATATTAGTTTAAGGTAAGCAAAACAGCAATTTATTTCAAGTTTATTGTAAAATTATATTTAAATAGCTAAAAACATGATATGTAAGTGAAACTACCATTGCATTTCTTATTTTATTGTGATTTTATGTGTTCCGTATGAAAAATACAGTACCGTACGGACAGGATATCAAGCAACGGACTTTTTCAGGTAACGGACTAGTAACGGTCCCATTTAGTCCGTTATATCGAGGGTCGAGTGTATATGAATTTATCGTATATATTAATATAATTTATCGTATTGAGCAACATAGAATCGGTACGATAATTTTGGCCCTGGAGTATGCCACGGCAGCAAGGCGGAGGGATGGAAGCAGCAGAGCCTTCACGAACACCAACCAGTTAACATCTAATTTCCTCCTTCAGTTGATCGAGCTTTTGTGCCTCTAATCACAATAAACTACAGCAATACATACATCTACACCATCACGACGCTCTCATCGACGCCATGACTGACTGACAGATAAGCATAGTATTCATGTCCATTCCCATATAATCATTTGATTCTTTCTTTCACTTGACCCGAGCCTCAGGGCCGGCGCGTCGCTTCCCCATTTTCCGCCATATTGGGTAAACGTTCTCCTTTGTCTCATTGCCACGTGGAACTATTGGTGAGTTAATTCCTGGATAATATTAACCCTTATAACCTTACTTTATATATAATTTATTATGTGAGACCTTTGGATATAAATTAGCTTGTTTCAGATTGAATTCAATTTAGATATGGAGTAATATAATTTAGATTGATTTTTTAAAAATTATTATAGCTTAGAGATATTTAACTTCCATTGATAGTATACCACAGTATTAATATTACGAAGGTTATACCTACCACTAGTAGCAACTCTAGTAAGTTACAGAGTATTAATATTACGAAGGTTATAATACCTACCATTTTTGATGTTATATTTATGTACAGTGGTCCCTCTTATTTAGCGAATTCATTAGTCTAGCCAAACCATCGCCAAAAGTGAATTTCGCCAAACGTGAATAGTACTTTAAATGGGAAAATTATCCATTAGTCTTTGACGAGGTCCGAGTTCACCCTTTTGGGCCTTTTCAAACCGCCCGCCATGCGCATCGTTGATCGCCGATCGCCGATCGCCGACACGCTCGGCGCCGTCTGCTTACTCTGTTTTTGCTAGAAGACATAGGCCTAGCCTATATATCTCCACAAAGAATTGACCTAACCTAGGTTAGATGTATATCAGGCAGCAGAATTCATTGTTATCTTGTGAATAGTCTTATTGATAAGGAATAACCACATAACCTTAGCAACAAGTTGCTAAGTCACTAGCTAGCCAGACCAAGAAATGGTCTAACCTAGCTTAGATATATATCAGGAGGCATAAATCACTTTTACCTTGTGAATGGTGAAGACTAGAATTTTCAATACCAACTACTTTTTGATTGAGCAAAATAATGAAATTGGTTTTGGATCCGTGGTCACTTCTTTGATTAATTATATTTATCGATTGGGCCCCTGAGTCAGCTGATGCGTGCGTGTGTGTTTGTGTGTCGCAGACTGTTCGGCACAATAAACAAAGCAAAACACAAGAGATATGAGGTTCACAAATCGGTTTGGTCAAGATTACTCTCTTAATATACGTTTATGAAATATACCTGGGATATTCTCGCTATTCAAGCAGCTCAGTTAGGGTTTTGTGAGTAGGCCTAAGCCTATTTATAGCCTAGCCTCGGCCTAAGAGTAACTCTCAATACGGCGCTCTACTGTAGCCTACATAAAACATTAACAGCAATAGAAAAGACAATAGATAGTAGATAACAGATTTTATTTACCATGAATTATTTAGAGTTAGGCCTGGTGAGACTAGCTTGCGGGCGGCGCATTCTGGGCCGACGCCATTCCGTGACGTCAGCATTCTCGCCAAAAGTGTATTTGAAGTGCCAAATTCGGATTCTGGTACCATATCCAACCTATCGCCAATACTGTGTTTTGCCAAGCTGAAATCCGCTAAATGTGAGGGACCACTGTATGTATTTAATTATGTAAGAACCATGTCACACACACAGATTAGTTTTTAAAATACCCCCAAAAAGGAATTCCCCCACCACTCTCCCAAACAACAATCCAGTAACCATCCCGAAAGAACCAGAACGAAAGCCGACCGACACGAAGGGACCCAGCCGCCAGAAGAGAAAGAAGAAGACGCGCGCAGGATCAAAGGATGCCGCCACACCTGTCATTCAACGGTGGGTCGCCCGGATGGACCAGGAGACCGACACCAACATGACAGGAAAGCAAAGGATCCCAAAGGCAAGTCGGCCAAGAGTGATTTACTCCCAACCTTTCTAACAATCCACATAACACAGATACCACTACATAATTTAACCATGACTCTATACAAACTATGACCAATGCCTGCCTAGAACGATACAGTTCACCCATCATACCTTCTACATACACGTACGCACACACCTAACCTTTTGGATCACCCTGTATCCCCCTTTACCCATCATACCTTCTACCTACACGTACACACACACACCTAACCTTTTGGATCACCCTGTATCCCCCTTCCCCTAACCTGACCTCTAAGTGTAATCATAACCCTATGCCCAGTTATTGTATTGAATTATATCTGTTGATTTATATATGTAAGTTGTTCCCGTCTAGTAACTAAGTGTATATGTAGTTACGTCAGAGTTATGCCATGCCAATATTAATATGACGAAGCGGTAGTCCCTTTGTTGTGTTGTGTTAAGTGCGTAACAACCCGGTCCCATCATCTTAATATGACGACGGCTATAATACCGTCACTTGTGCAGGTATCCATTTTTGGGGATAACTATCTTTATCCACGATTCCAATTCCTTTCTTCCATTACTTTCTACACCTGTTATACGCCTTGTCAATCACCATCTTCTAGTATACAATCCACATTACTCTGCTTCGTGACCCCATGCCCAGTGTTAACGTTTTGAGTCACCCTGTCACTTTTTCCCTCAGACACCACCATACCTGTTTTTACTGTAGGGAAATGCCACCCCTAGGCCCTGAGTGTTAAGGGTCAGTATTCAAATTCACAAGAGACAGCCACGACAGGCCCAACCATAGCCTCACACCAGGCGCCCCCAAACACTCACCCCTCCACCTTCAAAGACGTCCATAAGGATGTTATAGAGTGCCGAGTCAGTTTCATTCCTGAGCCCCAGTAAGTAGAAGGTAAAATCCTATCCTTGTTACCTCAATTAACTATCCTCTGACATGTATAGCCAAACTCGCAACTTGACCCAGAAGGACAGACAGCGCCAGGCTAGGGCAACCACCTTTAACCCCCTAAACAGAGTGTGTTGCCCCCTGACCTCGAACGTTAACAAAAGCACTATTCCTAATCCCCCTGAGTGATACTAGTAAGTGAAAACTAGATTCAATGATCCACCCTAACTAGAAGTGTATATCAGGGCAACATAAAATCATATCACCATCAAATTAACGTAAAGAACTCCATGCCGCATTAATTAATGTGCGGCGTGCCCCCCTACCCAAGGGGACCCAACCCCCCCCCCCGACCTGTGCGTGTTCCCCCGCGTAGGTACACACTGACCCAGACGGCCAAACCAAATTCTTGCCAGACACCAGGTGAGCCTCCAACATGTTACGAACTAAGAGTTCTAGTTACCTATCAAAATGCTATCCTACCCCATCCTTAACCAAACCCAAAATCCCCCTTAACCCATCCTAGATTCCTAATAGCATTTCAGCTAGACCAGAGAAGGATACTTATGTGAAATGATGAATAATGCCTTCCAGCATGGGCCAGTACGGCACCCTGTAAAGTAGTGCCCCCCCTTGACCAAATCCTACTCTATACAACTCTAATAGTAACTTGTACTAGAGTAAAGATGTCCACAATAATCAATCATATTACGAACTACATACTGACGAGATAAAGACCTCTTTCACTACCCCCCTAAGTTAAAAAGAATAAATTAACTGCTTCCTAACCTCTGACATCCAATAGTTCTAGAATGTTCTTTTCCCCTTTGACCAAGCATATAAATACTACCACCGAGGCAACATTCGGCCAGTTCATTATTAGCTCTCAAATCAACGGCCTGGCGCTCTGCTTGAAGTCTAGTATACTCCACCCCTCAAGATTCCTGATAATTCGGCCTCCCGTAGTCTGTGAAAATCTGGGAGTAGGTAAATTAACCTTTTGTGAATATTTTATTACACCCGGACCCCCGTAAGGTAATATCATATCTGCAAACAACTAATTTACCAATTATTGATTGTCTTATAAACGCATTGTAGTGTGTCCTCTTCTACTTGGGTTTACAAGCAATCATAGAGTGTAATAGGACTCCACTTGAATAACCTATAGGATTCTGGACTCCCAGATTCAATAGCTATCCATCCGAGTATGTTTTCTGTTATAGTTTAGTGGTTGTTGCAACAGGAAAAACGCCTCCCAACAGTGACTAAATTAAAATAGTAGACACTAGTATACTCAACTCATAACTGGTCTAGGACAGAAAGATCTTGTTATGTTAGAAGGGATTATGCGAGAAACTGTTAATTGAGGACTCTGCAAGAATAACTCCTTGGTAACAATTGTCTGTTCCCAAACATAATTGTTAACTAAAAGGTCTCAAAACTGCCCGAGTCCCTTGAACCTCTTTCAAAGACCAGAGATAGATAAGAAAGTCGCTTTTCCCAACTATCTTACGTTCATCCGATACCTTGTTAATCCGGCCTGTGCCTGAGACATTGTATTTAAGGTCCCCATCCAAGAGTAACATATCGGCACTTCATCACCGGTTAAACAAGTAACCCATCTGTAACCTTCTCTACACTACCGGACAACTTGGACGGCCCCAGAGCAGCTGTTACCCCCGACATCACCAACTCAAGATAACCAGGAAACTCCATCACAGTGCTAATTTTCAAAGTATCAGTGCTACGATACTATTATGTCGACCATCCAGTGTATTCAATTATGTCTCAATTTTCTCTGATGTTATGAAGAAAGTGATTACTATGCTAGTGTGTGTTAAAGTATATCAGTGAATTTAAGACTAGGCGAACTGACTCCCGTAATTATTCTTGCCACCGGGTTTAACCTCGCCGAAGAGATAAGTCTTGATTATTGGGACTACGGCTCGAGTGAAAGCAATACTAAATAAGTGATTGTGATTGTTAACCAGAAACCTGAAGCGCCCTTCACTAATATTCTGTCTTAAGTGTTATCTACACAAGTGAACATACCGGACTAGTGAAACTAGCTACTGTTATTCCCTTTACGTACCTTCTTGGGAATAACTATATTACTTATATTTTCATCTTTGATTACGAGTCATATTACCAGAGAGTTAACATAACGATGTAAAGTCAGTGAAAATAGGCTAGCCTAGACAGACCTCGGATGCGGAAATACCCTGAGCCGACCAGGCCAAATGGGATATCTCTATTGGTCTAACTGGTAAGGTGTCTGCCTCACCCCCAAGGGTCGAGAGTTCGTGCCCCCACCAGGGCTTGATATTTTCGTGAGGCTATTTCCGCATTTAACGAAGTTTAGGTGTGTTGGTAAAATTGTTCAGATGGTTGAGAGTAAGATCGGAGCTCCATAAATCCTCTTTCGGGTATTGTGTTTAGTGCATGTAGCAGACCATTTTAGGAATAGATTTTATATTTTTCATCCTTTAAGTAGGAATCGGCCCCTGTAGGTCACCAGAAACTTCAACATAAATTTATGTTATCTCCCCATTAACAGCTAACTTATACCTTCGAGTGTCCCTTAGGCTGATAAACATGGATGATTTGAGGCCTTGAATTATCGTAAGTGGGTAAAATATATAAAGTAGCTTCAAGTGGTGCTGGTGTCAGAGTTTGTGGCCATGATTCCTTTGATGTTGACTTTCACTTGGGAGTGGTATGTTGGCATCCATTATGGGACGGCTTTATCTAGTTCTCGACAGGCACAATTATGGCTTTGTTTTGGTGTCAGGTGTATGGGTATAAGGAGAAGAATGGAGAGGCTCCGTAATCTTGAGGTTTTTATATATTTTATTCCAAATGGTTTTGGTTCTCTGAGGCTTTTGAATTTTGTATAAAACATTGCCTCAATACAGTAAATCGTCACTTGTACTGTATATATATCCATTTAGGGTTGCCACATCCATGTCCATGATTTCTTCAAATTTAGAGGTATAAATAGCTCCTTGTTCTAGCTCTTGTCATCTCAGAGTAAGTATAAAGTTTAATTTTGTCACCCCATCATATTTCAACTTTCAACTAGGCTTTTAAGTAGCTTGTAACACTTGCAAGGCTCTGATGTCTCTACTCCAGTGTTATTGACGGGAATCCTGACATCTAGGTTGCTTCATATATTACTTACTAGATAATAGCAACTTTTTTATATACCATATGTTGCAAGATAAGTCTACAAATACTATCAACACCGTAATGTTTTTTTTTTATACTGCTAGATATATTTTGTTAAGCAAATTGTTATGGTAAGGGGTATATTTTATTAATGTAATGAGATATACAAGGCAAAGAAAAATATGCATGACTTGGTCATGGACCAAGTGAGTAACACAGAAAATCCCAATGTGATCTTCAACCTAACTAGGTGAGTTAAGGATGACAGTAGATATATTGCAGGAGGTACATTATGATCGATTACTCAAAGTGTAATTTGAGTGGAATAGAGAGCAGCTTAGTAACAAAAAGGCAATACAGTAGAACCCCACCCATCCGGTGCTCTCAGATCCGGAAACCCAAGAGATTCGGACAGGCATTTCGATCCAGAGTCAAACTTGTCTGGATGGCTTGGGTAAAATATAAGTCAATCCGGAGTCGAACGAGACTAATACAAGTCAACGCACATATTTTATACATCCAGCGTTCGTTGTGATGTTACTTGTACTTTATTATTTTGTCTAATTACTGTACATTGTTCTATATACAGTAATCTCTCAATTTTCCGTCCAATAGGGGCCAAAGCCGAAACGGATAATGCAAAAAGACGGATACGGTGACGGTACCACACTATTGGTTCCAAATTCGTCCATTCACCCCAAAAGTACCCATTTCTGCCCTAATACATACAATGAATACATATTATGAGGAGAATACTTACACACAAGACTATATTTGAAATTATTGTCATATATAGCCTAGCCTAACTCATCATCATATTTCCGCAGCTTTCGTCTGACATGGTAGGCACGCTTGACTGTTTTGATGGTCCCGGGCAATCAATTACTTCATCATTACCACCAGGCTCACCGTCCCTATTACTGAATGCACTAAGGCCCAAATAAACACGAGAGATAGGAGGTTCAGGCACAAAAGAGCTTGTAAACAGGTGGTTTTCCAACACAATAGCGGGTGGACTTAGAGCGGCTGGCAAGTGTTGATGTCATTAACCCACTGGACCCCAGCGCTGCAGCATAAGCATCGGCATTGTATGTAACGCTAAACCCCAGCGCCGCAGCACTTGCGTTGGCACTGTCGACCTTATTTACTCTTGTCCTATGGTAGCTAGAGGGTTCAAATTTGTATGGGAGATATCTTATGATGTTGCCGAAGAGTGGCAGTACTTAGCAACCCGTAAGTCCAGCCATGCGGGTGGGGGATGCCAGTTCACCCACTTATCTCACCACCACTTTCGACCTTATTTACTCTTGTCCTATGGTAGTTAAAGGGTTCAGATTTGTATGGTACAGTATGTTCCTTAGGATGTTGCCAGACAGTGGCAATACTTGGCAACCCCCAAGTCCAGCCGCGGTGGGGACGCGCGGGAGGAGAGGGGAAGACAGTTTTACCGTTGACTTCGCAAGTGATAGGCTACATCATGTCTGACCTACCTCGTCGCCTTGCGATGTTGGAACAAAGGGAGGAGAGTGGGTATCGCTCCCCCACTGCTCCCCATGACATAGTTGATTCCCCACCAAGTGGGGAAGAGGAGGAGGAGGAGGAGGATGACCCAGACCCCATGGCATTCCTCAAACTTCCGCCAGGCCATCGTAGGGGTCAGAAGAGACGAGCTGAGGATGAAAGGTGTCAAGTTGCTACACAACAAGTGCGGCGTGGTCCTCCCCCACCACCACCTCCCACTGTCTCCCCACTAAAAATACAATGTGAGAACCCATATTTCTAAGTCAAAAGTGCCTAAAACAATGTCTAAAACTCATATTCTAACTATAAAACATACGATAAAGTCTAAAATCAATAAACAGAGTGCATGGGAGAGGCACAGAATGAAAGTGAAAGTGGTGGCAGAGAAGTGTCAGTCAGCTGGCCGTGTGTACGTGCGTATGTTCTGCTGTTGTCTTGGGCCAAGATGGGCGCCCGTCGCCATGGTAACCAGGACGCGCGCGGGCCTTGCCACTCGTCGGCATTTATAAAACTTGAATATATGCACTTATCACACTTTAAATTAACTTACAATAACATTATGTGATACATGTTGCTAATACAGGTATATGAACTATGAAGGCACACATGATGCTCGGGTGGTGTAAATAACCGTCACTCGAAAACTGGAGGCATCATGCATCAGCCATGCTGCCTCGCCCAGCTGTGGTGTGCCGGCATGGGAGGTTTGAAGAGGCGCCTGGCACCAGCTGATGGCTGAGGCCCCAATGCCCCCCCCCCCCTTAGGACCCCCAAATGACTGTGGTGAGTGTTTTTTGTTTTTTTTTCTCCTTCATTTCTCATCTACTTAACCCTCGAAGTTCGGGCCCTTTAAATACTCCCGCCAAGCCCGAACCCTGGTAAAATATCGAATTCTCACGATTTTTCCGCGCTTTTTTATACACAAAAAAATGGCCTAACCTAACTTATAAATATATCCAGCGGCAGTTTTCGTTGTTGTCTTGCTTCTGATGAAAACTAGAAGTCTCTAGACCAAGCGGTTCAGTTTTTATGATAAAAATATTTAGATCAGTAAGCAGGATGAAAGGCTAGAATGCACTGTTTACTCCTGAATTTCGTAATATACCGATACTCCTATCTCTGCAAATAAATGACCTAACCAAGTTTTTATGCATACCAGAGGTAGATATGGTCGTTGCCGTGCCATGGGTGAAGACTAGAACACTCTACAGTGTGTAGTTATTGTGTGAGGTGAGAAATAAGACGGCGAGTGAAGCAGGAATTCTGACCTTCGTCCGAATGTAGCGCCGCCGCTCTGCCGACCGCGGCTACGGTCTGTTTTATATTCTTTCAACAATTTATTATGGATTATTTATTATGTATTATGTAATAATATTGCTTATATTGATAATGGACGTTCGAGAAGAGACTCCGACCAAGAGTGAGAGCGGTGTAAATGAATTACAGTAGGGTCCCACATAGAACGAGAAATTGGTCGATAAACCAGGTCGTTCTATGTGAAATCGCTCTTATGTGAAACACATAACCTATGGGAAAAATCGATATTGGTCGATCGATCCTTCCGTACGTACAATAGCCTACCCCAAACATTCCCTAATTCCATGTTCACAACAAAATATTCCAGTCAAAACCCGAAAAAAGAGAGCAAAAATAATGAGACTCGATATCAAACTAGAAAACATATACAAAAACAAACAAACAAGTAAACTGAACTCCATGAATCTGCCACATCAAGGTGTTTGTTGCTTGGATACGAAATCCGAGTGAATCCGACATCCGACTTCACTTGCAAGAATTGTGTTGAAAAACCACCTGTTTACAAGATTTGTTCTGCCCAAATGTTGTATCTCACATTTATTAGGGTTTTAGTGCATTCAGTGTTAATGAGGGTGGGCCTGGTGGTAATGATGAAACATTTGAATGCTTGGGACCATGAAAACAGAACATTGGCCAATCAAGCTACCTACCTTGTCGGCCGAAAGCGGCGGAAATGGACGGCTAGTTAGGCTAGGCTATAATGATAATGATTTCAAATAAAGTGTGGTAAGTAATCTCCTCATAATATGTATTTACAAGTATTTATATGCATTTATAAGTATGTATATATAAATATTTGTCACGAGTCAGGCGCCATGTATGATAATAGGGCGCTCTAATAGAGAACTCCCCGGATTTGCCCTACTTTAGAAGTGGAATCGTTTCAACAGAACACATTCGTTCTTAACGAAAATTGTGGAATAATATTTTCGGTGGTTCGCTCTATAGGGGAAACGTTCTGTGTGAACACGTTCTATGCAGGACCCTACTGTACTTAAGAAGTGTGTGCGGAGTTACATGGAGGGATAGACAGACGAATGAGGAAGTAAAGAGGAGGTGTGGTGTGGAGGTAGATGTGCTGGAAAGTGTGAAAAGGAACAACTTGAGATGGTTAGGCCGCCATATAGAACGTATGGAAAGCGAGAGAATGACTTAAGAGGGTGTACGAGAGCGAGGTGGAAGGACAGAGAGGGTAGAGGTAGACCGAACAAGAGGTGGAAGGATGGAGTGAGGAAGTATATGGGTGAAGGCGGTGCTGGTTGGGAGGAGGGGCATCAACTGACTGGGGACAGAGGTGCATGGGGGCGGTTCGTTCGTGGCCACCCCTTCGGGGATCACGGCGTCAGGCAATAGATAGATAGATAGATAGATATTGATAATTGATTATTGATTACTGATATATTTCACCATTGTAACCATTCTTAAGTCACTCGTCTGCTTTCATGCATGGTTTGGGACTAAGGAAAATCAATACCTGTACAAGCTTTCGTAAGGCTTGCTTGAAGGCAGGAGTCAGCTGACTGGCTGGCTGTGTATTGTTGTTGGTTATACGGACGACCTGCCAAGACAACAAAACTTTCTCTAGTGCGGTTTTAATTGGTTTTAAGCCTTAGATAAACCCGTAGGCGCTTCAGAGGCCATCCGGGTCTCATAGTGGCAATAGCTAATGGCCTCCTGAGCACCTATCCGAGTCTGGAGGGTTAAGCTGTTTTAGTGGGTATTTTTTTTTTGGCCGGGCCTGGAATGTACATTTATTATATATTAGCTGGTGCCCAATGGGTTAAAGATGGCGTCAGCAAATTGCGCAAGTGACGATTGGATGTTGGATTCACTCAGATTTCGTCTCCAAACGGTAAACACCTTGACAATGCCAGATTCTTGGAGTTCAGTTCACTTGTTTGTTTGTTATTGTTTATGTTTTCTAGGTTGATGTAGAGTCTTTCATTGTTTTTGCTCTCTTTTTTTTCGGGTTTCGACTGGAATTTTTGTACTAAGATCGAATATTTTTGCACGAACATTGAATTTGGAAATACATGCCGGATATGAATTTTATTATTCTTCGTGAAGACAGATAATGTGATTAGGTAGCGACGGATAATCGAGAGATTACTGTAATAAAAATGTTACCTGTACTGTGTTCGTTTTTGCTCCAATTACTGTACATTGTTCTCTATAATAATCAGTTTCAGAAGGGGCTGTATGTCGGAGTCATAGGTGAAGGTATTGAGGGATAAGCTTTTACAACGGATATTCAGACTTGTATGTCAGTCATCCGGATTTGTCTGGATGACTGAAACCTGAGTCTGGTTGTTTAAGTTAGATATCCAAACTCATGTTTCAGCCATTCGGATTTGTCTGGATGGCTGTCCGGAATTTTGGCAGATCCATACAGGGTTCTCTCCCAATTAGTCTGGATGGGCAAGGTTTTACTGTACTAGCTCCCCCCCCCCCCCTCTACATCTGATAGTGCTAGCTGTTGTGAGGAATGCAATAAATATAATGAAGGACGGAAAATCTGCATGGTGTTCTGGCATTGTTGCTGAGATGATAAAAGACTCAGGTGACATAGGAGTCAGATTGTTCACTGAACATTATTGGAGAGGAGAGAATTTAAAATGTCTGGCATAAAAGTGTAATAGTGATCATATATAAAGGTAAGGGGGATTTGTTAGATAGGGGCAATTATAGGGGCCTGTAAATGATTGACCATATCATGGAAGTCTGCTAGAATCATTGAAGGTATGATCAGGGAAAGCAATTCTACCAATGAGATGCAGTTCGGTTTCATGCCAGGGCGTGGTACAACCGACGGCATCTCTTCCGTGGATTGACCTCCCAATATACCAAGATTGGAAGCCAAAGCGTCACATTTTTCCTTTGCCCCTCAACTTTCTCTTCATAATTGCTGAGGGGCACAGGGCCCTGGGTGGGGCTTTGGTTTCCCGGGCTTTTCCGCACCCTCCTCAGCTCCCCGCCATGGAGTGGCTGCGGTCACCCAGGCTTTATTGTGGTCGGCAGGGAGGGTTCTGTAGGGGCGCTCGGTTATGGCCTTGGCCTTGCTCGGGGCCTTGGGGCTGTTCGGCCAGGCAGCTTGGGGAACAACAACAACAACAACAACAACAACCGATGCTATCTTCAAAGGCAGCTGCCGGAAGATATTTACTTAGAGATTGGAATCTGTACCTTGTGTTAGTAGACCTGGAGAAGGCCCAGGGATGTTCTGCAATGGGCTATGAGAAAGTTTCGCATAGAGTGGCTGAGGTGTGGCGGAGTAGTCTTGCCACTGGACTGGTAATCCAATGGACCCGGGTTCGAATCCCAATATGTCAATGGGAAGATATTATTGGGATGGAATTTGTGCTGTACCTAGTATCAGTGCATTACCACAGCACACCGAAATGCCCCCAAAATACCCTCATTGTTCCCTGATTAAATAGCATTGTATGAATATTCCCATATACAAAAATATGCTACAGGGGGGCAATGCCTAGTGAGTTAATTGCTCAATAGGTGGCGTTCTGAGAGTGAGGGTCCGAGTCTGGGGGATGAGACTGTGAAGCACAGAGGCGAGGCAGCTTCAGAGATGGAGTCACTCCCTAGACTGGAGCAAGACCTCACGGGCCTCACCGTGTTCAGCGGTAGAGTGTAAAGGCTATCAGCTTATGCCCGAGAGGGAGTAGTTGGAATATAGAAAAAAAAAAAAAAAAATTGATAATGAAAATGTATAAGGATTTACGAGCGGCAGTGTAGGTGAAAGGTATAGTGAGTAAGTAGTTTGCAATACATGTTGGGAGTCCACCAATGTTCGTGTTAAGTCCTCTCCTCTTTGTTATGGTTCTGGAGGCACTATCTGGAGATTTTAGAACTGGCCTCCCTTGAGAACTTCTATAAGCAGATGACCTAGTTCTTATCGCAGATAACGTGTAGGTGGCCAAGTTCAGGAGATGAAGAGAGTGCATGGCTAGTAAAGTATTAACCTAACAAGTGCGCATGGGGGTAATTGGAAACGTCCCCCTGTGCTGACGTATTTGAGGTGTTTCCGTCACTAAAATATTAATTGTGCCATTAATAGCATTAATACTTATCCATATGCGCCTATTATGGGTTGATTATAAAGGTATTAACCTGAAACAACAATAAAACGAGTGAAAACAGCGTTTGGATGGTCAAAATCGGAGATATAGCCCGCGAGTTGTATAATGTATGGGTGAGGCAAGCTGCTTTCCCGCCAATTTCCCCCAAGGCCACTGAGACACAGTCGATCGATACTCTCTCTCTCTCTCTTGCATTCGCTTGCTATCAGTGATGACCACACCCTCCAACCGGATTTCTAATGTTAGCACGAAAATATACCTCAGAATAAGGGAATAACAGGGAAAATAGGTGATAACTGAAGGAGAGGAGGAAAGTGGGGAAGGAGGGGAGGTAGAGGACTGAGATTTTGCATGGCCCAGGGGCCCAATTTTTTTTTTTTTTTTTTTTTTTTTTTCGATGTCAAAAGTTGATTTTCTTTTTCACTCACTCTTAAGAGTCTCCCCGCAGTCCGCCGGGGGAACTCTTAAGAGTCTCCCTGCAGTTCCCGGGTTAAGAGTTTAATATAAATAAAACCAAGGTTTTGCATAGTATATTGGGGTTTTGAAATGTAGAAAAAAGTGGTGTATACCCATGTGTAGTATGCGGAAAAGGAGTGGGCATGAATTTAATCCAGTGTAGCATCTGTTGTTGCTGGGTACACCATGGTAGGAAGTGCTGTAATAGAATAATAGTAGGGTCATTTGCATGGAATCCGTGACCATTTTGTTCCTACCTTTTTCTCTCGATGGATTTGACAACCTGAACCATTTTAAAGGAAAATTAGCTCCTATGCCCCTCTGAAAAATGACGGCTAACTCTGCTAGAGCCCAATATTCAAAATGGCCGCCAACGCCATCTTGAAAAACATGAAATGGGCTGGTCTATCAGAGTGAGAACTGAGCGACCTCTGCCATACCCATAGCTTAGTCTGACTGTTCCTTTTACTTATATATTTTCTAGATCTCAAGTGACGGCGTCTCTTCCGTGGAGAGACCAAGATTGGAAACCAAAGCGTCACATTTTTTCCTTTGCCCCTCAACTTTCTCTTCATAATTGCTGAGGGGCACAGGGCCCTGGGTGGGTCTTTGGTTTCCCGGGCGTTTCCGCACCCTCCTCAGCCCCCCGCCATAGAGTGGCTTCGGTCACCCAGGCTTTATAGTGGTCGGCAGGGAGGGTTCTGTGGGGGTGCTCGGTTATGGCCTTGGCCTTGCTCGGGGCCTTGGGGCTGTTCGGCCAGGCAGCTTGGGGAACAACAACAACAACAACAACATGAAATGTAATATCTCTGGCATCAGATGAGCTACAAGGACGAATGAGGTGTCCTTTTTCACTAATTCTGGCATTACAAATCCACTGGAATGGTTATTGTATTGTATTGTATTGTATATTGTATTGTTATTGTATTGTATTATACTAATTGTACATACTAATCTGCCACTTCACTGTCACTACATGATTCACTGTATGAGCCACTATCAGAATCACCGTCCTCACTTTCGCTGCTATCATCACTGTTGTTCTCTGCCTGCGGATTTGTAGGTAGTGGTATAGATGGGGGAAGTGGGGGCTGGGTTGAACGGACAGGCAGACATAGGCCATTTACAAGATGCCATCCATGGCTGATCGGTGAGGGGTGACTTTGGAACTGGTAATGCTTTTGCAAATATGCAAGATAGTTTGCACGCTCCAAGTGTGGACGGAGACTGTCCAAGTCAGGCACAAGTCGGATAGTGTTTTTTTCTCCTGAGCTCTCCACTTCGCTGCCCTCGCATCTCCCAGGGTCTTGCTTTTGGTATCACCATAGACATATCGAATGACAAACTGCTCCAAATCACTGATGACCTGTTCTGTGACTAGGAGCTGTGTACCACATGCTGCTAGCAGGTCGTGTGCCTCTTTAGACTTCTCCAGACGATCTGCGATGAGCTTCTTGCTTGCTCCATAGAAGCCAGAGTTGTGGTCACACCCAGTGAGGACATGAAGTGGTATGATGGATGCAGCCATTGCCTCACTGCACAAACATCGGGCATCGATAAGCTGATGTTTGCATTTCACACACAGGATTCCTGTTGTCTTCTGAGCAACATATGCCGCTTGCACGTAGTTGTCTGTGTCCTCTGTGTCAAGAACGACAGCTGCTGTGTAGCTGTCTGACCGGAGCACACTATATATGGTGAGCATTGTCGTATCTGCCTCTGCATGGGAGCATGTGAGCTCTGGCACAAGCTTGCCTGTGGTGAGATTCTTTGCAGTGCTGCCAACTACACAGTAGATGATCTCGGTGCTAGTTGTTGCTGCTGTTCTCTGGAATTCCGTTTGAAGAAATGCCTGAAGGCGGATTTTGTTCTCAGGTTTACCCAGGAGAGCATGGAAAACTTTACTAGAAGGAAATTTATCTTCTGTCTTCATGAAGACATTGCTGATTGGCAGTTTTTTTTGGCGCAGTATTCTCTCACTGTCCTTGATCGTGTAATTCTGATCATATGAATCATTGACGCAAATGATGCGCTCAGCATGCTTGTGTCTCGTTAGAACGAAGTGCACCAACTTCTCTGCATAATCTCCCCAGGTATACTTGGTACCGTCTCCTTTCTCTCTGTCTTCAATGGTAGGAGTTGTTAGGCGCCAGATGAGGCCCATATCAATAATAGACGTGTATACATAAGGCTCTGGAATGACAGTCATAGTTAGTTTTTGTTGAAGCTTGCTTTGCTGTGCCTTACGGATGGTTCCATTGACGTTGAAGATGGAAAGGCACTCGGCTGTAACATGATGCTGCAGGACTTCTTGAAGTTTGAGGGCACCACTCGTTTCAACCAGTCCGAGAACAGAGGCCAAGGCATTACGCTCCATTTCCTCAGTCTTTCCCTTCAGGTTCTCACCATCTGTTTTCTTCAATTCCTGAGTTGAAAAGTTCAAACGCTTGCTATGGGGAACTCTGTCGTTGAGAGACTTGGTCTTGGAATACACTGTCTCATTCAAGAACTGCTTCAGTTTGCTTGTGCCATCCTCCTTTGCCGATTTCAAGTCGGCAGCGAGAGCGTCTGAGGCTGGAATTCCTGACTGTAGGGATCGAAGTGTCTTGTTTGTATGGTCAAATGGATCACACTTGAATTCAGTGAGACATGCGCTTATATCCTGTACAGCTTGTTCATCCTTCTTCATTTTACTCGACGAGCAATCAGCATGCTTCCCTTTTCCTTGTTTCTTGCGATTAGCATGGCGATGGACCTTTGTTCTCACCCGATTGATGTTATTCACATTCCGAGTGTTTGAAAGGAGCTGCTTTTCATTGTTCAGAATGGCCAACCAACCAGACTTCAGCTTAGAGCCCTTATTCATTGTTGACTCTATCCATATGTCGAGGGTGACACACGAATATGGTTTTCCTGTCATTGACTGTGCAAACATACCACTCTCCATGAATGCAGCCTGATCGACAGGAAGGGTATCAAGCACTGCGGTGAAATCGGGGAGATGCCGACCATACTTGTCATTATCATAGATTTGCATCAAAGGAAGCATGAGCTTGAGTGAGGACTTGAACTCAGCCCAGTTGCTTGTTCTGATTGCATGGATATTTTGAGTTAGAACCTCAACCATTTCCATGAATGACATCCAGTATTCTGCTTGTGGGGCACCCTCAAAGTCCTTGAAGAGAGCATCAATGAGGTCCTTCAGCTCAGCATTTCTCTCTAGCTCTGCATGTTCATCTGCAAGTTCCTGTGAATCAATCGGATGTCGAAGCTTGGCAAGGGATGCCTTTACTTCTTCAGATAGAGGGGAATCTTCCAAACGTTTGTCTATGACATGGTGGACCAGAGTCTCGTAGAATAGTCGCAAGCAGCGAACCCCACGCATAACATGTTTTCCACGAAGGGCCTGATCAACAGACCCGTCTGCTATAACACCAGCTGCCACCAACACATCTGAGATGCCAGATCCCTTAAACCTCTTGTATATAGTATAGATGAACGACATTTGGATGTGGAAGGGTGCCATGAATGGTAAGATTTTGCTGAACAGCTCAGCATTCTCACTTTTCAACTCTAGCATGAGCACGTAGACAGGATGATCACCAACAATTATTGCAAAAGGCATCTTATTTTCTTCGATTGATTTTGCAAGCTTACACATCACATCATTGAGAATTGTCTTATTGGGTGGGTTGGGATAGGTCATGTGGTATATTGCTCGACTCTTCTCATCTGCATTTGACATGCTGGCGTGAAACCCTGAAAACCCAGGCACAGTCTGTTCTTCTGGCTTAGATCTCGTTCGGTCATCTTGCGCCCTGGCCAATGCATGGATCACACCACAAATTCTTTGCACCGATGTGTCAGGAGGAGGAATACTTTGATCAGCTGGTGGCTTCCTGAGAGGTGGTTCCCCACGCTTCGCTGTCTTGTATGGGTTGACTTTTTGCATTTCACTTCCGAGCTCTTTGAGAGTTGTCGAGAGGTTTGATGCAAAGTTGGCACCGGGAACTGGTCTATCCTTGTGATTCTCGGAAGGAAGTTCTGTATCAAATGATTCTGGCTGCACAAACATGACATTAGTGCGGTGTGACTGGCCAGCACCGGTCAGTGTGTCGCTCTTGAAGTCATCGTTGTCGACTATAGCGATAGCAGGCTTACCCTCAGCTAGTTCGAAGGGGCAATCAGATGAGCACTTGAGGTCATTGACCACCCAAAAATCTTGCAGCATAAGTACGTCATTGTAACTGATGCCCAGTCCATCTTTGTGCATTATGTCGACTATCTCTCTAGTCTTGGTCAGTCCATGTAGCAAGACAAAGAGATTTATCTCAAATGCAGTGCGTTTTCCAGTGATGTAGCTTGTGAGGATAGTTTCAATCGATCGGACGGATGGACTGTCATCAATTGCAGACTTATTTGGGTGTTTCAGCCATGTGAGCAGCTTCAGCAGGAGCTCACTGAGGTCTTTTCTCTCCAACTCGTGTATATATGGGAGCCAGGGAATAGTATTTGTCCTGATGACTTGCTCTTTGAGTCGTACCGCAACATTCATCACCAACTGATCATTGCTGACATCCAATGAAGATATTGCCACCTCGATGTATGTACCTGCTGCTGTTGTATCATATACCAGTTCACTCACATTCTTTTGAATGCGTTCATGAAATCCGATGTCTTCCCCAAATTCATTGACGAGAATTTCCTTTAAGTAGCTGGATTTTACTACTGAGTTATGTCCGTGATTTGAGATAATGCGCTTATAGTCCTGCAGCAGGCCTTGCAGTGTGCGAATTTCATGGTCTTTGAAGATGACTTGACGAATATGATGAAAGAAGAGAGCTTGGGCCTCTCGGAGGTTTACACGCTGCAGATGTTGAGTGCTTTCATCTGAAAGGAGCTTGTGGTCGCTTACATATTTGCGCCAGCACGCACGATGGTAGCGGATTTCCAACCCAAATGCTGTTTGACTATCTGGGATGGATGCAATCAGAGTGTCAAGTCTCAATCTCATGACCTCATCTTCCAGACGGACAGTATGTAACTTGAATTTAGTCCAGGCATCTACTGTTGATAGGAGTAAAATCTGCTTGTCATGATCACTAGTCTTGTATGCCCCTTTCATGCACCACACACATAGAGTCTTATCGTGAAGGACACCCATACTGGAGTGGAGCCTTTTAGGTGCACTGGCCTCTGGGGAAGGGTCTTGTTGATCTGATGCTTCATCTCTTTCAAGACGTTCCTCGGATTTGTGTTTGCGTTTTTCGGCTTGAGAGAGCTTGCGCTTGCTGGATAATGATGCGTAACAAGTGCTATGCATGTGGTGACCCTTTGGTCCCTTCTCCCAATCCACATTTTCATGTATATGTTGAAACTTATCAAGTTCTTTCCATTGTAAAGACTTTTCCGGGATGGATTCCCACTTCTCAGGTGTAATGTTTTACAAACGATCATCTGCGGTACATCTCTTACCACAGAGTAAAATGCACTCGTATTCATTTAATGTCTTGTCTGGTAACTCTTCACTCTCTCTTCTATTATCCATTATTTCGGTCACTTCACAAGTCGGCGATTTTCATCAGATGGGCATGCGATCCATCTGAAACAGTAAAAAAGTAATATTAGACATACACCGCAGGCAGAGAACAACAGTGATGATAGCAGCGAAAGTGAGGACAGAGATTCTGATAGTGGCTCATACAGTGAATCATGTAGTGACAGTGAAGTGGCAGATTAGTATGTACAATTAGTATAATACAATACAATAACAATACCATATACAATACAATACAATAACCATTCCAGTGGATTTGTAATGCCAGAATTAGTGAAAAAGGACACCTCATTCGTCCTTGTAGCTCATCTGATGCCAGAGATATTACATTTCATGTTTTTCAAGATGGTGTTGGTGGCCATTTTGAATATTGGGCTCTAGCAGAGTTAGCCGTCATTTTTCAGAGGGGCATAGGAGCTAATTTTCCTTTAAAATGGTTCAAGTTGTCAAATCCATCGAGAGAAAAAGGTAGGAACAAAATGGTCACGGATTCCAAGCAAATGACCCTACTATAAAATGACCTCTGCCAAGGAAGAAGTCCAAAATTGAGAACATTGTATGTACAGTAGGCTACAGTATAGTCAGTCAGTCAGCAGCCAGCCCTTACTCCCACAAGGGGTAGGGAGGATTAGCAAGAGACGCAACAAAGGAAAAAAGAGGTGACAGGAGAAGAACATGTAACAGTTCGCACACAAGCATTCATAGTATGCATGTATAGTATGCAAAGATAAACTCCTGTTGAATGACCGTCTCGAGAGTGTGAACTTTAAGTTAACACCGACTTTGATAGTGAGTTGTATCGAGTTCTACATTTAAATGATTGACAAAAGAGATGTAGCCTATGTTGACTGGGTGAAAGGTATAGCCTATCGATTGACTGAATGAAGTTTGAGAGGAAATTCATTTAGTGAGGAATATAGAGGGGAAATTAATTGAATGAGGTATATTGAGGCTAAATATTTTGAATAATTCATGAAAGTTATTATGAGTGAACACAGGTTTACTGAATGAGTTGTATACCATAGCCTATATAAACCTGCTGCCGTCGACGCTGGTCAAAATGCTATGTAAACACTGTAAGCATACCCGTATTACCCGTTCCAATTTGTCCAGTGAGTTGTAAAAGATAATGTTGATATACAGTACTGAATGTACAGAGGTTGGTTGTACGATAGTTAATGCCGCGTCATACAGACTACGAACGTCGGGCAACAAAGCCCCGAATTGGATGACTTGCATATTTGAACCGAATCAGCCGAAATTGTCCCGAAGTTTTAATAAGAAGAACATCCCCAGACAATGCCCCGAACGAGCCTAGAATGTAACCCGATAGTCACGAGCGATTGACGACAAAGACCCGAACATGACTCAAATGTAAGTCGATGAATGCATGAGCATGACTCGACTGTAACTGGAATATATCCCGACTCAGCCGACCAGTCAAAACTGAGGTACGATGATCAGCCGACCTTCAACCGATATGAAAGAACCTATGACGAACACCAACCGGATCGGACGACCATCACATGATTTTAACACATGCTAACGAATGTGGAAAGACAACCTGTACCTGCCCTATATAGTGTGAACCTCTATAAAGAATGTATTGGCGTTGTAGAAGGGGAATGTCAAGGGGGCCCACCTTGCTTTTTTTTCTCTTTCTCTCCCTCTCTCTTTGGCTTGTATCCATTCGGCTCCATTCAGCCAACTGTTTTAAGACGTTTATCCCCATCCAGGTGTCGATTTCTTCCTGGCGAGCGATAGCGAGCCAGCATTGTATGGAGAAATCCGGCTTCGCCGGAGAAATTTTTCTATAAAAAAATGTACAATTTTTAGCTTGCTGTCAAAACAAAAATATATATATGCTGGCTCGCTACCGCTCGCCAGGAAAATATTGACAACTGGATGGGGGTAAAAGTCTTGAAACTGTAGGCTGAATGGGGCCGAATGGATACAAGCCAAAGAGAGAGGGAGAGAAATAGAAGAAAAGCGAGGTGGGCTCCCTTAACCCCTTCACCACCAGTACGTAATTTTCATCATATTCTGGTTACCATTAGACGATGTTCTTTAGTTTTTAATCTACCTTTTATGACTTAAATGGGTAAATGCGATCTCAATATACTGCTTCGTCATCCCCATCTGAGTATCGTCCTATATCCATAACGCCTATTCTCTCGAAGATCTTTGAGAGGCTTTTAGCTAGACGCCTTTCTTCATACTGTAATCGTCTTGATATAATACCCAATTCACAGTTTGGTTTTCGCAAAGGTTTGGGTACTTGCGATGCGCTTTTAACTTTATCTCATGATCTTCAGTCTTGGTTGGACAAAGGGTATGAATCTCGTGTTGTGGCTATTGATTTTAGTTCTGCTTTTGATCTTGTTAATCATAAAGCCCTTTTATATAAGCTGCAACTTTATGGTATTGGTGGTAGTCTTTTATCTATTTTTAAAGATTTTTTGACAGACAGGTCTCAGCATGTTGTTGTTGATGGGTGCACTTCTGTTTCTGTGCCTGTTGTTTCGGGTGTTCCACAGGGCAGTGTGCTTGGGCCTCTGTTTTTCATTATTTTTATTGCTTGCTTGTGCTCTGAGCTTGAAAATAAACTAGTTTCTTATGCCGATGACATAACTTTTTACTCATCAATTCCATCTCCAGAGAGTAGAATCGAAGTTGCAGCATCTCTAAACAGGGACTTGGCTAAGATTACCTCTTGGTGTGAACTTTGGGGTATGAAGCTTAATGCTAAGAAAACTCACTCCATGATAATCAGTAGATCATGTACTTTGGCTCCTCCACATCCTTGTTTGCATGTTTATGGTGAACAAATTGAGGATGTGTCAGGTTTGCGTTTGCTTGGAGTGACTCTCGATCCTAAGTTGACATTTGAGAAGCATATTCGTTCCTTGTCTTCTACTATTGCTCAAAAGATTGGTTTACTTCGCAAGTGTTATAAAACATTCGCTTGTGAAACCACAGTCATAAAATCTTTTTATGCTTTTATTTTGCCTCATTTTGAGTATTGCTCTCCTGTTTGGAACTCGGCTGCTGACTGTCATTTGAAATTGCTTGATAAAGCTCTTAATTCTATTAAATTTATTCTCCCTGCTCTATCTCTTGATTTTCATCATCGGCGTCGGGTTGGTGCCCTTAGTCTTTTATTTAAATTTTTTAACAATACTCAGCATCCATTGCATAGTGTTTTACCAGAACCTTTTATTCCAATTCGTGCAACAAGATTTACGAGGAGTCTTAATGACCTTGCTATGACTCCAATTAATGTTTCTACATCTCAGTTTTCTCGGTGTTTTATTCCTTCAATGATTCCCTTTTGGAATCATTTGCCAAACGAGGTTGTACAGTCAACCAATATCTCAGCTTTTAAGTCCAGAGTTAATGTTTTATTACAGCAGTACATTTTTGTTTTAATCATGATTTGCTTTTATTCTTTTTAGAATGGTGTTTTAATTGACAAACTGATCTTTTCTTCTGGGCTCTCTAACTACTGTAGCCCTTTTCCTTTTTCTTAGTTGTCTTAGTCTCTCTCCAGTGCTTACGGGTATTTTGTGGGGATTCATCTTTTATAGGTGTATCTGCACCCTGTTGGGAGGCTTAGACAGCTTCTATAATACTAATAATAATAATGGTGGTGATGATGATGGTTGTGGTGGTGGTGGTAATGATGATGGTGATAAATATGGTGATGATGATGATGATGGTTGTGGTGGTGGTGGTAATGATGATGGTGATTAATATGGTGGTGGTGGTGATGATGGTGATGGTTGTGGTGGTGGTGGTAATGATGATGGTGATAAATATGGTGGTGGTGGTGATGATGATGATGGTTGTGGTGGTGGTGGTAATGATGATGGTGATAAATATGGTGATGATGATGGTTGTGGTGGTGGTGGTAATGATGATGGTGATAAATATGGTGGTGGTGGTGATGATGATGATGATGGTTGTGGTGGTGGTGGTAATGATGATGGTGATAAATATGGTGGTGGTGGTGATGATGATGATGGTTGTGGTGGTGGTGGTAATGATGGTGATAAATATGGTGATGATGGTTATGGTGGTGATGATGATGGTGATAAATATGGTGGAAGTTAGAGCAGAACATGGGCCGAATTAGAAGAACTTAACACTAATGAAAGCCGACCATTTTTTAACGGTTTTTACAGCCGATTGTCGGTCAAAAGTTAACGCATGCACTAACTTTTGGCCGACCCACAAGATGTTCGCCTGCACCCATGAACATCCCCAGAACGTCCCCAGAATAATCAAGATCCGTGGCCGAATTGATCCGTATCAACCCGAACCAGCTGATTTTTTTTTTTTTTTTTTTGCAAGTCATCCTATTCGGGCGTTTGTCGCCCGACGTTCGACTTCTGTATGACGCGGCCTTTAGCCTTTAGTGAAGAGAGAGAGAGAGAGGGAGGGAGAGATAGATAGATAGAGAGAGAGAGAGAGAGAGGGGAGGGGCCACAGTTAAGAGAGCGAGGGGGGGGGGGGGGGCGACGCCTGGCACTGGAAGATAAGGCAGCTATATTCGCCCCCCTTGCCACGATGTACGATAACCCCCGCAACACATACGTCAGTTTAGTTCATTTTGGAACTCAGATGACTAGTCTTGGGTAGCATGACGTGCGGGGTTGGGGGAAAGAAATATTCTGGGATGGGGTCTTACTTCAAATGGCCTACCTGGATACCTCCCCTACAACCACCATACCTTAAGTAGTTTATAGAACCAACATCACTCCTTAAGAATACATTTTTTCAAGTGTGTTTAACTGCTTGTCGGCCATTTTCGTCAAGCCATGCGTATTTTAACCCTCTCCGAAATATGACGCGATTTTGAGCCTATTGGGGATACTTTAAAGCCTTTGTTACCATCAGGGGTATTTAGAAACCTTTAGTTTAGTTACTTCAACCTCTGCAGTTGTCTTTGAGTTAGCTGTGGGCAGAAAACTAATTTTGGAGAGGTAATTATAAGAGTGAGATAACTCTATTTCTTACTGCTAATCTGGCAATCTCTGCGTCATAAATGCGTGAAAGGGTTAAGACGCTCCCTCGCTTACGTTATACATCCAACGCTTTATCACATAAGGCAAGCTGAAGTAATACGAGAAATTTCGAAATATTATCCAGTTTGTTGACAATGATTGCACATACGTACATTTCAGACTTAATGTGTAAGGGTTACTACACATATTCTGTACATTATGTAAACCTAATAATTGGAATCACCCCATACAAAATAGTAGGCCCTAGACGTTGTGATTTATGCAAGTGCAACTATCAGGATTGAGTTATAGGTGTGTGGTTTTGTAACTAATTTATGTAAAATTAAATTCATAACTCAGTTGCCTTAGGTAGTGAGTTCTTCACAACTGTCAAATCACTCAAACGACACACCCATTTTAGACGTGGCTGGTTTACTAATGTAAGTGAAATGCAGTGTCATAAACACTGATTGGTGAGGATAATAATATTATGCTACCAAACTGTCACTTGCTGACTTTTACCAGAAAAACAAACGAGACAACTACAAGTAAAATGTTAAAGCCCATTAGCGACACGGCATTACTTTGCTTACACCTTTCTAAATATATATATTCAGAATAATTATACAAGAAAACAAACCAGAATAGTAAAAGTGTTACCCTACCATTTGTTTTGGTGGATCTGTGTGTGGGGGAAAAATTAAAAAAAGGGGGGGAGGGGTATATACGCTATTATGCTGCGACAGGAATGGAACTTCGTTTTCTTTTACATGGATATGCATTTATTGTTCATAACTACTTACACTACTTTGAAACATATGTTTATAGTTCCTTTCGTAATGGTGGCTTAGCGTCCCTTATCTTCCATTGCATGATGTACCTCTCAATATTCTTTGATTTTTTTTTTTTTTTAATATACTGTAGTTTGCCTTTAGGGAAAACATAATTTGTCCTCCTTTCCTTGCAGTTTTGTTATACGAATCATGGTACTCAAGAATGTTTAGATATGGGAGGCTGGTCGAGATAAAACACACACACACGCACGCACGCACACGTACACACACACACGTACGTTCGGAGATTGTAGAAGCAAGAAATATCTACGACTTTAAAAGTTAACTGGATAGTCAATAGAAACTGAGACAGGACAACACTAGCGCAGCTAAATTCTTGTAAACTACAAATAGGTGAATACACACACACGATTATAGTAATGCACATTGCTTTAAAAAAAAATCGATTGCAGGGGATTGAGTGTCAATTTGTCAGAACTATGAACACAAGAAATATTACTAAATTATAAATCTAATTACGAAGAACTCGCCAAGAAGCTATAACTCCTTGTTTGACATTGCTAGTGGGAGAAATATTTAATGCTTCCTAAATAAGAATAAATGTCTGCCTTTTAGAAGTAACCCTTTCAATCATCTCGTTAGTATGGACCTATAATTTATTTGTTATAAGGTCATGAGCGAATCTTATAGAACCAGGAGACATACCATAATGCGAGATAAGGTATAGTACGGAACTGTACACACCTAATAAATTTATGATATGTATTTTGCTTGTCCTCTTATGTTTGCACACACTTAGATATGATGCATAGTGTATAGGAATAAGTATTTTATTTATTAGAATGCCACTTAGCATCGTGTTTGTGTTTGTGTGTAATTTCTCAAATGTTCCACATTTTCTGTAAGACGTGTAATTTCTTAAGCATCAACATAACTAGTTCCAGCATTCTCTCTTGCTGCAATATAGCTACTGTATAATACTTTATTTCTATCAATCGTATATTTTTGCTTTTTTCAAATAGTAATAGCTAAATACAAAAATCTAGGAGCTATATTGTAATTCTCCCAGATACAAAATGATTTTGATGATCACTCAATGAACTCATTCATTCTTCCCGGGAGCGGACGTTCACTGGCTAGCCAAACCTTACCTGAAATCATACCTAAGAACCATATTGTGAGGTATTGTTGTCCACACTTTAAAAAAAAAAAAAAAAAAAAAATATATATATATATATATAGGCTACAGTATATATATATTTTTTTTTACTCAGGCCCAATCCCCACTTTTCCTATTTTTATTTTATTTTACTTTATTTTATTATTATTTGTTTTTGTTTTTTGGGGGGTGGCTGACTCAAGACAGCAAAAACAGGGACAACAGAAAACAACGAACACACAAAAAACAAAACACAAATTCACACACATCTAGGTCATTCAGGAGAAGACCCAGAGACCAGGGTGCAAATGTGTAATAGGTTCATGTTTTGACAAGTGGTGTATAATAGCGTCAATACATTATTTTATACTTTAGATTTGGATACATATTGCCTTCTTAATCATCTTGCAAAATAACAGTAGATAAATATTTTTCATGAGTAGGCCGAGGGTAAAATAATAAACATTCAGTTTTGTCCCCTAATGGAGAAGAACAGTAATAGTGAGTTCCAGGCGCCTATTCAGTACTTCTCGTCTGCGATGTAGATAAATCTAAATTGTTCGAGTTCGACATGAAATCAGAACAATAGTTGTTGTTGTTGCTGTTCCCCAAGCTGCCTGGCCGAACAGCCCCAAGGCCCCAAGCAAGGCCAAGGCCATAACCGAGCGCCCCCACAGAACCCTCCCCGCCTACCACAATAAAGCCTGGGTGACCGAAGCCACTCCATGGCGGGGAGCTGAGGAGGGCGCGGAAACGCCCGGGAAACCAAAGCCCCACCCAGGGCCCTGTGCCCCTCAGCAATTATGAAGAGAAAGTTAAGGGGCAAAGGAAAAATGTGACGCTTTGGCTTCCTATCTTGGTAGATTGGGAGGTCAATCCACGGAAGAGACGCCGCCACTCGAGATCTAGGAAGTATATAAGTAAAAGGAACAGTCAGAGTAAGCTATGGGTATGGTAGAGATCGCTCAGTTCTCACGCTAATAGACCAGCCCATCACCATATGACTAGAACCCAATCCTCTCAGTATCAGCTAGGAAAGGTCCTAGAAAGCCGCCTTTGGCGGGGGGATAGCTCCCCTATTTCAACCCCTTTCGGGGTTGGGCACCCGCCCTCAGAACAATAGTTATATGGGACTCCTAAAAAAAAATAATCTCGGTCTAAACTTTTGTTACTTGAAATATTTTAACATTTAAACAATGGAAACAAAAATCTGAGACAATTCCAAGTATGAATTACGTAGAGAGATACCATCAATCGATGGTAATTAAAATAGTCGGCAACTATAGATGATTAATTTATATGGAATGCTAACTCTTGCCTATACGGTGACATTTTATATTAGAGGAAAACCATTAAAAATCCTTATTTAAGTGAGAAAATTCGTTAAGATGAAACGAGTAGATACTATATTTAATGTTGACGCATAAAGGAAGACATATTTCCGAATAAAGATTCCTAGCCTCGGCAAAACAAAAAAATAATATAGATAAGCCTAATTTTATACTGTATGTATGTTATTTTTTATGTGAACGAAGGAGACAAAGGGAAAAACTGCATATAACAAGTATCTCCACCAAAGTTGATAGTGACAGAGAGCCAAATTCAAGGTACGTTAGAGTCAAAATGGCTGGAAACTCTGAGCTTGAAGCAGTTTAAATCATCGGATGAGGAAAAGACAAATTGAGGGAGAAAGTTCCAATGATTGAAAGAAAGACTGGAAAAACAGTTCAGTCTTGGGTTAGAGAGTTGAATAGAATAGGGGTGGGAGTGTGTTGCGGGTGCCCCTACTCCGTAAGGGAGGAGGTATACACTGAGAAAGCTCTGAAGAACACTAATTATTTTAATTGTGATAGAAGTGAGAGAGAGACAACATTGCGGCGTGTAAAGAGAGATTGTAGGGAATTAGTAAGAGGAAGTAAATTGGTGAGAAAATGCTTTTGACTCGATTCTTCGAGGAGTGCGGTATGAGTGGAACCTCCCCACACATGCGGACAATACTTGATTCATGGGCACACTGTACAGAGCAAGAAGCTGTATAGGGGTGAGGAACCCACAGAGACGGTTGAGCACACCCAATTTCTGGGAAGCAGTTGTAGTAAGAGTAGTATTTATGAATATAATCTATAATATTTAAAGGTGACAGTCACAGTAAACAAATATACTGAGGGAAAGGGAGGGTTGAGGTGTCAGTCATACGAGAACAAAGATTATTAGCGTTGTGAGGGTGGTGGTGGTGGTGTAAGGTGTGGGGTGAGGACTGGGAGAGGTGTGAGGGGTTGGTATCTAGAGGTCACATAAGGTCACTTGGCGTTGGGTCAGGTGTACAAACAACTCTTCTCGCCTTCGTTCTTGCCTGGTATTGTACAGTACTTTACACATTTGTGTAGTGTGTTGTTGAACATTAACTTCTTGATGTGTCGGTGTTTTCAGATGTCTGTTGAACAATGTAGAACTGTGAGATGTACAGATATACTTAGCCCTTTCTGTACCGGTGACTTCTTTTATATTTGATTTCAGCTACGTTATTTTTTTTTATGAAGCTTAGGAAGGATATATCGTAACAAAAAGGATCAATTGCGATAGAATGTAGCCCTTTAATGGGTCTAATGTTTGCCAAAATATAATGAAAATTACGTCACCGGTACTGAATGGGTTAAAACCCCGACTGTCTGGTGTGGACTCAAGCTCTCATAGATGTTTTCCTTACTACCGAGATATACCCCATATATATATACACACACACACACACTAGAACACTCCCCTCACCCATCATCCACTCTTGCATCTTCTTTTAACCTTTATATCCAAACTCATAAGCTTTAGGTATATATATATATTATGTATGTGCATTGAAGAAGTCTATTTATAAGGATTGATTGAAATTAATTCCAGGATAGTCTTCTCTTTAGTTACCCCAGATAACTATTTGTCAAAACAACAGACCCATAGGAAATCAATTAATTATCCTCTCTCTCTCTCTCACCAGTACTATTTTATAATATCTTTTTCTTTTATAATGTCATGCCTATATATCAGTTAAGCCTCTGTCATACACGGGACTTTGTCAACACGTCTTTTCGCCGTGTATTAATATTTTCATCGTTGTTAATAGATCTACGAATTTGACACATGCTTTATCTTTGAACCTCTCAGCTGTAATTTTGAAATCAATAACATATCTTCAATTCATATTATTTGCTAAGCCGATAATCAAGAAATTCGATTTCTGAAGCTATAGTGTGTCTACTGTACATAATACTTCTGTACAAATGGTATATATATACCAACATCGATGGGAGATAACCTAATAAACATAAATGGGTAATGCCAGTTTTCAATATTGGTTTAATCCAATGAACACTTTGTTATATGTCAATTGTGTAATCAAGAGGCCTAGTACCTGGGCCTATTGTGTGCCTTTGTAATTTTTGATTGGAGCATAATAAATATTAATATTGTTTCTCTGTTTAAAAATATGAATAAGGTTTAGTAAATTGGAGTGAAGGCGCGTGCATTGTGAGACAGATCCTAGCAATTAGATAAATCTTGTTATCTTTACAAATATTTATAGCAGATCTCAATCAGGACAATCTATTCAACTGCTAAACTATTGTCAGGGAATATAATTTCAACCAAAACAACCTTGTGAACTTGTTAAATAAAGTCAAACGATCAAATTATGCTGAGTGAGTAAATCTTGGCACTAATAAAATCGTGTCAAACTACCAAAACTTGTCAATCGTTCAAATCTTGCCAACAGGTCAAATGTCCGAATTAGCCATACTTGCCAACCGGGATTGATACCCATATATAATATTGCTATAATAATAACTAGACAACTCGTATTTTAAATTTGCCGTGTAGGCTACGCAGGGTAAATATTTAGATGCTGATGGTGTGGCAAATGAGAATGTGGGAGTACTTTATATGGAAAGTCAAAATAATCGAATTGAAATTTCGTTTTTTTTTTTTTTTTTTTTTTTTTTCATCCTGGAAAAATAAATTAATAATACAATTAAATAGAAACACATGAATGACAGCTTCTGGGCAGTGAAGGTGCCGCTAGAAAGGAAAAGTCTAACATTTGATGGTGCAAGTACTGTGCAGGGCTTTACAAAGAATTATAAAGAATGAAGATTATTCCACGTTTGTGTTGTATCGTAAATTAACAATTCTTGCTGTAGGGATTAGTAGGTGATGGGGAGCCTTCTGATTTGTTGTTCTTTCTATCACACGACTCGGTTAATTTTGCTACAGGTAACTTCAGGAGAACTATTAGATGTGTACTGTTTGATTGTTTGTACTTCCATGTCATATCACCTTCCTCCCTCCTCATCCTATGTCATTCCCCTCCCTCCCCCTCCAGATTCACACGCCTTCCCCTCCTCTTCTTCCCTCCAGGTCCCACACTCCGTCCCACACGTCCCACACGTCCCACACGGCGTCCAGGCCATAATAATAAGCCCAAATGGTGGAATAAAGATATTTCAAACTGCCTGCTTGCTAAAAAATTTGCTAATGATAGATTAAAATCCTCACAAAATGACGAAGAACGGGTGAAATTTGTAGAGCTACGACGCAAAGCCAAAAAGTTAATTAAGCAAAGTAAAAAGACCTTAGAGTTACATATTGCGAATCAAAGTAAAACAAACCCGAAAGAATTCTATAGTTATATCAGAAAGAAAAAAGTAGTTACTTCAACTGTTGGACCGTTAGTCGATGAAAAAGGAGAATACACCAAAGACGAAGTACAAATGAGTAATGCCCTCAATACCTTCTTTGCATCAGTTTTTACAACAGAAGACCTCAGTGATATCCCTACACCATCGCCGATTCAGATTGATAATTCAGATGTTCTAAGCAATATCACCGTTACAGAGAGAGAAGTATTGAATTGTTTAGATAAACTCAAGGTAAATAAAACGCCAGGACCTGATACAATCTCGCCTAGAGTTCTAAAGGAAGCAAAGAATGAGCTCTCCAAACCACTGACATTACTATTCAATAAATCCTTGCAGTCTGGAACTATGCCTGATCAGTGGAAGCTAGCCAACGTAACACCGATATTCAAAAAAGGCAGCAAATCCCTACCCAGTAACTATTGTCCAATTAGCTTAACCTCAGTTGTATGTAAAATGCTAGAAACGGTCATACGAGACAGACTCGTAAATCACTTAGAGGAAAATAACATACTTAAAGATACTCAACACGGCTTTCGTAAAAAACGTTCCTGTTTAACAAACCTCTTAGACTTCTTCCACGATATCCTCAACCTCTACGATGAGAGTAAAGCTGTAGATATTATATACCTTGATTTTCAAAAGGCCTTTGACAAAGTTCCCCACAAACGTTTACTGCTAAAACTAAAAGCGCATGGAATACAAGACGGTGTGTTGAAATGGATAGAAAATTGGCTCAGCAACAGAAAGCAAAGGGTAGTCATAAACGGTAAGGCATCTAAATGGACCAATGTAAGTAGCGGGGTACCCCAGGGATCGGTACTAGGACCATTTCTCTTTCTAATTTACATCAACGACATAGATGAGGGTCTCACCTGCACAATCTCAAAATTTGCTGACGATACAAAAATTGCAAATAGCGTACTCTCAAAAGAACAAGTTGACGATATGCAACACAATCTAGATAAATTGTCATGTTGGGCCCAAATTTGGCAAATGAGTTTCAATGCGGATAAATGTAAAGTACTACATGTCCGATACCTAAATGAGAAAGCAAACTATTCGATGAATGGCACTCAGCTTAAGAATGTAAACAGAGAAACTGATCTGGGAGTAACAATATCGAGTAACCTAAAACCGAGTCAACAATGTTCAGAAGTTGTTAAGAAGGCAAACAAAATAATTGGCTTTATAGGCAGGTCATTTGAGCATAAATCCAAAGAAGTTATCCTAACCCTTTACAATTCCTTAGTCCGCCCTCTTCTGGAATACTGCGTTCAATCCTGGTGCCCTTATTACCAAAAAGATATAAACAAGCTAGAACGAGTTCAACGTAGAGTTACCAAAATGATACCTAGCCTAAAGAACAAACCATACGAAGAGCGTCTTAGAGAATTAAATCTATTTCCTTTAACCCAGCGCAGATTAAGAGGCGACTTAATTCAAGTGTTCAAAATCATCAAAGGCATCGACAATATGAACTGTAGTAAGTACTTCACTATCGACCAATCTAATTACACGCGGGGAAACGGTTCCAAAATTATTGGTAAATCTTTTAACTCGCACGAATCTAAGAATTTCTTCAATCGAGTTGTCAACTTGTGGAATGGGCTTCCCCGAGACGTTATAGACTGCAGCACCGTTGATTCATTTAAATTCCGCCTAGACAAATATCTCGCATCAAACCCGCGACTGACTGCGTTTGTAAATGAATAACTTTATCCTCCCCTCAGTTACTAACCCATATGTCCCCTACTAACTTCCTAGTCCTGCCACGTTAGTGGCAGGGCAGTAGTTCCCTTTCCAATGTTCCCTTACCCACTCTAAACCACTGTTTGGACACTTGATCCTCAGTGTTTTGGAGAACAAGCAGCCTAGAAGGGTCACTAGATCTGTTGTTGCTTGATTTCCTTTGTACTCCTTTGTACTCCCTGTAGTAAGTACTGTAGTAAACTGTAGTAAGTACTTCACTATCGACCAATTTAATTACACGCGGGGAAACGGTTGCAAAATTATTGGTAAATCTTTTAACTCACACGAATCTAAGAATTTCTTCTTCAATCGAGTTGTCAACTTGTGGAATGGGCTTCCCCGAGACGTTATAGACTGTAGCACCGTTGATTCATTTAAACTCCGCTTAGACAAATATCTCGCATCAAACTCGCGACTGACTGCGTTTGTAAATGAATAACTATATTTTATCCCCCCCTCAGTTACTAAGCCATCTGTCCCCTACTAACTTCCTAATCCTGCCACGGACATTAGTTCCAACTTCCAGGGCAGTAGTTCCCTTTCTAATGTTCCCTTACCCACTCTAAACCACTGTTTGGACACTTGATCCTCAGTGTTTTGGAGGACAAGCAGCCTAGAAGGGTCACTAGACCTGTTGTTGCTTGATTTCCTTTGTACTCCTTTGTACTCCTTTGTACTCTCCCCATCACTCACCCTTAATATTATACGGATGCTCATTTTATCCCGCACAACGACCGGCTTGTGGCGGCTTTAGTTAATCAGGGTGCCGAGTATTATCACGTGAAGGACTAAATACTTAAATAGTATCTATATTTATGATGTATTGCTTACTTATGTACTTATTTATGTAAGATATACATTATATTATAAGGTCATATAAACATAAATAACTTCATATAAATAATACGTGATAAGCAGAGATAAGGTGTTATTATTATTGTGTCTGTTTACTTGCAAGATATTTAAATATATTTAAATACTGTATATTTAGGCATTTTTGGGTAATAGCCTGAATTTGATACCTACATAATAATAAGTAGCTTTGTATGAATATTTGACAGCCCCCCAACTCTCCACTCTGTTTTCCTCGATCCGCCTTTCTTATTTGGTTCTGTTCACTTTGCTACTTATTGATTATTCAAAGAAAATATAACTAAATATTGGAAATTATTATTTGACTCCCTTCTCATCCCTGGAGTGCCCACATGATAGTGATAACCATATGTTGGACCATTCCTTTGAATGTATTACTACATCATCCTTCTCTGTGGTTTTTACTATAATTCCATTATCTATCAATAGGTCTAGGTGCGTTGTTACCATAGGGTAGGTAAAAAATTAATTTTAAATTTATTTTTTACTTTGACAACAATGCCATCAAATTCTTCAATCACTCCAAAAGCTACTTTCATGTTCATGTCATTATCTGCGTAGGTCCAATACAATATACCGAATATGACGAGGTCTCCTATAACAATATTGATTCTTTTAGATAATTAGTTTTGACTCTGGCAAAATAACAGTTTCTTCACAATATTCTGACCACTATAAAGGATTAATTTAGCTCAGAATTTAAGCCAAGAGTGCCGAGTTATTGTTTTGTTTGGAAGTGCCTATGTAAGGTGTCGTGTGGCAGTCATTAAGAAGACTCAGGTTCAGGGTTCAGGGACTCGGGGGAACTACTATTAGTCAAACTGTTTACCACTGAAAACACCTGCTGGTCACACTCACCAGATAGCGCAGATGTATAGAGTTATGGGATCTAGATTTAAAATATATCAAAGTTTAATTCGAACATAACTGAAACGATAAACTGTATCTCAATAGTTTTTCAAGTCTTGTCTTAATGACCGATTATATCTAGTGATGCTGATTGATCAGTTCCATTAATTTTGAACGCAGGTGAGACCAAATGTTTCCTGGTAATAAGTTTGGCTTCTAATGTATTTACAAAGTTTATCCAGATGTCGTTTGACCTTTCATTATTTTTTGTTATTAACCCCTTCTGTACCGGGGACGTCCTTTTCATCCTATTCTGGCAACTATTAGACGTTTTATGAAGCTTAAGAAGGACATCTAGAGTGAAGTCTTGTTATTACAAGACGACTTCACTCTCAACCAACCCTTTTAACTACCACAGATCCTTCCTAAGCTTCATAATATCGTCTAAATATAGCTAGAATAAAATATAACACGTTGCTGGTACTCAAAGGGTTAAATAATTGAGTTGATATTAGTAAGCCATAGCTCTATGCTAGTTCATTTTTGCCGACTAGACGGCTAATTTATGATTGCTGAATAACTAATCGTCAGGCTAGATTTGTCATTATGGGTATTGCAAGTCTCCTTCCTCCCGTGGTTTGGTCTCTCTCTCTCTCTCTCTCTCTCTCTCTCTCTCTCTCTCTCTCTCTCTCTCTCATATAGATAAATATATATACTGTATATGTATATCTCTCTTTCTCTCTCTCATATACTGTAGATTAATATATATATACTGTATATGTATATATATTTCTGCGGATTAAGCCAAGTAAACCTACTATCCAACTTATTTGATAGTATCAATTGTTTGCCTTTGTGATATCCTTATTTTGTGTGTACTATAAATGTAGGATATTTGTAGGGTAGCAGTTGGTAAGGGTCATGCGTTCATGCTATGTTCACAGGTTCAGTACCTACCCGATAGTACTATTGTTTGTGAGAGCTGTATGAATGTTGTACTATTGTTATTATTTGTCAAATTGCTAATTTGTTTAAATAGAATATTACCTTGAATTGTAGTTTCTTTATTCATACACAATTTAAAAGAATTTACCAGAACGTCCTGAACTTCCCAAATTGACTATTCCTTGTATATGACAAGAGTACGTGAATATATGTTTGAGACTAATTTACTTGGGAAACAAATTCATCCCTTCATATAGTGATGTACAATACATTCTATGTGGTGGTTTTGTGTTCTTTTATTTCAAAAATATACTTAGCTAAATCGTTAGTTCCACATGGTGATTTTGATAAGTTATTTTGTCTTTATATTGAGTCGTTCCTGTTTTGGTTTGTTTATTTTGAAAGTTTTTCATTATATGATATATGCCGGATACTGAGTTTCCCAAACCCGTGAATGATCATCTCCAATTGGGATACAGGCAATGAATGGTTGAGTGGATTTATTGTTTGTTTACATGGAGGGGGTGAGGGAGGGGCCAGGACTGCTCTCACTTGTTAAAGGCTGTATTCACACGAATACGTTTTCCGGCGTCTTTTTTCTCAGTATCTTGGATCCTTAAGCATATGAATTCAAGTTTAATAAGGATTCACGTATTTAATGTTAATGTACGACAGGTTGGGAGAGAGATATCATGACTAGGATACGAACCCACTCACTCCAGGTATATTTGCGAGAGTCAGGCACCGTAACCACTCGGCCATGAACGGATATCCGCTCATGGCCGAGTGGTTATGGTGCCTGACTCGCAAATATACCTGGAGTGAATGGGTTCGAATCCTGACCATGATACCTCTCTCCCAAGGATTCAAATATCTTTAATAATCTTACGTTACTGTACGTAATTTGCCAAGACGGCATGAAATATAATAAAGGATTCTCAGAATGGTGCCGATCAAACGTATCCTGGAAAGGTCTAGTGTGACTTGGAGGGTGTGAGGAAGGGAGGGATGGGCAGGGACAAGGGCGGGGACCACTGACAGGCTGATGACGCTCTCTCACCCTCTCTTCACTACTACTCACACGCTCACTGCCCACCCGTTAAATATTCCCTTTATTTGTCTGGCTCGCGGTATATGCTATCTTATCTTATAGTTGAGTACTCTGATTCATGTGTATTTGCCATTAAATTTTCTAGCAAATCACATTGTATACCTGTTTTAAATGACACCTTCATTACACTCAAATTATAATGGAGTACATTGGTTCATGTTATTTAGTTATGCTTCAATGTATGAATTTTAAGGCCACATATTCATCAAATTTTGCTTAAACCTACATGTAGGAAATATATATATGTATATAGAGACATGTACTGTACATGTATAGATGCATATACACATATTATATCATACATACAACTGAGATACATGCAGTAACATTCACATGAGAACATGTCGAGAGAGAACATCATATTACCAGTATTATCATATACATAAGATCCATGAATGTAAGATAAGATGAATGTAGTCACCAATATTCGTGTTAATCCATGGGTTAATGAATAGTTAATGTCTTGTGAAATTTAGGGGTGTGAAGTTCTCCAAACTGTCATTCAATTATTCATACAATAATTATTAACCATTAACCAGTAAGTAAGACAGTGAATACCGTCAATAACAAAACACAAATATACCATGGTACTTTCTGAGAGTTTCGTTAAGGAATGCACAAGAGGCTGGGGCTATGAAAGCGTATCCAAAACTGTATAAGAAATATGTGGACAAAACTATATCACAGCGGCATTAAAGGAGTGCACGATCTCTTTAGAAGTTTAGAGTATTGTAGATTATCATAGTGCTGCGCTCTCGGGATTACTCTTTAACCTACATAGGCTACGGGTGTGATCCAAAGAAATATTCTGGCAAAATCGTTTTAAAAATCCGATGATTAAAGTATTAGGACTTTTTTTTGTTGCCAAATACAATTATCAAGTAAGAAATGGATAAAACACGGACAAACACATTCCAATGATCACATAATCGCTGCCGTACTCCATTTGCGACTCGGTATAAAATTTGTCTTGCGAGTTTTAGGTGAAAGGATGAGTGTACTTAGTCAGTGGCACCTTTGTTACTTACTTACTTACTTACGAGAGAGAGAGAGAGCGAGAGAGATAATGTAGGTTGTTCCATGAGTAAGTGCATAGGTGAGTGGTGAATACAGATTGACGACTAGGGAATATAGATAAATGGTAAGTATAATTAATGGTGAGTATAGATGAATGGTGAGTATTATGTGAATGGTGAGTATCGATGAATGGTGAGTATAAATATATGGCGAGTAAGGATGAAATGTGAATATCAATAAATTGTGAGTATAGATGAATGGTGAGTACAGATTACTTGCGAGTATAAATGAATGGTAAGTCATTACTTACCATTCATTTATACTCGCAAGTAATCTGTACTCACCATTCGTCTATACTCACAATTACCCACGAATGGTGGTTATATATTACTGATATTAGTGATTATATATATAAGGGTGGTTGTATATGAATGGTGTATATATATTATTGGCGATTTTAGATTAATGGTGATTATCAATTGAATGGTGATTATATATGAATGATGATTATAGATGAATGGTAAGCTTAGGTAAATGAATGGTGAGTATATAAGAATGATGAATTTAGATAAATGGTGAATATAAATGAATGGTGATTATTAATGAATAACATAAGAACATAAGAAAATGGGAGTCTGCAAAAAGCCGATCGGCCCACACAAGGCAGATCCCTGTCACACCCAACCCCAATTACAAGGCCCAATTATAGACCCATCTCTCTAATACCTGGAGTACTGACCCCACCAAAACGGTCAGAGATTAACACAAGATTACGGGGGTCTGCTGAGTGCCGATTGGCCCACACCTGGTAGATCCCCCTCACACCCAACCCATCTCGTCCATATGCCTATTTCATTTTATCTTAAAGCTCTCTATCGTTCTTGATCCCACTATATCACTTGGTAGCCTATTCCACCCATCTACAACTCTGTTACCAAACTAATATTTGCCTATATCTTTTCTGAAACTAAATTTATATAATTTGAAACCATTTGTACGAGTTATTTCGCTATCACTGAGCTTTAGTACATTTTTCATGTCTCCTTTATTAATTTCACTAACCCCCTTGAATACCTCTATCATTTCACCTCTAACTCTGCGTCTCTCTAACGAATGTAAGCCTAATTTCTTCAACCTTTCTTCATACGGAAGATTTCTAATATTATGGATAATTTTTGTCATTCTACGTTGTAGTCTCTCCAATGAATTTATGTCCATTCTGTAATAAGGACACCAAAATTTAACAGCATAATCCATATGGGGTCTCACTAATGACAAGTAAAGTTTTAAGATAACATCAGCAGTTCTGTTACTCACACTCCTAGATATGAACCCGAGAATCCTGTTTGCCTTGTTACGAACGCTTATACATTGTTTTCTAGGCTTCAAATCATTGCTAACAAACACACCTAGATCTTTCTCACAGTCTGAGTTTTCTAATTCCATATTAGCTAGTTTATATTTAAAATTTGTATGCATCTTCCCTATCTTTAATACCTTGCATTTGTCAATGTTAAACTTCATCTGCCATTTTACTGTCCATTCGTGTAAGGTATCGGATACACAGGCATAGTTTGCCTTTTTCCAGAGGATCTACTGTAAGAAACTGTAAGAAACTGTAAGTATCTAGATCCCTTTGCAGACACTCTATATCTCTAATTGAATCAATTTTTCTCCCCATTTTGGTATCGTCTGCAAATTTACTTATCCTACTAGTTATTCCTAAATCAAGGGCATTTATGTATATAATAAACAACAGAGGACCTAATACAGATCCCTGGGAGACACCACTCTTGACTGATCCCCATTCTGACTTAGTACCATTTATGCTGACTCTCTGCTTCCTACCAATTAGCCATGACCTAATCCATCCTAACAACGCCCCACCAATTCCATGTGCCTCAACCTTTCTCATGAATGGTAAGTATTGATAAATGATTAGGCTAAGTAAGCGTTGAGTATATATATATATATATATATATATATATATATATATATATATATATATATATATATATATATATATATAGAGAGAGAGAGAGAGAGAGAGAGAGAGAGAGAGAGAGAGAGAGAGAGAGAGAGAGAGAGAGAGAGAGAGAGAGAGAGAGAGAGAGAGAGAGAGAAGAGCACCCACAAGTATATGCAAGGTTTGTTCCATTTTATTAGGCAGAGTAAGTAGTGAGGAAAATAAAGTAGAAATGACTATGGTGGGACAGGATGTTTGAGTGTGTAATGGCGCCAAGAAAGTGTGCAAGCCCCTGGAGGTGTGGAGAAGGGAAGTATGAGTGAGTGTCAATGATGAATACAAAGGGAATGCTGTCATGAATGTGTGAAGGGCGTTGATAAAGAGAGTCTGCGATTGGTGTGGAGAAGGGAGATATGTGAGCGTGAAAGAGGAATACTAAGGGAGTGCTATCATGAATGTGTGCATGGCGTTGGTAAAGGGAGTGTGCGATTGTTGTGTATGTATGGACTATTATCATGATTTTGAGTAGTATATATAAAGGGAATGTTATGGTGAGTGATGAATATTAACAAAGTGTGGGTATGTTGTAGAAAAAAGTGAGTGTGTGGGTATGGATGGCATAGATAAAGGGAGTGTGTGGGTATGTTGTAGAAAAAAGTGAGTGTGTGGGTATGGATGGCATAGATAAAGGGAGTGTGTGGGTATGGATGGTACAGATAAAGGTAGTGTGTGGGTATGGATGGTATAGATAAAGGGAGTGTGGGTATGGATGGTATAGATAAAGGGAGTGTGTGGGTATGGATGACATAGATAAAGGGAGTGTGTGGGTATGGATGACAGATAAAGGTAGTGTGTGGGTATGGATGACATAGATAAAGGGAGTGTGTGGGTATGGATGACATAGGTAAAGGTAGTGTGTGGGTATGGATGGTATAGATAAAGGTAGTGTGTGGGTATGGATTACATAGATAAAGGTAGTGTGGGTATGGATGACAGATAAAGGTAGTGTGTGGGTATAGATGACAGATAAAGGTAGTGTGTGGGTATGGATGGTATATATAAAGGTAGTGTGTGGGTATGGATGACAGATAAAGGTAGTGTGTGGGTATGGATGGTATAGATAAAGGGAGTGTGTGGGTATGGATGACATAGATAAAGGGAGTGTGTGGGTATGGATGACATAGATAAAGGTAGTGTGTGGGTATGGATGGTATAGATAAAGGTAGTGTGTGGGTATGGATGGTATAGATAAAGGTAGTGTGTGGGTATGGATGACAGATAAAGGTAGTGTGTGGGTATGGATGACAGATAAAGGGAGTGTGTGGGTATGGATGGTATAGATAAAGGTAGTGTGTGGGTATTGATGGTATAGATAAAGGTAGTGTGTGGGTATGGATGGTATGGATGGTATAGATAAAGGTAGTGTGGGTATGGATGACAGATAAAGGTAGTGTGTGGGTATGGATGACAGATAAAGGTAGTGTGTGGGTATGGATGGTATAGATAAAGGTAGTGTGTGGGTATGGATGGTATAGATAAAGGTAGTGTGGGTATGGATGACAGATAAAGGTAGTGTGTGGGTATGGATGACAGATAAAGGTAGTGTGTGGGTATGGATGGTATAGATAAAGGTAGTGTGGGGGTATGGATGGTATAGATAAAGGTAGTGTGGGTATGGATGACAGATAAAGGTAGTGTGTGGTATGGATGACAGATAAAGGTAGTGTGTGGGTATGGATGGCATAGATAAAGGGAGTGTGTGGGTATGGATGGTATAGATAAAGGTAGTGTGGGTATGGATGACATAGATAAAGGTAGTGTGTGGGTATGGATGACAGATAAAGGTAGTGTGTGGGTATGGATGGTATAGATAAAGGTAGTGTGTGGGTATGGATGGTATAGATAAAGGTAGTGTGTGGGTATGGATGGTATAGATAAAGGTAGTGTGTGGGTATGGATGGTATAGATAAAGGGAGTGTGGGTATGGATGACATAGATAAAGGTAGTGTGTGGGTATGGATGACAGATAAAGGTAGTGTGTGGGTATGGATGGTATAGATAAAGGTAGTGTGTGGGTATGGATGGTATAGATAAAGGTAGTGTGTGGGTATGGATGGTATAGATAAAGGTAGTGTGTGGGTATGGATGGTATAGATAAAGGGAGTGTGTGGGTATGGATGGTATAGATAAAGGTAGTGTGTGGGTATGGATGACAGATAAAGGTAGTGTGTGGGTATGGATGGTATAGATAAAGGTAGTGTGTGGGTATGGATGACAGATAAAGGTAGTGTGTGGGTATGGATGGTATAGATAAAGGTAGTGTGTGGGTATGGATGACATAGATAAAGGTAGTGTGGGGGTATGGATGACAGATAAAGGTAGTGTGGGTATGGATGACATAGATAAAGGTAGTGTGTGGGTATGAATGACAGATAAAGGTAGTGTGTGGGTATGGATGACATAGATAAAGGTAGTGTGTGGGTATGGATGACAGATAAAGGTAGTGTGTGGGTATGGATGGTATAGATAAAGGTAGTGTGTGGGTATGGATGGTATAGATAAAGGTAGTGTGTGGGTATGGATGACAGATAAAGGGAGTGTGTGGGTATGGATGATAGATAAAGGGAGTGTGTGGGTATGGATGATAGATAAAGGAAGTGTGTGGGTATGGATGATAGATAAAGGGAGTGTGTGGGTATGGATGATAGATAAAGGGAGTGTGTGAGTGCGTGTTTACATACAAAGGGAATGGGTTTGCGAGTAATGGATGCAATTGGAGTATATTTGTGAGGGGTTAATGGGGAGGGTTTTTTCTGAACCCTCTTCTTTCTCATGTTTAGCCCCATTAGTTTTGACATTTTAAGACGTTCAAACGATTAGTGTGGCGATTTTAAGACATTTCGCCCCACTTCATTGTCAATATTAAGACCTGTCGTGCCCTATTTCCTGGCGAGTGATAGCGACGGTGTATGTTAGCTGCTCGCTGGTGTAGTGACTAGCGTCTTGGACTTCTACCCAGGTCCTAGGATCGCGCCCACGCTCGGCGCAGTAAAGACTTTTCACAAGCACTGAGTCATTACCGTCCTTCATGAGCAAGGGGATTGGGTAGTAGTACAGGACCCCAATGGCAATACGCCTAATCGGCCTTATTGGGTTATCCTTAGCTGGCTTAGCATACCTTACCTTTGGATACCTTTGGATGTGTTCGCCGCTCCTCTAGCGGCACCAAGGAGCGCAACGCCCATCGTTATGGATGGTGATTTGGTGCAGTAGACTGTTTGAAGCGACAGCTCGCTCCCTTGCGAGGATGGGCTCGTCTGGCACTTTTTGCAGTTCGACATCTAGGGCTCTCTTGAAGTTGTCTAACGAGATGTCCCTCATGTCTCTTACTCGCCGTGGGAGTTTGTTGAAGAGACGTGGGCCTCTGTGTTATAACCAGCCCTCTCGCAGAGAGCCCACAGCACCCCTGTTATTCATCCGGGGGATTTCGCATTCCCAGCCTCTCCTATCACTGAATTTCATGACTATCGGAGTATGTAGGTTTGGTACTAAACCCTCTGCGATTTTCCATGTGTATATTATTAGGTAACGTTCTCTTCTACGTTCCAGTGAGTACAGATTCAGTGCTCTTAAACGATCCCAATAGTGTAGATGTTTTATCGAACTTATATGCGAAGTGAAATTTCTTTGTACACTCTCTACGTCATTTATTTCACCTGCTTTGTATGGGGATGTTAATACGCTACAGTATTCAAGCCGCGGTAGCACTAGAGATTTGAAGAGCGTTATCATAGGCAATTCACCGCGTGTTTTAAAAGTTGCGCTAGCTTTAAAAATTATTATTATTATTATTATTATAACCTTCCGCCGGAAAAAAATTCTACCGAAAAATGTAGAAATTTATTTCGAAGGGGGGTCTTGGGGGCATTATTTAAAGCTTGATGGAGGTGTAGGGAGCAAACTAAAAACCTCCCCTTAATATGCAGTACTTGGAAGGTCAGAGACGCAGATGCAGGGAGTGTGGACGGTCTAGCTAAAGGGAATATGCCAGAGCGGGTAATTTTAAAGGGACTAGTAATGCAAGGGGGCGGGGGAGGGGGGGATATTTAGGGAGCGTTATTGTAAGTTAAGGTGTGTTCGTGCGTATGGTCTATATAAAGGGAGTGTGTTAGCGTGAGTGGTCTATATATACTGTATATATAATATATATTTTTTGTTTTTTTCTATATTCCAAATATTCCCTCTCGGGCATAGGCTGAGAGCCTGTACAATTGTACATTTTACCGTTGAACACTGAAGCCTGTGAGGTCTCGTTCCAGTCTAGGGAGTGAGACCAGTGAAGCACCCAATCACGGCTCGAAATAACCCCATCTCTGAAGCTGTTTCGCCTTTGTGGTTCACTGGCTCATCCCCTAGGCTCGGACCCTCACTCTCAGAACGCCACCTAAAGAGAGTGTGTTAGTGTGAGTGGTCTATATATAGGGAGTGTGTTAGTGTGAATGGTTTATATAAAGGAAGTGTGTTAGTGTGAGTGGTTTATATAAAGGGAGTGTGTTAGTGTGAGTGGTCTATATAAAGGAAGTGTGTTAGTGTGAGTGGTCTATATAAAAGAAGTGTGTTAGTGTGAGTGGTATATATAAATGAAGTGTTAGTGTGAGTGGTCTATATAAAGGAAGTGTGTTAGTGTGAGTGGTATATATAGAGTGTGTTAGTGTGAGTGGTCTATATAAAGGGAGTGTGTTAGTGTGAGTGGTATATATAAATGAAGTGTGTTAGTGTGAGTGGTATATATAGTGTGTTAGTGTGAGTGGTCTATATAAAGGGAGTGTGTTAGTGTGAGTGGTCTATATAAAGGAAGTGTGTTAGTGTGAGTGGTATATATAAAGGAAGTGTGTTAGTGTGAGTGGTATATATAGAGTGTGTTAGTGTGAGTGGTATATATAAAGGGAGTGTGTTAGTGTGAGTGGTATATATAAATGAAGTGTGTTAGTGTGAGTGGTATATATAGAGTGTGTCAGTGTGAGTGGTCTATATAAAGGGAGTGTGTTAGTGTGATTGGTCTATATAAAGGGAGTGTTAGTGTGAGTGGTCTATATAAAGGAAGTGTGTTAGTGTGAGTGGTCTATATAAAGGGAGTGTGTTAGTGTGAGTGGTATATATAGAGTGTGTTAGTGTGAGTGGTCTATATAAAGGGAGTGTGTTAGTGTGAGTGGTATATATAAATGAAGTGTGTTAGTGTGAGTGGTATATATAGAGTGTGTTAGTGTGAGTGGTCTATATAAAGGGAGTGTGTTAGTGTGAGTGGTCTATATAAAGGGAGTGTGTTAGTGTGAGTGGTCTATATAAAGGAAGTGTGTAAGTGTGAGTGGTCTATATAAAGGGAGTGTGTTAGTGTGAGTGGTATATATAGTGTGTTAGTGTGAGTGGTCTATATAAAGGGAGTGTGTTAGTGTGAGTGGTATATATAAATGAAGTGTGTTAGTGTGAGTGGTATATATAGAGTGTGTCAGTGTGAATGGTCTATATAAAGGGAGTGTGTTAGTGTGAGTGGTATATATAGAGTGTGTTAGTGTGAGTGGTCTATATAAAGGGAGTGTGTTAGTGTGAGTGGTCTATATAAAGGGAGTGTGTTAGTGTGAGTGGTATGTATAAAGGGAGTGTTTTAGTGAGTGGTCTATATAAAGGGAGTGTGTTAGTGTGAGTGGTCTATATAAAAGGAGTGTGTTAGTGTGACTGGTCTATATAAAGGGAGTGTGTTAGTGTGAATGGTCTATATAAAGGGAGTGTGTTAGTGTGAGTGGTCTATATAAAGGGAGTGTGTTAGTGTGAGTGGTCTATATAAAGGGAGTGTGTTAGTGTGAGTGGTCTATATAAAGGGAGTGTGTTAGTGTGAATGGTCTATATAAAGGGAGTGTGTTAGTGTGAGTGGTCTATATAAAGGGAGTGTGTTAGTGTGAGTGATATGTATAAAGGGAGTGTGTTAGTGTGAATGGTCTATATCAAGGGAGTGTGTTAGTGTGAGTGGTCTATATAAAGGGAGTGTGTTAGTGTGAGTGGTCTATATAAAGGGAGTGTGTTAGTGTGAGTGGTCTATATTAAGGGAGTGTGTTAGTGTGAGTGGTCTATATAAAGGGAGTGTGTTAGTGTGAGTGGTCTATATAAAGGGAGTGTGTTAGTGTGAGTGGTCTATATATATGTAGTGTGTTAGTGTGAATGGTCTATATAAAGGGAGTGTGTTAGTGTTAGTGGTCTATATAAAGGGAGTGTGTTAGTGTTAGTGGTATATATAGAGTGTGTTAGTGTGAGTGGTATATATAAAGGGAGTGTGTTAGTGTGAGTGGTGTATATAAAGGGAGTGTGTTAGTGTTAGTGGTCTATATAAAGGGAGTGTGTTAGTGTGAGTGGTATATATAGAGTGTGTTAGTGTGAGTGGTATATATAAAGGGAGTGTGTTAGTGTGAGTGGTATATATAGTGTGTTAGTGTGAGTGGTATATATAAAGGGAGTGTGTTAGTGTGAGTGGTCTATATAAAGGGAGTGTGTTAGTGTTAGTGGTCTATATAAAGGGAGTGTGTCAGTGTGAGTGGTATATGTAGAGTGTGTTAGTGTGAGTGGTATATATAAAGGGAGTGTGTTAGTGTTCGTGGTATATATAGTGTGTTAGTGTGAGTGGTATATATAAAGGGAGTGTGTTAGTGTGAGTGGTATATATAAAGGGAGTGTGTTAGTGTGAGTGGTATATATAAAGGGAGTGTGTTAGTGTTAGTGGTATATATAGAGTGTGTTAGTGTGAGTGGTATATATAAAGGGAGTGTGTTAGTGTGAGTGGTCTATATAAAGGGAGTGTGTTAGTGTGAGTGGTATATATAAAGGGAGTGTGTTAGTGTTAGTGGTATATATAGAGTGTGTTAGTGTGAGTGGTATATATAAAGGGAGTGTGTTAGTGTGAGTGGTATATATAAAGGGAGTGTGTTAGTGTGAGTGGTATATATAAAGGGAGTGTGTTAGTGTTAGTGGTATATATAGAGTGTGTTAGTGTGAGTGGTATATATAAAGGGAGTGTGTTAGTGTGAGTGGTCTATATAAAGGGAGTGTGTTAGTGTGAGTGGTATATATAAAGGGAGTGTGTTAGTGTTAGTGGTATATATAGAGTGTGTTAGTGTGAGTGGTATATATAAAGGGAGTGTGTTAGTGTGAGTGGTCTATATAAAGGGAGTGTGTTAGTGTGAGTGGTATATATAAAGGGAGTGTGTTAGTGTTAGTGGTATATATAGAGTGTGTTAGTGTGAGTGGTATATATAAAGGGAGTGTGTTAGTGTGAGTGGTATATATAAAGGGAGTGTGTTAGTGTGAGTGGTATATATAAAGGGAGTGTGTTAGTGTGAATGGTCTATATAAAGGGAGTGTGTTATTGTGAATGGTCTATATAAAGGGAGTGTATTAGTGTGAGTGGTATATATAAAGGGAGTGTGTTAGTGTGAGTGGTCTATATAATGGGAGTGTGTTAGTGTGAATGGTCTATATAAAGGGAGTGTGTTAGTGTGAGTGGTCTATATAATGGGAGTGTGTTAGTGTGAGTGGTCTATATAATGGGAGTGTGTTAGTGTGAGTGGTCTATATAATGGGAGTGTGTTAGTGTGAATGGTCTATATAAAGGGAGTGTTAGTGTGAGTGGTCTATATAATGGGAGTGTGTTAGTGTGAATGGTCTATATAAAGGGAGTGTGTTAGTGTGAGTGGTCTGTATAAAGGGAGTGTGTTAGTGTGAATGGTCTATATAAAGGGAGTGTGTTAGTGTGAGTGGTCTATATAAAGGGAGTGTGTTAGTGTGAGTGGTCTATATAATGGGAGTGTGTTAGTGTGAGTGGTCTATATAAAGGGAGTGTGTTAGTGTGAGTGGTATATATAAAAGGAGTGTGTTAGTGTGAGTGGTCTATATAAAGGGAGTGTATTAGTGTGAGTGGTCTATATAAAGGGAGTGTGTTAGTGTGAGTGGTCTATATAAAGGGAGTGTGTTAGTGGTCTATATAAAGGGAGTGTGTGAGTGGTCTATATAAAGGGAGTGTGTTAGTGTTACTGGTCTATATAAAGGGAGTGTGTTAGTGTTAGTGGTCTATATAAAGGGAGTGTGTTAGTGTTAGTGGTCTATGCAAAAGAAGTGCGTTGGTGTGCCTGGTCTATATAAAGAGAATGTAATAGTGTGAGTGTTTTAAATAATACGAGTGTGTTCAGCAGTGTGAGTAGTCTACATAAAGGGAGTATGTTAATGTAGGTGGTCTAAATATTTAGGTGTGTGAGTGATCTAATTAAATAATATACTGTAGTGTGTTTATGTGAGTGACGCGGATACAGAAAACATGGCAGTAGTATTGGTGTGGATAAAGGAATTAGGAGAGTTACCAACAAAATTAAGAGTGCAACCGTCACTTCAAAAGTAACCTACAAGCAGGGATATACAGAGGAGTGTACGAGGATGTTACCCCATACAGTACCAGGGACGTCCGTTTCATAGTATTCTGGCAACTAGTAGACGATTTTATTCAGCTTAGGAAGGACCTCTAGCAATAATAAGACTTCAAACTATCTCAACCGACCCTATTCCCAGATCCTTCCTAAGCTTCATAATATCGTCTAAATATAGCCAGAATAAAATATAACACGTCGCTGGTACTCAATGGGTTAAGTGAATTGCAAAAGTTCCGAGTGTCCGAGTGGTGGGTATTGTCTGTGGGTGGGTATACAGGGATTGTGAGTGGTGAAAATATGTAATAGTCTTTAGTATTATAGAATGGCGAGTAGTAGAGTATTTAAAGGGGTAGTGCTTAGTTTTTGGTCTATATATTTATTTATTCATTTATTTTTGAGTTTCTTCGCTAGACCTCCATCAAGCTTAGAAAAACACCCCCTAGACCCCCTTTCAAGATAAATTTGTACATTTTTCGGTAGACAAATTTCTTGGCCGAAGGCCGATTCCTTCTAAAATTACAGGCTCGCTATGGCTCGCCATGAAAATATCGACACCTAAAGGGCACGAAAGGTCTAAAATAATAGACAAATATTAGGCGAAAGGTCTCAAAATCGCCAAACTAACGGAACGAACGTCTTAAAACCTCAAAACTAATATGCTAAACATGAGGGAGAAGGGGGTCCAGAAAAAGTGAGTAGTACCCCTAGAGTCCCTTAAGAAACCTACAATGAGGAACCGGTATTAAGCTTATAGTATGAAGATTGAGGGAGTTGCGTGGATAAAGAAAGTGTTTACAGTAAGTGCAAATGTTTTAAGGGGGATCACCTTCTTTTTTTCTCTTTCTCTCCTTTTTTCTCTTGCTGTGGCTTGTATCCATTCGGTCCCATTCAGCCAACTGTTTTAAGACGTTTATCCCCATCTAGGTGTCGATTTCTTCCTGGCGAGCGATAGCGAGCTACCATTGTATGGAGAAATATTTGCTATCGAAAAATGTACAAATTTAGCTTGCTGTCAAAATGAAAAATATATATGCTGGCTCGCTAGCGCTCGCCAGGAAAATATTAACACCTGGATGGGGGTAAACGTCTTAAAACAGTAGGCTGAATGGGGCCGAATGGATACAAGCCAAAGAGAGATGGAGAGTAAGAGAGAAAAACACGAGGTGGTCTCCCTTAAATAGTGGATGTAAAGGGAGGGCTAGTGCTGCAATCGAGCATTTTAATACTTCGCACACGATGCTTGTTTTACGAAGTGGCGTTATAAATAGTTGCCAATACTATGCTTACCAAGATGCTTGTTCAGTCACTCAAGAACAATTTGAGTTATCCCTTTTAAATCACTAAAAATTCAGATCGGTATCTCAACAAATACGGCGACAAGTAAATATGGTTTAATCCCCCCCCCACCCCCTTTTCCAGGGTTTAAAAAGCAGTTACTCTCTTCAGCGTGTGACGGGATCTTCTTACTGTTTAAGTGATATTTAAATCTATCTATCTATCTATTGCCTGACGCCGTGATCCCCTTTGAAGGGGTGGCCACGAACATACAGTATATGGAGACAAATATAAATGTTCTAATTCACAGTACACCGTGGATTTTTTAGAGCTGGTTATGTATGTTAAGGGCTCAACCAGCATAAAACGTTCTATAGGTTCCACCTGTATGCCAAATTGTCGTGTAATTCCTCTAAACATACTTCGGCTAATCCAGGTCGTCTTCCACAGCCCTCTTCTGATGATCCCAAATACCAACACAAACACAACGACAACAAAACCGATCATTCATAGGTCCTATCATGATGTCGCGTCGTAGGCAGAAAAAGGAAGAGTGCAAGTGCAAGTATAAAAGAAGCTTGCAAACTGAAATTGGCCAGGGATATAATACAGAGAGTGTGTGGCTATCAATGGTGCGGATAAAGGGAGTGTGTGGGTCACGTGTGCACTAATAGTTTTCCCCTCCACCCTAGTTTTTCACTCCTCACCCTATACAAATACCCTCTTAGTATCAGTGGCCCGGATCAGACTCAATTAATTACATATAGGGGAGATAGTGGTGCTAATACTCCGGTGGTGTTGGAGATAACGAGTGGCGTCAATACTACTAAAGTCGCCACTGTATGTGTCGCCACTTGCCCTATGAATAAATTATACTAGGCTCACTGCTATATATCTGTTGCCACTTGCCCTATGAACAACACAATATTAAAATCACCACTGTATTGATGTCGGCACTTTTCCTATAAATCATCATTCAGATCACCACAATTTACCCTATCTCATTATGTTAACGCCAATAGAATTGATCAGAGTAGTGTCGGTTATGAAGGTAGCTTGGTGATATAATATATTAAACCTTTTCACTAACGTGTCGTTTCTTGTTTTCATTCATATTAACACTAGACGATTTTACATTACTTAGGAAACACATCCTTGACTCTTTTGACGCCAGCAAATCCCTTGTAAGCTTAAGGGGACCCACCTCGCTTTTTTATCTTTCTCTCCCTCTCTCTGGCTTTTATCCATTCGGCCCCATTCAGCCTACTGTTTTAAGACGTTTACCCCCATCCAGGTGTTAATGTTTTCCTGGCGAGCCAGCATATATATATATATTTGTTTTACAGCAAGCTAAATCTGTACATTTTTTGATAGAAAAATGTCTCCGGCGAAGCCGGATTTCTCCATACAATGATGGCTCGCCATCGCTCGCCAGGAAGAAATCGACACCAGGATGGGGATAAACGTCTTAAAACAGTTGGCTGAATAGAGCCGAATGGATAAAAGCCAGACAAAGAGAGAAAAGGAGAGAAAAATAAAAATAGCAGGTGACCTCCCTTAATGGTCCAATAATATCCATCGTGACTATCGTGGTATACTTTGGTGTTCATTATTTTATGGTATATATATATATATTGGAGTGTTTGTTAACCCTTTTAGTAGGCTATACGAGGACGCTTTTCTCCCTTGGCGATCTAAATATGTAAAAGCCCACTCATTTATGGCTTTGACTCCTACGTATCCTTCCGAAGCTAAATGAAATCGTCTATTGGTAGCGGAATGAAACTATCAAAACGCGTCATAATCCTCAAGGTGTTAATTAGGCCGGGCAGAATTGCTTACAGATTTATTTATATATTATATATACTATTATTTTTCTAAATATTGCCTAGATATAATTTTAAATGAGCCACGTTTGTATTAATTGCTAGTAGGCTATATTATTGCATAGTGTTCGCTTAATACTATGTTAATACCGGAGAATTATATAAACAAATGTAGTAATCTTGAATTATGTTTGTTATATTTATCTGAACAAACATAAAAATGAGGGATTTACAGTGTGTTTAGGTAATTTGATATTCTTAATGTAAAATAAGTCTTCCCCAAAACATACAGTACATTTGACTTCGCAATGAATAGCCAGTACAAAATGGTAAATGTAATATTCCGTCAGATTATAGGCAAATGAAATTCCAGCATACGTGTGTAAAGAAGAGTCTATAATTTAGTCGTACAGCGTATGGAGTGTGAAACTGATCTTCCATTCATGAGGGTGTTTGTTCTGGCGGCCGTAATCGTGGCTTTATGATCCCTGGTTGCGGAGAGTAATAACCAGCAAATTGATTCCCCTAATACCCATGGGAAGCAGTTTTATATTCCATGAGAAACTAATATGTCACTTAAAAATCAATAGCCTCCCCTTGCTTTCCACCCGCCACCAGCCAACCATAGCCCAGCACGCAACCATCTGAGTGCGCCATTGGTTAGAACAGGTGATGGGCGATAAGGGGAATACGTGGGATTGGCTGTTGGCTCTCTAGTCCCGCCTCTTTTCCATTTTTTCCCCTCTGAGTGTCAACAATGGCTCGGGCTGGTGTCATGGCGGTCTAGAGGAGGTGGTGAGTGTTTTCCCTCGGCTGTGGTGTCAAGTGAGGGGTTCAGGTGGCTGTAGTGGTGGTCACTGTCTGAGGTGATAGGGTCAGAGGTAACGCCAGTGTTTGGATACAAGTGAATTCGCAATTATTTCTTCTCTCGTTGAAGTTTAGTAGTGCAAGCCGGCCAGATGATGGACAAGGTGAGTTTGTAAAGTGATGATTGATTTACAACTTGAACACCAACCTGAATTCCAGTTTTGAAAGAAATATAAATATATTCTTTCATATAATATATATATATATATATATATATATATATATATATATATATATATATATATATATATATATATATATATATATATATATATATATATATATATATATATATACTCCGCCAGAGTACTATTATGTCGTATATGAAAAATTATGGATGGAATGTTGCTCTGAAGTGATCGTTATTGATTGTCACATTTTTGCATCGTGATGATGCTAAAGAAACACTACGTAATTAATATGTAGGATATAGTAGCTGTAAATAACAAGTGGTACTATTGCAGATTTAAATCTCATAAACAGCCTTGAACTTACATTTTTCTTGTGAAATTTATAACTGAAATAATATGGATTTGATTGTGGATTTTATATACATTGATTAAGACATTATAGTTCTCCTTTAGTAGCTGATAATTACACTTTTCAATTAATCTTGTCTATATATGCAAAACAAAGGATAGAATGTCTACTTTTTATTTAGCTGTGAAAACGATCCACGCATAGATTCCTTATCCATATTTTTGTTACAGTATACGATGACGCCTTTCTTCATATAAATTGGGCTATTATTAGACGATTTTATTAAGTTTTGTAAGAACCTGTCGGATTTCCATACATCCGACTGTACATCATCCAAAGATGCACTCCCTCAACCCGTTCAATACCGGTAACGCCCTTTTCGTTAGATTCTGAACATTATTAGACGATTTTATTCAGCTTAGGATGGACGTAACGTATTAATTACTCTCAATTAACCCTTTTAACTACCACAGATCCTTCCTAAGCTGCACAAAATCGTCTAAATAGAGCTAAAGTATAACATCCCTCCGTACTGAAAGGGTTGTTACCCCCTGCCACAATAAGGGGTAGTGGTTATTATTTGGTCTATTTTATTCATTTATATAGTTAGTTTGTAGTAACCTCCCTAGACTTCCATCAAGCTTTAACAAAATCAACCCCAAGACCCCCCCCCCCACCCCTTCAAGATAAATGTGTACAGTTTTCGGCAGAAAATGTCCCGGCCGAAGGTCGATTCCTCTTAAATTTCAGGCTCGCTATTGCTCGCCTGGAAAAAATCGACACCTAAATTGCACGAAGGCAAAACAATGGGGTGAAAGGTCTTAAATTCGCCAATCTAATGGGCTGAACGTCATATAATCTGAAAACTAATGGGGCTGAACATGAGGGAGAATGGGGGCCAGAAACCCCCCCCCCCCCTCCCCCATTAAGACCCCTTTTTATATATACACCAATTATGATGATATTCCCTTTACACTCATCCCTCGCACTAGAACACACTCATCCCTCGCACTAGAACACACTCATCCCTCGCACTATAACACACTCATCCCTCGCACTATAACACACTCCCTGTATCTATCCTCTGAAACACTCTTTGTGAATGCCATTTATACACTTCCTTATTATTCATTACTCACTATAGCAGTCTCACGTTATATACATTGTTCATAGTAATATTTCCTTTACAATCCATGTATATCACTTGTAGCTACAGAATCCCTTTATATACTTCCACCAACAATCAAACTTCATAAATCCATTTAATATATGATGGCGCCATATTCAATACATTTAATATATGATGGCGCCATATTCAATACATTTAATATATGATGGCACCATATTCAATACATTTAATATATGATGGCGCCATATTCAATACATTTAATATATTATGATGGCGCCATATTCAATACATTTAATATATGATGGCGCCATATTCAATACATTTAATATATGATGGCGCCATATTCAATACATTTAATATATGATGGCGCCATATTCAATACATTTAATATATGATGGCGCCATATTCAATACATTTAATATATGATGGCGCCATATTCAATACATTTAATATATGATGGCGCCATATTCAATACATTTAATATATGATGGCGCCATATTCAATACATTTAATATATGATGGCGCCATATTCAATACATTTAATATATGATGGCGCCATATTCAATACATTTAATATATGATGGCGCCATATTCAATACATTTAATATATGATGGCGCCATATTCAATACATTTAATATGATGGCGCCATATTCAATACATTTAATATATGATGGCGCCATATTCAATACATTTAATATATGATGGCGCCATATTCAATACATTTATATGATGGCGCCATATTCAATACATTTAATATATGATGGCGCCATATTCAATACATTTAATATATGATGGCGCCATATTCAATACATTTAATATATGATGGCGCCATATTCAATACATTCTGGCTATTATTTGTTTGTTTTAGCTTAGGAATGGCCTCGTGGCATTAAAGGGGTACACACTTTCACAACTGACCATTTTGACCCCGACTAGTCCTAACTAAGCTGTATAAAAACTCCAAAAAAGGGTTAATATTCATCACTCACTATAACGCTCCCATTGTATCCATCACCTTTACTCACACACACCCCTTAGTCCCTTCAGAACGAGTGAGATATATATATATATATATATATATATATATATATTTTTTTTTTTTTTTTTTTTTTGTTACTGCCATAAGACGATTTTACTCGGATTTAGAAGAGACCTCTATTATTCAGAGGCAAACACGGTCTTCATTAACCCTCTAAATGTCACAGGTTCTCTCATAGCTAAACAATATCGTATAGTGAGAGCCGAAATACATACTATAAAAAATTATGGGTATGAAAAGGGTAATGAATGTGTCCATAATAATGAACACTTTTAATGGTATATTGGAAGTAAAATACCCATCTAATATAAGGATAGAAAGGTACGGTACATCACTATCAATATACCCAATGATTGTATATAATCATCTTCATACCCATGTTATGCCCTTCATTTTTGGCAGTGCAGTGAAATAGAGCCATCGTATCTCAGGGGTCAACCGTATCACTCAAGACAACACTGTATAATTAGTATCAATGTATAAACAAGGTATATCAAATATATTGAATATATTGATAGTGATTTACTTTTCTATTCATACATTATACGGGTTTATTACTACCAATAGACCTGTAAAATGGTTTGTTATCATGTTATTATGGATATTGCTTCTTTACGTCCATAATTTTTGACAGTGAAGTGTGTGCCCCTCTGATTTCGAGGGGCCATACCTAATCTAAATAAAATCATCTAGTGTTAACCAGATTCTTATTAAATATACCGACATCGTATTGGAAGGGTTAGGTAGGCTTGGACGGATCCTTTCTAAGCTAAATGAAAGCGTCTAGCGTTAGTAAAAAAATAAATAAATCGATGCCATCATATTGAATGGGTTAAGAGGATGTTTTCACTTGAGGTATTTTTACTGGACCCCTTTCTCCTTCCTGTTTAGCCCCATTGCTTTTTTTATATTTTAAGACGTTCGCCCCATTAGTTTGGTGATTTTAAGAACTTTCGCCCCATTTCTGTCAATTTTAAGAACTTGCGTGCCATTTAAGTGTCGTTTTTTTCCTGGCGAGCGATAGCGACCATGTAATTTAAGAGGAAGCGTCCTTCGGCCGGGACATTTTTCTGCCGAAAAATGTACAAATCTATCTTGAAAAGGGGTCTTGGGGGTGTAATTTTAAGCTTGATGGGGGTCTAGGGAACAAACTGAAAACCCCTTAAGAAAAATCCCACAGTGGAAGAAGAAATTCCAATCAACTGAAGTCTCGTGGCTGTTCATTGAAGAGGGTGAATGATAAATGACCACTTGCAACATTCGAGCTGTGTGGAAGGTCAAACTGTGGACATCGATATTTACAAGTAAAATACATAATTTAATATACCTATGTGTTAACTATAAATGGAGTTCACATTTCGTTTCGGCTAATTTTCGATATTTAACCACCGAGATATATAGCTGGTACACTTCTATATGATAAACTTGATACAGCTAACATTTATTAAGGGAAAATACTGACTCGGGTATGTGTTATAAGGGGAATGTTTCAAAATATTTCGTCTGGATGTTAGAACTGTTCAAGAAAATTGGTACCACCATTATCTGTCGGCGAAAATCCCAAGTAATCGAAAGGGGGGTTTCTTTTCCTTCATTAACCCCTGTTTTTTATATTTGTTTTATTATTATTATTATTATTATTATTATTATTATTATTATTATTATTATTATTATTATTATTATTATTATTATTATTATTATTATTATTTTTTTTTTTTTTTTTGTTAAAGAGAACTGTTATGTCCGCATCTTGATTCTTAAATCTAGCAAGTCGGTTTTGTAGCGATCATATGTTGTTAAATGTGAGAACATGGCATTAATATGACGCGGAAACAGATTAGTTTCATAGTTTTCCATTAAGTATTTAGAAATTAGCGGCTGAGTGATTGAATTTACCGTCAGCTAAAAAGAAGCAGACTCTAGATTCGGTCAGTTATTACTTCTTTTGTAGGGTTAGGCTAAATTAAAGATTTCTTTATATTATATTGGAAATGGTTAGGTAAGTTACTGTAAACTGGGCCAACTTAAAACATTTGGGTTGGATTGAAAATCAATCGGTGAAGCAGGTTGAGAACAAGCCGTTCCCGTTCTGTGTATATGCAGTGATGGTGAACAGTTACATAATAGATGGATTTATTTAGCTTCTGCATATTACGCTCACTTTAACCATTTTTACATGTACTAGGATAAATTTGATTACATTAATAATTTTGGTTGAGATAGATCACACTTAAAGCAGCGTCACACGGGCAGTTTGTTTACTGCGTGTCCACCCTGCTGCCGATTCTGGGTAGTATTTTTCGCCACATTTGCCTCAAGTTCTTGATATAATTATGTAGGAGCGTCATCAGACTCAGAAACAACTTATTACTAATGTTAATTAATCGATCTACAGTAAGCATATGACTGATGCTTTTGTCCAGAATCACAATCCATAATCGGAAATCGGCTAGTGCAAATGCTGGAAAAATGCCCGAGTGACGCTGCCTTAAGACGTAGTTTTCTTTGACCTGGAATGAACTAAACAGGTTGAAGACGAGACCTCCGAGCGTGGGGTCTGTGGTTGCGGGAGTGGGGGCGGCGGCGACGGGTGCGGCGGCTGTGGCTGTAGCGGGGGTGACAGCAGTGATCTGGACCTGGGGGACGACCTCTCAGACGATACCCGGGACGACACTTGCAGCGAGGATGACCACGGGGACGACCGGGGCACTACACGGGAGCTAGGGGACCATGACCACCCACGTCGCTACCTACACTGGCGCCGCAGTCAAGGTTCAGTTCACTTCGGTTCTGTATGCACGCGTCCTCATAGTTGTGGACATTTTATCTGAATCATGTGATTAGTGGCTTGAAGCGATGCAAAGATGCTCATCGAAGCCATCCAAAAATACATTTGCCTTTCGAGGTCATCCAAAATCAATAAGTAGAAACTGTAAGGATCTTGGATGGTCCTATGGGTTCTGGCAAGATTTTGAATGGTTATGATGGCCCATTTCTAGTCATCAATCACACAAAAAAGATTGGGGCAAAATATTGGAAAATGAGTTTTAGGTTTGTAAGGAAATGCGTTCATTATGGTTTTAGTTTGTACTGTGGTATAACTTAACGTTGCTTCCCCATTACTACTATAGTTCTACTGCTAACCCCCCCATCATACTGCCCAAGTTTAGCCATCTGCGGAACCCCTATTAGAACACTTACACGTTTCGTACTGTGAGAAAGGTCATAATGTGAACATCGATATTTAACAGGAATTCAATTAAATATACGTCTGATGTACAAAGAGACATTTAATGTAAGTCAACGTCATTTTAATTCTTCACAAACCCACACATGTTGTATTTCTGTTTAATGTCAATGGCCCATTTTTTCAAACAGATTTTATAAATTTAGTACAGTAATTACATAACCAAATTGAAAATACAATATTTGCTTGTGTGTGCAGTTTACAGGCAGTTGAATAATTATGCTGATTACTCGCAACAGATCAAGTAGACGCATATTGTAAGTGAATATGCCATAACATTAAAATAATGCAAGGACAATATAAAATTTGTACTCGAATTTGTTTTGTAGATGCTAATCAATCCGAAAATAGATGATCGAAAAAAACAACAACACATGTCTAACTGAACTTCCTTATTACCCAAAGCTCGCAATTGGCCACTTGCGAGTTTCGTTCTATAAGGAAGTTGGAGCTGTTGACATCGATATTTGGCAGAATTACCAGCTAAAATACGGTTGTGATGCATTTATTTATACATAAAACTCAATTTAACACACTTTTTATTCATCAGAAACATACATTGTTAGGGCATTTCGTATTAATATCGATTTTTACGATTTCAACTTCCTTATAGCCTGAAACTCGCAAGTGGTCAATTGATAGATGAATGTTCTCGGTCAGAATGATATGCGGCGATTTTGTGAGATAGAACTAGGATATGACTGGAGAGCAACTTGCAGCCATATGCCGAAGGGCCAGATTCGTAAACACATGGCGTTGTCTATCATCTGTGCTGTAATGAACGCAGAAAATTGAAGTTAGTGTTGATTTGGGGAAGATAACCAGTTTCATAAAGACTTATTTCACTGACCAATACATCTGGGTCGACTATGGTGAGGTTTATAAATATGACCGTAAATGCTACCACAGTAAATCCTGCCGCCTTAAAAAATTAATAAAAAATATAATAAATAAAACAAAAAATAAAATAATATATATATATATTTTTTTTTCTATGTGATTGAGGGAGGCAAAAGGCATAACTGCCTATAGCGAGTGCCTCCCCCATAGTTGAAAGAGTGACAGGGCCAAAATCAAGGGACGTTCGAGCCAAAATGCCTGGACACACGGAGTTTGAAGCAATTTAAGTCATAGGAAGAGGGAAAGACTGATTCTGGGAGAGAGTTCCAGAGCTTAACTGTTGAGTAGAAGAAAGTTTGAGAGTAACGTTTCACTCTTGGGTTGGAGAGTTGCACAGAGTAGGGGTGGGATTGAGTTGCAAGACGGGTACCACGTGCCCTACGTAAAGGAGATGGTATGCACTGGGATAGCTCTGAGGAACACTGATTATTATAGTAGCGATAGAATAGCGAGAGAGATGCAACATTGCGGCGGAGAGAGAGAGATTGCAGAGAGTTGGTGAGTGGACGGGAGTTAATGATACGAAAGGCCTTCCTTTCAACTTTGTCTAGGAGAGCGGTGTGAGAGGAACCTCCCCACACATGTGAACAATACTCAATACAAGGGCGCACTATGCCCCTGTACAGAGCAAGAAGCTGTGCAGGGGAAAAGAACCCCCTAAGGCGGTTGAGCACACCCAGCTTCTGGGAGGCTGCCTTAGCAAGACTGGTAATATGGTCCTTCCAAATGAGAGCAGAAGAAAAAGAGACACCAAGAATATTGAGAGAAGATGAAAGGTTGATTTTTGTATTGTTGAAGAATAAGGGATAGTCCGCTGGGAGATCCTTACGGGTAGATAGATGGAGAAATTGGGTTTTGGAAGCATTAAAGTTAACAAGGTTTTCTCTGCCCCAATTGGAAATAGTATTTAGATCAGAATTTAAGAGATCTATGGCTTCATTACGTTTGTCGTTGAGGGATTGCTGGCTGGGGCGTTCTGAAAAACTAATGGAGTAGTGTAAGGTTGAGTCGTCTGCGTATGAATGGATGGGAATTAAGGTACAGTTAAGGAGATCATTGATAAAAATTAGAAAGAGAATAGGAGATAGGACAGAGCCCTGAGGAACACCGGAGTTTATAGGGTGAGGAAGTGAACAATGGCCGTCCACAACCGCGGCTATGGAACGGCCGGAAAGGAAATTAGAGACAAAGGCACAGATGGAGGGATGGAAACCGAAGGAGGGTAGTTTAGAAATTAAAGATTTATGCCAGACTCTATCGAAGGCTTTCGATATGTCTAGTGCAATAGAAAAAGTCTCACCGAATTCCCGAAAGGAGGATGACCAAGAGTTAGTAAGATATGAAAGAAGATCACCAGTAGAGCGACCCTTAAGGAAGCCATACTGGCGATCTGAGAGCAGATTATGAGAAGAGAAATGCTTAAGAAATTTGGAAGCAAGAATAGTTTCAAAAACTTTAGAAAGACAAGAGATAAGAGCAATTGGACGATAGTTGGAGGGTTGAGAGCGGTCACCCTTCTTTGGGACAGGTTGAATGTGAGCAAACTTCCAGCATGAAGGGAAGACGTTAGAGGATAGACAGAGACGAAAGAGTTTGCCTAGGCAGGGAGTCAGCACGGAAGCACAGTTTTTGAGAACAACAGGAGGAACACCGTCCGGACCGTACGCCTTATTAGTGTTAAGCCCAGAGAGGGTAGAAAGTACATCTTAAGAAGAGATTAGGATAATAGGCATAAGTAAGAGAGAGGAGGGCGGAGAGGGAGGAATAGCACCGGAATCATCCAAGATGGAGTTTCTAGCAAAAGTTTGAGCGAAGAGTTTGCTTTGTCAGAGGAAGAAGTGATGGTTGTGCCATCAGAGTGGGAACGGGGAGGGAAAGACGAGGAAGAGAAATTGTTGGAGAGGTTTTTGGCTAGATGCCAGAAAGCTTGGGAAGAGCTAGAGTTGGATAGTTCAGTGCATTTATTATTGATGAAAGAGTGTTTGGCAAGTCGAAGAACAGATTTGGCTTGATTCCGGGCAGAAACACATGAAGAATGAGAGTCTTGAGTTTTAAGGCGTCGGTACCGTTTGAATGCTTCCTCCTTATTGCGGACAGCAGTAGAACAGGCATGAGTAAACCAAGATTTTTTAGCATTAGTCTGAGAGAAAGAGAATGGAATGTATGCTTCCATGCCCGATAGGATTACCTCGGTAATGCGTTCAGCACTCTCCGAGGGTCCTCGGCCATGGAAGCAGAAATCATTCCATGGGAAATCAAAGAAGTACTGCCGAAGAGCCTCCCAGTCGGCAGCGCCAAAGTGCCACAAGCGCCGCCGGCTAGGAGGATCGGGTGGCTGTACTGGAGAGATAGGACAGGTAACAGAGATAAGTTTATGGTCGGAGGAGCCCAAAGGAGAGAAAAGATCGACAGTATAAGAAGAAGGGTTATATATACTGTATATACAGTATATATATATATATATATATATATATATATACAGTATATATATATATATATATATATATACAGTGTATATATATATAGTATCAGTGCATTACCACAAAGCCCACCGAAATGCCAAAACAATACCCTCATTGTTCCCTGATTAAATAACACTGTATGAATATTCCCATATTCAAAATATGTTACAGGGGGACAATGCCTAGTGAGCTCACTGCTCAATAGGTGGCGTTCTGAGAGTGAGGGTCTGAGTCTGGAGGGTGAGACGGTGAAGCACTTGAGCGAAGCAACCAGCCGCTTCAGAGATGGAGCTGCTTCGAGCCATGATGGATGCTTCGCATGTCTCACTCCCCAGACTGGAACAAGACCTCACGGGCTTCACCGTGTTGAGCGGTGGAATGTACAGGCTCTCAGCCTATGCCCGAGAGGGAGTAGTTGGAATATAGAAAAAAAAAAAAAAAAAAATATATATACATACAGTATATAATATATATATATATATATATATATATATATATATATATATACTGTATATATATATATAACATTTAATTAAAACCTTATCAGATTGTTATTTTGGAATTCTTGTGTAATTTTAGGTTGTGGTCGTGATGGTGGTGACAGCGAGGGTGGTGTAGTGGTGGATGTGGGAGGTGGTGGTAGTGGTGGTGATGAGCGTGGTGTAGGGGAGTGTGGTGATGAGGATGGTGATGGTGGAGGGCCTCAGAGGACCGTAAGGAAGGTCTTCACCAACACCCGTGAGCGGTGGCGGCAGCAGAATGTGAGTGGGGCGTTTGCTGAGCTCCGTCGTCTGGTACCAACCCACCCACCGGACAAGAAACTCTCCAAGAACGAAATTTTGCGACTGACAATCAGATATATCAAGCTACTTAATTCTGTCCTGGAGTGGCAGCAGCGACAGGATGATAGTCGAAATATCCACAACTCCAATAACAACAACAATAATACCTCGAGGGGTAACCGTAATGTGCCGATACAGAGGGGCTCACCGCTGTCGCCGCCCGATTCCTGTATTACCCTGGATACACCGCTACGATACCGCTACTTAACACTGCCTTCCTCACCGCCATCCCCTCCTCATTCTCCACACCCTCACTCACCATCCTCCACATCCTCCTCACCGCCTCTATCCTACTCATCACCTTCCTATTCGTCACGCCGCTCGCCCCATCTCCACTATTCCGTCACGTCCACCCCCACCACAACGTCTGTTACCTTGTCTCCATCGTCCCCCGCTCCACTCATCACGTCTTCGTCAGTAGCGCTGTCGCCACTGCACGAGGGCCGTAACCACCAGAGACGGGACGATGCGAGACGGCCCCCTCCCGAGGAAGTGGTTTCGCCCCCAGCACCCCGGTTTCACCCTTATGTCTTGGCAGTGCGAGTTAGGCCAACCATTTCCTTACTTCACCCTCCGACAAAGTGAATCCATCACATATACAGTACAGTACTGTATATACAGTCACAGTAAGTACAGTTGACCAAATAAGTGATCTAAAGGATCAGTATCAGTCAATTACAAGAATACCAAAGCGAGGAAGTTTACCTAATATCTATTGCATTTCTAATAGGTACTACAAGCTAATAGACATTACTACAGGTCAGAACAGATGAATCATTCTGACAACTGTAATATAACTTATGTGGCTATCTGCGCATTCTATATATTCATCTTTTACGATTCTCCTCCATATCCTTGTGTACTAATGGGGACAGTGAGATCAACAAACTCGTAGCTACAAATGATCACATAGAAAATAGTGTAATATTTTTGTGTGTCTAAGTGTGAGTGAGTGATCTTCATGTTGGATGTATATGAACAGGAAAAAAATGCAATGGATCTTTCTAACATTTTGTTGTAGGACTATACCGATTCTTTGTGTGTCTTATCAGTTATCAACATTATGTTGGAACTATGCTTACAAAAATGCTTTATCGTGTTTACGTTTATTATTTTAGTAGTAGCCTATGATCCTTTCAGTATTATTCGATACTATATCCAGTATGTGCATTTGTACAGAAATTATATTGAAAATTGCATGCATATTTTATTAACTGAAAATACTTAAAAGGTCAACGTTCGATGTGAATTTGTGTAATCATCAACATTATTAGTTTTCAGTTTTAGCAATCGTCACAATACATTTAAAGTAGCTCATGTTAATTTTCATGTTGTAATTTGGAATATCTTATACTGTATATGCATTTGTGCATACTCTTCTTATCAGACGTTGATTATTCGTTGTTATGTGAATCTACCAATTCCAGGAATTAAATGACCAACAGATGGGATTGCCTTGTTTTATTATTATATATAAAACATTTCCATAGCATATATACATGAAGATTGTTTCTTAAATTAATTTGACTTATACCGAATTTTGTAGCTAACCATATATGAAAATATTGTGTCTAGTATGTTAATTATGCTTAAAATATACATGCATTCCCATTTTATATTGTATTATTAGTTAACAGTAGGCTACACATTCATGATATTCTGGATAGCCTTTGATAGCCGACAATGTATGTTATTATATATATATATATATATATATGTTTCTAATCTCTCAGTGGGGATCGAACCGTCGACCATCAGGACGATAGCCGACGCTTTAATCAATTACACCACGGCACAATTACAATTACACCACTTACAATTACACCACTGCCGTGGTGTAATTGATTAAAGCGTCGGCTATCGTCCTGATGGTCGACGGTTCGATCCCCACTGAGAGATTAGAAACATTTAGTGGCTCACGTGTATTTGTGATATATTCTCAATATATATATATATATATATATATATATATATATATATATACAGTATATATATATTATTATTTTTTTCTTTCCCAACTCTCATCCATGATCGAAACACGGTAAGTCAGGGCAAGAGTCCATGCTATAACTCACTCCACCATGGTGTGATAAAATACATATAATTTCTTATTTATATTTAGAAGATGGATAAATCCTACTTGGAGGAACTATTCCATTCTATACCAAGTCGTTGGATCCAAACCGTTACAAACTTGCACCAAGTTTCTCAAGTGTGAATAACGCGTATTCTACCACTATGTTACTGCTGCACCAGTTAAGGGGAGACTTTCACTTCAGGGATTTTTTCTGGACCCCCTTCTCCCTCATGTATAGCCCCATTAGTTTTGAGATTTTAAGACGTTCGTTCCATTAGTTTGCCGATTTTAAGACCTTTTGCCCCATTTCTGTCAATTTTAAGGACTTTCGTGCCTTTAAAGTGTCGATTATTTCCTGGCGAGCGATAGGGAAGCTGTATTTTAGGAGGAACCGTGCTTCGGCCGGGACATTTTTCTACCGAAAAATGTACAAACTGTATTTATCTTGGGTGTGATATTTTAAGCTTGATGGAGGTCTAGGGAACAAAATAAAAACCTCTTCAGTATTTGAGGATGTAGTTTTACACATTGTTCTGGTTATCATTAGACGATTTTGTGCAGCTTAAGAAGGATCATTAGGTATCAAGAGGGTAAAAACTGCCCTCATTACCCCTTAGACGCCCACAAAGTCTTCCTAAGCTGAAGAAAATCGTCTAATGAATAAAGTGTTCAAACGTGTCCTAATCCCAGCATTAACCCTATTTGGTCCGGGGAGCACTTTTGGTTTAGCTCCGTTGGTTTGGATATATTAAGACGTTTGATCCCATTAGTTTGGCGATTATAAGACACATCACCCCATTCAGGTGTTGATTTCTATATGGGCGAGCGATAGCGAACCTGTAACTTGGAAGAAATCAGGCTTCGGCCGGGACGTTATTCTATTACAACATTTACAAATTTAGTTTCAAGGCGTTCTGGATGCCCGTTTTTTTTTTTTTTTTTTTTTTTTAGCTTGAAGGAAGCCTAGGGAACAAACTGAAATATATGCTCGAAAATGGCAAAAACAAGGAGAATCCTCAATAACAATTAAACAAAATATCATAACCCACAAAACGTCGAACCAGATAGTGCTCGTAATTAATTCTCAGTGTACCATTGCGCAATCTCTTTCTGTATTCTGACTATTATTAAGGGAGCCCACCTCGCTTTTTTTTTCTCTTTCTCTCCCTCTCTCTTTGACTTTTATCCATTCGGCCCCATTCAGCCTACTGTTTTAAGACGCTTACCCCCATCCAGGTGTCAATATTTTCCTAGAGAGCCAGCATATACAGTATATATATTTGTTTTGACAACAAGCTAAATTGGTACATTTTTCAATAGAAAAATGTCTCCGGCGAAGCAGGATTTCTTCATACAACGCTGGCTCGCTTTCGCTCGCCAGGAAGAAATTGACACCTGGATGGGGATAAACGTCTTAAAACAGTTGGCTGAATGGGGCCGAATGGATACAAGCCAGAGAAAGAGAGAAAAGGAGAGAAAGATAAAAAAAAAAGCAGGTGACCCCCTTTAATCCATTAAAAAAGGTGGCGTATTTTTCGTTTACTTATGGTTATCATTAGACAATTTTCTTTACCTTATCATCTACCTCTAGGACGTCAAAGGGGTAAATACCGTCTTAATATCCATCAGAATTACATGTCTTTCATAAGCTGCTTAAAATCGCCTAATGTTTGCTCGCATACAAGGTATGGCGTAATCGTAGTGAAGGGTTTAAGGGGGGTCACCTGCATTTTTTCTCTTTCTCTCCTTCTCTGGCTTGTACCCATTCGGCCCCATTTAGCCAACTGTTTTAAGACGTTTATATCCATCCAGGTGTCGATTTCATCCTGGCGAGCGATAGCGAGCCAGCTTTGAATGGAGAAATCCGGCTTCGCCGGAGAAATTTTTCTATCGAAAAATTACAAATTTAGCTTGCTGTCAAAACAAAATATATACTGTATATGCTGGCTCGCTACCGCTCGCCAGGAAAATATTGACACCTGGATGGGGGTAAACGTCTTAAACCAGTAGGCTGAGTGGGGCCGAATGAATACAACCCAGATAGAGAGAGACAAAAAAAACGAGGTGGGCTCCCTTAAATTCTGTATATTAATTTAGAAGGGATCTGTGGGAGCAAAAGTGATAATTGAATAAGATGTTACCCCTTTGATTGGTATACGTCTTTCCGAATCTATAAAATCGCTTACTGTCAACAAGAATATACTGGACAATACACACCGTTACTGAAAGGGTTAAGGGAGCCCACCTCGCTTGTTTTATCTTTCTCTCTCTCTCTCTTTGGCTTGTATCCATTCGGCCCCATTCAGCCTAATGTTTTAAGACATTTTCCCCCATCCAGGTGTCCATATTTTCCTGGCGAGCGGTAGCGATCCAGCATATATATATATATATATATTTTTTTTTACAGCAAGCTAAATTTGTACATTTTTCGATAGAAAAATTTCTCCGGCGAAGCCGGATTTCTCCATACAATGTTGGCTCGCTATCGTTCGCCAGGAAAAAAATGACGCCTGGATGGGGATAAACGTCCTTAAACAGTTGGCTGAATGGGGCCGAATGGATACAAGCCAGAGAAAGAGAGAAAAGGAGAGAAAGATAAAAAAAAAGCAGGTGACCCCCCTTATAAGTGTACTGCATTCAATGATCAAATATTCTGGAGTACGCATTGTTGCTGGTAACAAATAAACTCATTCTTCAGATGATACATTTTATTATTAGTCAACTGTGTTCCTATTATTTCAATATAATATCCCTTTAACTTTATGTCTAATGCATTATTTATTACAGAATCAATTTAAAATGCCCGTCAGTTCTTTACATTATTGTTTTGTTACTATGCAGCGAAAATAAGAAAATAGTTCATACGAATTGATGTTATATAATAAATACTACGGTACTCTAAAAACGACCCTTGGCAAGAGTGTTGAAATACAATCTCCTTTTAGCGAGAACAATATAACCCCAACACTTATTGTATCGTTAACAATCACTTGGGTTGAACAATGTTAATTATAACTAGATGTTTAGCCCCAACATGAACACAACACGCTAATGAAAGTTGGAGCCGAAGAGATTCAATACTAACACACGTGAACAGTTTTGCACATACTTGGTCTGCTTTACACTAATAAAAAAAAATTGGGAGTTGTAAATAGATATATTATTAAGATATATTATTAAGAGGGTAGATAGTATTGTTTTCACCCTGCACAGTTGCATTATAAAGTTGTTGTTTTGTCATACAGATTATATTCTTAAAATGGACAGAATGGGCGTTGAGATACTAACGTTTTTGTTACTCTTTGTAACTCCCACTCTTTCTGTTTATCTATTTGTATAATTATCTATTAAAAACATACATTGATACATAATAGATCCTGTTTCCCCACCTTAGTGCACGTAATATTTGGAAGCAATGTTGCATTCAGTTATAACCAATTACCCCAAAGTTTCATGTGACCAGTGTCACCGTGAGTATAGTGAATATTTAACAAAAGCCTCGCATGGTCATTTTCGGAGATTTTTTTTTTTTTTTTTTAAGGGGGTTCAGGTGCTGGCCTAAAGTGAATAGTTTTATTTTGGGTTCCATATTAAGATAACCAATTTGCATGTAAATTCTTCAATAATGATTTGATTACTCCTTGCAAATAGATACACATACAAACAAATAAACAGATAGAGACACAAATGACTGTCACAATATCTCCGAAAAACTTCGTTTTAGTGGGGGCTATGTACGTCAATTTATACAAAAAAATGGTTAGTTATACTAACCCCCCCCCCCCACCCCACCCCACCCCACCAAGGTTAGGAGAGCTTCTACCCACGTGGTAGATAATATATCCGACGTTTCTACTGCGTGTCGTAGGAGGCGAATAAAAGGGGGAAGATGTAAATCTGGGCTACCGTTCATCCCATTTTTTTTTTCTATGTGATTGAGGGAGGCAAAAGGCAGAACTGCCTATAGCGAGTGCCTCCCCCATAGTTGAAAGAGTGACAGGGCCAAAATCAAGGGACGTTAGAGCCAAAATGCCTGGACACACGGAGTTTGAAGCAATTTAAGTCATAGGAAGAGGGAAAGACTGATTCTGGGAGAGAGTTCCAGAGCTCAGCTGTTGAGTAGAAGAAAGTTTGAGAGTAACGTTTCACTCTTGGGTTGGAGAGTTGCACAGAGTAGGGGTGGGATTGAGTTGCAAGACGGGTACCACGTGCCCTATGTAAAGGAGGTGGTTTACACTGGGAAAGCTCTGAGGAACACTGATTATTATAGTAGCGATAGAATAGCGAGAGAGATGCAACATTGCGGTGGAGAGAGAGAGATTGCAGAGAGTTGGTGAGTGGACGGGAGTTAATGATACGAAAGGCCTTCCTTTCAACTTTGTCTAGGAGAGCGGTGTGAGAGGAACCTCCCCACACATGTGAACAATACTCAATACAAGGATGCACTATGCCCCTGTACAGAGCAAGAAGCTATGCAGGGGAAAAGAACCCCCTAAGGCGGTTGAGCACACCCAGCTTCTGGGAGGCTGCCTTAGCAAGACTGGTAATATGGTCCTTCCAACTGAGAGCAGAAGAAAAAGAGATACCAAGAATATTGAGAGAAGATGAAGGATTGATTTTTGTATTGTTGAAGAATAAGGGATAGTCCGCTGGGAGTTCCTTACGGGTAGATAGATGGAGAAATTGGGTTTTGGAAGCATTAAAGGTAACAAGGTTTTCTCTGCCCCAATTGGAGATAGTATTTAGATCAGAATTTAAGAGTTCTATGGCTTCATTACGTTTGTCGTTGAGGGATTGCTGGCTTGGCCGTTCTGAAAAACTAATGGAGTAGTGTAAGGTTGAATCGTATGTGTATGAATGGATGGGAATTGAGGTACAGTTGAGATCATTTATAAAAAATAGAAAGAGAATAAGATATAGGACAGAGCCCTGAGGATCACCGGAGTTTATAGGGTGAGGAAGTGAACAATGGCCGTCCACAACCGCGGCTATGGAACGGCCGGAAAGGAAATTAGAGACAAAGGCACAGATGGAGGGATAGAAACCGAAGGAGGGTAGTTTAGAAATTAAAGATTTGTGCCAGACTCTATCGAAGGCTTTCGATATGTCTAGTGCAATAGAAAAAGTCTCACCGAATTCCCGAAAGGAGGATGACCAAGAGTTAGTAAGATATGAAAGAAGATCACCAGTAGAGCGACCCTTAAGGAAGCCTTGTGATAGCTACGGGACACCAAAACGCCAAATCTAGTCTCTGGAATGGCTGTTCTTCCCCTGAAGGGCTGCCTTGGGACGCTTGGGGTGGTTCCTTGGTTGCATGGACGGTGGACCTTGAGATTGATGCATGAGTACCTTCACCCCCAATATAGCATGTCTATGTCTGTCTATATCTCTCTCTCTCTCTTTCTCTGTACGACGTGTATATGTAATGTATTAATGTATGCATGTGTATAATGTATGTATGGGTATATATATATATGTGTTTAGTTCTATGTGTATTTATTGGGGGGGAGGGAGAGATGTAGATGGATAGAGGGGTAGATAGATAGATGTAATTTTAAGGTGTTATTTTGTCAATTTCTGCCCTGGTGTTGCGTAGAGTGAAGCAGAAGAGCGGTAGTATGGTGAGGGAGGAGGTCAGCACCTGAGTGTACGCCATCCATCGGTAACCTGTGGAGAAACGCGATACAAACCATTAATAATAATAAATAATATAATAATAATAATACAAATAATATAATAATGAATGTACGTATGTATGTATGTATGTACAGTATATACTCAGGCACATACCCAATAGCTGGGGGTGGCCGACTTGAAACGTAGTCCGCGAGGTCCTAGACCTCGCGGAGAGGTTCCAGTCTTTGCAGGCAGACATGCAGCGGAACCATACCCACCAACAGTACCCACCGTGGTGATGGGCTGGTCTATCCGAGTGAGAACTGAGCGATCTCTGCCATACCCATAGCTTACTCTGACTGTTCCTTTTACTTATATATTTTCTAGATCTCAAGTGACGGCGTCTCTTCCGTGGATTGACCTCCCAATCTACCAAGATTGGAAGCCAAAGCGTCACATTTTACCTTTGCCCCTCAACTTCCTCTTCATAATTGCTGAGGAGCACAGGGCCCTGGGTGGGGCTTTGGTTTCCCGGGCGTTTCCGCACCTCCTCAGCTCCCCGCCATGGAGTGGCTTCGGTCACCCAGGCTTTATTGTGGTCGGCAGGGAGGGTTCTGTGGGGGCGCTCGGCTATGGCCTTGGCCTTGCTTGGGACCTTGGGGTTGTTCGGCCAGGCAGCTTGGGGAACAACAACAACAACAACAACCATACCCACCTCATATCCAGGCATGACCCTTCATATACACCAGTTCCCTGGGCCAGGCACCTGACTGACTATTATCTAGTCCAACTGGCGCCCAACCCCCTCTCCCAACGACCCCGTTATCACTCTTCTATTCACAAGCATTCTCCATTCATTCATATTCATTATCACTTCTCTTGCCTGTTCTAGTCATCTCTCTATCTTCCAATGCTTGTACTACGCACTCTCTTCATCTCATCCGTGGTGTTCCTATACCTCTACCTCCCCTTGTATCTGACTCATATACTCTCTTTGCAAGCCTTTCATCTCCCATTCGTTCAACAAGTCCATACCAGCACAGCACCCTTCTGTCCACTCTGGCCGACAAGGGTTCCTGCTGTCCCACTCTACTACGTACCTCTTCATTCCTCTATCTGTCTCTATGCATCACTTGACACATACTCATTAAGCAGTTCATCTCCATCACATCCAACTTTCTTCTCTCTTGTGCCTTCAGAGCCCATGTCTCAGCCCCATGCATCACTGTTGGTACAACTATCGCTTGATACATTGCACTTTTAGCTTTCATTCTGAGATTTCTCACCTTCCACATACTTCCCATTGCTCCGAAAACTTTCCTTCCTTCACATACTCTCTGTCTTACCTCCATTTCCACTTCTGCATCCCTGCTTTTCACTCCTCCTAGATATTTAAAACACTCCACTTGTTCCAGCATTTCCCCATCCAGCCGTACATTTAGATTTTCCCTACGACCATCTCTATTACGCACCATCACTTTACTTTTATTGACATTCACCCTCAGCTTCCTTCTCCCACATACCACACCAAACTCTTTGACTACTCGCTGTAGTTTTTCCTTAGAAAAACTGTGTCATCAGCAAACAGCAACTGCTTCAATTCCTAAATTCTCCACCATATTTTCCTACTAAACCCATTCCTCTACCCATAGTTCTCATTTTTACCTCCCTCACCACACCATCTATATTCTGTTTACATTAAACAACCACGGTGACATACAACCCTCTCACAGACATACATATACCTCAAAACATTCACTCAACTAATTTCCTACTCTAACACATGCTCTGCTCTCTACATAAAAACAACTCTTGACTGCTCTTAACAAATTTCCTCCAATTTCATAAATCCTTAGCACCTTCCACATTGCTTCTCGATCCACACGAGCATACGCTTTTTCCAAATCCATAAAAGCCCAAAAATCTCCTTATGCTTCTCGCATAGCTGTCTCACTGCTATGCAAAAAGTATATAGAGAAGCATAAGGAGATATTTTGGGCTTTTATGGATTTGGAAAATGCGTATGATCGTGTGGATTGAGAAGCAATTTACAGATATGGTACAAACTAGTTAGGTAATTTACATACAAATTTTTGTTGTTTCTTGTAACATTTGGATGATAGTGCTGGCTATTGTGAGTAATAGGATAGTTTCTAACATTATTGCTCTTACGATCTGCTATAGAGAAGATAAATGTTGCGTGTTCTGCTCTGCTGGTATATTATTCAACAATTATTTTACAACCCACTTCTTTTATTTATCGATAACTATTAAATGTATAATAACGTCGAAAAAACGAACTCACCTCGAGATTCATAGAGTATCTTGGTCTTATTATTGTATGGCGAATACGTCCCTAAACGTAACATCGTTTCGTGAATCGGCCTATGTATACAGTATATACAGGGTATCCCAGGAGGAAGGGACATCATTTTGGGAAACAATAACACAAGGTATTCTAAGCCTAAGATGTTCTAGAAGAATTATTCCAAATTTCAACCAGTATAGAGATATAGCATGTTGAAAAGGGTATTTTCCTTTGTCTTTCCCCATAAGGCTGGCCTAGCTGTCCTAGTGCCTACCACACCTCACTGCAATTATGTTACCATGTTATTATAAAGATAATATATTTTGTAAATTATACAAAATTATTTTAGACATAGTAGCTCACCTTGGATCAATTGGAAACTAATTGTCATGGAAGAGTCCATGACAGTGGTGAGAGGGAGGACACTAAATGTAACCTTAAAAATCCTTTTAACGGTTGAGATTTGGACTTTTTGTTATACAACATTTTAGGCCTATAATACCTCGTTTTATCATTTGCCAAAGTTATGCCCTTTCCTCCTGGGACACACACACACACACACACACATATATATATATATATATATATATATATATATATATATATATATATATATATATATATATATATATATATATATATATATATTATGGGAGGGGCGGGAATGGTGTTAGTGTTTATTTTGCAACTTGGCAATAATAGTATCTCTCTTGTGACTGTAAAATAACTGAGAAATTGTAACAGTGTACTCCAGTCAAAACCAAATTTCCAAACAATTCTCACGAGGTCAAAGCCTCGGCTATTGACAATTTGAATAACTAAAAAAATGTATCCATCCTTCCTGCCCCCCACTATTATTATACTGTATAGTAGTTCAGGGCCCAGAATCACTAAAGTTTGTATGGTCCCATTTCTCACAATCTGTTCCCTCACTACACAGAGTTGTTACTTGCATATAATTTACTAATCGCTCGTGACTCTTCAATAACAGATGGCATCACTGTAGCTGCATATTCACTAATAAACGTTCAAAAATCGTCGTATTTTACTGTATTTGCTTAATGAAAGTTGAATGTGTATACTGTATATAAGCATAATTATGCAGGATGTGACTCTTAGCTCATTTCCCATGCCATTTGTACCACTGATTGTGAATCAAATAGTAGAGGCGCTGTATGTCAAATAGTTTTAAATCTTCAATTTGTGGTTTTTCGATCCTACGGTCATCATAAATTTAAGATTGGATTAGTGAATCTGGGCTCAGGCGTTTAAACATTCAGATGCTATGGATCCACTAAGAGGAAACGGGGAAGGACTTTCAGTTTTTGTCTTTTAGTATGAAGACATCCCTTTTTCCTTTCTTCCTTTTGTAGCATACTTTTAAGAGGAAACTTCCCCAGAAGATATATTAATTTAGAAGGGTACTGATGACAATTATTTCATCCTTTTGCTGGCTGCATTTTACTCCCAGTTCCTTTCTACCAAATGTCTTATATATAAGGAACATGGTAAGAGACATGAGGGGCGTCTCTTTAGCCAACTTCAAGAGAGCCCTCGATGTCGAACTGCAAAAAGTGCCAGACGAGCCCATCTTCACAAAGGAGCGTGCTGTCTCTTCAAACAGTCTGCTGCACCAAAACACAACCCACAACGAGGGGCGACACGCTCCTCGGTGCTGCTAGGAGAGTGGCGAACACAACCTTAGTGACCTTAGGTAGGTAGGTAGAAAAGAGGTGCACATTTTCGTGAAATAGAAGGCGAGTCCTCTCTTTAATAAACAACAGGTGTTTGGCTTTACATGGTACCTGTGAACATTACGGCTGCATGTGTTGCCCGTGTGGTTAGTGTTTCTGTATAGCAATCTGCATGCCCAGGATTGAATTACGGCCTGGGCAGCTGGCACCCAGCCCACTCAGCTGTTCGGCTTATTTGTAATAGGTAAGTTGGTTTTGATCAGCTGGGGCCTAGTCTTGGCGAAGCAAAGCAGTGATAACCCAGATACTATTGTATACTGTATGTATTGTGTACTGTATGTATTGTATACTGTATGTATTGTATACTGTATGTATCAATCACAAAGCAGTGATAACCCAGATACTATTGTATACTGTATGTATCAATCACAAAGACACGGAGATGAGTCTCGCAGCAAAGCGCTGTTAAGTGTACTTTAAACCAGTTTACCTGTACTTACCAACGTTAGGAATATTGAGGACGAGAAGGAAGAGCGATATAACAGTGCTGTCAGTGGCCACCAGGACACCATTGACGAGGACCTCAGGCACCGGGTAGGCCAGGTCTATTGCTGCCTCACAGAACAATGGCATAGCGGCGTAGCTGAGTGATGTACTGCCCACCACACTCGCATATACCTGCCCTGTATACTGTATAGGTTAGTACACACACACACACACACACACCGTCGCACACACAGTCACATACACACACACACACACACACACCGTCACATTTAGTCACGCGTACACACAGTCACCCACATACAGTACATAAGTAACATAACAGTGGCATGATGGCGTAATTCCATGATGTACTACCCACCACGCTCGTGTACACCTGCCCTGTAGACTGTATAATAGTACATACACACAAACACACAGTCACAGAAACACACACACGTCACGGAAGCCTAATGCGATTAGTCTCTGTACTGGGACTGCCTGCTTGGGTGTCGGGGGTTCCATCCCACGCGCCGGTAGGGGAAGTTTCTCTCAAACGCTTTCCCTGGCTGTGAAGGCTAGGTCTGGACGGAACAATTTCGGGGGACCCACAAAGTGTCTTGCCCACGTCTTACTCCTTGGGGGTATGAAGGCGCTCTAGTTAGTAGCCACGATCAGTCTGTTGATCCCTTAAGATACAATCTAGGTTAATTCTGTGTATTTTCAGCCTCATTGGCTGCCAGCTCGAATTAAACCGATTATTATTATTATTATTATTATTATTATTATTATTATACAGTCACCGTTACATATTCAATCACAGAGAGAGAGAGAGAGAACCATGGCATGGTGGTGTAACTTAGTGATGTAGGCTACACCTGGCAAGATTTTCAAATAATATTTTTGTTTATGCTATTTACGCTATTATAAGTAGGACAATGACAAACATAACATATAGACTAAGCCTATCCATTGGCATACTATTTTTTTGCATTTTGTATTTTTCATTTCTATATTTATATATAGCTATAATACATCAACAAAAGTAGCCCTGGTCCAGCTGAATATCTTGTCGGCTGTAGGCTACCCCCTCCACACTATAATATATCTGTCCTGTATAGTTGTTAGTTATAGGTAGCGCCAACGAGCTTGACAATTATCTCGGTCCCTGACCTCTTCGTAATTTAAAAGGACCTTGAGCAAACTGGCTGTAAGTTTCCACACCTATTTCCTGGTGGACTCTTCCCAAATGATGTAAATGTCAGCCTGATTGCTTTCATTCATTTTGAGTTTTAAGAAGTTAAGGGATCCAGATTATTGTCAAGTTCGTTGGTGCAACCTATAGTACATAGTCACAGTAGCACACACACACACACAAGTATGTACTTATTCACTTATAGACATATGGCAATATTTCAAACCTATTTTTCAATTTAGTAATTAAAACACTTAATTTGAAGTCAAGTGCTTTCTTCTTATGGTCACTCTACAGACTGCCATAATGAATTGTTCCTCTTTATTGAAAACAAAACAATATTATCATAACTTAGTGGCATTTTGGAGGTGCAGACTCTCAAGCAGAAAAGTAAATAATTTATACTACAAACAGGAATGTGCTTTCTAGAATGTATTGTTTTTCTCACATGTTGACACTGGGATGACTTGGTAAGTAATGAGGAGGAACCAGTAGAAGAAGGCAGTGGTGGCGGTCATAAGTACCACCAACAGCACCTTGATGTTACCCTGGTAGTGGTCATTAATGCGACCTGAGATCACTGGGGATATACTAGACCCAAGTACTGAGGCTATACCCACCCACATGGCTGTGTCCTGCAGGAGAAGTCAATACAAAACATATTATTGAAATACAATCTCACCATTTGGTGACTACGTAAGCAAGATCTTACCATTTGGTGCCTATATAAGTAAGCAAGTCTTTCAACAAGGAAGGCTGGCATATCATGCAGGTCCTACCTCCCTTGACACACACTCAACTACCCTGACTTACTTTGACATATGCCCCAATTACCCTGACATTGACGCACCTTGACATAGCAGAGGAAGTTGCCACTACCACACCAAGAGAATGGAGCCTTGCAATTGCTTAAAGGCATTATTTGAAACCGGGATAAGTGGCATGATGAGCCATTCCTTTTCAAATGGGGTTGAACCTGCTTTATTTGCAACTAGCGATGTAAGAACAACACCGTTGCTCCTTTGCAACCGGGACTACTTGGATGCCACGGGATCTTGGGGCTACTAGAACAACAACAATTCCGAGTGTACCAATCTTGTTTGCAACTAATGGTGTTCCATTGTTTACAACTGTTACTCTCAGTATAACAACCTCATTCGCAACTGAATGTCTTACAGTATAAGGGCAACTGCAATTCACTTCCAGAAAAGATCCAATGATCCAATTGGAGCTACTTTCCGGCTAGGGACACTATCTCCTCCGATCCTTCGCCATGAAGAAGACGAAGGTCTCGACTGGATTATCTCTGTTATGTCTCCGTCGCCCCACAAGCAATGAAGCCGAATAGGGATCATGTAGGACTCGATTAATTTAGACACTTATACTAAGTTGCATCACGCTACGTGCAAAGTATCCTTGTATATACTCTGCAATATGAGTCTACTCATACTTGATATATTGTAAAATATCTTCTATGTTGAAATTAAGGTACCCTGAGTATGCAAAGAAATGGGTTGCTTAGGTTTTATCACGTCGTGGTCTAGCGGTATGCACTCCAATTCCTAAGGATTTGGGTTCGATTCCTGGGTGAATAAGGATACGTTATTATATGTACAGTATACTCACAAGCCATACTAAGTACAACTATAATTTAATAAATACAGTAAACCCCCGCTAACTCGGACTCTTTTACTCGGAAACCCGCACTTCTCGGAATGGCATAGGCCTCTCGGAAATGTCCCTGTATATCTCGGAAAATTCCGAGTTGGGCGGTATTTGTGTCCGGTTTACAATGTTCTCTCACTCGGTTTTAAGTGATTTTAGGATGAATTGAAGCCTGTGCCTCTTAATTATTGTGTTAATATTAATTACTATGTACTGTACTGTCCCTGAAAACATAATAAGGTTCGTATTTGTCATTAATATGATGAATTTCACATTAAAAGAACAACAAAATTATCTCAATTTTCTCGGACTCGGACTTTCCTCTTATAATTCGGAATTTTCCCTCTCTTAAGTCGGACATAAGTTGGACCTCGGACATCTCGGAAAATCGGGCATCTCGGAAGTGGTCTCCCCCCAATTAGTTCGAGCTAGCGAGGGTTTACTGTACACCTATTTGAATCTTTTAGCCTTTAAAGACAACTATGAAGCATTTAGGATAATCTAAACTTTTCTACAGCACTATTATTTTCAGTAATTCAATACAAATTCAAATGAGTATTCAGGTCAAATTAATGTAATATATTTGTACACATTGGAAGTGATGAAAGCAAATTAATAACAACATTATGGGCATTAGAATATGCCCCACGTGCCTTCTGCATGTCGTAAGAGGCGACTAAAGAGGTTGGGTCGGGGGGCTTGCGACCCCCACCCGGAAAAAAATATATAGCAACGATGAACGATCAATCGGCCTCGGATGCGGACGGACCCTGTGTTGACGAACCCCGACCGACTATGGATGGAACAGTGTGCGAAAAACGGAATTTGAAGGTAAATGCGGGGAAGAGCAAGGTTATGGTCTTCGAAAGGGGTGAAGTCACAGAGTTTGAGGTGAAGTTGAACGGTCAGGCTATGGAGATTGTCAGCTCTTTTAAGTATCTGGGCAGTGTGTTGAGTAAAGATGGGACTATGGATGAAGAAGTGCGGGAGAGGGTGCAACAGGGGAAGAGGGTTGTAGGAACGTTGAAAGCAGTAACAAGAAATAGAGTGGTCAGTATGGAAGTGAAGAAGTCCTTGCATGACAGTGTGGTAATCCCGACACTAACTTACGGAAGCGAAGCATGGACGTTCGGGAAGAGACTCAGACCAAAAGTGAGAGCGGTGGAAATGAGTTACTTGAGAAGTGCGTGCGGAGTTACATGGCGGGATAGACAGACGAATGAGGAAGTAAGAAGGAGGTGCGGTGTGGAGGTAGATGTGCTGGAAAGTGTGAAAAGGAACAACTTGAGATGGTTCGGCCATATGGAACGTATGGAAAGCGAGAGATTGACTAAGAGGGTGTACGAGAGCGAGGTGGAAGGACAGAGAGGGAGAGGTGCACCGAGGGAGAGGTGGAAGGATGGAGTGAGGAAGTATAATTATGAATGAAGGCGGTGCTGGTTGGGAGGAGGGGCGTCGACTGACTGGGGACAGAGGTGCATGGGGACGGTTCGTTCGTGGCCACCCCTACGGGGATCACGGCGTCAGGCAATAGATAGATAGATAGATAGATGTTAAAACAGTTTAGTTTTTTTATGACGTTAAGACAACTAATAATACATTAGTTAAATGTAATAAATTATCAAAATAACGTATTTGACACACCTGTTGAAACCCAAGAGGTATGAGGGAAAAGTTGAGTATTGTCATCCAACCAATGGGCGGCCCCACAAACACTCCATACGAGAACAGCAGTAACAGGAAAGACTTGTTTCTGAAAGGAAATAAATAAATTAGACACACACTCAAATCTCTTGGTATGATTTTCTTCATGTATTGTAAAGTACATCTATATCTTATAATATGGCTATCGCATAATTCTGTTAATTACATGTAATGTAAATTACATCTATATCGTATATTATGCTATGGTTATAGCATATTAAACTGATGTGCCTTAAAATCTCTTATAAAGCCGTAAAGTATGAATTTTTGTAAATCCTTTGTGTCAATTGTATAGAATTCTGCTTAAATGAACTATTTCAATTTCAACTTAATTTAATAGACTGGAGTCGTGCTTTATTAACTAAATGCACACTTGTACAGATAATCATTATTGTCGGTACATTCTCACACCAGACAAGTAAACTGTTACGCCAATATTATTGAGGGGGGATGTTTTTATATGTTTTGTTTTATTTTTATGTTTTTTCCTCATGTTTAGCCTCATTAGTTTTCAAATAAATGTTTAGACGTTCGCCTATTAGTTTGGCGATTATAAGACCTTCCACCCCATATCTGTGTCAATATTAAGACCTTTCGTGCCATTTAAGTGTCGATTTTTTCCTGGCGAGCGATAGCGAACCTTAATTTAAGAGGAATCGGCCTTTGGTCGGGACATTTTTCTACCGAAAAGTGTACAAATTTACCTAGAAGGGGGATCTTGAGAATGTTTTGTTAAGCATGAAGGAGGTCTAGAGAGGAACCTAAGAAAATATATTATGAATAAATAAACCAACCAATAATTATACCCTTCCCCCCTTAAGGCTTATCACAATGGGGTATTGACTGGGCAGAAATGCGAATGATGCACACTATGTGTTATCTATTTACATAAAGGGATAATAGACATAGAAGACACAGTTCACAAAGGTTATATGATTACTCTATACGATACATGGATACTAATAGATCAATAACACTTCAATAGAATACAACAGAATACTAATATATATATATATATATATATATATATATATGCAATAACTGAGACAAAATGATTGTCTTCATTGACATCGGTGGTGGCTGGAGGAAGTTGGTACAAGGTGAACGGAGCGCAAGTTATCTTCACTCCAGGGAATACATTCGCCTAGCAAATATCCCAAGGGCATGGAGAGAGAAAAAGGTGACCTTAATGGGTGTTTGGCACACTGCAGGTTAAGTATCAATCAAACAATCGTATAAGGTGTGGGCCAATCGGCGTTCAGCAGACCCCCGTAATCTTGTGTTAATCCCTGACCATTTTGGTGGGGGCAGTACTCACGGTATTAGTGAGTTGGGCCTATAATTGGGCCTTGTAATTGGGGTTGGGTGTGACAGGGATCTGCCTTGTATGGGCCGATCGGCTTTTTGCAGACTCCCATTTTCTTATGTTCTTATGTTCTTAAGTAGGTAGGAAAAAGGGGGAACAGAGGGTTAGGTGGCACCTTTAGGGGGGAGAGGTCGGCTTGGTCAATTCCACTTTTGGGGGAGGGAAGTTCATGTGGGCTAGTCAAGAGTGAACTACATGTGTTAGTAGAATTGAAGAGAATACCGTTGTCTTTCATACAAAACTAGAGTGACGCTTGACAAATGTCTTATTAAAACTTCGTTTATAACACTATGCACAATATAAGGCTGCACACGACATATAACGAACGCTTTTGGTATTAACCTTCACTGGAATATTACAACACTAGAAACCTACATTAGAAAACAAGAACACTGTGATTACAATTACCCTTGTTTATTCACATGTACAATAGAGGGTCTCGAAGAGTGCACAATGAATATTCCTAGTAAGAATCTCCTTTACACTGGTGTGCACATTGGAGACTTTATACGGAATCAATTAAACATTCAAGACGTCAACGGGACATTTTACACACTTATTATATTAGTGCAATCGCTCATTAATTAACATTAACACTGGAGGGTGCACGTCGAATGCTCTTTGCATGAATCTCTACACTGGCATGCACACTGGGAGACTTTATATAGAATCAATTAAACACTTGAGGATGTCAGGGGGCATTATTACACACGGATTTGATTAGTGCAAGCCCTCATTTATGAACATGAACACTTGAGGGTCTTGATGGATGCACGAATGAACACTCAATGAATTCTATTATTACAAGCCCTCATTAAGGAAATGAACACTAGAGGGTCTCGCTGGATGCACAATGAACACTGAACATTAATCTCTTTCACAATAGCATGCACACTGAGAGAGGCTATGTATTATTAAATGAACACTTCAGACGTCCCGGGGACACAGACGCAAAACGGGTGGTAAGGGAAAGTTAATCAGATTATAAAGGGATATGTCTCTCCCATCTTGTGCATGAAGGGTTTTCTCTACTCAGAAGTGCGATACACATATCGGCCTGCCTCACAGTTAGACAGACGTCAGGATACCACAGGGCTGCAGTACAGACACATTGGCCTATCTCACAGTTAGACAGACGTCAGGATACCACAAGGCTACAACATACACACGTTGGCCTGCCTCACAGTTAGACATACGTCAGGATACTATAGAGCATACGTTAATGGTCCAAACACAGAAGAGTCAAACATCCACTCATAGTGTTTTAGCAGCTCGTCATTCAGTTGTCGACTCAGTTCTTCGAAATAGTCATCAGAGTTCAAATTAATAAGCGCCTTTAACTCCTGCAGCTCGCTACACTCTAGGGGCAGCACTTCCTCTTGATAGCTAGTTTGGCTGGGACAGGGGTCAAAACATTTCTCTCTTTCAGCAGGTGGGTTGTCAGCACAGTGTTTACTTTCTCTCTCCATAAGAGTGTTTCTTAGGTTGCGTCTAGTATTTCCAAATTGTGACTGCTTAGTTGGTAGCAAAGGAGAGGAGGGGAAGGATGGTTGCTCGTGGTGAACTCATGTCTCTCTCTGCTCTGAAGGGGAATTTTGGGCCTTATATGTCCCCATCCCGGATGGCATTGTGCCTGTGGTGTGGTCCTACGACCAATCACATCGTATAGTAGGCCTACTAGTGGTAGTAGTAGTAGTAGTCGTTCCCTAGGCTGCCTGGCCGAACAGCCCCTAGCTCCTCAGGAAGGTCACGGCCGAGACTGGGTTTTCCCACAAAGCTCTCAAGGAGTGTGTGTTGTGTTGTTACCGTAAGTGGTTGTGCGTTATGCAGTCTTCCAAAATGTGTTTGATTGTGTGCGGTGTTGTGTTACAACCCGGACAGGTGTCCTGGACTGAGTCATCCAGCCTCTTCTGATAACTCAGAGGGGCTGGATGGTGCCCACATTGCAGCCTAGCCAGGTGAACTCTGTCCTCACGGAAAAGGAGGGTTTCTGAGGGATAGACTTCAGGGGGCCGTGCATGTAGCTGAGTGTTGTCTTTGAGTGACTGGATGGATCGGTGGGTGATTTGAGTATGGATATGCTTCTGGAGGCTGGCTTGGGGTGGGCAAGGGGTAAGTGAAGACAATATTTGTGTATGATAATGAGTACTAGGTGTTGTTTTGATGCTTTACGGTGTGTGTGTAAGTTCTGCCATTGTAGTGTAGTGGGTGGTGTTGGTTTGTGGAGGCTGCGGCGAGAAATTGCGTGCCTCTCATATCAAGGTGATCCTTCATTTTGAGGACTTTGGTTTCCTGGTGTAAGTGATCTGTAGGTGTGGTAGCTGTGCAGCCAGTGATTATTTTTAGAGCTTTGTTCTGTATGGTCTGTAGGGTGTTGTGATGTGTTTCAGAGAGGTTTAGACGCCCACTCATACTGTGGTAGTAGTTTCTTTGTTATGTCTAAATGTTGTGTGGGCAAGTGACTTGAGGGCATTTAGTCTTGGTGTCAGTTTGTTTTTGATGATTGTAATATGATGTTTAAATGACATAGATGTATCGTATGTTACACCAAGGATTATGTGTGTGTTTGTGTGTTATGGGGATGTTGTTTAAGGTGAGATGTGGGATATGACTGTGTTCTACTGTCCAGTTTGTGAGGAGGGCCTCTGTAGATTTGGCTGGAGTTAGTTTGAGTCTGTTTGCGGTGAACCAGTCGTCTAGTGTGTTGAGGTGCGGCTGGAGGAGTTGTGCGGCTATGTTTGCATCTCGATATCTACATGTGAGTGTTATGTCGTCTACATAAGAGGCTATGTGTATCTGGGGTGTGTGGGGTATGGGTATGTCGTGCATGTATAGATTGAAAAGTTTGGTGACAAGACAGATCCCTGAGGAACTCCGTTTGGAAATTTCTGATGTTCGATGACTGGCCAGCAAATCTTACATGGGCACATCTGCCTGCTAGATAGTTGGTCAGCCATCTTTTTGGGTTATTGTGCATGTTTGTGTTGAGAATTTTGTTTGTAAGGTTGTGGCAGCGAATGACATCAAAAGCTTCACTAATGTCAATTGTAACAAGAAGTGTTCTGTGTTTCTGGCTTAACCCCTACTGTACCATAGGGTACAGTAATAAAAGTCCCCCCCAGTCCCAAGCAATGTGGCCAAAATGGCAAAATATAACAACCTCCCACCTCAAAAGATGGAGGAATACTGGCTCTCGAGGCTTGGATATAAGCTGAGAAGTGTTGCCAACTCTAGAGCAGTGATCAAACGGTTGTGGTACAAGGCACTGCCTGATACTGGCAGTTACAAGGAAAGTATATTACTGACGGCTCTCTGCCGTCGCTGGGACTGGGGAGTGATTTATCTACTGACGGCTCTCTGCCGTCGCTGGTACTGAACGAGTTAATTGATGCCATCAAAAACATTTTGTGTGAGGTCAGTAAGAAAGGTGTTTGTGGAGTGTAGTGGTATAAAGCCGTGTTGTGTAGTGGCCTAAATCCGTGTTGTGATGTAGCTAGGGGAATGTGAGGTGTGGTTAGTTGTAATATGAGGCATTCGGTAACTTTTGAGGGGGTGCAAAGGAGAGTGATGGGGTGAGAAGGGTAGCGTGGGGTCTTTGTTTGGTTTGGGGATTGTGATGACACCATGCTTCCAGATTTTGGGTATTATGTTGTGTGAATAGCTGTAGTTTGGTAAGTTGGTGAGTGCTTGAATGCCTTGTGGTCCCAGGTGTCTAAGGTGTATGTTACCTATTTTGTCTGGGCCACAGGCGGATGAGTGTTTGAGGTTGTTGATGATATGCTTTGTCTGACTGTTAACCCTTTCGCGCATACATGACGCAGAGGTTGCCAGATTAGCAATAAGAAATAGAGGTCTCTCACTCTTATAATTACCTCTCCAAAATTAGTTTTCTGCCCACAGCTAACTCAAAGACAACTGCAGAGGTTGAAGTAACTAAACTAAAGGTTTCTAAATACCCCTGATGGTAACAAAGGCTTTAAAGTATCCTCAATAGGCTCAAAATTGCGTCATATGCGTGAAAGGGTTAATGAAGGGTGCATAGTCCAGATCTGTAGGGAATAAGTCTCTTTCGTCGGATGGTTCATCGATTGTCACGGTAGGGGTTAAGATGGATGACTTGTTAAAAATGATTGATGAGAATGTTTGCTTGTTGTTTGTTTGAAGGTATGGTGTGTGTTGTTGTGATGGCAGCATGTGATTGTGTTGTGTTGCTGTTGGAGAGTGCTATGCCGTTCAGTGTTTTATAGAGTTTGCTGGTTTTTGTTTTGTGATAAAGTGTTTGGAGGTATTTATCCCAGTTTTGTGTTTGTTGTTCCAATATTTTGTTGTTAATTTGAGTGTATAGTGCTTGTATTTGTTGTGCAGTGTCCTGTGTGTGGGGCGTTGGGGAGTGTTTTAGTGTGTGATAAGGTCATTAATTTCTAGTGTAAAATTGGGGTTGTGTTGCTTTATGTTACCTCTATGATGTGTTCTTTGTCTGCGTTTTGAATAATTGTATTGAAAGAGTGTACGGCATCGTTGATGTTTGTTTAGAGTTTCCAGCTGTTGTTCTTTTCAATTGTGAAAGCTTCACAGTTGGCTCTTTTATAAGTAGTGTATGTGTATCTGTGGCCAGCTGGGGTGATTCTGGTTTTGGTGTTGTGTTTGGTGGTTCCGTCTTCCTGATCCTGTAGCACGGCTAAGGTCTGGGGTGGCGTAAGGGCTTGGGACCAGGGATTCCACAGGCAGGTAAGGTGGTGAGTTGTACGACCCGGCCTGGCCAATCACCAGTCTTGACCTTCTCTTCTTACCATCCAATATTCCGGTCCTGTGTTAGTACTGTGGGCTGGTGATTTCCAGGGAGGGCGTAGGGGCTTTCACCCTCAGAGCCATGAGAGGTACAGGCATGGGGATGATGGGGGTCCATACTCTGCCAAAGGTGGAGGGGAGGAGGGTCACGATGTGGATGTCCAAAATACCTATTCCGATGAAGTGGAGGGTGTGGAATAGAGGGGGCATGTGAACGGGAGCTGTCGTACCGTCAGGAATGCTGTGAGTGCTGTGAGTGCTGGAGTACTAGGGTAGTTGGAGATGTTGGGGAACATGCTCAACATAAACAAACAGTTACATTCTATCAGTCACATAAAACGAAAAAAGTTCTTAGTGCAATACATCTCTGTAAGCTAGTAATCATGTGGAGCGGTGTTGCATGCAGCCATCACTAAACTGTTATGGTTCCAAGCTCCCTCTCATCTATCACCTCATACCATCAAGCCACCCTTCCCCCAAAACACTTTTCTATTATTGTGTATGATAATAGCAGGGTAAGAAATATCTAGACGAAACGTTAATTAAGTTTGTGTTCATGTAATATTGCCACAAAACTCTGTGTTAGTCCTTGCACTATTATTGTTTTAATTTAATTTATGGGTGGTCATGGGTATTGAATCATGGTTAGGCTGGCCCACTACCTACAGACCAAAGGGATCGATTCCCGCTCTGAACTGACGACTTACGTAAATAGCGCCTTGAGTCCCGGGCCTAGGTAGATGCGGGTGGTGGTGGAGGAAAGGGAGGGAGGGGAGGGAGGCTGGGAAGGGAAGTACACCACCACAACCACCAGTAACACTCCACACATACCAGCTCCTGTAAGATAAAGTATAGTACATACTACATTATACCAGATTACATTTTTTATTATCTATAATCCTTAGATAAGAACAAACACACTCTACAAATTATCATATGTACACTAGCACAAACGAAAATTACTGCCAAATCAGTAAGCGTACAGACCTATGTATAACAAAATCATGATCTCCTGGCGGACCTCATCAACGGTGACGGTATCAGACGGTATTTCGACCAGCAGTGGCTCCAGGTAGCTCCCTATGGCTCCCAACTGTGCAGACCCCATCATCACGGCTGAAAACCACACAAGTTTATTCAGCTTGGGAAGGACTAAGAAATAGATAATGAGTATATTGATTCTTGGAGATCATTCTTTCAGGATGATGACACCTTTTTAACCTCTACTATCCCAGCAAATGAACGAGAGCCACCACTAAAAAAGTAACTCTACAGTACCAGCAACGGCTCTCAGCCGTCAGTAATATGCGGTCCTTGTAACTGCCAGTATCGAGCGGTAGCTGCTAACATGACTTGTAGGCACTGCTCTGAGGAATTGGCAACACTTCTCAGCTTGTCTGCAAGCCTACACAGGCTGGCTGGGTTAGTGTTTCACCAACTTCTGAGGTGAGAGGGTGTGCTCTCTTGCCTCTAAGCCACTTTGGCCACACTACCTGGCACTGGAGGGTATGTTATGGTAATATCCTGGTAATAATAATACTAATATTTATTCAGTTAGCAATTTACAGAGTTGGTACCACATAGTATGTTACAAATATGACATGTACCAGCCTTGCATAATTCCAACTAAGGATAGCCCAATAAGGCCGTTAGGCGTATTTCCATTGGGGTCCTTGTGGGATTAGGTTAGCTGGGGAAATGGGGAGGATAAAGAAATAGATACTTTAGAGAAAGTATTTCTAGGGGGTTATTTTAAGATACCTTACATCCTATAGTAAATATCAGTAATCCGTAATCAGTAATAATTTCAGTTTGGTTTGTCTATCTCTTATGTCGTATTTAGTAGTAGACATAAGCTTGGTGCTCCCTTCTCGCAGCTGTCCGGTTCAGGTGTTCCTTCAAGCTATGTCTGAAGGAATACAGTGTTCTCTTTTCACGGACTGACTGGGGTAGGTCGTTCCAGTCTTTGATGGCAGTGAAGAAGAATGTTTGCTTACCCTGTCCTTGGATTCTCGGGACCTTAAAATTAAACATCCTGTTTCTTGTATTATGTCCACTCCTCTCATTTGCTTTAACAAAATCATTCTTTAGATACTCTGGAGCTCTGTCATAGAAAATGTTGAAGGCATTAGTGAGCCTGATTTGTTTGGCCCTGTCAGAGACATTGAGCATACCTAGTGACTGAAGTTGTTCCTGGCCAACATGTGATCTGGGTCCTAGGTTCAGCATGAACCTAACCATTTTATTTTGAGTGACCTGAAGTTTGTGCTGTGCTGATTTAGATGATGCAGAGTACCAGGATGACACAGAATAGTCAAAATGACATTGAACAGCGCTTGGCAGAGGGTCTTTTTGGTCGCCTCGGGCAAGCATCCCACCTGTCTATACAGGTATTTTATACGTGCTCTACACTTACTCAGGATAGATTCCAAAATTGTTTCACCTGACAAACTCGCATCCAGTTTTAGTCCGAGATATTTAACTTGTGACACTGTTGTTATAGGAATATCATTACAGTTGACCGAGAAGCCCACAATGTCTTTCAGTTTGCGTTTTGTTCACATAAGATGGCTTCCGTCTTGCCCAGGTGAAGAGATAGTCTATTGTCCACTAGCCATTCACTACATGATTCTAGTTCTTTGGAAAGTGAAGCGGCAATACTTATTGGGTCTTTTCCTGAAACCAGAAGCACGCTGTCGTCTGCATACAGTAATAATTTACATGAGATGCTCAGTTCCATGTTGTTCACATAACAGAGAAAGAGTAGGGGACCAGGGATGCTTCCCTGCGGGACCCGACAGTTAATTGGCATAGGATCAGATATATTATCATCAATTTTGACTCTTTGGGTTCTACCACTAAGATAAGATTTAAACCAGTTCACAGACCCGATGCCCATTGCTTGTAGTTTATTACATAGGATATCATGGTCTACTGTGTCAAACGCTTTTTGTAGATCAAGAAGAACCATACCGGTGTAGTTACCTTTAGACATTTCTTTACGAATGTGATCCGTTAAGTGGATGAGACAGGAGTCTGTCGAGTACATGCATCTGAAACCTGATTGAAACTTATAGAATAGATCATTTTGTTTGAGGTAGTGTTCAATTTGGGTGTATACCGCTCTTTCAAGGATTTTAGATACAATACATAATATGCTAACTGGTCTGTAGTAGCCAACTTCTAGTTTATTTCCTTTCTTGAATAGAGGGGTTACAATAGCTTCCTTCAGTTCAGCAGGTACAGTGTTGGTGTTAATTGACAAGTTGATGATGTGGGTTAGGGGGCCTGCTATACCAATGGCTCCATCTCATAGAAACTTGGCAGGAATTTTGTCTGGTCCTGTGCTTTTATGTACATTTAGATTAGACAGCTCGTCAAAAGAGTATTTTGGTGTAACATTTTTCAATCCAAATGTGTTCGGGTGTATGTTTTTATCTCTGTAGAAATTTCGAAAGGTGGCCGTTGTTGTCGTGTATTTATTGAGAGGTTGAGGTAGGTTCTGTGCAAGTGTGTTTGCTATGGAGGTGAAGAAGGTGTTGAAGTAGGTTGAAATTTGTCGTTTATCGTGGCAAACCTGATCATTAATGGTGAGAGCAATATTAGTGTTAGACGAATCCCTTGTCTTGTTGCTGTAGCCTGTTGTTTTTAGGTGCCTCCATAGTTTCTTTGGGTTATTCTGATATTCCTCTGCCTTATTGTGAAAATAATTAGTTTTCGCTGATTTTATTTTCCTACTTAGTTTATTCCTGGCCCTGTTGAACTCATGTTTCAGACCTTGATCCTGTCTATGTTTCGCTAGCCTTTTTAACAGATTGTCTCTGTGTTCCAGATGGTGTAGTATGTCATTGTTGATCCATGGGTCTGACCTTGCTTTAATTCGTATATCTTTCAGAGGAGCTATTCCGTCTAGGATGTTTGTGATGGTTCTGAAGCCAACCCATGCGTCATTAACGTTTGTACTTCCAAACACTGGAGACCAGTCTGTATTCCATAAAATGTCCAGAAATGTTTCTTTATTGTAGTTTCTGAGTGACCTTGTTTTGATAACCTTGTGATTCTCTAGGGTAATTTTTGTGGTTTTCCGTGTGCAATATGTGACGAAGTGATCACTAATCCCAGTCTGTATAACCCCTGATTGGGATATTTTGTCCTCTCTGTTACAGTTTATGTGGTCTAATATTGTGGCAGTGTTCTCAGAGATACGTGTGGGGGTTGTGATGAGTTGTTTGTGATTGTGCATTGTCAGTATATGCCTATATTCTCGTACAAGCCTATTATTTCGTTGTTTGTAACACAGGTTAAAATCCCCTAGTATGATGGATTCATTCCGAGGGTCTAGCGATGACAAAGTTCGTTCAAATTTGGTCAAGAATTGTGTGTCGTCTGGTGGCCTATAGCACACCCCAATTGTGATGGGTCTTGTCCTCGGCAGGTGTAGGTCGATCCACAGAGCTTCGTGATTTTCTACATGGAGGTCGGTCCTAGTTGTGTGTGTGAGGTTGTTTTTTACATACAGACATACTCCTCCCCCATGCCTATTGCGATCATTCCTAACCATATTGAAACCTTGAATGTTTATTTCACCATCGTTTATACTTGATGGGTTAAAGGTGGTGGGGCATGCGAAATTAAAATTAATTTATAATGTATTTAAAGAGATGTTTAGATCTCCAGTAATCAACCTGACTACTCCTTTGTCAAAACTAATCTTCAATATTAGAGAACAAATAAAAAATAGATATTGAATTGCGACCCCTTGCAACTAGTAATCACGTGAGGATGTGACGTAGGCCCAGGCAAACATTTGGGAAGTAAACATCAGCAAGTATAGCAAAAATGGTGAATAGGTGTGCTGTTTTCGGGTGTAGCAACATCCCTGGATCAAACATAGCACTACACAAGTTTCCAAGTGATCCATACCATTGTAACAAATGGGTGAAGTTTATACAAAGAACCAGAGTGTGGGAGGCAAAGCCCAAAACAAGCTTCATATGCAATGGACATTTTCGTGATGAATGCTTTGACAATAAAGTGCGGTGGAGTATGGGTATGGCTAGATGCACCCGCTGATTGCCTATACGGACTGGGCGTTTTTCACGCCCAGTGCCAGGTCCGTATATATACGGACTCGCCGAAATAAAATCGTAGCAGCGAAACGACTGCACCTATAGCTTTCATATTTCTACCACATGTACCTTACCCTTCTGGCTTCTTGCTACCACCACCCTAACCCCCTCCCCCAATCCACTCGCCGACCATGGGTCGCTGCATCAGGCCATCACAAAGGAAAAAAAGGAAAATATGTGGCGGCGAAACGACTGCACCAATTGGTTCCATATTTGTGTGACATGTCCCCTACCCTTCTGTCTTCCCCCCACCACAACCCCAACTTCCTCCCACCACCCATTTCCAGCCTATCTGTAGATCATCACATAAACAAATTAAAATCCGTGGTGGCGAAACTACCTCACCAATCGGCTCCATATTTGTAACACGAGTCAATTACCCTTCTATCTTCCCCCCACCATCCCCCAAACCACCCTCGCACCCATACGTGCTTGCCAATTTCAGGAGTCAGGAGAGTGGATAATATGGGCTAACTTAAGCCTAGCCCAAATTATACAGTCAGCGTCGATGGATATAGGCCTAACCTAGGCTAAAGAAATGTATTGGATGAAATTCAACTACTAGCAACTAGGCTAAAAAAAAAAAAAAAAAAAAACAGTGAGTGGCGCAAACATTGTTGGGAAGGATATGTAGTGACCAGGCTTACGGTCATCATGTTTACATAAGTCGATCGCCGCGGTTAAGTTCCCGTCTATTTTTACGGCGATTTTTTTCTGTTATGTGCACCCTGTTGGCAATGTATATGATGATGACAATTAGTCATTGAGGCGTGAGGGGCGGGCTTTCATTATTGTATCCAAATGCAGTAAAAATAGACGGGGACATGACCGCTAGCGTCCGCCGCGGCTCCGAGTAGTGTAAACAAGGCGGGCGGTAATCCCAGCTGCTTCTCCCTCCTCTCCTGCTACTGGATCTCATCCTACAGGTTCATACATACATGTATAAGCCTGGACACCACCAATATTCATCACTTGAGGTTCTTCGCCATAATCACGGTTATCACCCTCAGTATTGGCAAACGAATCGGAACTACTGTCACTATCCTCCATTTCCACCTGTCAGAAGAGCTTGTTGTGTTGCTGGGCATACGTCATCAGAGCGCTTAAACTCCGAATCCAGAAAAGTGTCACCCATATCCTATTTTGGCCATTATATAAATAATTAAGCCATTGTAGCCGAAAATATTGCACCAAAAGCTATAGTGCACACTGCGGTAATGATTGTGGAGGAAAATAATAGCATGCTCACCCACCTTTAACCCGAAAACGGCGAGGGGGGGGGTATTGAACTAGCTCCCCATGGGCGAGCATATTGGCTCCATTCAGGCCTATAATCGTCATTTTACAATAAATATCCTAATTACTTATTCATATGAGCCTATTTTACCTTCACTATGAAGATAGTAACCTGTAACAACAATAAAACAAGTGAAAATATAATTTTTCTGGTCAAAATCGTGAATATAGATGGACCAGCCCATTCATGAATTATGGAGAAAATTGAGGCAACCCCTCCCTCCACGAGGCCTCAAGCCACACTGAGCCTACTCATACACACACTCGGTTATGTAACACACCCGCTAGGCACGTAAGCACATCCTCCACACACTTTGCTAATGTTAGCACAAAAATATACCAACGAATTAGGGAATAACAGGGAAAATAGGTGATAATTGAAGGGGGAGGGGAAAGGGAGGAAGGAGGGGATGTGGAGGAGTGATATGAGGTATAGGGGAAAAAAAAAAAAAAAAAAAAAAAAAACATTGTTTAGTGCTACTGGGGCTGTTTAAATGTTTTTTTTAGGCCTCCCTCTTAAGAGCTTTGCCGCCGTCGCCCAGTAAAACCTCTTATGAGCTTTGCAGCCATTTACGGATTAAGTATACTTGATGGGTACAGTATGGGTTAATAGCCCTGTCAATGCAGTGAAGTTCTTTTGATAACCCCTTCAGTACAGTGACGCCTTTTTAAAAGCTCCTTTAGTACAGTGACGCCTTTTTGATAGCCTCTTCAATACAATGACGCCCTTCTTTAACTAATACAATGACGCCCTTCCTTACACCCCCTTCAGTACAATGACATTTTTTTTATAGTCCCTTCAATACATCGGATGTAACAACACGAAAGTGCTTGGGACTCCGTGTTTTTCTTCCTTCCTTGTGGATAATCTGCATGTATGATATATATATATATATATATATATATATATATATATATATATATATATCATAATAAATACCAAGTGTAGATCTGGAATAACACCATAATAATTATATTTTAGTGTCACTTATAGAGTAACTCGTCAGTATTAAAAGTTATTTACTTGAAGAATATACATGGAGGAACACAAATACTCATGTTGATATTCATGTTACCAATAGCTTGAAATTGCAATTACCCATGGCTGTAGTTCGTTCAGTGGGCGGGAACCACAGAGCAGCCACAAGGGGCGGTGTGATGATGAGGAAGGGGGATGATATACCCATCAATATGGCGCCCACGTGACATAATCTGTATAGAGACAACCAGGAAATCTTCTAAATATGAATTATGAAAACGAATGCAGAATTATGGCAATCAAACCTAAAGTAAATATTTACATGACCAAATAAGATTATGCATAAATTATTTGATCATCATGTCAGTTCCACGCAAGAAACTATCATTGATAAAAATAACAAATTAATTATATATTAAAGAAACACTTGTATTGTAATGAACATTTTATAATAAGAACATAACATAAGAAAACAGGAGTCTGCGGGTGGGTGCCCAACCCCGAAAGGGGTTGGAATAGGGGAGCTATCCCCCCGTCAAAGGTGGCTTTCTAGGGCCTTTCCTAGCTGATGCCGAGAGGACTGGGTTCTAGTCATGTGGTGATGGGCTGGTCTATCCGAGTGAGAACTGAGCGATCTCTGCCATACCCATAGCTTACTCTGACTGTTCCTTTTACTTATATATTTTCTAGATCTCAAGTGATGGCGTCTCTTCCGTGGATTGACCTCCCAATTTACCAAGATTGGAAGCCAAAGCGTCACATTTTTCCTTTGCCTCTCAACTTTCTCTACATAATTGCTGAGGGGCACAGGGCCCTGGGTGGGGCTTTGGTTTCCCGGGAGTTTCCGCACCCTCCTCAGCTCCCCGCCATGGAGTGGCTTCGGTCACCCAGGCTTTATTGTGGTCGGCAGGGAGGGTTCTGTGGGGGCGCTCGGTTATGGCCTTGGCCTTGCTCGGGGCCTTGGGGCTGTTCGGCCAGGCAGCTTGGGGAACAACAACAACAACAACAGGAGTCTGCAGAACAAGGCAGAAGCCTTTCACACCCAGCCCACCACATCCATGTGCATGTCTAATTTTGTCTTGAATCTTTCTATCGTTCTTGATCCTACTATAGAAATTCGGTAGCTTATTCAACATAGCCACAACCAGTGTTTGCCTATATCCTTTCTGAAACGAAATTGATCTATATTGAAACCATTTGTTCGAGTTATTTCGCTACCACTGAGTGGTACTACTTCCAAGGAATCTATGTCCATTCTGTAATAAGGTCACCAAAACTGAACAGCATAATCCGTATGTGGCCTCACTAATGCTTGTTAAAGTTTCAAGATTACGGCTGCTGTTCTTTTACACTTGCCTTCTAGATATAAATCCAAGAACTCCATTTGCCTTATTTAGTACACTAATGCATTGGTTTCTTGGTTTCAGTTCACTACTGATGATGATTCTCAAATCTTTCTCACTGTATGTGTTTCTTATATCTATGTTATCTAATTTATATCCTGCATTTTCTATCGTTTTCCCAAATTTCACTACACTGCATATATGTACATTGAACTTCATATGCCAATATACTGGCCATTCATGTAGTGTATCTAGATCTCTTTGTAAATCTTGGATATACTTATCTAAATTACTAACTCTTCCAGTCTCTTCCTATTTTAGTGTCATTGGCGAATTTACTGATCTTGCTAGTTATGCCTACACCAAGGTCATCAATGTGAATGATGAACAACAGAGGACCCAAAACAAATCATTGTGGAACCCCACTCTTCACTGCACTCCAATCTGATTTTATACCTGTTATGCCCTGATTTTATGCAGGATTAACAATCGGTAAAGGTGAGTTCTTCAAGACTGGGATATTGGAATTCAGGCAAATACATATAAAGAATTAATAGAGGACATGTAAAATCTCGAAAGATAATTGGTAATACAGCTTTATTGACTTATTCACTAGAATACATATGATGAATTGTATAAACACTTTTTTAACACATGGGGTACTCAATAGTGGTACAACTTCTTAGTTAAATCTCCCAGTACATTCGCGGCTCTGGATAGAAATCAGGTATATCACTTCAACTTTATATCTTATAATTTTTCTTGAGAATTAGGTACACTTCTCTTGTTGCGAACACAGTAACAAATGAAAATCACTACAAGGAGATTTAGTTCAATTTCACTAATATTGAAGGAAATTAATCCCCGAATGATAGTGGTAATGGGGATACGTATTCTCGTATTTATTTGCACTAAAATACGATAACTCAAGTCTCAAGGTATTTTCACTTTCCTCGAGATTGTGGACTCTAAAATATTATGAGTCTCCACTGCGATATTTTTCAGAGTTCGTGAAATTATAGTAATTCTCGTAAATTATTGAAAGTTCAGAATTACGGTAGGCAAGGATCATAGGTGTAATTCTTATATGGACATTTCACTAATAGGATGGTAATGCTCACTTACTAATGTTATGCCCTGTTTTTCTACAGGTTTAACTTGGGTAATGTGAGTTCTGAATGACTGGGTATAGAAGGCTGCATGCACAATACAAGGTATGAGGAATAGAGAACACAAAATAAACACACGGTAACACGACACAAGTTCACGTTTATTGAAATAAAGAAATAAAGAGCATAGAAAGATAGTTATATTCGCACACAACAAATGATAGAAGGGAACTGCTAGCATTTGCGGATTTGGATGGAGCCTAGTCTCCCACTTCCAACGTTCAGGTATATTCTTCTGATCACGGGTTTAATTAGCAAGTTTATATTTTACTGGAAGACCTCAATATATTCGTATAATTCAATGTCACTGATTTTACCTCTTGCTGGCTGGTCGCGTGCCCACGTAGCAACTCACAGTTAGGATTAGACGCGTATATTATAGAACACGGAAATCTCTAGCAACCTCATGGGGGTACTGAACTAAGTTTGATATTCTTAAGGCAGAAATATGTAGAACACGAATCAGTGGGCGAACGTTAGATATCACTAGAGTTTTAATATCTGAATAAGGTAATTACGAGAGTCAAGGTCGCCTGTTAATAAAAAAACACTGATCGCTTAGTACGTCCCAAATGGAATGGTTAAATATGAATTACACTGGGCAAGGTCTTAGCCACTTTATAGAAAGTTAATAGGTGAGTATCAAGCTAGTACTATAACACTTAGTACTAGTAACATGAATCTTGAATAGTATGGGTAGATCTGGTCCTGGTTATCTTGCTTCCGGTGATGTTGGGGGCTAACGACTGGTTCCTCGGCCGTCCAGATGGTCCAAAATGTAGGAAGTTCTCAAGTCGGATCTCTTGATGATCGTTGCTGGCTACACACTTATATACCCACGAATTTGTGTGAAGGTTATAAGGTGCACGTTAGGACTTGTACATGGACAGATGCTTCTATCAGTCTTCTCTGCCACGGAGTCTGCCGGATCTGGAATCTCTCAACTCCGGAACAACACAAGGGCAGAGCTAGAGGTAAACTGCAGGGTAGTGACCACTGGTTGGTGTCTAGCTTTCAACTGATTTGACTGGGGGCGGGAGTTAGATTTATAGGCTCGGTTCTGGACCCTGTAGACAGTAGGGATCTCGAGTCTTATGGACTTAATTGAGCTCTCAATAGATATGGGGACTAGGTAAGATGGTATTTACTGTTGTGGCACAGGGCGATAGGAAGCCTTTATATTTTCATATAACTGAGCCTTAGTAAGAGGTACTATTTTGGCTATACTGGACGTATTTAGGGGAGAGAGACTGGATCTACTTTGCGAGGAGGATGGGGACAGCTGTGATAGGAGCGTCTCTCTAGATTGTTCAATCTTCATTCTATAGTATAGCTGAGGTGCTAATTTAGTGATCAGAGCATGCAAGAAAGGTAAATGGTTTATTGTGAGGTAATAGAGGTTAGTAAAGGTGTTAGTCATTCATGGTTAGTTCATTGATAGGAAGAATTCCTGTGCTACCTGGCAATGACTCGAAAGTCAAAACAGGGGCCAGGTATACCTCCGCGGGGGTGGGGGTCTCCCTCCTCGGGTGGGCAAAAAGGGGGAGCTGGGCGCCCTCTCTCTGATATAGTCGTCCGGCGGCTGTGGCTAGGGGCTTGCCATATCACCAGTGTTTGTAATAACCCTCTGTGTATGAGACAGATGTGAGTGTCTTTAATACCAAAACCGAAGGTGCCTTAGCTAGCTGGTTTTACTCGGCTGGTTGTTAATTGTAGGGTTTGCTGGATATGGTGGAGACTGGGTTGCTAACTCTGCCACATTTATCTGGAAGTATGACAATAGAAGTTAGTTACTGGCGGGGCGGCTAGCCTCGCACCGACGACCATTGGGTGCAGGGTTGTGAATGTGTTGTAAGAGAATAGATGGCATGCAAGGGGCTAGTAAAGTTCTAATGTTGTTCTGGCCTACTAAGTGAAGGTAGGCTGGATAGGAGTATATATAAAAAGGTTGGAGAGCGTTAGTAACGGACAATTCAAGGATCTTCAAGAGGTATGAGAGAGAGGCTAGGTCGGACAAGAGTCGAGAAGCGCGGGTGTCTTAATGAGAGGGGGGGGAGAGTTCAAGGGCTACAGGGAAATTTTGCCCCTAAGGTCCCTGGGCGTGGGGGTGGCATTAGGCTACAATTGATATGGAAGTTTGAAAAGGCAGTAGAATACGTTAGCCAAATGCTACCGGGGAATGCAACTATGGGGTGGTATATGAGTCTGGAAAAGATAGAGTTATGTGATCAGTCAGAGGGTTATGGATACTATTAGTTGGCCCTGGGAACTGCGTTTTCTATTAAATATAAAATACTAACCACAGCGGCAGTTCGTAGGGGTACTTAGTTATTGTTTCGGGGTACTTATGACAGATACTGGTAACCAGGTTATCTTATACAATCTCTGGTTGGGGTAAGAGGTGTAAGACACGAAATAAATTGGCGTAGTGTGGGCTGTGGATACGAAGGAGGCAAGGGGAAGACGTATGACAATTGTGGAAAGTAAATGGAAAAAGGTGAACACAATGGCGGATAAAAATACTTAACCTAAGGATTGCATACATAGATTTATGGGGCGATGGGTCTTCAGAAGCTTAGTCTGGCAAGACAAGATGTTAGGGAATGTTAATATTAATACTTAGTTACTAGAGGAGCAATGCAAGGGGCGACTGAGCACGGGTTACATATATCTATACTCGTCATGGAAAATGATATAAGAGGTCTAGGGACAAGCGTGGGTGTTTGAACTTCTAAGATATATAACATCTACTTCTCGGATGTAAGAACATACATAGATATATTTATGGCTGTCTGATGTGTTGGCATTGGCTCAACGTCGGGACAGGGCATGGGTGTTTTTAATATGAATGTATATTCCTGTTCATCATCTTTGTAGTTAATAAGTGTAGGACACGGGGTTAGTGTACGTGAGGTGTGGAAAATGGTCGGTTTAGAAAAGGTAAATGGGTGTGTCCTGGAGCTGTTTAGCCCTGCGGGCTTGGGCCTGTCTGGAATGGCGGGCTCGGTCAGCTGGTCCTTTCGTTCTGTGGACCTTTCTTCCGGGTGTTTCTGTGTGGTGTTCGCTCGTGGCTTCTGTGGTGGGCTTCTTGTTCTGGGGCATTTTACTTCCCTCTCCTTCATTATAGGCTCGTCCTCGAGCCTCAAGGGTGAAGTTAAAAGAATCATAGTAATGGTGGGTCATTTTCAGGGTATTTAGAAAGTTCCACCAAACACGAGAGCGACGGTCAGGTTTCTTTTGCAGGTCAATGTATACCTGTAAGAATGTGTCCTCTGTGTTGTGGCGGGCGGCTGCCCGGGCTTGGTGTGGGTGTGGTACACGGGCCAAGTGTCCAGTGGGGGTCTTTACTTTAACCTTTCGTATGAATGGTTTGTAGCTTTCCCCCGTGGGGGTCGGAGTGAGGTGTGTGGGGTTGACAGGAAGTCTGTTTAGTGTGGTGAATGGGTTACTAACCGAAAGGGGATTCGCGCGTGACAACAGGGCTGGGGATGAAGGGGGAATGTGAGTCGGGGTTGTATTTGGTTTTCTTAGGCGGTGTTGTAGGTTGGGAATATATAGTGAGGCAATGCGCAAAATCGGTGTAGGTAAGGTGGGTGAAGGAGGTGTGTGGGAAGGAGGGGGTGTGTGTGTTGTGTGGCTTGGGTCCTTAGTGTCAGAACGGGGTGTTATTTTTGTATCGCTGTCTTTAAATCTGATGGGTCTGTTGATTATTCTACCTCTGGCGGTCCTGGTGGGAAGGTAGATGTTTGTCGTGGGACTTGAGTCGCTCGACGATGTTTTATAGTGAGGGGAAGCATGTTTTATAGGTAAATGACATGTGGGAGTTTTCTCGGGGGTGACTTTGGGGGGGGTTTATTAGGGGGGGTTTGGTTGGGGGTTCGGTGAGATGAGGAGGTTGGTCGGTGTGTGGGTGGGGTGGTGGGGATCGTGGAGGGGAAAGGGGCGGATGCGGGGGGGGGCTAGACGGGTGGGTAAGGAGTGTAGATTTAAGTTGGAGGGTTGGGGGTAGGGGCGTGTGTTGTTTGATGAGGTTGGTGATTTGCTGGTGATTATTCGTCTTCTTTCCCTTTGTGGGGGAGAATTCGACGAAGAAGAAGAAGAGGAGGAGGAGGAGGAGGGTAGTGGTCTGGCAGCCCTACGGAACTTGGTTAGTAGGGTGTGTTTTCTGGAGGTTTTAAACGATGTTTGTCGTGGGCGTAAGTTGTAGCGTGAGGTTACTGAGGTAGATTGTGTGGTGCGGTTGGGTGTGTACTTGGTTTGGGATGGCGGTGGTGGTTTTCTCACTGTGGTGCCTGGTGGAGGTATGTCAGGGCTAGACGGGAGGTTTTCTGTTGTGGTCGGGGTTGTGGGTGGAGGTTTTTGTACTTGGATAAGTTGGGGAGGAACTTGACTATCAGAAGTGAAAGAAGGTGTCATGGTGGAAGAGGGTGTGATATTGGGGGCTTGGGGTTTGTGGAGGTTAGTTGGGGGGGTATGGTGAGAAAAGATTTGTCGGTTCGGTGCTGGAGGGCTTAGGTCCTTAGGGGTTTGTATGGGAATATTCGTAGCCTGAGTGAGGGGGTGAGTAGGGGTATTTAATTTAGGGTCGGACGTGTGGGGTGGGGTAATGTCTTGTGGCTTTAGAGGTTTAAACGCTCGGACGAATCTAGTTCGGAGCGTGCGAGTTACGCCGTGATAGTCGATGGTGACTTGAAAGGCATTTGGGACTTGTATTACGGTGTAGGGTCCGACATAGCGAGGGCCTAACTTGTTGGTGATAGGGAGGTTGGCTACCATTACGGTGTCATGGATGGCGAAAGGGTTTTTTTCATCGATGTTGTCAGTTTTGGTGTCTTGACAGATCTGGGCGGTATGGAGGGTGTTTTGCAGATGTTGCAATGGGTCAATTGTGGAGGTGGTGGAGGGAAGGTGAGCGTGGTGGTGGAATGGCAGTAACAGGGGGGGTACACCGTAAACACGTTCATGAGGGGAAATACCGTCTTCCCGAGGACAGGTGTTCATACCCCACTGTATCATTTTTAGTTGTGATGGCCAGTCTGAGGTATTAAGAGCAATCATTCTTGTACGTAACTGGTTGTTGATGGTGCGATGGCTGCGTTCGCAGATAGCATTTCCTTGAGGCCAGTACGGGGATGAGTGTTTAATCTTGATACCGCATTGTTGGGTGAATTGTTGCCAAACGTGTCCACTAAACTCGGGGGCATTGTCCGATAGAAGAGCAAGGGGAAGGCCGAATATAGGGAACACTTCGGTGGCAAGCAGTGTGGCGACTGTGGTGGCTGTGTGGTCTTTAACTGGGCAGGCTATTAGAAATTTTGAATATACGTCTACAAATGTGACGATATAGCGGTTGCCAGCGTAAGAAGGGAACGGGCCCATGATGTCGAGGGATAGGACTTGGAACGGTTTGTTGGCAGAAATGGTACCAGCTGGGCCTGGGGTGCGTGATCTATCCTTTCCCAATAAACACGGTTTGCAGGATTCTGTCACTCGTTGTGCAATTTTGGAGGGGTTGGGGGTCCAGTATTGGTCTGTGAAGATCTTTAACATTTTCTTTTGTCCAAGGTGTATGCCGTTTCCCTCGTGGATGGCAATCATGTAGTCGTGGGCTATGGTGGGGTCCAAGATTATGTGACCAGTGTCTGTGGCAAGTTGATCTCCCCAGCGAGTCAGTCTCCTGAAGACGTTTAAACGGTATCCAGGGGGGTCTGATTCGTGCTTCCCAAGATTGAATTAGGGAGGGGGCTGGGGGGGCATTCTGTCGGGAGGTGGGGGTAGATACCAATTGAGTGTTTTGTAAGGCGGCTAGGTTGGTGGGGGGGTCTTTTGGTACTGGCAAACGTGACAGGGCGTCTGCATTAGTATGGAGTTTGCCGGGACGATATTGTATTGTAAAGTCGTAGTCCTCTAGTGTCTCTCTCCAACGTACCAAAATGGCTGAGTTGGTTTCGCACCTACGCAGCCATTGTAAAGATTGATGGTCGGTAATTATTTCGAGTTTTGCGCCTAACACAAATGACCGGAAGTGGCTGAGTGCCCAAATGATCCCTAAGCACTCTCTCTTGGTGGCTGCGTAATTCTGTTGGGGTGGGGTGAGTGTGCAGCTGGCATACGCTATCACATGTTCCTTTCCATCTCTGAATTGAGCTAATACTGCACCTATGGCGTACAGAGATACGTCGGTATAAAGACGGAAAGGTTTCTGGTAGTCAGGGAAAACGACAATAGGGGCTTGGATTAGCTTTTGCTTCAAAGTGTTAAACGCGAGGTCTCTTTCAGGTGTCCAGGCGAACGGGGTGTCTTTGTGGGTAAGTTGGTGGAGGGGTCTGGCTATGGTGGCAAAGTGGGGGACGAAACGTCTGTAGTACGTGGCTAAACCTAGAAACGAACGTATTCCTTTAACCGTGGTGGGTGGGGTTTGGTTTTGTATGGCTTGAAGTTTCTTTGGGTCTGGCGCAATACCATGTTCAGATATCACGTGTCCGAGAAAATCTACCTTATTCCGGGCAATCACGCACTTTGAGGGTTTTAATTTCAACCCGGCGGCTCGGATTCTTTGCAGGACTTGTCTCAACCTGAGGAGGTGTTCTTCCCAGGTTGGAGAGTACACAATAATATCGTCCAGATAGGCTAGGCAGGTTTCCCAGGTTAGGCCATGCAATACCGTTTCCATCAAACGGGAGAAAGTGGCGGGTCCGTTACAGAGGCCAAAAGGTAGGACGTTAAATTCATAGTGATGGCCACCACTAGTGGAAAATGCTGTTTTCTTTTGGTCCTCGGCCTTGATAGGCACTTGCCAATACCCTGCTTGCAAGTCGAGGGTAGTGAACCATTTGGATCCGTATAGGGAGTCAAGGGAATCGTCTATTCGGGGTAAGGGCGTAGCGTCTTTAATGGTTATGTCATTTAACCTCCTGTAATCGACGCAAAAACGGGTTGTCACATCTTTCTTTTTGACTAAGACAACAGGGGAAGACCAGGGGCTAATGGACGGGGTGGCAATCCCGGCCTCTAACATTTCCTGGACTTGGCGTTCCTCTTCCTGACGTTGTATGGGGTTCTTTCTACGGGATGGTTGTCGTATGGGGGGGCCTGTGGTGTTAATGATGTGTTGTTCTACATCCGTCTGTCCGATTTCGGTGGGTTGTTGGGCAAAGACGTCACTGAATTCCATCAGTAGGTCGTACATGCCGTTCTTTTGGTGGTCAGATAGTGTCTCAGGAAGAGGGGGCAATTGGAGGCTGGTAGGGGTGTCGTTATAATGTATGGGGAGGTCATCGAAAGTTTCGAGATCTCCTATAATGAGACCTTTCGGTAATGTCAGGGGTTCCTCTGAGATATTAGCCACGAGAATGTGGTTGATACGAGCGGGAATGATGGCGGGTTGTAAGAGGCAGCGATGGGGGTTGGGGGATCTGTTAGTGGGGGAAAATACCATGTGAGTTTGGGGTATGGGCCGCAGGTTCACCCATTTTTGATGGTGGGGGGGAATTTGGCATTTATCCTGAACTACCGCTGGGCTAATGATGGTGGGGGATTGACTGGCGAGCAGGTGCTTGGTACTTATAAGGGGGGCAAGGTCACTTTGGTGGGGGTCACGCGTGAGGGGGGGATTAACGGCGCGTGTGAGAGGATCAGTGGGGCGCGGTGTGAGGGGGTTAGAAAACGGGATTTGTTGGAGGGACTGCGGAGGGTTGGTGGGGGAGGCGTTGTCGGTGGCAGTAACAGTTTGTTTAGAGGTTATCTGGGGTTGGTGGGTTTGTCTGTCATGAGGGGGTGAGTCAAGTGTGGGGTTTTGAAGTTTATTAGGGGTGTGAATTGTGGGGGGGTGGAAGGGAGCTACTGACGAAAAACTGTCACAAGGGGGATTGGGGGGGTGGTGGAATAGCTGGGCATTTCTGGGGGCATGGTGGGAACATGGTTGTGTCCCTCGGTCGGCACGCGTGAGGGGGGGATTAACGGCGCGTGCGGGCGGTTCAGAAGGGTGCGAGGTGAGCGAGTTAGAAAACGGGATTTGCTGGGGGGACTGCGGAGGGTTGGTGGGGAAAAAGTTAGGTGTAGAACATGGGTTATTGGTGTAGGACTGGTGTATTGATTTGGGGTTGTTAACATTTCTGGGGGCATGGGGGAAACATTGTTGGGTACATTGGTCGGCATTTTCTCTGGAAACATGTGTACATAAACATTGGATAGAATTAGGGTTACATATATCAGAGTCTGTCCTGAAAACATGGGAGGATTTATTCTGGGCAGAGTTACGAGAATTGAGGGGATTACCGAGGGGGAGTTGTTTGGACTTGTCTTCTTTCGTTTGTTGAGGCATTTTTTTACTGAATTGAGTGAGGTTTTGAGAGATCTCGGGCAAGGGGAGGTTTTAGGAGTAACCTTAGTGCTAGCTGCAACTTGGTAACCCTGAATCAGGTTTTGTTGAGGGGGAGGTTGTTTTTTCTTTTTGGGAATGGGTTTCTGCGTGATTGGTTTGTCAGAGGTTTTGGGCTGGAATTTGTTTTTGAATGAGATCAGCCTTTGGCCGCAGTCAATCTGGGCCTCTAGTTTTTGAAGGAGGTCAAGTCCAAGGAAACCATCATAATGTTTACAGTTGGAGGAAAATACTGTAAATGTGTGATAACAACGAGCATGGGGGCCAGGAGTGGTTACTGATAGGGGTAAAGTGTCTCCTAGGAGATTTAAGTAAGTATCAGCAGCTGAGATGAGTTCTGTTTTGGTGTTTAACAAAGGGCCAAATCGTCGGGGATGTTTTTCATAGTAAGATTTGAACAAACATGACTTGGCAGCTCCCGTGTCGATTAGCAAGCGGACAGGAATGTCCTTGATTTTGGCCATGTAATAAATGGGGGCAGTGCGACTAGTTATGGCGTCCCCCGCCGAGCCCATCGTGGGCGGGGGATACTTTAAAAATCCTGGGGGTCGGTATCTACCTCTTCCAGAGTTTCCTCGGTATCATCTGAGGTCATGGTATGGGGGGCAATTTCTTCCTCTTGTCCCCACTCCTCTTCATTTACAGAAATGCGAGGAGTAGAGGGGCGAGGTTTGGCAGAGTCACGAATTTGGTGGAGGGCACACTGAGCATTACAGGCAGGGAATTCATAGGGGTTGATAATGACTAAGGTAGGATTTTTACTTTGGTAGGTGTTGTAGTTGCTGTTCCGGTTGAAGATTCTGCGTGGCTGGGACGGTTGGAACCGGGGTCTACGGGGTTGGGGCTTGCCGGAAGGGTAGGTGGGTCTGTTGTTGAAAGATGAGGCTGGGTAGGCATTCTTGGGGTTTTGGTGGTTGGTTTGCTGCGGGTGCGTGGGAAACCTCTTGATTGCAGCGATTTGGGTGGGTGCTTCTGTGCGCACGGCCAAAATACGTCGGATCGTGATGAGGTCTTTTTTGTATTCGACGAAATCGTGCACCCGGAAATGGTCTTTTACTGCTGAGGGCAATATCGACACAAGGTTGACCAGAATTTGCTGTTCTTGTTGGATTTTGGTCAACGTGGGGAAAGAATTTTTTATGTGTTGGGCAAGCTTACTGACTGTGGCATCTAGATCGCCTTCGAATTTCGTGTCTAGGATACGGGTGTGGGCCACGAAAACGCCCAACGAAGGTTTAATGGCTTCTATCACTATTGTGCGAAATTCGTTCCAGGTGAGATCAGGGCGCACTTGATAGGCCACCAGGGAAACGGCTTTTCCCAGGTGTGGTAATGTTACGGCTATTTTATGTGCGTCCGTGGTATAAGTAATGTCAACTAAGGGTTTCACTATGTCCATGAATACTTCGATCCCATAATTTGTTTCCTCATAATTTGGGATGAAAACGTAGTTAGGTTGCGCCATGATGTTCTCGTGTTCTAGCTGTTCCAAACTTGCAATGTAATGCAACCTTTTATCCGAATCAAGAACCACCGCTGCCGCCAATGTTATGCCCTGTTTTTCTACAGGTTTAACTTGGGTAATGTGAGTTCTGAATGACTGGGTATAGAAGGCTGCATGCACAATACAAGGTATGAGGAATAGAGAACACAAAATAAACACACGGTAACACGACACAAGTTCACGTTTATTGAAATAAAGAAATAAAGAGCATAGAAAGATAGTTATATTCGCACACAACAAATGATAGAAGGGAACTGCTAGCATTTGCGGATTTGGATGGAGCCTAGTCTCCCACTTCCAACGTTCAGGTATATTCTTCTGATCACGGGTTTAATTAGCAAGTTTATATTTTACTGGAAGACCTCAATATATTCGTATAATTCAATGTCACTGATTTTACCTCTTGCTGGCTGGTCGCGTGCCCACGTAGCAACTCACAGTTAGGATTAGACGCGTATATTATAGAACACGGAAATCTCTAGCAACCTCATGGGGGTACTGAACTAAGTTTGATATTCTTAAGGCAGAAATATGTAGAACACGAATCAGTGGGCGAACGTTAGATATCACTAGAGTTTTAATATCTGAATAAGGTAATTACGAGAGTCAAGGTCGCCTGTTAATAAAAAACACTGATCGCTTAGTACGTCCCAAATGGAATGGTTAAATATGAATTACACTGGGCAAGGTCTTAGCCACTTTATAGAAAGTTAATAGGTGAGTATCAAGCTAGTACTATAACACTTAGTACTAGTAACATGAATCTTGAATAGTATGGGTAGATCTGGTCCTGGTTATCTTGCTTCCGGTGATGTTGGGGGCTAACGACTGGTTCCTCGGCCGTCCAGATGGTCCAAAATGTAGGAAGTTCTCAAGTCGGATCTCTTGATGATCGTTGCTGGCTACACACTTATATACCCACGAATTTGTGTGAAGGTTATAAGGTGCACGTTAGGACTTGTACATGGACAGATGCTTCTATCAGTCTTCTCTGCCACGGAGTCTGCCGGATCTGGAATCTCTCAACTCCGGAACAACACAAGGGCAGAGCTAGAGGTAAACTGCAGGGTAGTGACCACTGGTTGGTGTCTAGCTTTCAACTGATTTGACTGGGGGCGGGAGTTAGATTTATAGGCTCGGTTCTGGACCCTGTAGACAGTAGGGATCTCGAGTCTTATGGACTTAATTGAGCTCTCAATAGATATGGGGACTAGGTAAGATGGTATTTACTGTTGTGGCACAGGGCGATAGGAAGCCTTTATATTTTCATATAACTGAGCCTTAGTAAGAGGTACTATTTTGGCTATACTGGACGTATTTAGGGGAGAGAGACTGGATCTACTTTGCGAGGAGGATGGGGACAGCTGTGATAGGAGCGTCTCTCTAGATTGTTCAATCTTCATTCTATAGTATAGCTGAGGTGCTAATTTAGTGATCAGAGCATGCAAGAAAGGTAAATGGTTTATTGTGAGGTAATAGAGGTTAGTAAAGGTGTTAGTCATTCATGGTTAGTTCATTGATAGGAAGAATTCCTGTGCTACCTGGCAATGACTCGAAAGTCAAAACAGGGGCCAGGTATACCTCCGCGGGGGTGGGGGTCTCCCTCCTCGGGTGGGCAAAAAGGGGGAGCTGGGCGCCCTCTCTCTGATATAGTCGTCCGGCGGCTGTGGCTAGGGGCTTGCCATATCACCAGTGTTTGTAATAACCCTCTGTGTATGAGACAGATGTGAGTGTCTTTAATACCAAAACCGAAGGTGCCTTAGCTAGCTGGTTTTACTCGGCTGGTTGTTAATTGTAGGGTTTGCTGGATATGGTGGAGACTGGGTTGCTAACTCTGCCACATTTATCTGGAAGTATGACAATAGAAGTTAGTTACTGGCGGGGCGGCTAGCCTCGCACCGACGACCATTGGGTGCAGGGTTGTGAATGTGTTGTAAGAGAATAGATGGCATGCAAGGGGCTAGTAAAGTTCTAATGTTGTTCTGGCCTACTAAGTGAAGGTAGGCTGGATAGGAGTATATATATAAAAGGTTGGAGAGCGTTAGTAACGGACAATTCAAGGATCTTCAAGAGGTATGAGAGAGAGGCTAGGTCGGACAAGAGTCGAGAAGCGCGGGTGTCTTAATGAGAGGGGGGGGAGAGTTCAAGGGCTACAGGGAAATTTTGCCCCTAAGGTCCCTGGGCGTGGGGGTGGCATTAGGCTACAATTGATATGGAAGTTTGAAAAGGCAGTAGAATACGTTAGCCAAATGCTACCGGGGAATGCAACTATGGGGTGGTATATGAGTCTGGAAAAGATAGAGTTATGTGATCAGTCAGAGGGTTATGGATACTATTAGTTGGCCCTGGGAACTGCGTTTTCTATTAAATATAAAATACTAACCACAGCGGCAGTTCGTAGGGGTACTTAGTTATTGTTTCGGGGTACTTATGACAGATACTGGTAACCAGGTTATCTTATACAATCTCTGGTTGGGGTAAGAGGTGTAAGACACGAAATAAATTGGCGTAGTGTGGGCTGTGGATACGAAGGAGGCAAGGGGAAGACGTATGACAATTGTGGAAAGTAAATGGAAAAAGGTGAACACAATGGCGGATAAAAATACTTAACCTAAGGATTGCATACATAGATTTATGGGGCGATGGGTCTTCAGAAGCTTAGTCTGGCAAGACAAGATGTTAGGGAATGTTAATATTAATACTTAGTTACTAGAGGAGCAATGCAAGGGGCGACTGAGCACGGGTTACATATATCTATACTCGTCATGGAAAATGATATAAGAGGTCTAGGGACAAGCGTGGGTGTTTGAACTTCTAAGATATATAACATCTACTTCTCGGATGTAAGAACATACATAGATATATTTATGGCTGTCTGATGTGTTGGCATTGGCTCAACGTCAGGACAGGGCATGGGTGTTTTTAATATGAATGTATATTCCTGTTCATCATCTTTGTAGTTAATAAGTGTAGGACACGAGGGGGTTAGTGTACGTGAGGTGTGGAAAATGGTCGGTTTAGAAAAGGTAAATGGGTGTGTCCTGGAGCTGTTTAGCCCTGCGGGCTTGGGCCTGTCTGGAATGGCGGGCTCGGTCAGCTGGTCCTTTCGTTCTGTGGACCTTTCTTCCGGGTGTTTCTGTGTGGTGTTCGCTCGTGGCTTCTGTGGTGGGCTTCTTGTTCTGGGGCATTTTAACTAACTTTATCCTTGGCTTAAATAACTCGAATTTTAGGGAGGAACGGACTCTGTTTATTTTCCACTTGACGGACATTATGACTGAGTTACTGAACAGGTAGAAGTCCGTCTAAAATCAATATATATGTTATCTGAAGGGTGAGAATGGCGCCGTAAAGTGTAATTAAGTTAGGAGGCCTTGATTTTCCTTATTATTTATCTCCGAATTACATAGACACTTGTTTATACTTTTCCACGTATTGTAAGATGGTAAAAACCCTAGTTATTCGATCACTTTATATTCGCACTTGAGAGTATCTCGACACTGATACTAATTTCCCGGGTTTTCATATTATTTCTTGTCTTACCGGTAGAGGTGCACTTTGTTGAGTTGTCTTCGGATGTTCCGTAGGCCATCCAGGTTGTCCGGTGTATGGAGACTTTTTTTTTTTGTTTTTTTTATTTTTTTCTATGTGATTGAGGGAGGCAAAAGGCAGAACTGCCTATAGCGAGTGCCTTCCCATAGTTGAAAGAGTGACAGGGCCAAAATCAAGGGACGTTCGAGCCAAAATGCCTAGACACACTGAGTTTGAAGCAATTTAAGTCATAGGAAGAGGGAAAGACTGATTCTGGGAGAGAGTTCCAGAGCTCAGCTGTTGAGTAGAAGAAAGTTTGAGAGTAACGTTTCACTCTTGGGTTGGAGAGTTGCACAGAGTAGGGGTGGGATTGAGTTGCAAGACGGGTACCACGTGCCCTACGTAAAGGAGGTGGTATACACTGGGAAAGCTCTGAGGAACACTGATTATTATAGTAGCGATAGAATAGCGAGAGAGATGCAACATTGCGGCGGAGAGAGAGAGATTGCAGAGAGTTGGTGAGTGGACGGGAGTTAATGATACGAAAGGCCTTCCTTTCAACTTTGTCTAGGAGAGCGGTGTGAGAGGAACCTCCCCACACATGTGAACAATACTCAATACAAGGACGCACTATGCCCCTGTACAGAGCAAGAAGCTGTGCAGGGGAAAAGAACTCCCTAAGGCAGTTGAGAACACCCAGCTTCTGGGAGGCTGCCTTACCAAGACTGGTAATATGGTCCTTCCAACTGAGAGCAGAAGAAAAGGAGACACCAAGAATATTGAGAGAAGATGAAGGATTGATTTTTGTATTGTTGAAGAATAAGGGATAGTCCACTGGGAATTCCTTACGGGTAGATAGATGGAGAAATTGGGTTTTGGAAGCATTAAAGGTAACAAGGTTTTCTCTGCCCCAATTGGGGATAGTATTTAGATCATAATTTAAGAGTTCTATGGCTTCATTACGTTTGTCGTTGAGGGATTGCTGGCTTGGGCGTTCTGAAAAACTAATGGAGTAGTGTAAGGTTGAGTCGTCTGCGTATGAATGGATGGGAATTGAGGTACAGTTGAGATCATTTATAAAAATTAGAAAAAGAATAGGAGATTGGACAGAGCCCTGAGGAACACCGGAGCTTATAGGGTGAGGAAGTGAACAATGGCCGTCCACAACCGCGGCTATGGAACGGCCGGAAAGGAAATTAGAGACAAAGGCACAGATGGAGGGATAGAAACCGAAGGAGGGTAGTTAAAAATTAAAGATTTGTGCCAGACTCTATCGAAGGCTTTTGATATGTCTAGTGCAATAGAAAAAGTCTCACCGAAGTCCCGAAAGGAGGATGACCAAGAGTTAGTAAGATATGAAGTTATGTAAGTTATAAGTTACAGTTGAATTAATGGGTTTGGGGTTTTAAATATGGTTCCGTAACTTATTATTCAAAGATAACAGTTGGTCACCATATCGGACAAATGCAAGTATTCTCAGCATTTAGCTTCCAACGAATCTTGGCTATCCTGACCTTTATATTAATCGGTGAGGAAGTTCTGTTAAGGTACTCTTGAACTGAGGTTTTGAATGTATAAGCTTCAGGTCTTGCCGGATTAGCTTATCATCGGACGCACGCAAGATGAGCTGAGATAATTGATCTTCTTGACTGTCCTAACCATTATAAGAGGTTCAAAGAACTCGAGGCGGTGTTAACCTTTCAGTCTCAAATTCTGGTGGGTTGCCACAGACAATTTGAGCCTAGGATTTATATGCAAAGTGCCTGTGCGGGTATCTCGCTAAACCCTTCTAACACAACAGATCTTTCTATCCTAGATCTCTGTGAGAAGTGTGGGTATCATTTTTAAATAGAAAAATATTGAAAAGGAGGTGTTGCCTTACTCTTTCAATGTTTTATCTAGATAGAAATGTAACCAATAAATATAACCATCTTAATATCTGAGTGATGCCAGAAATAAGAACGTCTATTTATATTATAGTCTACTTGGTGCACTATTATACAATAACTGTTTTTAGGGCTCTATGTCAAGTAATGGGTTTGCCACAAATAACAGAGATCCTAGAATCAAGTAATTGTATCTACAGATAGAATAAAGACTTCCGGAGTGCCGTGATCAATAACTATTGCTGTAAAAATCAATGTTCCTTCAGAGCGGGGTGCCGATCCGGAGAAAAATTCTTTCTACTTGTTTTTCTTCTCCCCACTCGGAGTTTATATAGTCGTGCAAAAAGGGGGGGAAGGTTGATAGAACTGATGTTGTCGGTACTGGAAGAAATTTTATTTAGTTTGATAGGAAGGCCCGGGCAGTGACGTGCACAGGGTGGGGGCTTGGGGTGCTTGAGCCCCTGCCCTTTTCCTTCTTCATATATAAAGTGCCCTTTTAGTCAAAATAAATCAATACATTATATTATATTGTTACATTAACCCCTGTGGAGCGGGCATATTGCCCCAAAATTACCTTCATTCCCTGCTCATTATCATGCATAATCAAGAGACAGAGAGTAATACAATTTAATATCCTTGAAAGTACAATGATACAGCTTTCCAATGACACCTGAATCATCCCTGTACGACACATGCTTATCTTGCAACGATCTTGCAAACGAAGGCCAAAATTGGTAAAGATTAAGCAATTGTTTGCTGTTTTTGCTATGTCTGACGCTTCACACGAATGAGCTCTCTCATACCTCAGTGTGTCCCCGCGAACTGTAGGCTACGGTTGACGCCCCCCCGCGCTGCCTACAACAGCTGGCCTTGCTCTATAGTCTCATAATAGCCTCAAAATTGCGCCCGTTATATGACGGCCCCCGTACAGAAGGGGTAATGTGCCTTCTAGGTACATGTTTTTTTTTAGTTCACAGGGGCTGAAGGGAGCGTAGAGGCCCCTAGCACAAGGGGGGAAATGTCGCATGTATAAATTATATTATATCACCAGCTTATCTTTTTTAGTTTTTCCATATTGTTTAAATACAAAGATGATGAGTTGATGATTGTGAAGATAAAACTGAGTATATTTTGCATAGATTCGCTTTGCAACTCTATGAACAAATGGGAGATGCAGACACCATCCTGCTCTTCTGAGCTATCAGAAAAGACTGGATGACTCTGTCGTCAACACCTGCCCGGGATGTAACACAGCACCCCATACCATTAAACACATAATAGAAGACTGCATCTCACACAATCACTTACGCCAACAACACAATCTACACTCCTTGAGAGCTCTGTGGGAAAGCCCGACCATGGCCATGGCCTTCCTTAGGGACTCGGGGCTGTTCGGCCAGGCAGCTTAGGGAACGACAACAACAACAAATGGGAGTTTTATTTCTTTCTCTGGGGTTGCTTGGGTTGTACTGTCCGCCACTCCTGCCAGCTGCCTGCACATTGTAACTGGTTTCAGTTCTCCTTTGTTCCTAGGAATGATTAAGATAGATCCTTCTGCTCTTTATCCTGTTGATAATCTCACAGTGAGTATCTTATGATTGTATATAACTTTATTAGCATTTGATGTGTTATATAAGTAATTAGTTGCTTTAATCATTCAATGCAGAAACAAAATATAGGCCGGGGCCTAATTTTTACTGATCGTATTTTCAAAAATGTAACACATTCTGGAGAGATTGGGTAAAATGCCTATAGCTAGGCTACTTATAAAAAATAGTCTATCCATTTATCTATCTATATACTCGAGCCCAATCCTCACTTTTCCTTTTTTGGGGGGGTGGGTGGGGGGGACTCAAGATAGAGCCAGAATAGGGGCAACACAACAGAAAACAATGAACACACAAAAACAAATTACAAATTCACACACATCTAGGTCATCCAGGAGAAGACCCAGAGATCAGGGTCACCAAAGTCCCTCCAACACTTCCCCGGCCCTCGACCACCCGGAGAGGATCCGATCTCGGCAGGCAGACATGCAGCAGAGCGAAACCACAAGCCCGCTCACCACACTTCCAGGCGCACCCTTCATATAAACCGTCTCCCCGGGCCAGGCGCCTGATGGACTATTATCTAGTCCAACTTGCGCCCGATCCCTTCCCCCAAATGACCATGTGTTCACTCATCTATTCACAAGCATTGTCCATTCATTCCTGTTTATTACCACTTCCCTTGCCTGATCTATAGTCATTCCTCTATCATCCAAAGCTTGTCTTACAGTCTCTCCATCTCAATGGGGGTCTTCCTGCCCTTCTATCTCTCCTTGTATCTGACTCGCATATTCTCTTTGTAAGGCTTTCATCTTCCATTCATTCAACATGACCATACTAGCTCAGCACCCTTCTGTCCACTCTGGCCGACAAATGTTCCTGCTCCCCCACTCTCCTACGTAGCTCTTCATTCCTCAATCTGTCTTTACGAGTAACTCCACACATACTGTACTCCTCAAGCAGCTCATCTCCATCACATCCAGCTTTCTTCTCTCCTTTTCCTTCAGAGCCCATGTCTCAGCCCCATACATCACTGTTGGCACAACAATTCTTTGATACATTGCACTTTTTACTTTCATTCAGAGATTTTTCATCTTCCACATACTTCCCATTGCTCCGAAAACCTTCCTTCCTTCACACAATCTCTGTTTTACCTCCATTTTCATACCTCCACTCCTGCTTATCGTTCTTCCTAGATATTTAAAACACTCTACTTGTTCCAATATTTCCCCATCCAGCTTCACATCTAGATTCATCCTACGATCACCCCTATTACACATCATTACTTAACTTTTATTGACGTTCACCTTCAGTTTCCTCCTCCCACAAACCAGACCAAACTCTTTGACTACTCGCTGCAGTTTCTCCTCAGAATCCGCCACCAACGCTGTGTCATCAGCGAACAGCAACAGATTCAACTCCCAATCTCTACCATTCTTTCCTACTAAACCCAATCCTCTTCCCATAGTTCTCATTTTCACCTCCCTCACCACACCATCCATAAACATATTAAACAGCCATGGTGACATTACACAACCCTGTCACAAACCTACATTTACCTCAAACCATTCACTCAAATCACCATTTCCTACTCTAACACACGCTCTGCTCCCTTCATAAAAACTCATAACTGCTGTTAACAAATTTCCTCCAATTTTATAAATCCTTAACACCTTCCACATTGCTTCATGATCCACACGACCATACGCTTTTTCCAAATCCACAGAAGCCCAAAATATCTCCTTATGCTTCTCTAAATACTTCTTGCATAACTGTTCTACTGCAAAAATCTGATCCACGCACCCTCTTCCCCTCCTAAAACTGCACTGTTCTTCTCCTATTGCAACTTCCGTACACTTTATTATCCTCTCTATCAACACCCTGCCATACAGCTTTCCAACCACTGATAATAAACTAATACCTCTATAACTTGAACGCTCCTGCCGATTTCCCTTCCCCTTGTACATCGGCACAATACATGCACTCCTCCAGTCTATTGGTACCATTGACACAACAAAGCACACATTGAAAATTCTCACCAACCACTCTATTATCACATCTCCACCCTAGTAAATTAACTATTTGCCTAGCGCTGCGAGTTTGTTGGTGATTTATTCAGTATTCTATTCCTAATGGCTAATGCAATACGTTATATGTACAGCTGTAATTCATAGCTGTAAAGCTCAGAATAAGCGGAAAAGACCGAAATAAAGGGAACCGATTTTAGTAGGCTACGCACTTCTTGTATTAATGTAAATATATACGATTGCTAGAAAAATAAAGATTTAATTTAAAAAAATTAGGGGAGTGCCCTTTTTTTTCAACTGAGCCCCTGCCCTTTTCAATGTCTGTGTACGTCCGATGTCATCATCACAGGCGATTTCAACCTGCCCATCATCAATTGGGCAACCATGAAAATAGACGGAGGATCCAGGGATGAAAAACAGCAAGCCAAGGAGCTAATGACTATCATGGACACTGCATACATGAAGCAATACATCGAGGAACCTACAAGAGGCAACAACACACTGGACTTACTATTTGGCAACAACTTCGACCTGGTGCACTCGTACGAAACTGTTAAAACTGTAATGTCCGACCACAGCCTTATCAAAGTTAGAACCCCCACACCAGCCACACCACCCAGAAGATGTCAACAGGACTCAAGCCAAATCCCCTGCACCTCTCTGAAAGATCTCAACTTCTACAGCAAAGAAATAGACTGGGACAGACTGAGAGCAGAACTGGCAGTAACTGACTGGAGGGCACTATTCGAAGATAAAAACGTCGACGAAACTCTCATTATCCTCCAGAAACAATGTATGGAGATCTGTAAAAACAACATACCACCCAAATCAAGCAGGAAGCAGATAAAACAGGTTCCCAGAGATAGAAAAATACTAATGAAGAAAAGGACGAACTTGAAAGCCAAGCAAAGGAAGACCAGCCATGCGCACACTATCACCAAACTACAAGAAGAGCTCGATGAGATCAAAAGAAAACTCATCCAGTCACACCAAGAGCAAAGGACACGTGAAGAACTCCGAGCAGTTGCAAACATACGAGTAAATAGCAAATTCTTCTACGCATACGCAAAAAGGAGACTCAGGAGCACCTCAACAATAGGATCGCTTGCAAAACCTACGGGCGAACTTGAGAGTGACTCAACCGAAATGGCCAAGATACTCAAACAGCAATACGAAAGTGTCCTCAGCCCACCAAATGAAGACAAGAAAATCGACAATGCAACGACCTTCTTTGACAACGCTCCAGGGGCACCACATCAACTCTCCTCGGTAACAGTATCAACAGAGGACATAATAGCAGCCATCGACAAGATTGGACCAAACTCTGCAGCAGGACCAGACGGCTTTCATGCCCAACTGCTGAAAAACTGCAAACACCAGCTAGCCTTGCCTCTAAAACTGCTGTGGAGCAAGTCCCTCCAAACTGGATATGTACCACAATCCCTAAAAGAAGGTACCGTCACACCAATCCACAAAGGGGGTAGTAAAGGCATAGCCAAAAATTACAGACCAGTGGTGCTGACGTCACATCTTATTAAAATCATAGAAAGAACAATACGAGTTAAGATGGTCAGCTACCTGGAAGAAAACGAGGCATTCAACGAGGGTCAACATGGCTTTATACAAGGCCGCTCCTGCCTTTCACAACTACTATCACACTACGACAAAATCCTACAGGATATTCAAGACGGAAAAAAAGTAGATGTCATATACCTATATTTCGCCAAAGCTTTTGACAAGGTGGACCATGGGATCCTTCTACATAAACTCAAATCACTTGGAATAGGTGGAGATCTTGGAAGATGGCTCCACAGTTTCATCACCAACAGAAAACAAAGATTCACGGTTCAAGGAAGCCTATCAGAAGCATCAGCGGTGTACCACAAGGATCAGTACTGGGACCTCTCCTATTCCTCATCATGATAGGAGACATCGACAGGGACCTGGAACACTCAACAGCCACATCGTTCGCAGACGATACCAGACTCATGTAGAAAATCACCTCACAACATGATGCACAGCTACTACAACAAGACTTGGACAAAATCATGAAGTGGTCAGAAGAAAACAACATGGCCCTAAACGGAGACAAGTTCGAGCTTCTAAGGTACGGGAACAAGAGAGCACTACAAAACGCCACCAACTACAAAAGTGGACAGCAAGAAATTACTGCCAAGGACACAGTGAAGGACTTGGGAGTAAATATGAGCAGTGATGCCACTTTTTCCCAGCATATTACCAAAGCCACAGCAACAGCAAAACAAATAGCAGGCTGGATCCTGAGAACCTTCCACACAAGAAATGAGAGGTGTATGTTAACACTGTGGAAGTCACTGGTCCTACCACGACTTGAGTACTGCTCTCAGCTCTGGTCTCCACAAAAAGTAGGAGAAATAACAGAAATTGACAGAGGTGGGCAGGTGCGCGCCATTTGGCGCTCTGCGATCCGGTGCGCATTACCAATATAGAGGAGCGCGGAGCGAGGAGCGGCAAAATTCTGAAATCGGAGTGCAGGCGGGGAGCGCAGCTAGAAATTCGCGCTCCTTTCTGGCGCTCCGGAGGCGATTTTTCCTGTCAACAACAGGTACAAGAACGTCATTATCGTGTACAGTCATCGTACCGTTCGTACGGTGTTACTCACGGTGTTAGTGAACTGTGATATAGTGATACTATGATAGTGACAGACTGACAGTGTTACAGTTGTTAACTTGTTATTTTTTTTTTTGGGGGGCTTTTGCTAATGCAAAGTAAACCTTACGGGCAGGTTACGGCTTACGAAGGGGCCTAAGGGTAAGTCTGGCAGTGGTATAGCCCGAGCCTGTCTGACTGTCTGATAGTCAAAAGACACTATAGACTTCAGAGACTTTTATCATTTTATGGTATCGATACTATCGGAATGTTACTTGAATGTATGGGTGGGAGGGTGGTTTGGGGGATGGTGGGGGGAAGGTAGAAGCGTAATTGACTGTGTTACAAATATGAAGCCGATTGGTGAGGTAGTTTCGCCACCACAGATTTTATTTGTTTTCCTTTTCTTCGTACGGATACGCTGGAAGTGGGTTGTGGGAGGCAGTTGGGGGTGTGGTGGAGGGAAGGCATAAGGGTAAGGCACTTGTCACACAAATATGGAACCGATTGGTGCAATCGTTTCGCCGCCACAGATTTTCTTTTTTTTTCCTTGTGAGGCGACCGATAGTCAGCGAGTGAGTGGGAGGAGGGGTTTGGGGTAGTGGTGGTGCCGTGGTGGGTATGCAGAAGGGTAAGGTACATGTGGTAAAAAACTAAAAATATGAAAGCCATAGGTGCAGTCGTTTCGCTGCTACGATTTTTTTTTCGGCGAGTCAGTATATAATTATATACGGACCTGGCACTGGGCGTGACAACTGACATCTGACAAGACCCTAGTCCCGGCCGTATATATATAATTATTATAAATTATATACCGTCGGACCTGGCAGTTTCGGACCTAGTTTCTCAGTTTGGACAGTTTCTGTAATTCTTTATGTCATATCATAGATATCAATGGACAGTCACAATGTCACAAACTCACAATGATATCAATCATATCATATCATTGACATTTGCAATGATATCAATCATATCATATCATTGACATTTGATTCATTGATATGACATAAAGAATAACAGAAACTGAGAAAGTGAGAAACTTAAACAGTTAAACTTCAGAAAGACACCATGACTTGAGTTTTTTTTAATGTTTTGAATTCTTGGAATTTAGTGAAGTGAAAGACAAAGGACAAAGTGAAGGACAAAGGTAAATAATTAAATAACTTCTAGAAGCTGTTTTGTTTGTTTTGTTTTTTATATACCTATTTTTGGGAGCGCGGAGCGCAGGAGTGCGGAGCGGGAAGCGCATCGGGTCTGCTGACAAAAGGAGCGCGTGAGCGCTGCCGCATTACCTTATGTCTGATGAGCGCGGAGCGCTGCCGCATTACCGGTCCCACCGGAGTGCGCCCACCTCTGGAAATTGAAGCCACCCAGAGGACATTCACCAGTAAAATCCATGGGTTTCAACACTTTAACTACTGGGAGAGACTCAAGGAGCTGCAGCTGTACTCACTTCAAAGACGTAGGGAGAGATACATCATCATCTACGTCTGGAAGATTTTGGAAAAAAAGGTACCAAATCCAAACATCCAAGAGACTCAACACCAAAGGCGAGGGAGGCTGTGCTATGTGAGGACTACGCCGGGATCAACGCAAAAAATCAAATCCCTGATCCATCACAGCTTTGCATACAATGGAACCAGACTGTTCAACTGTATACCAGCCCCTCTCAGGAACATGACCGGGGTGTCTCCAGACACCTTCAAGAAACACTTGGACATGTGGCTGGCCAAAATACCGGATCGGCCACCAACACCAGGATACCCCAGCGCCAATTCCAACCGACTTCTGGAATGGAGAGTGGAAGAAAGGGAGCTGCCTGGTCGCAGTGGAGCCCCAGTTCAACTGTGTCGCTAACGGACGGAATACTACAAAGTGTAAAGTGTAAGTGTGTGTAACGTCACTCAAGGGTGCAGGGGTATGGTGAACGACAGTTAGAGGAGGAAGTTGTTTTCTAGTTCTGCAACACTTGTTCATGATTAATTTAGAGAAATGTATAGGAATCAGATAATTCTATATAAATGCTTAACTCGATGGTAAGAGGGTTAAGTTGGTAGTTCTGTGTCACTAGGGGTCGGTGATGCCGCCACTATTTGTACAAGGGGGTATTAAGGAGTGTTTATTGCTGGGTGTTGCCTGAACTCAGGAAGGTAGGGTTTATCTATAGGCTACCTAAGTGGGCATGGTTATGGTTATACAAATCATAGACGTCACTCCGCCTCTGCTTCTACAACATTTGTTAGGATTTGTCTGTAACAATAATACATAGGTAATTCTATATCGAATAAAATCCTTAGCCTGCTGATGTGGTTAAGGGTCATCGATCGGGGGGTCACTTGGGGAGCGTCGGTTGGTCTGCCGTCCCTTTAGGTTTTTCTGCTATGTTGTAGATAGCTGGTAAATCTTTACAATAGCTTGGATTAATAGAGTGACAGGATAGTTTCTTTGGTAGAGTGACATACCATTTTCTAGCTTAATAATATACATCATACAGGGTTCATTTTAACTTACGAGGGTGGCAATCTTGAATGTGGACTTGGCTACATTGGGGGCGTCCATAGGTCACGTGACTTCTCTCCCGAGTTTGAAAGAGGGAAGTTTTGACAGACGAGTTGTATAGTTGGATTGAGTACATTTTACAACTGTTCTTTATGTGATTGTTACTTGGTATATTAAAGGGGTTATTTGAGTCACGTTAATATTCATGTAAACTCATACATGTTTTAATACTTAAGACTTCTGTACCTCCAGCTGTGTTGGTTGGTATGTCTGGTGGTCATCTTTTTTATCTAGGGATTAGTGAGGGTCAAAAAGTTCGGTGGCTGCTGCACCCATTCTGAAGAAAGTTTGTGTGGTTTGGATTCTAAATAAGGAGAATAGTTAGTTAATAAAGAAGGTGTGTATATGTGTGTTGGTTTGTCAGTATGATATCAGTTGAGAAAACATCCCTAGGGGATGGTCTGATGGGTCTCTCGTAATTTACGAGGTCCTTATGCATGTTTGGTTTATTATAATTGGGCAACTCTTTTTGGGGCAGGTGGCCTTGAGATGAATTACACTCCTCTGGTTCATTTATTTATTTTTAACAAGGTTTATTTCTGTCTTAACATTAGGTACAATTTCTTAACATTAGATACATAGATATAGGTCTTCTATTATGATTTGTTTAATAGGGTTGTGAGAACGGGACTCTGTTGGGGGTCGCGGCATCCTGGTCGTGGTGTACTATTTTTCCGGCCGTGATGGGGATGCTTAAGGGGGTATCACACTGGGCCAATTCTCGTCATTCTTCAGTAAAAAATGGAGCTACCACCAGTCTCCAGCACAAATCTCACCATTTGATGGAGCTAGGATGCTTCCCGCACTGGGTGGGAAGCTCCATTTTTTGATGGAGGTAAATTGTCAGCCTCTTTACAGCTCGCATTTAATCTCATTGATATCTCAAGTATATGACGTCGAAATATATATTTTGCTACATAATTGTGTGTTTTGATTGTGAGAAGGGCTGCGGATAGACATAAAGTAAGTGAATTAATGCTAAAATAGCTACACCACTTGCAGCTAAATAACCACTTCCTATACCTACGCCACGGCGATTGGTATGAAACGAAAACATTCGGTTGTGTAGCAGGAGGAACTGTTTTTCAGATGCCTATTTGCTAAGAATCATTGAACAATATATTTAACCTAGCCTAACCTAACCTAATATATTAGTGGACGATTTATGAATGTAAAATGTAAAAATATATTGTAACATTACCCGCATACACAGGATTATAGCCTACCAAGCATTCTACAACCTCCGAAAAGTTCAAAATATTTCCTCATATATGCTCCAAATATAAACATAATCACACAAACTTGTAGATTGAGTCATATTGAAATATAATTGTCGATATAAATCCATATTACTCTAAATTATTGGTGAAACAGCACAATATAAACGATCGTTTAGTGCCGAGGTAACGACAGGGGCTCCGTCAGGCTATAGCCTATATTTTGCGAAAAACTTCCTCATAGCTACTTATATAAGCTTCACACGCAAAACATAGCAACATTAACGTATAGATTGGGTCCTATTACACAAAGTTTGTCAATATCAATCTATATTATTCTACAGTTTAAGTGAAACCACTGTTCTATAGCCTACGCCACGGCGATTGGTATGAATCGAAAAAGTTCAAAATATAAATTTCCTCATATAAGCTTCAAATTTAAAAAAAATTACACTAACTTGTAGATTGAGTCATATTGCATTATAATTGTAGATGTAAATTCATATTACTATACATTACAGTATAGGTGAAATGGACCAATATAGACTAAGGTCGGACGTTGTTATTGTTGTGCCGGAGACTCATGCAGCCCTGGACGCTTGGCGTGTGTGATAGAATTTGCCGGCGCTACTGACTGGAAACGGAGACTGGAGATTGGAGAATGACGAGAATTCGGCCCAGTGTGATGCCCGCTTTAGGTCCAGGTGGGCGATCCTCCCGTCTCGTGTTCCTGCCTTCCGGGTGATTAACCTTGACCTTGTTGGCTGGGGTGGATTTGTGGTGTTTGTTTTTGTTGTTGTTTTCTGTTGGGCCTTTTCTTCTCTCTTTTTCTTGTTGATTTTTGTTTCCTTCTCCTCTCCTGTGCTTTTTCTTTTCTTCGGTATTTATGCTAACTCTTTCTTTCCTACCAATTAACCATGGCCTGATCCATCTTAACCCGGGAACTGTGGGGAGACTCTTCAGAGTTCCCCCGGCGGACTGCGGGGAGACTCTTAAGAGTGAGTGAAAAAAAAAATCAACTTTTGACATCGAAAAAAATATATTTTTTTTATTTTTATTTTTGTATTTTTGTATTTTTTTTTGGCCCCTGGGCCATGCAAAATCTCAGTCCTCTACCTCCCCTCCTTCCCCACTTTCCTCCTCTCCTTCAGTTATCACCTATTTTCCCTGTTATTCCCTTATTCTGAGGTATATTTTCGTGCTAACATTAGCGAGTTGCAAGCAGGGTGTTGTCATCACTGATGGCAAGCGAGTGCAAGAGAGAGAGAGAGAGAGTATCGATCGACTGTGTCTCAGTGGCCTTGGGGGAAATTGGCGGGAAAGCAGCTTGCCTCACCCATACATTATACAACTCGCGGGCTATATCTCCGATTTTGACCATCCAAACGCTGTTTTCACTCGTTTTATTGTTGTTTCAGGTTAATACCTTTATAATCAACCCATAATAGGCGCATATGGATAAGTATTAATGCTATTAATGGTACAATTAATATTTTAGTGACGGAAACACCTCAAATACATGCGCACAGGGAGAGGTGTCTAATTACCCCCATGCGCACTTCAGAGGTTAATAGAGTTCTCCCTATTCCGTGGGCTTCTACTTTTCTCAATCTTTCGTGGGGGACTTTATCGAATGCCTTACTGAAATCTACATAAATTATATCATATTCTTTGTCATTGTCTACTGTTTCGTATGCTTTGTGAAACAGGACCGACCCTTGGTGAAACCATAATGAAAATCTTTAATAATTTGGTTACGTCTTAGATCATCTCTGATTTGTTTTTTCACTGTGAGTGAAGGAGACATAAGGCAAAGCTGCCTGTAACAAGTGTCTTCCCCATAGTTGATTTACAGAGAACTAAATTCAAGGTACGTTAGAGTCAAAATGTCTGGACACACGGAGCTTGAAGCGGTTTAATTCATATGATGACCTACATTTCGAAACCCATTAACGTCACAAGACAGTACATAGGACCATGCAACTGGGAGAGTGTAAATAGCAGAGAAGGGGTGTTGTAGATAGAGAAAGCTGTTGGAATGTCTTTGATATGTGTGTTATATAGTCTATATATGTCGTCGAGGTGTCCCCCGACTGAGTGCGAACATGATAATTATACATGATAGGACGTACTACCACACCCACTAAATGTCCGCCATGGCTGGGATCGAACCCAGGTCAAGCAGATTCACACGTGAGCGTGCTCTCCACTCAATCGTCGCGGCTCCAGGGAAAGACAGATTGAGGAAGAGAGTTCCAAAGCTTACTTGTTGAGTAGAAGACTGGGATAATCGGTTCACTCTTGGGATAGAGAGTTGGACAGAATAGGGGTGGGAGTGTGTTGAAAGATGGGTGGCCCCCACTCTCTGTTAAGGGAGGAGGTAACTATACAGTGAGAAAACTCTGAAGAACACTGATTATTGCAATATCGTGTAGAGAGAGATTGTAGGGAATTAGAAGGGAGTTAAAGGTGAACTACAGGGATGAACGAAAAAACGAAGATTAATGCAGGGTCATAACTTGGCATGAATATACTGTAATATGTATATGGGCAATATCGATATAATTCCATTAAACTCCAGAACAAAATACTAATATATATAGTCGTTGGTGACGAATTGGCATTTTCAGCCAGCTGGAGTGACTCCATGGTGCAGAGAAACCGTTTGTAAACAAGATATGCGGTCCTGAACAGTGAGGTCTGTTTTTCGTAATTAATACCTTTCAATTTAATACTCAAGCTCTGCAAACGATCGAACAACGTCCTGAAGATGTGGTGCACATCAAGAAATAATCCCATCTCGCCAACAATAAACATATAGCCAGTGTTTGTGAGTGTTTTAGCCTGGTCCAAAGTTGAGGCAGGTCGGTTCTAAGGCCTATTTCGTAATGATAATATCGTTTTCTGTTCAATTTATATATCGCGGTACCTTGACCAGACAGTGGTGAAGCCAAATGTTGAGCTGTAAACATGCATACAAATTATTAGAGTTTCTCACATAAAAAAACACACAGATTCACCCATTTCCCATGTCAAGAGTTCCCGCCATTGCACAAAATGACTCGTGGTAAACACGCCAGTTCGAGCCACATAAAATAACTTAGATAAGCTATATTTCTATGTTGTTAAAACAAATTGATGAAAGTTCTTCAGTATCATGTACTTAAAACCAAGCAGATCCCAATGGACATTGTAGTTTGAATAGGTTTCATCCCTGGAATTCACCTTTAATGAGACAAAGAGTTTTTGACTACTCTTTCGAGAAGTGCGATATGGGTGGAACCTCCTATCCCTACACATGCGAACAATACTCAATACATGAGTGCACTGCGCCGCTATGCAGAGCAAGAAGGTGTGCTGGGGTGAAGAACCCACGGAGATGTTGCTATAAAATTATAAATTATTCTAATAATTTGCCTACAACTGATGTCAAACTAACTGGATGTTGTTTTGAAGCAATTGATACAATGATTTGTCACCTTTTAAAATAGTGGTACAACATTTGCAAGTCTCCGCTCGTCAGGTACTAGACCTGAAGTAAGATAATTATTAAATAGTTATGTTAAAGGGTAACTAATTTCTTCTTTACATTATTTTAATAGTCTAGGTCTCCAGGATATGGAGTCCGGTCCAGGTAATTATTATGGTTTTAGATTGTCTAACTGTTCAAGTACATCGTTTCTACTGTTAAATATGTTAAGTCACACAGACAGACTGAAACAATGTGTTATTGTGTTCTACTTTCATTTTCTTACCTTTATCTACCTATCTATTTAAAGAACACTATGATAATTAAATTGGCATACAGTAAATTGGCTGATAAGTCTTAGAGGTGGGAACTAAACAAGAAGTCCACTTCTTACCCTACTATCTTTTTATAGATAGCCTAAGTTTCCAGCTTGGATCTGATTCCATTTGTACACTGAGATGCGGTCTAGGAACGGTGTTACCGCATCTCCAGCTTGTCACAGCCATGCGACAGAACCAACTAAGCCTTCGGACAGCCTCCCCCCTGCCATCCAGACCCACGACAACCCTGCCCCTGCCCGTATAGCCAAGATAACGGTGGAACGAGTGGGACACGTCCGTCCCGAGTGGACCACACCAGTCACCCACGCCGAGTCATTTTCTTTAATCACCAGAACCAAAGAAAATGACCATCACAGGGGTTACTATTACAAACCCCCCTCAGCCAGCCCAGTAACTCCTCAACAACTCCTACACAACCACAGGTGGTACCAGGTTGTTACCTAAATTACCTTTCATATCCCCTATCAAAGAACCTAAAGCTCTTTCAGAACCAAAACCTCTCTTCCCCAGATTACCTTTCATATCCCCTATCAAGGAACCTAAAGCTCTTGCATCCATTCAATCTAAACCATTGTCCCGGGTTAAAGTCACTCATAAACCAAAACTTGCCTATCATTCCAGCCAACAATAAGTCTTAACCCCCAGAATCAGTCATCATCCATTGTAAGAAACTCATCCGCTTTCTCTCCCACCAGGAAGCCATCACCCCATAATGTGTACAGATCTGCCCTGAGGAATCTTCCTCCAGCTACATCTACAAGGGCCAGCCAAAAGTCTAGGCGCACCACTCCCAGGACTACAAGGACCTAACCACCACGCGCGGACACCACCCCAGCGCCTTTGATCCTCTCAAGCCGGGCGCCTTAAGTCTGGGCAAGAATATTCACAAGTACTCAGCCAGTCTGGACATCAGTAACTAAGCTTGCCTTTGGTATCTTTTTACCTGGGTAAAAGCAGCCAGAATAGCTGGTGTTCACACTTGAAGCTGTGTACAGTGATCGGAGACGACCAGGTCGGGTTCCCCCCTTCAGGAAGAGGACTAGCTTGTGCAACCCACTTTGGGCCCCACCTTCCTGGCCTTCGATGCTGTATATAGACCAAGTAAATAAGGATTCCTGTCTTGTTCCTTTCAAGGGATTATAAGGATAGTGCAGTACTTAGAGATGACCAGGTCGGGTTCCCCCCTTCAGGAAGAGGACTAGATTGTGCAACCCACTTTGGGCCCCACCTTCACTGGCCTCTATTTACTGTATTAGTCTTGTGGTCCCAGAGACAAAGCAGCCAGAATAGCTGGCGTTCACACTTGAAGCTGTGTGCAGTGATCGGAGACGACCAGGTCGGGTTCCCCCCTTCAGGAAGAGGACTAGCTAGTGCAACCCACTTTGGGCCCCACCTTCCTGGCCTTCGATGCTGTGCATAGACCAAGTAAATAAGGATTCCTGTCTTGTTCCTTTCCAGTGATTATAAGGATAGTGCAGTACTTAGAGATGACCAGGTCGGGTTCCCCCCTTCAGGAAGAGGACTAGATTGTGCAACCCACTTTGGGCCCCACCTTCACTGGCCTCTATTTACTGTATTAGTCTTGTGGTTCCAGAGGAGATTGCAAGGGAGTAATTTAATTGTCCCAAACCTTAGACTAATCATAGTGTCACTGGATAGACTGCTTGCACCTCTATACAGACCATTATGCTAGTCGCCATAACCCCCCACCAAACCCTGTAGCAGAACTCCGGCATACTCTTAGTAAGTCCCTGCTCACACGGAGTCCAAGAGGAACCCGGGTGTCTCCCGTGGTAGACGCAGAGGGACAAGGAGCTGTAAGGACCTAGGAGTGCAGCCTAATCCCGGACCAACATCCGGAAGTACCACGCCCATCCGCCCTCCTGGACCACTGGATTCTCCCTCGATCTACGGCACCTCTTCACTCCCGCTCTCCTTTAAGTGCCTTACTACAGTTTATGGGTATAGAGTTGTCTCAGGGTAGTGGTTGAAGTTATCTTCAGGGGTTCTCACTAATTAACGTCTCACGATAGGGCTTTCCTCTCTCTACTTAAATTGACGTTAATCTGCCCACTTGCCGGGACACATTAGACATAACTATCAGGGAATCCTTATATACGCACATTCCCGGGTTATTGGTCTCCCATAGCCCGTCAGAGGGGGCGTGCCTATACAAGACCCACAGCATATGACATACACACATATTTACATGTAACCTTGTTCCCTTGTATAACTTCTAGCCTCATTCACTTAACATTCTGTCAGGTTCATAACTCGAATAGATCTCACTCTATCTCAGCTCCCGACGATTGTTGTATCAGCCTTCCGCATCTTGCTAGTTGCCCACACAAGTAGTTTTAGAATAAATAATCTTGCCAGGTGAGATCTAGCACACCTGTAGAATTCAGTTCATTTGTGAGCCTTTCAGAGCCCACCTTATTGTTGATGACCACTTGGTTATTGTTGCTTTAGAGTCAGTTAACATCACTATTGCTGGGGACATCATAGTATGATCCAGACGACATCTGCCATTACTGCACTCTTGTTACCTTGCTGAGATCTCGCTTGAGATCTAGTTGAGTGGGAGGTAAGCCTCCACTATTTTGGATACTCTATAATTGTATCCGAGGAGTTATTGTTAAATTGAGTCCGGACCCATTGTTCGACACCTTGCCTTATAATTGCTAATCATATTATTATATGTATGCTCTATTTACCATTGTTGCCATTTTGATGATCTCAGTGTTCCAGAGTTAAATATATTGCTCCTCCATGAACCAGGTGTAAAGTGAATAAAACCCATGTTAACTTGTCGCCTGTGTACTTATTCTCCTGCCGTGTTGTCTCTGTATTAAAGTTAAAGGTATACTTCTCCAGTTAGAGAGTTAATCATTGCACTCAGAATATCTCGCGTTCCAATTTGGACCGGGCATAACACTGGTGGCAGCGGTGTCTCTTTCTCGAGGGTAGCCTTTCAGGGTTTTTCCTGCTTTAATATTTCTGAGAGTAACACGACAGGGGTGAGTAGTCAGGATGACGGGGAGAGCACTGGATATTATTCCTTTCAAACCGGAGGAAAATGACATAGCCACCTATTTAGAGGTCGTCAAGCCAGTTCTTGACATCATATTTAAAGATGAAGTGGCCCCTAAAATTCATACAGTAGTAATGAAGCTAGGGCGACACATGGCTCTAGTTTCCAGTTATGTGAAAGAGAACCCGGGGATGACCTGGGAACAGTTTGAGACCTATACTAAAGCTGCCATTAACCCCGTCTTAGGTACCGTAATAGCTGACCAACAGTTCCACGCTATTACATACGACGGGGACCTCGACGCCACCATCAACAAGCTCAACAGGCTGGCTTCCACCGCTTTTACGACGGCTACAGCTGCGGAGAAGAAAGAAAACGTCCGATGTACCCTCATGAGGATCCTCCCTATTGCAGTCCGGGACCACTTCGCCATTACAGAACCGGCCGGATATGACTCGGATCTCCCTGTCATACGCCGCATTCTGGCCCTGCAGAAGTCCCGGGAGCAAGGGAAAATCGCCAGCATCAACAGAGCTCCGACTAAACCCCAAGGAGCTCCTTCCGGACCAATTTTCCACCCCAGCCGCAGCCCGGATAAACCAGAAGAGTGGGCCAGGATCAAGCCTGGAGATTGGAAGCCCTGCGGAACCCAGTGCCCTATCAACGGGCTGAAACGTTCCTTCTCCGAATTGTTGGCCAAGCGCTCAAGGATTCCTTTATTCTGGGGACAGATTCCCTGGTTGAAACCGTCCAGACGAGTTGCCACAATCCTGGAGGACGGCACCGCAGGAGCTGATGACCACGGCGAGGAAGCTACAGAGGTTGGTGACCCGGACGACCACAGCACAGTCGAGCCGGAAGTCATCCGACCGGGTTTTTAGACCGCCCCCACCCACCAACTTGGAGATTGGCGGGGGCTCGAGATAAGGATAGCTCTACTATGATGAAACCTCCCATTTACACCCACCTCACCATCCAAGGAGTCAAATCTCGACTACTCGTCGACACCGGAGCCTCAAGATCATGTATTTTTTCCTCATATCACCAGAGACATCACAACACTTTTGGACCTATTCAACGCTCTTCCACCACCCTTATTGATGCCAACGACAACCTCATTCCAAGTACTGGCATCACTGCACCACTATATGTGGCCACCCCTCAACCCAACCACGGCCATCACCACACTTTCATGGTATTTCCCTCCCCAGAGACCACTTACGACGGATACCTGGGATTCGATCTCACTGTCCTTCGCACTACCATCCAGTGTGTGGAACGAAGATTGCTATTTTCCACCGACCACCCAGGACTCACCACTCCGAAGACTACAACACCGCTCCACAACCCCCCTCAACCTTTGAAAGCCATCCGTGTTGCATCGGCCATCACCACTCAACCCATCACCTTGCTGCCACATCATGAACATTAGGTATCCATCCATCCAACCCTGACGGGAGAACTCATTCACACTCCTTCTCTTCAGAGCCCCTTTGACAGGGATTGCCTCACTGCACCTGCCATCTTAAAACAAAACGCAGTACGTATAGCCAACATCTCCGACCACCCTATCACCTTACCCAGGGGTCTCACCATTGGAGAACTGGAGACCTACGATGAACAGCCCTCACCTACCACCACCACCATTCCTTCATCAACTCCATCACTCCCGGAAATCCCTGCTCACCTCACCCCTCAGCAAAAGGACGATCTGTGTCAGTTAATGACAGAATACCAGGACATCTTCGCCACCAACTCCCAAGATGTAGGCCACACCCATGTCCTAGAACATCACATACATACTGTCGGACCCCCAGTGAGACAAGCTCTACGAAGAAAGAACCCCCTTCTGCGCCAAGAAGAACAGAAACAAGTTGCAGAAATGCTAGAAGCAGGCATCGTCAACCCCTCAACTAGCCCTTGGTCCTCCCCAGTGGTACTAGTCAAGAAGAAGGATGGGTCCTCTCGTTTCTGCATCGACTATCGACAACTCAACGATGTCACCATCAAGGATGCCACCCCTCTGCCCTGCATCGACGACTCCCTAGATTCCCTACTAGGGGCCAGATGGTTCTCCACTCTGGACCTGCAATCAGGGTATTGGCAAGTCCCCATGGCCCCCGCAGACCAAGAAAAGACGGCTTTTTCCACCAGTCAAGGAAAGTTATACGAGTTCTCTGTACTACCGTTCGGATTGTGTAACGGTCCCGCCACCTTCTCCCGGCTGATGGAATCCGTACTTCAGGGATTAACTTGGGAAACATGTTTGGCCTACTGTTACGACTGAGGTTTAAATATATCAGGGCTCTTATTCATTGGACTAGTAATGGCATAAATGCTACAACGGAAAGCGCTAGATCCAACCTCTGATGTATATTCCCAGTGAACAAAGAACACAAATACTCTCCAGAGTTCTATATGCAATAATAGGTTATTAAACTCTCAATAAATGTGCGTCTACTCTAGGCTTAATGTTATGTGAAAACAGCCTATTACTACCTATAACCGAAGGTGCTTGGTTATGGTATGCAAAGTAAGGTGGTAAGAAAAGTTACAGCTGACGTTACTTTAATCAATAAATGTCAGGCACTCCTGCATGAAAGAAAGTGCACTAAAGTCCTTCAACACCAACAAGGAATCTTCTTTAAATGTTAGATGCTATCAAGATGCTCGAATCGGAAATGGAACCCAAAAAGGCAGGCAGCGGAACAATGCTCGTGCAGGCTATGCACACAAAAAGGCAGGATATAATGCAGTCGGAGCCAAGAATATCCTAAACGCTACAACAATAATAATCGCCACGACAATGCAGTATTCCTATCAACAAAAAGAGCCTAAGTCGTTTGTGTCTCAATACATCAAACTAGGCTGCGAAATGCTTGTGTAATCATAAACGGGTATGCATAAAAAGAGTAATTGGTTTAATATACTTATTGTCTACTGTGACTGATAAAGTCTAGCTAGAGTCAATGATACGAGATACTGGTGCGCATGGCATGCCGCATAGCCTAGTGCAAATCTCGAGTCTGTGCGTCAAATATTACGTTATAGGGAAGGGTAGCTCTCTTGAGAAACCTTAATACCGAAGTATTAAGCGTTCTCCTGGCGTACCTCAAAGACAAACAACGAGCTTAGAACAGTGCAGAATGGTATAGGCAAAAAGCCCTCATTCATGCATGCTCTACTCTCAATGGCACACAGACTAGAATTTACCCAATCAACTCCAGTTCTCAGGTATGTCGTGCAGCTTTTAACAAAAGCCAGCACCCATCGGAAACAATACCTTATAGTATCAGACTCCTAGTCTAGCATTATCTAATCCAGCAGAACACTAATAATTATAGGAAGCAGTACTGAACAATATGAATGCCTACCAATGCTTCGTGATCAACTTATCTTAACAACTAAAATACATGGGTTATATAAGACCTTAACGCACAATACAACTGGCCAGCATTAAGCTGATTATGCAGAGTTAACCAGAGGGGGTATAATATTAATAAAAGGTGGTGAAAGATATGGAAAATGCGAGAGATAGGCAGAGGAAAAGGTTCTCAGGTGGAGAGAGGGGGACAGATATCAAAGGGATAAGAGGGATGCGCTCTAGAAACCAGATCTGAGGGAGAGAGTGGCGAGAGAGCTGTATATATGAGGAGGTCCGTGCCAGAGGGGCCAACTCGCCACGAGTAGAGTCTTGAGTTATTGATGTTTAAAGTAGCGGAGGTAGTCACTCGTGTGTTGACTCTAACTCGGTTTGAGCGTGACTACTGAAGCACGTCTCGTACAGCGCCTGTGAGTGGTCAGGCGGGCGGCCATTTAATTCCCCACGTCGTAGCCGCGCTCTCATTGGCTGAGCGCGTTGGCGAGTTGGCCCCTCTGTCTACCCAGATTCACACCCATAAACGGTCTGCCAAACGGCAAAAACAAGGGTCGCTCAACCCTATGTGCAGTTGCTATAAGGACGAAAGTCGGATGTTTTTTTTTGCCAGATGATTCCCAAGAATTTCACGGAGCGGGAACCAGCTAGAGCGCTGTTTTTGAAAATGTGGCGAGTTGGCCCCTCTGGCACGGACCTCCTCATATACTAGCACTAGCTCAAGCCGCGTAGGAAAAGCGGTAACAATTCCCTCAGCTAATGACAAAGAAGCCAGCCAAACATGACGTCACCAAGCATGGTAAAAAATTCCTCCAACCAATCCCCAAGAGGCCAGCCAGCTGTGACGTCATCAAGCATGGCAAAAAACACTGCGCGCCTCCTCTCACTCTGTTCTACTCTCTCTCTCTCTCTCTCAAATCCTATCATTACTACTTAACCCTTAATTAGCGGCGAGCAACATAAGTCGAGTTAAATAAAGCTGGACTATGTGGCGGCGCTCGACATAACTCGAGTGGCAATTTCAGCACGTAATGTGGCTGAGAGAGAGACAATGGTGGCAGGAGACTAGCGAGCGTATGACTGCTCCAGACCACCGCGGCGAACCTACTGACACAAATCTCAGCTCCCTCCTCCCTCTCTCACTCGCTACATACTCAATTATGTACCGAAAGTACCGAATTACCTGCTTTTTGCACTCGCGTTGCACGGTTATTGCAAGAAAACTATCCATCATATAAGGATCGTTATGGTGTCATTCGAAAGCTCTGTTTATGCCCTTTCAGGGATAGGTACTTGTTTTACGTTCTGGATCTTATTTAGGCATGAAAATGATCACGTAAACAGCCCTATTTTGGCTAAAAACACCCCGCTGGGCGGTACACATAAATAAACCGCATAGGCCGCTCGTAAGGTGTTAATGATAAAACATATACTTTGCAATTAAATATATAAAGCCTTGACATGGGCGAAAACAAAGAGCCTTTCTGGACTGCCCATGACACGAGCTGTCATATGAAATAAAGCACACAATAATACATCAACTGTAGCCACATCCACTGCCCTGGCGATCCTAGCGAGTCACTGTAGGACAAGCCATGCGGTTCTAACGGAGTGGTTAACGTCACACCCCCCCCCAAGATTTTTCTCAGAGGCCCAAAGCTCAAAAAAATCTGATGGTTAGAACCCATGCTATATCTCTACTTCCCATCACCCAGCGGCAGTAAAATATCTGGCACAGTTCTTCAACAAAACATTTTACAAAATTATAACCCTCCCCAACACAATAGGTTAAATCATATGTAGTTATGCTCCTCAAGAGCGAGCTTCTCTAGCCCAGCATTCTGAGAGGAGTGCAACTCAGAATTACTGCTATAACATAATGAAAAAATTCAACTATCAAAGAAAGAGTTTTTATTTGATTTTTATGTTTTTAATTTGTTTATTTCGGCTGCACTATAGGGGCAAGCCTAGTTTTTTTCTTCTATACCAAACGCTCAACTCCTGCTTTACGACCCAATACGCTGGGCTACAACCGCGAGCCAACAAGCACCAAGCGCAAAATACTATTCAAACTAAAGCAGGAGGCTACCCGTGTGTCAATCTACCCAGGATCATATACCCTTGAAAGACAATCTGCAACCACGTTGTCACAACCGGCAATATGGCGTATGTCCAGGCTATACTCCCGTAACACCAGCGACCACCCGGTCAGCCTCATATTCCGATTGTGAAACTGGTCCAAGAACTTGAGAGGGTGATGATCTGTGTAAACTACAACGACCGGACCATAGGCTGGAACATAGACCTCGAAATGCCCAAGCACAACAGCCAGTAGCTCCTTCTCGACAACAGAGCAGCTCCCCTGGGCTGAATTGAACTTCTCCGAGCAGAAACTAACAGGATGCTCCAGCCCATCATCGTCCTCTTGCATAAGGACGGCACCAGCCCCCACACCACTAGCATCCGTTGCTAGTTGGAAAGGTAGGCTAAAGTCAGGGGCCCTGAGGATCGGGTGAGTGCACAACAGGTGTTTTACTACTCTAAACGCCTTCTCACACTCAGGCGCCCATTCGACTTTCTTATCCTTCCAGTTATCCTCCACCTGAGCTTGACTGTCCCGTTCTCCTTCTCCACCTTGACTGCTAAACGTCATCACAGGCACAGTGAGAGGCTCAGGGGGGTGCCTCACATACTCCCTCATGAGATTACCGTGACACAACCGACCGCGCTCACGCCTGTCTGGAGCGGCCACCAAGTAATCCAGGTCCGACAGCTTCCCAACCACCCCACAAGGACCAGCGTACTTCGCGGATAAGGGGTGACCTACAAGGGGCAGTAGAATCAACACCTCCCGACCCACTTGAAACTCCCTGAGCTTAACCTTGAGGTCGTACCTGTCCTTCATGAGGGCCTGAGAGCTAGTCAAATTACGGCCAGCCAACTCCAGACTGCGCAACATCCGTTCTCGACTGTCGAGGACATACTTGAGCATAGAACAAGGTTTTTCTGCGCCCTCCCATATTTCTTTAACCATATGGAGAGGCCCTCTGACACGGTGTCCAAAGACGAGCTCATTAGGGCTGAATCCCAAACTTTCCCCAGGTACCTCCCGTGCAGCAAACAAAACATATGGCAGGCCAAGATCCCAACCTTTCCCACTCTCAAAGCAACAATAACGAAGCACAGATTCCAAGGCTGAGTGCCATCGCTCTAACACACCCTGGCTCTCCGGATGATACGCAGATGACACAACCGTAACAATCCCATGCTGCGGCACTGCTTGAACAAAGAGGCTAGAAGTGAAGTTAGATCCTTTGGTCTGACTGAATCCCCTGCGGGTAACCATACCGGGAAAAATACACTAGCAAGTTTCGGACCACCGTCTTCGCTGACCCATATCTCATAGGGTACGCGTCAGGATACCTTGTTGCTACATCTTCCGACTGTGCATCACTGTCCTCCTCCAACTCGACAGCACCGGTACCACATTCAAGAACCTCCGGGTCTTCGAATTGCAATTTACGAATGTCCGAAGGAGCAAGCTTATCTAAGTGTTTGCGAAACAACTCATGCCCCCCTCCTACATTGAATTTAGCCTCCCATTGCTCTCTCTCTGTGTATCGTTGCTGTCTCTTCGTCTTTTTAAGCCCATCCTCTGCCTTCTTAGTAACAGTTAATGGGTCTTCTCCAGACTCGAAAATCGGTCCTAATAATGAGTCCCCGAGAATGTCCGTTGATACTAAACTCTCAACCGCATCAACTTTCAACCCCTTCTCGGTACCTTTCCTCCGCTTGTCTAAAGACTGTTGACCAGAATGCGACTCCCTGGATGCAAGAGATCTGGTGACAACACACGCAATAGGTTGCACCGGACACTTCTCAACCCACTCCTGCTCCTCCCTACTCACGTCGGCCGGCTTCTCGGCAACGACTAAGGGTGGAGCCTCAGAAGTAGGCCCCGCAAAGTCGTTGCCGAGAAGGAGGTCGACGCCCCCAACAGGTAACTTCTCCACAATTCCTGCATCCAGGTCACGAGTCACACCATCAACTTCCATCTTCATTCTTACAAGCGGGTATGACCTTGTTGCATTAACTCCCTGAACCACAATCACCCGCGCCGTATTTACAGGTTTACCAGTGAAATTTCTCAACAGTGTTTGCGATGCCCCAGTGTCATGCAAAATTCTCACCTCATGTCTTCTACCCCCCCACTCCACACAACCGAGTCCCCTGTGGTCACTAAAGGCATCACGGACAGGGAATAAGCCTTCCGGATCCTTCTGCACTGGCAGTGTATTTACCTCGGAAGAATTGCCTCTAACAAACTCCGATGTCCTCTTGAACACTCCAATGCTGTGAGCAAAAGACACGGCTGCCGGAGGAGGTCGACTAGGGCACTCATTTGTCTTATGACCCTCCTGGTGGCACTTAAAACACATAAATTTCGGTTTCGGCTTATACTGTGATGTTAAAAGCCCCTGACTTTTCTCATACGGCGTGGTGTTAGGTTTGGATTCAGTTTTAGTTTCATTGCTCTTTTGTTTAAATGTGTCATTGCTACGGGGAGGGGGAGGATAACGGTCCCTAGCACTTGCATCGTACTTCTGTGAGGACCCGCAACCCCGAATCAACGACAGCCATCGATCAGCCATTTCTGCTGCTTCGACTAGAGTTCTTGGGTTTTTCTCCTTTAAGTTCAAAGTTAGATCACTGCCCGTGCTCTTAAAGAACTGCTCCAACATCATTAACTGCTTAATTCCATCAAATGTTGTTACCTTCTCAGATCGGAGCCAGTTCCCCATAGCATCGGACAAGTCCCGGGCGTGTTCCAAAAAGTTGCTATCTCTTCCCTTGGTTACACCCCGGAACTTCAAACGGTACGTTTCTGGTTGCAGTTCGTAAGCCCTCAGGACAGCCTCCTTGAGATCCTCATACACAATACATGACTCCAAAGGTAACGCATCGTAGGCTTTAAGACCCTTGCCTATTAATCTAGAGGATACAAGTGCTGCCCATTTATTCTCTAGCCACTGGTGTTCCTGGCACTTCTTCTCAAAGCGTGCGAAAAATTCTGTTACCCCACTCTCATCAAACACCGGAACCAGTTTCAATAAGTGCGAGAGAGATTGATCATGACCACGGTTACCAGCCCCAAGTCGCTGTCCCGTTGCCTCTACCCGCGACTTCTCTACGTCCCTGTCGGCACAGTACCTAGTCGACTCTAAATCAGCTTGGAATTTTGCTAGCTCTATGTGCTGGTGACTTTTTCTCTCTTCTATCTTGGCTAATTCTAATTGCTGCTGAAGCTCACATGCCCTTTGTTGCTGCTGAAGCTTAGCTAATTCGAGCTGATACAATAATTCTGGAGTTAACCCTGGAGGAGGTGAAGGTGCTACAATGTTTGAAATTACCGGTGGTCCCCCCAGGGGCAACCCACCCTGCCAGTCACCACCCACCTGTGGAAGCGTACCCGGGGTCGGCAAACCACTGGGATGGCTGGGAGTCGAGTGTAGGGGAAGCATGGCCGAAGGGTTCTGAGCACTCAACCCATCTCGCTCACCAGTCACCCTGCCCAGTACACACGTTATCAAGTTATCCCTGGTCATGCTGCTAGTACCCGCATGACCAATAGTTGTGGCCAGGCATTGAAGACCGTACCGATCCATACCCTCCAACCGCTCGGCAGTAACAGGCCATTGCAAAAATATCCTAGCATCCTCCTCACAGTTCACCTGATTAACCCTTTCATCATGCTGCTGTTCCTCAGTTTCGACATTACGTACTGTGTCTCCATTCTCCTCTGATCCGGTATAAGACATGATGCTCACAAAAATTTCCCACCTCAATATTCAGAAAAGAAGCACCCCAAACTCTTATACCTCAATATATACACAAAAATTCTCGGAAATACTCAAGGGCTATACTATGTTGCAAAAAACATTTATTCTTGCTGATCCCCGCAAAATATTCCCCAAAACAACAAATGTTCCCTGCTAATAAATGTAGGTTCACCAAATCCTAGATAAGGTCGCCATTTATTACGACTGAGGTTTAAATATATCAGGGCTCTTATTCATTGGCTAGTAATGGCACAAATGCTACAACGAAAAGCGCTAGATCCAACCTCTGATGTATATTCCCAGTGAACAAAGAACACAAATATTCTCCAGAGTTCTATATGCAATAATAGGTTATTAAACTCTCAATAAATGTGCGTCTACTCTAGGCTTAATGTTATGTGAAAACAGCCTATTACTACCTATAACCGAAGGTGCTTGGTTATGGTATGCAAAGTAAGGTGGTAAGAGAAGTTACAGCTGACGTTACTTTAATCAATAAATGTCAGGCACTCCTGCATGAAAGAAAGTGCACTAAAGTCCTTCAACACCAACAAGGAATCTTCTTTAAATGTTAGATGCTATCAAGATGCTCGAATCGGAAATGGAACCCAAAAAGGCAGGCAGCGGAACAATGCTCGTGCAGGCTATGCACACAAAAAGGCAGAATATATAATGCAGTCGGAGCCAAGAATATCCTAAACGCTACAACAATAATAATCGCCACGACAATGCAGTATTCCTATCAACAAAAAGAGCCTAAGTCGTTTGTGTCTCAATACATCAAACTAGGCTGCAAAATGCTTGTGTAATCATAAACGGGTATGCATAAAAAGAGTAATTGGTTTAATATACTTAATGTCTACTGTGACTGATAAAGTCTAGCTAGAGTCAATGATACGAGATACTGGTGCGCATGGCATGCCGCATAGCCTAGTGCAAATCTCAAGTCTGTGCGTCAAATATTACGTTATAGGGAAGGGTAGCTCTCTTGAGAAACCTTAATACCGAAGTATTAAGAGTTCTCCTGGTGTACCTCAAAGACAAACAACGAGCTTAGAACAGTGCAGAATGGTATAGGCAAAAAGCCCTCATTCATGCATGCTCTACTCTCAATGGCACACAGACTAGAATTTACCCAATCAACTCCAGTTCTCAGGTATGTCGTGCAGCTTTTAACTAAAGCCAGCACCCATCGGAAAAATACCTTATAGTATCAGACTCCTAGTCTAGCATTATCTAATCCAGCAGAACACTAATAATTATAGGAAGCAGTACTGAACAATATGAATGCCAACCAATGCTTCGTGATCAACTTATCTTAACAACTAAAATACATGGGTTATATAAGACCTTAACGCACAATACAACTGGCCAGCATTAAGCTGATTATGCAGAGTTAACCAGAGGGGGTATAATATTAATAAAAGGTGGTGAAAGATATGGAAAATGAGAGAGATAGGCAGAGGAAAAGGTTCTCAGGTGGAGAGAGGGGGACAGATATCAAAGGGATAAGAGGGATGCGCTCTAGAAACCAAATCTGAGGGAGAGAGTGGCGAGAGAGCTGTATATATACTAGCACTAGCTCGAGCCGCGTAGGAAAAGCGGTAACAATTCCCTCAGCCAATGAAAAAGAAGCCAGCCAAACATGACGTCACCAAGCATGGTAAAAAACTCCTCCAACCAATCCCCAAGAGGCCAGCCAGCTGTGACGTCATCAAGCATGGCAAAAAACACTGCGCGCCTCCTCTCACTCTGTTCTACTCTCTCTCTCTCTCTCTCTCAAATCCTATCATTACTACTTAATGATAAAACATATACTTTGCAATTAAATATATAAAGCCTTGACATGGGCGAAAACAAAGAGCCTTTCTGGACTGCCCATCGCACAAGCTTTCATATGAAATAAAGCACACAATAATACATCAACTGTAGCCACATCCACTGCCCTGGCGATCCTAGCGAGTCACTGTAGGACAAGCCATGCGGTTCTAACGGAGTGGTTAACGTCACACTACTTAGACGACATCATCGTGTTTGGCCGCACCTGGGCAGAACACCTCCAGCGCCTCCGCCAAGTTTTCCAGAGGATCCGGCAAGCCGGATTGAAACTGAAACCCACCAAATGTACCATGGCTCGACATCAGGTACAATTCCTAGGACATCTGGTATCCGAAGAAGGACTCGCCCCCGACCCAAAGAAACTACAAGCCATCCAAGAGATCCAACCCCCGAAGTCAGTGAAAGGAGTGAGGGCTTTTCTGGGGTTAGCATCTTACTATCAGAGATTCGTGAAGAATTTTGCTACAATTGCCAGACCCCTGCACGACTTAACCCGGAAAGAAGAACCTTTTGTGTGGACCCCCGACCGCATCCAAGCCTTCAACTCCCTCAAGGACATGCTCGTGTCTGCCCCCGTCGTCTCTTTTCCAGACTACCAACTTCCATTCCGACTCTACACCGACGTGTCCCTCCTCGGCGTCGGTGCAGTCCTCTCCCAAAATCGAGAAGGACGCGAGCACATCATTGCTTGTGCCAGCCGGACCTTAACCCCTGCAGAGACCAACTACCCCATAACCAAGAGAGAATGCTTAGGCATCATTTGGGCCCTCCAACACTTCCGGGCCTACCTAGCGGGCGTCAAAATCACCATCATCACGGACCACCAAGCCCTACAATGGCTCAGAAGATCAGACACTAAAAACGCCCTGACAGTCCGTTGGCGAGAGTCACTGGAGGAGTTTGACTTTGAAATCTCCTATCGGCCGGGAAAACTCCACACCAATGCAGACGCCCTATCCCGGCTACCTCTTGCACCAGAACAACTCAAAGCCATTCAAGACCCACGACCCCCACCTACCACCACTCCCCCTCTCATACAGGCGTACCTCCGGAACGAAAAACCTAAGTGGATCTCCACCCGACTATTTGGCCTCTTGCAAAGAAGAGGAGACGTACTCTTCACACCGAAGGTCAGATTATACTAGGCCCCGAAGATGCAGAGCAAATGATGTCTTCCCTGCACACCAACAACGGGATCCACCTAGGACAGAAGAAATTGGTGAACACCTTCAAGGACACCTACTGGACTCCTCGCCCATACACCACTGCCAAACAGATCACCGAAGCCTGCCGTGCCTGCGCCCTGGGAAAAGATCAAACACGCATTCCAGGACCCTCCGGCAAACTCATCGCTTCTAAACCTTGGTAACTTCTGGCAGTCGACGTCATGGGGCCTCTGCAAAATGACAGGGGATACCGCTACATCATCACCTTTGTGGATACGTACTCCAAATATGTCATCGCTTGACCTGCCCGAGAACACACAGCTATGGCCGTAACAGAGGCATTATTACAACATGTGGGTCTATATTTTGGATTGCCTCAGGCAATCCACTCCGTCAATGCCCCTGAATTTACCGGACAAATTTGGACACAGATCTCCGAAATATTCGGGTTCCACATTAGCCATTCTTCACCTTACTGGCCAAAAGGGAACTCCATATGCGAGCGTTCCCATCGAACCATCGCCAATCAAATCCGGACCCGCCTGCAACAGATGAACTCCTCGGACTGGACCAGCCAAGTTCGCATCATACAATGGGGAATAAACACCTGTCCCAGAGACAACGGGATCACCCCTCACGAGATGGATTTTGGAAGCCCACCTCTCCTACTACCTCTACGTCACCTAGCTGCCCCTACTGAACCCTCGCCAGGTCTAAACACCAACCTCGTCCATCTTAGAAACCGCCTACGTCAGCTCCAATTCACGCAAGATCTCCAGCCTGATGAAGTCCCCAAAAACAACCCTCACCGAGTAGGCGACCTGGTAATGGTAGCCATCTTGCCTGTACCCTCCAAACTGAAGCCACGGTACAAGGGTCCATTTGAGGTCCTAAAAATTCCTAACTGTTTCCAGGTCATAATTAACTATCACGGGGAATCTCGCACTTATAGGAATAGATTTGTCAGAAGGTTCCAACCTCTTAACAAAATGTAACTTTAGTCGCTGAACCAGACCAGGATGTTAAATGTACTACCCCTGTTTCAAATCTTCACCCTCAAACCTCCCTTCTTCCCAGAGCTGACCCCCTCAACCATTCCGTACCTCCTCCTCAGCCTCCTTTCACACCCCCCCTCATTTCTCCTTTGCCTGCCTTTAACTCTCCTGTTCCTCAGCCGCCTGTCGCCCTCCCCATTCGCCTCACCCAGTTCACCCCTTCTCACCTCCCTAAACACCAACCTCCTCCTACCCTCTCTACCCAAACTCAAATCTCCCCCTCTTCTCCTTTACCTCTCCCTAAGCTCAAACCTCCGTCCTTTCCCTCTCTCCAAACTCAAACCTCTCCCCTCTCTCTCGCCTCACTTCACCTCAGCAACCCCTTTCTGACCAGTCACCATTAACCAGCCATACCTCCTCTAGCCTTCCCCCATCTCCACCAAAACTCACCAACATACCCCCCGCTTTACCTATCACCCCCAGTCTTCGCCCTAAAACCCCTTTCTATAATCCCTCACCTGTCCCTCCTGACTCTAAAAACCTACTTTCCTCTCCTAAATCTATTTCCCCTCCATCTCAACTTCCTAGGCGTAAAACCATACCTAAATTTCGCCCAATGACACCACTAATCCCCTCTCCCCCCTTCCCCAGACTGCCTTCTCATACCCGCTGTGGGAGACCAGTCAAGCCACCCACCAAATGGGAACCAGCCCTTTCCCAGCCAAAAACAGGAAAAGGGCAAAACTCAGCTGCCCGGAGCCACGTCACCAAGCCGGTTCCAAGCTCCTCCCCCCAGCCTGGTACTTCGGCGTCCGCACCACCGAATGACAAGGGCCCAGCCAGGATCTCTGTCCTCACTCACCACCCACCTCCCACCACGACGACACCCTCGCTGACCTCTCTCACCAATATGAGAATTGACCAGATAGCCCTAGTGCGGAAGGACTCCACCATCCCGATCAGATCACCTCACCAACTTCTCGACCAGCTGAGATACTACGACTCCTCTTCTCTCCTCACCCTCACCGGAGACCAGAGGGCCACACCGAACAACAGGGAGATTATCTACCACCACCTCCTCCAACACCTGACCCCCGTCTTCCAGGATGCTACCTCTAGACACTACCACCTTCAGTCCCGGGGTCGGGACTTTTCTCTGCCCGACGGTAGTGACGGTCTAGGAACGGTGTTACCGCATCTCCAGCTTGTCACAGCCATGCGACAGAACCAACTAAGCCTTCGGACAGCCTCCCCCCTGCCATCCAGACCCACGACAACCCTGCCCCTGCCCGTATAGCCAAGATAACGGTGGAACGAGTGGGACACGTCCGTCCCGAGTGGACCACACCAGTCACCCACGCCGAGTCATTTTCTTTAATCACCAGAGCCAAAGAAAATGACCATCGCAGGGGTAACTATTACAAACCCCCCTCAGCCAGCCCAGAAACTCCTCAACCTGGCTACACAACCACAGGTGGTACCAGGTTGTTACCTAAATTACCTTTCATATCCCCTATCAAAGAACCTAAAGCTCTTTCAGAACCAAAACCTCTCTTCCCCAGATTACCTTTCATATCCCCTATCAAGGAACCTAAAGCTCTTGCATCCATTCAATCTAAACCATTGTCCCGGGTTAAAGTCACTCATAAACCAAAACTTGCCTATCATTCCAACCAACAATAAGTCTTAACCCCCAGAATCAGTCATCATCCATTGTAAGAAACTCATCCGCTTCCTATCCCACCAGGAAGCCATCACCCCATAATGTGTACAGATCTGCCCTGAGGAATCTTCCTCCAGCTACATCTACAAGGGCCAGCCAAAAGTCCAGGCGCACCACTCCCAGGACTACAAGGACCTAACCACCACGCGCGGACACCACCCCAGCGCCTTTGATCCTCTCAAGCCGGGCGCCTTAAGTCTGGGCAAGAATATTCACAAGTACTCAGCCAGTCTGGACATCAGTAACTAAACTTGCCTTTGGTATCTTTTTACCTGGGTAAAAGCAGCCAGAATAGCTGGTGTTCACACTTGAAGCTGTGTACAGTGATCGGAGACGACCAGGTCGGGTTCCCCCCTTCAGGAAGAGGACTAGCTTGTGCAACCCACTTTGGGCCCCACCTTCCTGGCCTTCAATGCTGTATATAGACCAAGTAAATAAGGATTCCTGTCTTATTCCTTTCAAGGGATTATAAGGATAGTGCAGTACTTAGAGATGACCAGGTCGGGTTCCCCCCTTCAGGAAGAGGACTAGATTGTGCAACCCACTTTGGGCCCCACCTTCACTGGCCTCTATTTACTGTATTAGTCTTGTGGTCCCAGAGACAAAGCAGCCAGAATAGCTGGTGTTCACACTTGAAGCTGTGTGCAGTGATCGGAGACGACCAGGTTGGGTTTCCCCCTTCAGGAAGAGGACTAGCTTGTGCAACCCACTTTGGGCCCCACCTTCCTGGCCTTCGATGCTGTGCATAGACCAAGTAAATAAGGATTCCTGTCTTGTTCCTTTCCAGGGATTATAAGGATAGTGCAGTACTTAGAGACGACCAGGTCGGGTTCCCCCCTTCAGGAAGAGGACTAGATTGTGCAACCCACTTTGGGCCCCACCTTCACTGGCCTCTATTTACTGTATTAGTCTTGTGGTTCCAGAGGAGATTGCAAGGGAGTAATTTAATTGTCCCAAACCTGTCACTGGATAGACTGCTTGCACCTCTATACAGACCATTATGCTAGTCGCCATAACCCCCCACCAAACCCTGTAGCAGAACTCCGGCATACTCTTAGTAAGTCCCTGCTCACACGGAGTCCAAGAGGAACCCGGGTGTCTCCCGTGGTAGGCGCAGAGGGACAAGGAGCTGTAAGGACCTAGGAGTGCAGCCTAATCCCGGACCAACATCCGGAAGTACCACGCCCATCCGCCCTCCTGGACCACTGGATTCTCCCTCGATCTACGGCACCTCTTCACTCCCGCTCTCCTTTAAGTGCCTTACTACGGTTTATGGGTATAGAGTTGTCTCAGGGTAGTGGTTGAAGTTATCTTCAGGGGTTCTCACTAATTAACGTCTCACGAGAGGGCTTTCCTCTCTCTACTTAAATTGACGTTAATCTGCCCACTTGCCGGGACACATTAGACATAACTATCAGGGGATCCTTATATATGCACATTCCTGGGTTATTGGTCTCCCATAGCCCGTCAGAGGGGGCGTGCCTATACAAGACCCACAGCATATGACATACACACATATTTACACGTAACCTTGTTCCCTTGCATAACTTCTAGCCTCATTCACTTAACATTCTGTCAGGTTCATAACTCAAATAGATCTCACTCTATCTCAGCTCCCGACGATTGTTGTATCAGCCTTCCGCATCTTGCTAGTTGCCCACACAAGTAGTTTTAGAATAAATAATCTTGCCAAGTGAGATCTAGCACACCTGTAGAATTCAGTTCATTTGTGAGCCTTTCAGAGCCCACCTTATTGTTGATGACCACTTGGTCATTGTTGCTTTAGAGTCAGTTAACGTCACGATTGCCGGGGACATCATAGTATGATCCAGACGACATCTGCCATTACTGCACTCTTGTTACCTTGCTGAGATCTCGCTTGAGATCTAGTTGAGTGGGAGGTAAGCCTCCACTATTTTGGATACTCTATAATTGTATCCGAGGAGTTATTGTTAAATTGAGTCCGGACCCATTGTTCGACTCTTGCCTTATAATTGCTAATCATATTATTATTTGTATGCTCTATTTACCATTGTTGCCATTTTGATGATCTCAGTGTTCCAGAGTTAAATATATTGCTCCTCCATGAACCAGGTGTAAAGTGAATAAAACCCATGTTAACTTGTCGCCTGTGTACTTATTCTCCTGCCGTGTTGTCTCTGTATTAAAGTTAAAGGTATACTTCTCCAGTTAGAGAGTTAATCATTGCACTCAGAATATCTCGCGTTCCAATTTGGACCGGGCATAACATACACTTTAGTATAAACTCGCGGCCTTAAATGTTCTAAGTTATCTCGAACTGAATCGAATCTTTTTATTATTTACTTACTTAGTAGGCCTATATGTATTTCATGGGTTAATTTAGGAAGTTCGCGGAACCAGAAACAGCCATAATTTGTCCTTGACTGTACAGTACACTATACGACACACATCCCGGCTCTTTCTGACTACTCGAACGGTTTATATGAAGCCTCGAGACATATACTGGGTTAAACATTAAACAGATTATTTTTAGTCCGAAACTGCCTTGAACATTAAAGGTCACCATTTGTGTCACAGTGTGTAGCCTACAGTACGTCATTGTGAATTGCGAACTTACACAGTGAATGCCGGTGTGACTGATGTGAAGCAGCGGATAACAGTACCAACAGCCAGGAGCACTGCCCCCACCAGTGTCCCCACACGGAGGCCCCAGCGCTGCACGGCCCAGCTGGCGGGTAACATAAACAACACGAACATGATAGTGCCCCAGTCCGTCAGTAGGGCCACGGTGGAGGAGTCCCACCCGGGGAACGCTGCCTCCACACTCTCGCTGATAGGACCCCATGTCACCCATAGCCAAGCCTGCAACAGTGTATAATCGTTAATATAAGTTTAGTGTAGCCTATAGCCTGCAAAAGTGTATTGTCATTTGTATGAGCTTAGTGTAGCCTGCAACATTGTAGAGTAGTTTATATGAGTTTGTGTAGCCTGCAACAGTGTAGGCTATGATAGTTCACATACCATTGAACAAAATAGTGTATATTTGTTCATTAAATGTTAATAAACTACCATTTAAATGTTACTGTGTTTTACTTGTCCTTTTGCATGCCTATATATGTAGGCTACAGTAGCCTACTTGTAGGAATCGGTTTTTACACCATACCCGAAAGAGGATTTATGGAGCTCCGATCTTACTCTCAACCATCTGAACAATTTTACCAGCACACCTAAACTTTGTCAGATGCGGAAATAGCCTCACGAAAATATCAAGCCCTGGTGAGGGCTTGAACTCTCGACCCATGGGTTGTGAGGCAGGCACCTTACCGGTTACACCAATAGAGATATCCCACTTGGCCTGGTTGGCTCAGGGTATTTCCGCATCCGATCTGTTTTAGGCTAGCCAACTTTCACTGACTTTGCACTACTTCACCTTCCGGGAAGCGAAAGCTCCGAACAGAGAGGAACAAGCTTGAGCTGAATCGACCGAGAGTCCGTCAGAGAGATGAACGGGAATGGTGAGTCAACTTCACTGAGCGGTGCACCACACGCACCAACTAACTCCCCACAGGACAAGGAAGGGGAGAGGAGAGACCAGGGAGTGTATTTCTCACCCGCTTGGGTTGGGTTGTGGAAGTTGCCAGCCGCCCAAGCGAGTTGCCAACTGGGCAGTTTGTAGGTGCGTGTATGCACCGCTCAGTGCAGTTGACTCACCATTCCCGTTCATCTCTCTGACGGACTCTCGGTCGATTCGGCTCAAGCTTGTTCCTCTCTGTTCGGAGCTTTCGCTTCCCGGAAGGTGAAGTAGTGTAAAGTCAGTGAAAGTAGGCTAGCCATGACAGACCTCGGATGCGGAAATACCCTGAGCCGAACAGGCCAAGTGGGATATCTCTATTGGTCTAACTGGTAAGGTGTCTGCCTCACACCCAAGGGTCGAGAGTTCGTGCCCCCACCAGGGCATGATATTTTCGTGTGGCTATTTCCGCATTTAACGAAATTTAGGTGTGTTAGTAAAATTGTTCAGATGGTTGAGAGTAAGATCGAAGCTCCATAAATCCTCTTTCGGGTATGGTGTAAAAACCGATCCCCACATACTATCAACGAACAAATTTTACTACACCCAAACAGCCACTGTGTGAATCCGAAACATCTGGGGGTCGAATACAAAACATCTGAAATAAGTGTCATTTTCAGGCAATAAATATTTCGGTTTTCGACCCCCAGGTGATTCGGATACACACAGTGGCAGGTTGGGGGAACGAACTTTGTCGTTGAGCGTACTATACCTTGTAGCCTAATAGTTTAATTTCTTGCCCAGTTTAGAGTGAATCACTGAATCGGATCCACTTACAGTGTCATTCAAACCCAGTAAATAATCCTGGTAGGCCTATAACAAATAATAGGCTACCAATTTTGAGGAACAGACCGTTTTCTTTGACAGAAAATTAGCTTCTTAACCTAACCTAAAGGCTGAATCTTTTTCGAACGTCAGAGCAAGGTTTTATAGAAGAAAACAAAACACAGCCAAACACCACCCGGCCTAGAACATCAACAGAGAAAAGAACAAGCCACAGAACACAGGGACACCAAAGGAGATGCAGCCAAAACACTGGACCTTAGACTTGGGAGCACCCCCGAGGATATTGTATTATCTCAAGTCACCGAAACCCACCAACCAAAAGTTCCAGAACCTCCAAAGGTCACCAGGGAGACACCTAGCCTACCTTTCACACAGGGATGCAACGGAAACAGCCAAAAGGTTCCTACAAACGGGACTCCAGCAGAAACTGAACCCACAACCACAAGAATAGGTGAAGCAAGTGCTGTTAATTCAAATTCAATTAGGCCTAGGACTAGAGCTGAAAACAAGAACACTTATAATAAAAAGAAAAGAATGGTAGTATGCAATTTCTACCTAAGAAATGAATGCCGATATGGAGTAGTTGGCATGGGATGCAAACAAGCGCATCCAAAAATATGTGCAAAATTCATGAAGCATGGTCGGGATGAAAGGATCGGCTGCAAGCTTGGATGGAAGTGCGTCGACTACCACCCATTTGTATGCAGAAACTCGCTTAGCAAAAGGGCATGCGATATCAGAGACTGCAATCTTCCACTCATAAAGGGAACTAGAATACTGACGCCCAGCAGCAATGTCAACGAACCAAGGGAACATGCTACAGGACACATACAAAGGGAAATTGCTTCAACATCAACACGTGAGGTGAAACTAGACAGCCAACGCAATGCCCTCAGAAGCTGGCCAACCATCCAGCAAACTTCAAGCTGGCCAACCATCCAGCAAACTCAAAGGGACAGACCAGCCGCGGTACACACAGCTATGCCTGACCAAAGTGCTTTTTTAGAGTTACTAATGGAACGTCTTCTGGAAGTGGAAAAACGGTATCAGACAATTATGGAGAGATTCCTAGCCCAAACCGAGGGGCCAGACATGAAACCCAGAGGAAGGTGCAGCTACCATTAAATAGTTTTTATGTGGGCAACATCAGAGGACTTTACTCACAAAACAATCAATGTAAAGTCCCAATGTTGGAAGAAATTGCAGAGGAAGATGACTCAATTTTTCTAGCCCTCACAGAAACACACTTGAACGTAAACAATTTGGATGCAGAGATCAATATCCAAAACTTCACACTATTCAGAGCCGACAGAGCGGATAGAAGCCATGGAGGAGTAGCACTTTACCTAAGGGAGGATATGGCTGCAAATTCCGAAATTTTAGTCGTATTCTCAAACGGCACAACAGAGCTACTAGCAGTACACATAAGACATATCGACATGCTCATCATAATTTTGTATCGACCCCCAAACACCACAGGGGAACTTTTCAAAGAGACCACAGAGAAGATACAATCACTCCTACAAAATCTGCCAACTCCCGCTACCAATGTCATTATCACAGGCGATTTCAACCTGCCCATCATCAATTGGGCAACCATGAAAATAAACGGAGGAGCCAGGGATGAAAAACAGCAAGCCAAGGAGCTAATGATTATCATGGACACTGCATACCTGAAGCAATACATCGAGGAACCTACAAGAGGCAACAACACACTGGACTTACTATTTGGCAACAACCTCGACCTGGTACACTCGTACGAAACTGTTAAAACTGTAATGTCCGACCACAGCCTCATCAAAGTTAGGACCCCCACTTTCACACCACCCAAAAGATGCCAACAGGACTCAAACCAAATCCCCTGCACCTCTCTGAAAGATCTCAACTTCTACAGCAAAGAAATAGACTGGGACAGACTGAGAGCAGAACTGGCAGTAACTGACTGGAGGGCACTATTCGAAGATAAAAACGTCAACGAAACTCTCAGTATCTCCAGAAACAATGTCTGGAGATCTGTAAAAACAACATACCACCCAAATCAAGCAGGAAGCAGATAAAACAGATTCCCAGAGATAGAAAAATACTAATGAAGAAAAGGACGAACATGAAAGCCAAGCTAAGGAAGACCATCCATGCGCACACTATCACCAAACTGCAAGAAGATCTCGATGAAATTGAAAGAAAACTCATCCAGTCACACCAAGAGCAAAGAACCCGTGAAGAACTTCGAGCAGTTGCAAACATCCAAGTAAATAGCAAATTCTTCTACACATATGCAAAGAAGAGACTCAAGAACACCTCAACAATAGGACCGCTTGCAAAACCCACTGGTGAACTTGAAAGCGACCCCACCGAAATGGCCAAGATACTCAAACAGCAATATGAAAGTGTCTTCAGCCCACCAAATGAAGACAAGAAAATTAACAATGCAACGACCTTCTTTGACAACGCTTCAGGGGCACCACATCAACTCTCCTCGGTAGCAGTATCAACAGACGACATAATAGCAGCCATCGACAAGATTGGACCAAACTCTGCAGCAGGACCAGATGGCTTTCATGCCCAACTGCTGAAAAACTGCAAACACCAGCTAGCCTTGCCTCTAAAACTGCTGTGGAGCAAGTCCCTCCAATATGGATATGTACCACAAACACTAAATGAAGGTACCGACACACCAATCCACAAAAGGGGTAGTAAAGGCATAGCCAAAAATTACAGACCAGTGGTGCTGACGTCACATCTTATTAAGATCATAGCAAGAACAATACGAGCTAAGATGGTCAGCTACCTGGAAGACAACGAGGCATTCAACGAGGGTCAACATGGCTTTATACAAGGCCGCTCCTGCCTTTCACAACTACTATCACACTACGACAAAATCCTACAGGATATCCAAGACGGAGAAAATTTTGACGTCATATACCTAGATTTCGCCAAAGCTTTTGACAAGGTGGACCATGGGATTCTTCTTCATAAACTCAAATCACTTGGAATAGGTGGAGATCTTGGAAGATGGCTCCACAGTTTCATCACCAACAGAAAACAAAGAGTCACGGTTCAAGGAAGCCTATCAGAAGCAGGCGATGTCATCAGCGGTGTACCACAAGGATCAGTTCTGGGACCTCTCCTATTTCTCATCATGATAGGAGACATCGACAGGGACCTGGAACACTCAACAGCCACATCGTTCGCAGACGACACCAGACTCATGAAGAAAATCACCACTCAACACGATGCCCAGCTACTACAACAAGACTTAAACAAAATCATGAAGTGGTCAGAAGAAAATAACATGGCCCTAAACGGAGACAAGTTCGAGCTTCTAAGGTACGGGAATAAGAGAGCACTACAAAACGCCACCAACTACAAAAGTGGACAGCAAGAAATTACTGCCAAAGACACAGTGAAAGACTTGGGAGTAAATATGAGCAGTGACGCCACTTTTTCCCAGCATATTACCAAAGCCACATCAACAGCAAAACAAATAGCAGGCTGGATCTTGAGAACCTTCCACACAAGAAATGAGAGGTGTATGTTAACCCTGTGGAAGTCACTGGTCCTACCACGACTTGAGTTCAGCTCAGCTCTGGTCTCCCCAAAAAGTAGGAGTAATAACTGAAATTGAAGCCACCCAGAGGACATTCACCAGTACAATCCATGGGTTACAACACTTCAACTACTGGGAGAGACTCAAGGAGCTGCAGCTGTACTCACTTCAAAGACGTAGGGAGAGATACATCATCATCTACGTCTGGAAGATTTTGGGAAAAAGGTACCAAATCCAAACATCCAAGAGACTCATCACCAAAGGCGAGGGAGGCTGTGCTATGTGAGGACTACGCCGGGATCAACACAAAAAATCAAATCCCTGATCCATCACAGCTTTGCATACAATGGAACCAGAGTGTTCAACTGTATACCAGCCCCTCTCAGGAACATGACCGGGGTGTCTCACGACACCTTCAAAAAACATTTGGACATGTGGTTGGCCAAAATACCGGACCGGCCACCAACACCAGGATACCCCAGCACCAACTCCAACCGACTTCTGGACTGGAAGAAAGGGAGCTGCCTGGTCGCAGTGGAGCCCCAGCTCAACTGTGTCGCTAACGGACGGAATACTACAAAGTGTAACAAAGTGTAAGTGTACTGCATAGCCTAGACTTTAGGCTCAGTGGTTCATTTGAGCAAACAAGGTAATCCTTAAATACCGCAAGGCAATCTTTAATATTTGCGTATATTAATTTTATATGCAATATTTAATTTACGTAAATAGCCTACTAATCATACTTAGTGGCAACATTATTTTGAATTAGTAAAATGACCAATATAAGGCATAAGTAGCAGCCTCCCTGATTACATTTTGATTCGGATTAGTTGGTTTCGTAACTTCGTTGGCGGTGACGCGGTGTCGGGGGGCTCACTGTTCATGCAGTGTTGCTATATCTAGAGGTATTTACTTCCTTCCAGTGACAATTCTTTACATCTAGCGACATAATTCGTAGTGATATTATAGAGATTTCAGACAGTTTAGAGCCATATTCTCGAGATTGTACCATTATTCTAGTGATTTATTTAATATTTAATTACTATCTGGCGACTTTTAACGGATCTAGCGGTATTTTGTGTTTTCATTTGGTAACCCTGCCTCATCATCTTGTGTGTTTTGTGCTCATCGAGTCATTAATAATGACTCAATGACCAAGAGCGCGTTTTTCAAAGACACTGTGGACCATAGAGTTTTTATGTTTTGAAAAACTGGCAAGTTGCTCATGGCAGACCTATAATTGTTAAATATATATAATAAAAAAGAATAATTCAGAGACAAATGTGTTAATTAAACAATAATATTACTTCCCAACTCTATAGGAATGCAAAGGACTCTAATTCATTCAAAATAATAATTTTAAGTATATGAAGGACATAATATTTACAACACTCACCCCTGTCAGTTGTCTAACATTTGAATCATGCCTTGTAACGAAGGCTGTGAGTGGCTGAAACTGTCACCAGAGTCCTGCCTCCCGGCTGGTGGCCACACCCCCAGAGTCCGTTAATCTTTGGTCTTGGCCGAACTGACCAAAGACTACCAGACAATCTCTGGAGGCTGTCTGCTTCTGTCTGGTTGTGTCTGGTAATCTATGGTAATCTATGGTAATCTATGCCTCTTTGTGCCTTTGAAAAACGCGCTATAAATCAAGTCTGCTAGCGACTAGATAGTAAACAAATGCCGATAGTTGCTAAAATAATGACACAGTCTGTAGAATATCGTTCTAAAATGACTCAAATCTCCAGAATATCACTATATGTAAAATGTTGCCTCTAGATCGAAGTAAATACCCAAATACCTCTATATCTAGCAGAAAAGTAGCTAAATTGGCAACAGTCATTATTTATGTAATTCAGTTACGGTGCGACTCGGTGCCCTTGCAAAGGCTTCTTATCCCTCAATACTTCATCTGATCTGATCTGATCGGGTAGGGTGAGGTGAGTTGTTGTTCTTGTGGTAGAGAGCTGTACGGGCAGTAAATCCCTTGTATAGGCCTAGTGCCGGAAAACTGCGGACATCAATTAACTTGGGGTAAGGGCAAGGAAAAAAAATGTCCCAATCTTGGTATTCTCAGCCATGTGACGTGAGAGACGAAGTTTTAGATGTTCAATGATCAAGGAGTTTAGGAGTTACCGTTATATGGTGGAGCTGCTTGCAAGTTGCCTTCACAGGAAATGTAAGTGTTGCTTTAGATTTAAGTTAATGCTATAGTTATCATACTCGTGATTATTAGAGTGGTCGATGGATGAATGGTAAAGTGCGAGGGCGATGTGGTGTGAATGTGGATTACTGTACCATCATAGGCTACCATGGGTATTGTCTTTTAGGTCTGGGTCTATGAGGAGGGGAGGGTCGGCCCCCCCGGCCGCCGGCAAAACACCACGACACTCAAACATCAGATTTTCATGTTAGGCCTATTTCTCTAATTAGGCTAGGCTATATTTTTGTGTGATTTCGTCGACTCTTTTCGGTAAGGATTGAGTTACCGGGTGTAGGCTAACGTCGCTTTGTTTACATTACTTTTACACTCGCGGTTATGTTCCATCTAATTTGACTGCTTTTATGGGCAAGAATGTAGTTACCGGGTGTATCGCCCGTCTTGTTTACACTACGCGGACGCTCACCATCATGTTCCCGTCTATTTTGACTGCCTTTGGATACAAAAATACATTACCCTAACCAAATTGCAGAGGAAGATAACTCAATTTTTCTAGCCCTCACAGAAACACACTTGAACGAAAACATTTTGGATGCAGAGATCAATATCCAGAATTTCACTCTATTCAGAGCCGACAGAAAGGACAGAAGCCACGGAGGAGTAGCACTCTACCTAAGGGAGGATATGGCTGCAAATACCGAAACTTTAGTTGCATTCTCAAACGGCACAACAGAGCTACTAGCAGTACACATAAGACAAACCGACATGCTCATCATAATTTTGTACCGATCTCCAAACACCACAGGGGAAATTTTCAAGGATGTCACAGAGAAGATACAATCACTCCTACAAAATCTGCCAACTCCCGCTACAGATGTCATCATCACAGGAGATTTCAACCTGCCCATCATCAATTGGGCAACCATGAAAATAGACGGAGGAACCAGGGATGAAAAACAGCAAGCCAAGGAGCTAATGACTATCATGGACACTGCATACATGAAGCAATACATCGAGGAACCTACAAGAGGCAACAACACACTGGACTTACTATTTGGCAACAACTTCGATCTGGTACACTCGTACGAAACTGTAAAAACTATAATGTCCGACCACAGCCTCATCAAAGTTAGAACCCCCACACCAGCCGCCACACCACCAAGAAGATGTCAACAGGAATCAAGCCAAATACCCTGCACCTCTCTGAAAGATCTCAACTTCTACAGCAAAGATATAGACTGGGACAGACTGAGAGCAGAACTGGCAGTAACTGATTGGAGGGCACTATTCGAAGATAAAAACGTCGACGAAATTCTCAGTATCCTCCAGAAACAATGCCTGGAGACCTGTAAAAACACTATACCACCCAAATCAAGCAGGAAGCAGATCAAGCAGATTCCCAGAGATAGAAAAATACTAATGAAGAAAAGGACGTACTTGAGAGCCAAGCAAAGGAAGACCAGCTATGCGCACAATATCACCAAACTACAAGAAGAGCTCGATGAAGTTGAACGTAAACTCATCCAGTCACACCAAGAGCAAAGAACACGGGAAGAACTCCAAGCAGTTGCAAACATACGAGTAAACAGCAAATTCTTCTATGCATACGCAAAAAGGAGACTCAGGAACACCTCAACAATAGGACCACTTGCAAAACCTACGGGCGAACTTGAGAGTGACCCAACCGAAATGGCCAAGATACTCAAACAGCAGTACGAAAGTGTCTTCAGCCCGCCAAATGAAGACAAGAAAATCGATAATGCAACGACCTTCTTTGACAACGCTCCAGGGACACCACATCAACTCTCCTCGGTAACAGTATCAACAGAGGACATAATAGCAGCCATCGACAAGATTGGACCAAACTCTGCGGCAGGACCAGACGGCTTTCATGCCCAACTGCTAAAAAACTGCAAGCATCAGCTAGCCTTGCCTCTAAAACTGCTGTGGAGCAAGTCCCTCCAAACTGGATATGTACCACAATCCCTAAAAGAAGGTACTGTCACACCAATACACAAAGGGGGCAGTAAAGGCATAGCCAAAAATTACAGACCAGTGGTGCTGACGTCACATCTTATTAAAATCATAGAAAGAATAATACGAGCTAAGATGGTCAGCTACCTGGAAGATAACGAGGCATTCAACGAGGGTCAACATGGCTTTAGACAAGGCCGCTCCTGCCTTTCACAACTACTATCACACTACGACAAAATCCTACAGGATATTCAAGACGGAGAAAATGTAGACGTCATTGTAATGCCCTCGAAAATGTCCCGCACCCACAATAATACTAACCCGAGTTGACGTCAGGTATAGCGTAAAATAGTCGTAGATGGTAAGTCCAATAAACTCATCACGTGATAACACCACAAGACTATCACCTGGTTCTTAAAAATCGGACTAAGGTTGCTATACTTTTAGTACGTCCGTGGTAGTACAGTGGGTTAGCGTGCGGGCCTGGTGGTGATGGTGGTGCGTCACTAACCAGGGTTCGAACCCCACCCAAGGCATCTCAAAACCTGTGGGTTTTTAGGGGGGTTAAATTCCCTTCAGAGGTTCGTACCCCGCGCCAGGTACCAGGAAAGGTTGATCCTAAAGGTAGCCTGGGGATAATTCCCATTCCTATTTAACGGTGTAATGCCCTCGAAAATGTCCCGCACCCACAATAATACTAACCCGAGTTGACGTCAGGTATAGCGTAAAATAGTCGTAGATGGTAAGTCCAATAAACTCATCACGTGATAACACCACGAGACTATCACCTGGTTCTTAAAAATCGGACTAAGGTTGCTATACTTTTAGTACGTCCGTGGTAGTACAGTGAGTTAGCGCGCGGGCCTGGTGGTGATGGTGGTGCGTTACTAACCAGGGTTCGAACCCCACCCAAGGCATCTCAAAGCCTGTGGGTTTTTTAGGGGGGTTAAATTCCCTTCAGAGGTTCGTACCCCGCGCCAGGTACCAGGAAAGGTTGATCCTAAAGGTAGCCTGGGGATAATTCCCATTCCTATTTAACCCTGGTAAAACCCTGACGTCAACTCGGGTTAGTATTATTGTAGGTGCGGGACATTTTCGAGGGCATTACAGTCATATATCTAGATTTCGCCAAAGCTTTTGACAAGGTGGACCATGGGATCCTTCTACATAAACTCAAATCACTGGGAATAGGGGGAGACCTTGGAAGATGGCTCCACAGCTTCATCGCCAACAGAAAACAAAGAGTCACGGTTCAAGGAAGCCTATCAGAAGCAGGTGGGGTCATCAGCGGAGTACCACAAGGATCAGTACTGGGACCTCTCCTATTCCTCATCATGATAGGAGACATCGACAGGGACCTGGAACACTCAACAGCCTCATTGTTTGCAGACAACACCAGACTCATGAAGAAAATCACCTCACAACATGATGCACAGCTACTACAAGAAGACTTGGACAAAATCCTGAAGTGGGCAGAAGAAAACAACATGGCCCTAAACGGAGACAAGTTCGAGCTTTTAAGGTACGGGAACAAGAGAGCACTACAAAACGACACCAACTACAAAAGTGGACAGCAAGAAATTACCGCCAAGGACACAGTGAAGGACTTGGGAGTAAATATGAGCATTGACGCCACTTTTTCCCAGCATATTACCAAAGCCACAACAACAGCAAAACAAATAGCAGGCTGGATCCTGAGAACCTTCCACACAAGAAATGAGAGGTGTATGTTAACACTGTGGAAGTCACTGGTCCTACCACGACTGGAGTACTGCTCTCAGCTCTGGTCTCCCCAAAAAGTAGGAGAAATAACAGAAATTGAAGCCACCCAGAGGACATTCACCAGTAAAATCCATGGGTTTCAACACTTTAACTACTGGGAGAGACTCAAGGAGCTGCAGCTGTACTCACTTCAAAGACGTAGGGAGAGATACATCATCATCTACATCTGGAAGATTTTGGAAAAAAAGGTACCAAATCCAAACATCCAAGAGACTCAACACCAAAGGCGAGGGAGGCTGTGCTATGTGAGGACTACGCCGGGATCAACACAAAAAATCAAATCCCTGATCCACCACATCTTTACATACAATGGAACCAGACTGTTCAACTGTATACCAGCCCCTCTCAGGAACATGACCGGGGTGTCTCCAGACACCTTCAAGAAACACTTGGACATGTGGCTGGCCAAAATACCGGACCGGCCACCAACACCAGGATACCCCAGCACCAACTCCAACTGACTTCTGGAATGGAGAGTGGAAGAAAGGGAGCTGCCTGGTCGCAGTGGAGCCCCAGCTCAACTGTGTCACTAACGGACGGAATACAACAAAGTGTAAGTGCAAGTGTAACAAACAACCGGTCAGCCCTCTGGTGGACGTGGGACAAATTGAGGGAGGCTTTGTGATGGGCCAAGGTGTCTTTACCACCGAGCATCCTGTCTATGATCCTACTACTGGTCAAAGGCTTTCCAACAGTACTTGGAACTACAAGCCACCCTTCGCTCTGGACATCCCCGCCGACTTCCGCGTCACCATCCTACAAAACGCACCAAACCCCATCGGTGTCCAGTCATCGAAAGTAACTTCTGAGCCTCCAGTGTGCCTGTCGTTCACCGTGCCCATGGCCCTCCGTCAGGCTGTAGCCAGTGCCAGAGCCGACGCTGGCAACACTGACTGGTTCCAGATGGACACACCTCTGACCACTGAGCGGCTGCAGACTCTGTGTTTGGTGGATGCCTCTCGTCTCAAACTCACCTAGGACCACACTACAATATGAACCGGATTATAGCCTGGAGTGTAACTGGGATTTATTAAAGCTATATCTGAGTAGGCTACTTCTAAGCCAAATAACTAACGACCACACTACAATGTAAACCGGATTAAAGTCCGGAATATAACCAGGGTTTAATAAAGCTATATCTGATTACTTGGGCGGGTGCCCAACCCCGAAAAGGGTTGAAATAGGGGAGCTATCCCCCCGCCAAAGGCGGCTTTCTAGGGCCTTTCCTAGCTGATGCTGAGAGGATTGGGTTCTAGTCATGTGGTGATGGGCTGGTCTATCAGAGTGAGAACTGAGCGATCTCTGCCATACCCATAGCTTACTCTGACTGTTCCTTTTACTTATATATTTTCTAGATCTCAAGTGACGGCGTCTCTTGCGTGGATTGACCTAATCTACCAAGATTGGAAGCCAAAGCGTCACATCTTTCCTTTGCCCTCAACTTTCTCTTCATAATTGGTGAGGGGCACAGGGCCCTGGGTGGGGCTTTGGTTTCCCGGGCGTTTCCGCACCCTCAGCTCCCCGCCATGGAGTGGCTTCGGTCACCCAGGCTTTATTGTGGTCGGCAGGGAGGGTTCTGTGGGGGCGCTCGGTTACGGCCTTGGCCTTGCTCGGGGCCTTGGGGCTGTTCGGCCAGGCAGCTTGAGGAAAAACAACAACAACAACAACAACCGGTCAATATTTACGAGTCGCACCACAGCTGGGATCTCATTTCTAATAGTAGTTTTGGGTTCCTATCATTCTATGCTTCATTGCTAGGCTAGGCCTATAGGCTATAGGCTACTTTTTATCCACGGTATTTTTTTTTGTTTTTTTTGCATTAGGCCTAGGCTAGGCCTAACCTAACCAAAAAACCGGATTTTTTTTATTTTAATAGGCCTACCACGAATTTTCAGTGTTTTTTATAAACAAAATTGGTAATTTGCATCAATAGGCTATATAGTGTTTGTAATTAGGCTAATTAGAAATCTCGGGAAAACCTATTTTCCCCATTAGGCCTATCGATCGATGTTGAGACACGCTCGCTCCCCGATAGTGATTTGAAAAGACATTAGCCTAACCTAACAACCTTACCTAACCTAACCTAGTATTATGGGTGGGGGCTGCCGCCCCCACACCCCCGCTGGTTGAGTAGGCTACTAGGCCTAATCCCTTAATAAAAAAATAAAAAAAAATTGGCTGTCAATTATACGAAGGTGAAAGAAAAGTCGATGAAGTCTATGGTGTTTACTCTGCAATCTTCAGCTTGATTGTACATTGATAACGGGAAAGTACCGTACTGACAACCTTGTTACAAAAATAACATTTTAGTACCATAGGCCTACTTATATATTAGGTTTTTCTGAGGGTTTAACACATTTTCCATATGATCTTTAGAGCTATCGATGACTGAAAGTACCGTATTGACAACCTTGTTACGAAAAATAAATGTTAGCCTATAGTCAAACTCAACTGAAATGAGCTCCAAGGAGGTCAAGGTCGCCCTATGCGGTGTTGCCACATGTCGACCAAAACAAACCTTTTAGAAAACGGGAAACCAAGGAAAACCACATTTAGAAGGGGAACTTGAAATAAATGTAAAAGACGTTTTTATGTCTGGAAGGGTTATTGGAATTCTTGTATAAAAGTTACAGAAACGAAATAATAGGTAGGCTATATTTGTATATACCTATTTACATTGTACAGCATCTCCCTTGCCTGGCTATGAAGATGAGAGTAACTTTTGCGAGTATTTCCTTCCATGGTGGTCGCGCTATGAATGAGGGTTAGTGACCGTCTGACCTGGATGATGCTGTTGTCGTAGTTTGAGGCCATTTAAAGCGTTGCCATTACTCGTATCCAGCTCTCTCTCTCTCTCTTGATGGGATTACATTGTGCTATATTGCATTTTGGAGATTGTGTATGTATGTGTGTGTTTGTGTGTATTTACCTATTTGTATTTACCTATTTGTAGTTTACAGGAATTGAGCAGCGCTCGTGTTGTCCTGTCTTAGTTACTTTACAATCAATCCATTTTACTTAGACAAGTATCGTAATGGATATTCCCAGTTCCCAGTATTTTGGACTAACATATCATAACTTATGTTGCCCTATTTCCATATTTACTTTTATCCAACCTAGATTTGAACATGTTAATGTTCCTCGCTCTCACCACCTCCTCCTCCAAGTTGTTCCAAGTCTCTATACTCCTATATGGGAAGCTGAATTTCTTTGTGTCCTTACGACATCTGCCCTTCCTCAGCTTAAACTCGTGCCCTCTTGTCCTTCCATTATCCCTCACGAATAGATCTTCCCTATCTACTCGTTCCAAACTTTTTACTCCCTTGAACATCGTTATTAAGTCGCCTCGTTCCCTTCTCTCTTTCAAGGTAGGCAGTTGTAGTGTCTTAAGTCTTTCCTCATATGTCAACTCCTTCAATCTTGGGATCATCTTCGTTGCTATCCTTTGGACTTTCTCTAATTTGTTTATATGTTTTTTCAAGTGGTGACCATATCACTGCTGCATATTCTAATCTTGGTCTTATCATAGTCATTATCAATTTTCTTAACATTTCTTCATCCAAATAGTTAAATGCCACTCTCATATTGGTTATTATTCCATATGCTCCTCCAATGATCATGTTAATATGCTTCTCCGGGGATAGATCATCTTGTATTATCACTCCAAGGTCCTTCTCATGCCGTGTTTTGCCGATTATTTCAATTCCTAATTTATACTCCCAGCTTGGTCTTATCTCACTTGTTCCCACTTCCAAAACATGACACTTTTCTGCATTGAAACTCATTTTCCAGGTTTGGCTCCATCTGTGCAACTCATCTAGGTCCTTTTGAAGATCCTGGCAACTTTCTATACAGGTGACCTTCTTCATGATCTTAGCGTCATCCGCAAACATATTCATATGACTATTCAAGTTTTCTGGCATGTCGTTTACATAAAGTAGGAACATTATCGGACCCAACACTGATCCCTGTGGTACTCCGCTCGTCACACTCCTCCACTGTGAATATTCGTCTCGTATCGTGGTCCTCATTTCTCTTCCTATTAAAAAGTTTTCCATCCATTTTAACATCCTACCATGTACACCTCCAACAACCTGCAATTTCCACAATAACGTTTTGTGAGGCACCCTGTCAAAGGCCTTTTTCAGGTCCAGGTAAACACAGTCAACCCATCCCTCTCTCTCCTGTGTAACATCTACAACTCTGCTATAAAAGCTTAATAAATTAGATACACAAGATCTCCCTTCCCTGAATCCAAACTGTTTCTCGCTAAGCACCCCCTGTCCCTCAATAAAGTGTGTCCACTTTTTCCTTATAATTTTCTCACAAATTTTACAAACAATGCTGGTGAGGGACACCGGTCTGTAGTTAAGCGGATTTTCTCTGTCTCCTCTTTTGTAAATTGGTACTATGTTAGCTCTCTTCCATTCCAATGGCAGGTCTCCCTCATTCAGTGAAGATTTGATGATTTCATAGATTGGTTCCACTAACTCTTCCGCACATTCTTTGAGGATCCATCCAGCCACTCCATCTGGTCCCATTGATTTCCTCACGTCCAAATCCTGCATCAATTTCAGCACTTAACTTTTTGTCACTTTCATTTCAGGCATCTGTGGTGTTCTCATTTCTCTATCAGGTTCTATAAACTCCTCCTGTGTATCTGTAGGGGTGTGTGTGAGTGCGTGCATAGCCAACAGAACCGCATTGACATTACTTGGCAACGTCGCATATCCTACCATTCCTTAAATCTATTTATAGCTGTCCCCAGAAAAATGGCAGCATGTTCTAATAAGCGTGCCATATGTTGTATAAATTCCTTCTATATATCCTTAAAATTATATGTTTCTTAACACCACATAACCTTTAAAAATTGTAATAATATATATATATATATATAGTCATAAAAGCTAAAATTAATTTGTTAATAGCCTGAAAAACTAACATTTTTTGTTAAAGTTTTGAATATTTGACAACACCGCACAGGGTGAGGGACTCCACCTTGTAGCTCATTTCATAGGAGGATGACTATAGTACCATACTTTTTTATTAGGTTTTGCCGAGGGTTAAAACAAATTTTCTTATGATCTTTAGAGCATATAGATTCAATATTTATCTTCAAATATATCAACAAAATTTGTGGCATGGGGGGCGGGGGACTGAACCTATTATTGTATCCCACAGCCTCCATTTCATATTTTGGTTATACTGATGTTTTGGACCGACAGTTAGCCCATCGATCTTTTTAGGCCTAATAGGTCCGGTAGAGCATATACATCATTGCTATATATATATGTCATTGAGCTGAAATGTGTTATAAGGGAGAACAAATAAAAAAAAACGCTAAAATACAGTACGGTATTTTTTTTTTTTTTTTTTTTTAAGAGACAATGAACGGAGGAAGGAAAAACACAGATAAAACAAAAAGGTCCATGTGCCTAAAGGCATCCTCCATTCATAAAATTTTTGTAACAACTGGATTTAAACATTTGTAGATTGTAAGTTTGTGGAAAGCAATTCGAGGGAAGTGAATTCCAAAGAGTAGTAGCTCTGGGGATAAATGAATTCTGATAAGCAGAAGTTCTGCATTGTGGAGGAGAAAGTGTAAATTCATGGGCGCTCTCAGCTGCCCTAGTTCTACGGGGAAAGATGTGGAGAGGCGGCACAATTGAAGCAAGTTTCTCGGAACAATTGCTGTGAAAATATCTGTAGAATAATGCAAGGGATGCAACGTTTCTTCGTATGGATAATGTAGGAAGGTCCTGTGTGATTGCAGGGTTATTTATTAATCTAATATCTTTATTTTGAATTTTGTCCAACTGCCTCAATGCAACCACTCCACTTCCACCCCACAGAGGTGAACAGTAATCCATCTGAGAAAGCACATGACTTATATATTACGGCCAACTGCTCGTCAGTGAAGAATTCTCGAACTCTGTACAGGAGTCCCAGTTTTTTTAGAGGCATTCTTAGCAATGCTTCTAACATAATGTGTCCAGCTCAAGTTAGTAGTTAATGTTACACCGAGAATGTCAATACTAGGGGAAGTGGGAATATTTACATCATTACAAAATATATGGGAGTCAGTGAGATTCTGTCGGTTAGAAAATTGAATGTACTTGGTTTTCTATGCATTAAAGGAAACTAGATTCTTTTGTCCCCATTCATTAATTCTAGAAAGGTCCTGGTTCAGAGAAATTGCAGTGTTTATTTTTGAATTTATAAGATCGGGTTGGGTGAAAGAATTGGTAAATGTGAAGGAACTGTGGAGTGTTGAGTCATCTGCGTAGGAATGTATTGGATTATGAGTGGTAGATATGAGGTCATTGATATGAATGAGGAACAGAGTTGGGGCCAAAACTGATCCCTGGGGAACACCAGCATTTATTGAGTGAAATTGAGAATAAAGGCCATCTACCATTACACATATTTTTCTGTTATGAAGATAAGAAGAAATTAGTGGAACTAATGCAAGTCCGTAGTGTGACATCTTCGTCAATAAGGATTGATGCCAGACTCTATCAAATGCCTTTGATATATCCAGTGCTGTGTATGTGTTTCACCATGTTGGCCTGTAGCTTGGTTGATATGATGCGTAAGAAGGCAAAGAATGTCTGCAGTTGATCGACATCGTCTAAAACCATATTGCCTATCACTGATTAATTTATTATTCTCAAGATGCTTAATTATGTGATTATTTAATATAATTTCAAAGACTTTACCAAGAGTGGAAGTTATAGCTATTGGTCTGTAGTTTGATGGATCTGAAGAGGCACCTTTTTTAGGAACTGGATGGATGTTTGCTTCTTTCCAGGGTACTGGGAAGCATGAGGTATGAGTACACAGACGGAAATTTTTTGCCAATACAGGAGCGAGCACCAAGGAGCAATTCTTAACCTAAGAAGTGCGCATGGGGGTAATTAGAAACGTCCGCCTGTGCTGACGTATTTGAGTTGTTTCCATCACTAAAATATTCATTTTACCATAAATAGCATTAATACTTATCCATACACGCCTATTATGGGTTGATTATAACAATAAAACGAGTGAAAACAGCGTTTGGATGGTCAAAATCGGAGATACAGGCCGCGAGTTGTTGTTGTTGTTGTTCCCCAAGCTGCCTGGCCGAACAGCCCCAAGGCCCCGAGCAAGGCCAAGGCCATAACTGAGCGCCCCCACAGAACCCTCCCCGCCGACCACAATAAAGCCTGGGTGACCGAAGCCACTCCATGGCGGGGAGCTTGAGGAGGGTGCAGAAACGCCCGGGAAACCAAAGCCCCACCCAGGGCCCTGTGCCCCTCAGCAATTATGAAGAGAAATTTGAGGGGCAAGGGAAAAATGTGACGCTTTGGCTTCCAATCTTGGTAGATTGGGAGGTCAATCCACGTTAGAGACGCCGTCACTTGAGATCTAGAAAATATATAAGTAAAAGGAACAGTCAGAGTAAGCTATGGGTATGGCAGAGATTGCTCAGTTCTCACTCTGATAGACCAGCCCATCACCACATGACTAGAACCCAATCCTCTCAGCATCAGCTAGGAAAGGCCCTAGAAAGCCGCCTTTGGCGGGGGGATAGCTCCCCTATTTCAACCCTTTTCGGGGTTGGGCACCCGCCACGGCCGCGAGTTATATAATGTATTGGTGAGGCAACCTGCTTTCCCGCCAATTTCCCCCAAGGCCACTGAGACACAGTCGATCGATACTCTCTCTCTCTCTCTTGCACTCACTTGCTAGCAGTGATGACAATGCCCTGCTTGCAACTCGCTAATGTTAGCATGAAAATATACCTCAGAATAAGGGAATAACAGGGAAAATAGGTGATAACTGAAGGAGGGGAGGAAAGTGGGGAAGGAGGGGAGGTAGAGGAGTGATATTTTGCATGGCCCAGGGGCAAAAAAAATATTATTTATTTTGTTTTTTTCGATGTTTAACCCTTAATTAGCGGCGAGCAACATAAGTCGAGTTAAATAAAGCTGGACTATGTGGCGGCGCTCGACATAGGTCGAGTGGCAATTTCAGCACGTAATGTGGCTGAGAGAGAGAGACAAGTGGTGGCAGGAGACTAGCGAGCGTATGACTGCTCCAGACCACCGCGGCGAACCTACTGACACAAATCTCAGCTCCCTCCTCCCTCTCTCACTCGCTACATACTCAATTATGTACCGAAACTACCGAATTACCTGCTTTTTGCACTCGCGTTGCACGGTTATTGCAAGAAAACTATCCATCATACAAGGATCGTTATGGTGTCATTCGAAAGCTCTGTTTATGCCCTTTCAGGGATAGGTACTTGTTTTACGTTCTGGGTCTTATTTAGGCATGAAAATGATCACGTAAACAGCCCTATTTTGGCTAAAAACACCCCGCTGTGCGGTACATATAAATAAACCGCATAGGCCGCTCGTAAGGTGTTAAAGTCTATTTTTTTTCTCTGACTCTTAGATATTTCATTAATCAAATTTAGGAGTATTGTTGGTTGTTGGAAGGAACATAATAATTAGAAATCCGGTTGCAGGGTGTGGTCATCACTGATAGCAAGCGAATGCAAGAGAGAGAGAGAGAGTATCGATCGACTGTGTCTTAGTGGCCTTGGGGGAAATTGGCGGGAAAGCAGCTTGCCTCACCCATACATTATACAACTCGCGGGCTATATCTCCGATTTTGACCATCCAAACGCTGTTTTCACTCGTTTTATTGTTGTTTCAGGTTAATACCTTTATAATCAACCCATAATAGGCGCATATGGATAAGTATTAATGCTATTAATGGTACAATTAATATTTTAGTGACGGAAACACCTCAAATACATGCGCACAGGGAGAGGTGTCTAATTACCCCCATGCACACTTCAGAGGTTAAGATCCACACCAGACATGTCAAAACTATTTTGCAGAATCTCTCAGTAGATAAGGCTCCTGGTCCAGATGAAATTCCTCCAATAGTACTTAACCCGGGAACTGCGGGGAGACTTAAGAGTTCCCCAAGAAGCACGAAAATATATACCTCAGAATAAGGGAATAACAGGGAAAATAGGTGATAACTGAAGGAGGAGGAAAGTGGGGAAGGAGGGGAGGTAGAGGACTGAGATTTTGCATGGCCCAAGGGCCAAAAAAAAAAAAAAATTCGATGTCAAAAGTTGATTTTTTTCTTCTCTGACTCTTAAGAGTCTCCCCGCAGTTCCCGGGTTAAGTGAGGGAATTTCAGGCGAATTAAAATTAAGTACAGGGACATCTTGATTTATTTCATCTAAGGTTGAGTTGGTGGAGAAAATATCCGCAAGAAGGTTAGCTTTACCTCGTGGGTCACTTACAAGATTGCCAGTCGGAGATTTTAATGGTGGAATGGATGAAGCAGTAGTGAAGTTGGATTTGAATGAGTTAAGAGTAGACCAAAATATTTTGTTATCATTTGGATTATTTAGAAGTTTATTTGCCTGCTTGTGGAGAAAGTTTGATTTAGTTAGGTTTAATACAGTTTTGGCATGATTTCTGATGTTTCTAAAGTAATTAAAGGCTTCATGTGTTTTTGATCTTGTGTATGCATTGTAGGTTATTGCTTTTTGTTCAGTTACTCTAGCACAATTAAGGTCAAACCATTTAGGTGAATTAGATCTTTTACTGTACTTTTGATGAGGAATAAAAGTTTCCATTCCAATTTTTACAAAATCTTGTATGTGGCTCAAGGTGGAGTGTGCATCATTAGAAAAGAAAGAGGTCCAGGGAATATCAATAAAGAAACCTTGAAGACCCTCCCAGTCTGCCCTATCGTAATGCCATTTAGTCACCAAAACAGGTTCAGAGTGGGAAGGTGTGGTAGGTGATATACAGGTGGCCTGTATCAGACAGTGATCAGAAGATCCTGTACTGTAAAACAATAAGTTTTTGAGCCAGTACCCAACCAGTGGGGGTGTGGGGGCAGCAGCCCCCACCCATATACTAGGTTAGGTTAGGTAAGGTTGTTAGGTTAGGCTAATAGGCCTAGCACATTAACCCGTCCAGCCCCAGCGACGCGTCTGACGAGTCACCTATGTATGTAACGCCAAACCCCAGCGACTCGCCTGACGTGTCACCCTTATAGCTCCAGTCGTAAGGCTCAGAGTGGCTCTAGATTTATATGGGAACTACTTTGGGAACCGGCGGACTAAAACCAAAACTTATTGTCGCGAAGAGTCCATACGCGTGCGCGCGCGGGGACGGGAGAGGGCAACCAGCTTCCCACAACTCTTGGTCAGTTTTCCACTTACCCTCGCGAGTGATACACCATGTCTCAACGTTCTAGTGCCCGCCCAACCCGCTCCTGCAGTACTGAGGAGGTCATGGATATACTGTATGACACTGACAGCCTTGATAGTGACGCTGACTCGCCCATGGAGGAGTCTGGGGAGGAGTATACCCCTTCTCAGCTCGAGATAAATGAGCTAGAGGAAGAGCATCCTCAGATTCCTGTCAGGCGGCGACGACAAAGGGAACAACAACGTGGTGCGAGACAAGGGCAGTCACGTGACCCTAAACGCTCCCTCTTCCCTCCCGACCTAGAGCACGCGGGGTGGGGGGGGGGGATGAGTCACCACCACCACTACCAGACTCCCCGCCTCGCCATCCTTCCCCCCCCACCATCACCTCCTGGCTCCCTCCCGTACACCCCCCCACGATGCTCTCCCTCACCTCAATCAGGCCCGTCCCGCGCCACTGCATCACCACCTGCCCGACCTGCATTCTTATATACAGTATTGACATTCTGTGATACATAAAGACATTCTATGAACTCTGAAGCACACTTTATGTTCGAGAGGTGCAAAATAAGTCATGCTGCCTGGCGGCTGGCAGCTGACTGCTGGCGCGGGAGATTTGAAGTGGCGCTAAGGCTCCACTGAGCCAGGGGACCCCCACCCCCCACCCAGGACCCCCAAATGACCTAGGTAAGCACTTTTTTCATATTTGTTCATGTTTGTCATTATTTTCTAACCCATTCAGCTTTATTTAAAAAAAAACAAAAAATCAAGAAATTGGCCGGGTTTTGGTGATCAAAAATAGAAAAACTAGACGGGCCGTCGCTGGACGGGTTATAAAAAAAAAGAAAAAAAAAAGCCTAACCCAACCAGTGGGGGTGTGGGGGCGGCAGCCCCCACCCATAATACTGTACTAGGATAGGTTAGGTAAGGTTGTTAGGTTAGGCTAATGTCTTCCCAAAGTTGACTATTTTTATAACATAAGATATTAGGCTACCCACTCCACCCCGTGAAATCCGAACCAGCTTTCGTCAAAAGTTGGCTCGGGTATTCACAAAATTGGGTTTTATGGGTTTGCAATTTGGGAAAACCCGAGCCAAGTTATGATACAAAACGCTATATTATTGTATTTTTACGCTTTTAACCCCTCATTTTCCCTGAACTTCATAGCCCTCCCCACTAGTGGGGGGCGTGTTTTTAGATTGTTGGATAATCGGTAAATACTCATTTCAGCTCCTCTTCAGTATAAAACAACACAGAAGGAAAAATTAAAAAATACAAACTAAAACTTACTGAAATCGCTGTCGGTCCAAAAAGTCGGGTTTACCCATATTTTGAACTTCTTTTCCATAGCTACTTAATACAGCTTCTCTTACTACTATTTATAGGCTATCATATAGCCCCACATATTCCCTGATCTTAATAGCCCTCCTCACATCCTAAAGATTTTTGGAGTTAGCCTATGGGTAAGCTAATGCAAATTCTCCATTCACTGAATGATAGACATTATAACACTATATTCCTTCAAAAAATAAATAAATGTAAATCTTGGTAATTAACCCAGCACATCTTATCGTAAGTGGTACCATCAAGGAAAGAGCCCCTTCTATCACTCAACGAGAAATTCTTAGTCACGCTGAATACCATGTATGAAAAATTCCTCAAAACAGCCAGTACCACCGATTTGAGACGGGAGGGTATGTAGGCTACGGCGCCACATACCCAGGGTGCCAAAACAGGAAATATCCAGTTCTGGATAATTTTTCTAATCTTAGAATGATCAACTTTGCGCGTCGTCCCAAGCTAGTCCTCTTCCTGATGGGGGGAACCCGACCTGGTAGATCTTCGATCACAGCACACAACTGACAAGTTGAACACCAGCTATCTCTGGCTGTTCTTACCCTGAACTAAATAATACCAAATGGCAAGCTTAGTTAATGATGTCCAGGCTGGGTGAGTATAAGGCAATCTTCTTGCCCCTACTTAAGGCGCCCGGCTTGAGAGGATCAAGGGCGTTTGGCGCGTGGTGGTTATGTCCTTGTGGCTCTGGGGGTGGTGCGCCTGGACTCTGGCTGGCAGGAGTAGGGTTGGCTGCAGGTTTTAGTGGCAGCTAGAGATGCGGTCTTATCATCCTGAGACCGCATCTCAGCTAGGCTAATTCCGAAAATATTCAATCAAGTCTCCGTTACCCCCATGAAGTCAGGTTATACCGGTAGTAATGACAAGACATACCAATTATATATGTTAGTTAGCGGGTGTGTGGACTGTGGGGATAGTGGCAGCCCCCACTTTCGACACTAAGACTAAGTAAAGTTAGGTTAGGGTAAGGTAATGCAAATTATCTACTCATAACTTGATAAACAATTGAACAATAAACTACTTTACTATATTCCTTGGAGAAATAAAAACAAATAATTGTACATAAGGCTGCGGAAAGATTCTTTAGTGATACCCAAGTCATGGCCGGGATTCCGGGAAATCTATAAATGCACTGTAGGCGGTAGGCCTAGCTGCTGCCTGTACACTTATTAACCCGTGGAGCCCCGGCTAGTTTTGTAATGTTTGCGCACCAGAACCCGGCCGGTTTTCAAAAAATGGTTTTATTCCAGAAACAATAGCGAATGGGTTAGGAATGAAGGAAAAACCACGAAAAACCGCTCAAAAAGCTTAAAAAATGGTCCTACAGAGCCCCCGAAAACGGATTTTACAAGAGTAAAAAATTGAAGGCAATTATCCCAAAAAAACAGGTTATTGCGCGCTCGCGCGCACGCACGTGGACTTTGAGAGTTTTCAACCATCGGCACGGTTGCGTGGGATACGTACACAGTTCCCATACAAATCTGAGCCCTCTTGAGTGGCTACACCTGAGGTTACGGTCGGCGCAATTAGGGTGACGCGTCAGGCGCGTCTCTGGAGCTGTGCGTTACATACATCGCCGACGCGTCAGACGCGTCGCTGGGGCTGTACGGGTTAAATTGTACCGGTAATCTGGCTAAAAAGTTACCGGTATACAAAATGAGAACATAGATCCCACTTTGGACACTAAGTTTGGACTTTGGTTAGGGTAAGTTATTGCAAATTTTCCACTCATAATATAAACTACAATAAAATAAGATACCAGTAATACCTACCATACTGTAGCCTATTCTGCCTATAGCCTATACCTTGAAAACAAAAACAAACGGTAAGACTGCGAAAGTATTCTTCAGTGATAGGCCTACCCAAATCATGGCCGAAAACTCTATAAATGCACTGTAGGGCGGCAGGCTTAACCTAGGCTAGGCCTATACAGTACAGTACCGGTACAGTGTACACTCTTTTATTAAATTGTGCCGGTACTCTGGCAGAAAATGTAATAAGAACATAGGCTAGCAGCAGACCTCACTTTGGACACTTAAGTTAGGTTAGGTTAGGACTGTCGGTTATGTACCGTTGGTAAGATCCTGGGTATATATTAAGCAAACAACCACCAATTTTCATGACAATTTTGAAATGCATGTTGGAATCCCTATAAACTGTACTTAATTTTTATGTAAGTTTGATAATTTGGAAAAATCGATTAAGGGAGAAAATTAACATTGAAAATGATGTGTAAAATGTCTCCCATAAACGGCGGCCCGCTATGTTATTGTAATTTGCGGCCTAATTTCGTCTGTTAATTCACTTTCTTCTTAATTGGACCCCCTATGAAGTACAAAAGATTATGATGACATAAGTGACGGGTGTTTAGAGGGGGCAGAGCTCACCCTTCAACATATTACGTGTCCCACAGTAACTTCTATTGTATAAATAATAAAGGTTAGGTTAGTTAACCTCTCCGCTGTGCAGCCCCTATAGTATACAGGCATCCCTGTGCGGAGGTATGACGATTTGGGCGACCCTTGCAAATATCGATGAAAAGTACATCAACGTGTAGGGAATGTTCGCGCGCATCGAGCCATATATATTTGACCTCACAAAAAATGTCGGGGGGGGGGTCCGTTGTTGGAAAAAGTGGAGCGAATGGCATCGCGCGGCAAGATTTCCCGGGTGAATATTCACGCACCCAGGGGGTAGGAGGGGAGGGTGGGTTAAGGTGTAATTCTGCGTATTTATCCTATTTTGAGCACTGTTATGCTATGTAGAGTATGTGTACGTATGTGTACGTATGTAGGCCACCCATATACCAAGGAATATGCCGCATATAGACCAAATATGCGACATAATAAGCGAATTCTGAATGAGTTTAGAGGCGGGAACACAGGTAGAGAGTTTTGGCGGGAAGGTATGAAGAGTACAGGGTGTGCTGGCTGAAATATCACATATATACATATATCGTATTTTCAGCACTCTCATGCTATATAAAGTACGTGTACGTATGTAGGCCACCCATATACCAAGGAATATGCCGCATATAGACCAAATATGCGACATATAAGCGAATTATGAGAGAGTTTACAGGCGGGAATGGAGGTTATGGGAGAGGTGTGGTTGGTGGGTGGGTGGGTGGACCGTCGGAGGGAGGGAGGGAGGGAAATTGTGTCTGTGAGTCGCTGGCAAGCCAAAGTCAGCCAGCTGTATGTGCAATTATTGTTGTCCCTGTCGCCGTTGTCGCCTTGCCCTTCGTCCCTTTCTTCCCGTTGGCAGAGCCAGGGGCAGAAGGGCCGGCAGGGGCAGGGCCAGCAGAGGTCCTGGATGGCAATATTATGGTGGTCCCTGTCTCCTTTGTCGCCTTGCCCTTCGTCCCTTTCTTCCCTTTGGCAGGGGCAGGGGCAGGGGCACGGCCAGGGGCAGGGGCAGAAGGGCCGGCAGAGGTGGCAGGGGCGGCTGGTGGTGGTGGTGGTGGCGGCACGGTGGTAGTGGCAGAGGTAAAAGTTTTTTTACTCATGCCCTTCCCTGTCTTCCCAGTGGCCCCCGCAGGTCCTGCAGACCAAGGGCGGGCCTCCTGCGTCGGTGGTAGTGGTGGCAGTGGTGGTGGTAGCAGTTGCCTGGGTGGTGTTGGCAGTGTCCCAGAAAGACAATGACTCTGTGCACTGCCCTTGCTTGCACGTGTTTTACGTGCTTGTTCCTCGTCCTCGGACCTACTCGTGCCGTAGTAATGGTAGCTAGGGTCTTTGGCAGCCACTCTCTGCCTTCCACGGCCGCTGACACCACCAGAAGGAGGGCTGGTTGTGTCATCAGGCCGAGAGTGTGAGGGTGGTGTAGGCTCCAATGCGCGTGTATGTGCGTGCGTGTGTACCGCTTGCCTGTGTGCGGGCCGAGCATGTGGGGTGGTGGTATCGAGAGGTGCCAAGTCGTACTACAGTGGAGCCCCCATTTTCACTACACCGGTCTTCGTTGATTCAATTCTCGCACCACACACCAAATATTCCCCATTTCAATTCTCGCGCCAAAAGCCTCAATTCTCGCATCAAAATCCCAGCCGAAACCCGAAAAAATAGCAAAAATAACGAAAAACTCGACATAAAACTAGAAAACAAACAAAAACAATAATTTTGTTTTAATATAACAAAATAATCTGCCAGGCGCTTGCTGTTTAGAGACTAAATCCGAGTGAATCCGAGATCCGATCGTCAAATGCACAAGATGCCGCCGTCTTTGTATGACGTCATCACTAAGCAGACGCTTGCAGTTTAGCTAGTATCTGTGTTGACAAAACAACCGTTTGCAAGCCTTTTTGTGCCTGAACCCCTTATCTCTCGCGTTTATTATAACCTCTAGTGCATCTAGTGATAGGGATGGTTGGCCTGGTGGTAGCAATGAAGGAATTTCATGCTCAAAACACAGAGCAAAGACCAGTCCATGTCGGACGAAAGCGATTGAAATGCCTAGCTAGCCTAGACGATGTTAGCCTAGGCTAGGCTAAATATGACAATGATTTATAATAAAATCTGTGTGGTAAGTAATCTTCTCATAATATGTATTTATACGTCTTTTCCTCATAATATGTATTTATTGGATGTATTTGGGGCAAAATGGGTACTTGAGGGATGGCTGGATGAATTTAGAACCTAGGCCTAGGCTAGGCCTAAAATATTTCGCATGATAGAAACAATGCCCCAATCTACAGTATTTATGGTTAGGACTGTCATTTAGCCATGTCTATATTATTATTTACAATGCATAAGATTTAGGCCTAGGCTACTTGATGTAGCAGACAAAAAACATGTTTTCATAGCCTAACACTGGGAAAAAGTGCGGTAATTGTTTAGATATTGGGCCTTTTTTTTCTAGTTATTAAAAACTTATTCTATGGTGTATTATATGATACAGTATAATGCATAAAATTTAATTTGTGTACAATAAAACATGTTTTCATAGGCAAAAAATAGAAAAAGACGCAAATTTTGGCATGAGCACGGAACCGATTGAATTTTCCCCATAAGAACAGTGCCCCGATCTTGGCTGTTTCAATCCTAGCTCTATTTCTGCGGAACCGATTAGCAGCTAGGATGGGGGCTCCACTGTACACCCGCACCAATTTGTAGCCGCCTGGCTGTAAACCCGCGGTTTTGGTACGCGTTCAAAAACCGGGATTATATAAGGGGTTCCGCAGCGCAGCGGTAAAACTCTTATTAGTGTTTCAGCACTTGCCGGGTTAAGTTGAAAAACAAGAAAACCTGAGCCAACTTTTTTTTGCCACTTTCTGACTTTTATGAAGCTGAAAAATCTTAAAATCCGAGCCAACTTTTGCCAAAACTTGGCTCGAGTTTTTTCATTTTGGGGTTTTCTTAAATTGAAAAACAAGAAAACCCGAGCCAACTTCTTTTTTGAACTTACTGTTTTTTATGCAGCTGAAAAATCTTAAAATCCGAGCCAACTTTTGCCAAAACCTGGCTCGGGTTTTCTCAAGTTGAAAAACAACAAAACACGAGCCAACTTTCATCATAAAAGCCATTATATCGCCTTTTTATGTCTTTAACCCCACATTGTCCCTGATCTTCATAGCCCTCCCCACTATCGGGCGCCGTGTCTTAACCCTTCCAGCCCGGGTGTCCTTTTAAAAGGACGGCGCGGCAGATGGGCCGGTACCCGGGTGTCCTTTTAAAATCCCTATGCTTGAAAGCGTGCTTTGAAATTCACGCGGCCAACATTGACTTTGTAGGGGCGATCGCAGCGCCACCACGCCTCAACTACTAACGTTATCAGTTCCTCTGTGGCCGCCATACCGAGTTATAGCGAAAAAATTTCTTCCGACGCGTCCGATTCGGTGCAACCTCCCGCGCGCCCCACTGATATCCCGCTCGCAACTTCGACACCTGTTGCAACCAATAAGAAAGCTCAACGAAAGAAAGTGAAACGTTTGTTGAGTGATAGTGCTATACAGCGAGAACTTTTTGCCATTGAAGAGAGCAGTGGCGAAAGCTTGGTGGACAAAGAACAATTTATAAGTGCAAGCGAAGATGACGATTTCGTTGGCTTTGGAGACGACGATAATGTAGATTTATTTGAGGGGGGAGATAGTAGTGATGATCCTGATGTGGAAGGGTTTCAGGAAGGTGCTATTGAACTTCCAAGTGTACTAGAACCTAGGCCTACCCCGTCGCCATCTTTGCTAGGTCAGCCTAGGCCTAGCCCTAGCCCAGGACCTTCCCCTTTGCCTGCCCGTATGCCCTTGAAAGTGGGCAAATATTTTTATATACAATCTTTAGTGAAAAATGCAGCTAAAAAAGCACGCAGGGCAGCAGCAGAAAAGGTTAGGGAAGCGGAAGACTGATAGTGATGCCGACCCTGGTCTAGCAACCACCCGCATTCCTTTGTCCCGACGCCTTGACCCGGGACGCCGTGTGGGTCACCCACAGCCCTCGGCTTCATCTCTCCCTCAGGATGACCAAAGGGCCTCTACAAGTGGTATTAGTGGTGTGCCACAGCCCTCACCACACCGCAGAGCATTATTTGCTGCGGAGAAGCCCTTGGCTCGCCGCAAAAGGAGCCCAACTCCCGAGGCTGAGGCTCCCATTGTTGAACCTCCCGTGCCCCACGCCGCCGACGCCCGGTCACTTCTTCACCCGAATTGTCACCTGAAGAGGATGCTGACGACCCCAACATTGCCCCAGATGACCTGACGTCGCCTGAGGAGGAGGAGGAAGAGGAAGTCCCGACAAGACGAGGTCGTGGGCGTGGTCAGCCTGCCGACGCCGATGCCGATGCCGATGCCCCTGGGCGTGGGCGTGGGCGTGCAGGGCGTCCGCGTGGCCAAGGGCGTGTGCCTGCCGCAGCTGCACGTGCTCGAGCATCCGACCTGTTTGTGTGGACAGATGGGGCGGATTTTGAGCCAGATTGTCCTGCCTTTGACGAGGTACAGATTGGTTCTGGAGTGTCACCAGCATATCCCTGGGGCCCAGATGCTACCCCCAGTGAACTTTTCTGTGGCTTCTATGACAATGAAGTCATGGAATACCTCGTCGAAGAGACAAATAACCACCATGCTATCTGTGCCACCTTTCTTGGGAGGAAGACCAGTGCCAAGATGGTGGCATGGAGAGCTGTCACTGTGGCAGAACTATATGTGTTCTTGGCATTCACAATGCTGATGACACATATAAGGAAGCACGTTCTGGCAGACTACTGGATCACTGGCGACCTCATAACGACTCCAGCATTTGGCAAGTACATGTCCAGGGACAGGTACTTTGACATCCTCTCCTATCTCCACCTGACCAACAACATGCATGTCCACCTTACCGACACACTATGGAAGATCAGGAAGCTGTATGACATGATACTTCATCGGTTCACCACCTACCTGATTCCTTTCCAGATGTGCCTCGACGAGTCTCTGGTCCTCTTCCGTGGTAGGCTGCACTTCCGACAGTATATCCCGTCCAAGAGACACCGCTTCGGCATCAAGCTTTTCGTCCTCTGCGACTGTTTGATGGGGTATGTGCTGGACTTTGTGGTCTACAGCGGCAGGGGTGGAGAAATTGAGACTGACCCCCACATTGGTTTTGGCGGTGCTGTAGTAAAGAAGATGATGGAGAGGCACTTCCATAAGAACCACATCCTCTGCACCGATAACTACCGTACTACACGTCGCCTATCCTGACCAAGTACCTCCATGACCGCAAGACCGGAACTGTCGGCACAGTCAAGGCCAAGAGGAAGGGCATGCCAGGCTACCCAACCAAGACGAAGAAGACGGACGTCTTCCACAAGAAGAGTGGCCCCATCCTCTCCATCCACTGGCATGACCAGCGGAAGGTCAACCTGCTCACCACATGCCACAAAGCCGAGATGGTCGCCACAGGGAAGGTGGACCGAAGAACTAAGAACCCCGTCCAGAAACCAGCTGCTGTCCTGGACTACAATATCAACATGCGCCTCATCGACAAGTCCGACATGCAGATGGGCTTCATCGACTGCCTGCGAACATCTTGCAGGTGGTACAAGAAGTTTATCCTGCATACGGTAGATATATCGGTCCTCAATGCCTACAACATCTACCGTCTGAGGACTCCAGGAGCCAAAAAGTACAAGTCCCTGCGGAAGTTCCACAAACAGGTGATACTTGAGCTCCTGGGTAAACATGCGGGTACACCAGGGAGGCCACTACAAGGACCAGGCCAGCTGGACAGAACGGGGTGTGCTGAATTTTTCAGGAAGCACCAGCTCAACACCCTTCCTTTCCAGGGTACAAATACTAGAGCCAGAATGCAGAAGAGGTGCCATGTGTGCAGCCACACAACTAGAAGATCCCGCAAAGCCACAACAACCACTTGGGAATGCCTTGAGTGTCAAGTGGGACTGTGTGCTGGCACCTGCTTCAACGACTTCCACACTCTAATACACTTTTGAAGTGAAAGTGATAACAGGGAAAGTGACACTCAAATGTAGGCTAAGAATAATAATATAACTAAGTATAAGTGAAAAGGACACACATAAGTAATAATAAGTGCCTTCATAACAATATTAACAAGTGAAAATGACACTAAAATATATATATCTAATGATAAATAAGTGAAAATGACACTATCAATAAGCCTAGTCAAGTGAAAGTGACACTATAATAATAATAAAGCTAAGTATAAGTGAAAGAGACACACATAAGTAATAATAAGTGCAATCATAACAATATGAACAAGTGAAAGTGACGCTATATATATTATTAGCTTACCTAACAATACATAAAAGTGAAAATGACACTATCAATTATCAAAGTCCAGTGAAAGTGACACTATAATCATAATAATAATAATAAAACTAAGTAATAAGTGACAGAGACACAAATAACTTCATGAAAATAACTTCATTGAGTGAAAATAACATAATAACTATAATACATGGCATAATAAACAATAAAACACTATCAAATCGCTTCCCGGCATAACTGCAGGTGGAGCGACGAGTGCAACTGGGCGTCGTAGCCGGGGCCGCGGTTGAGTGTTCGGACGCGCCGAGGTAAATACGCGGCAAAAGTTACTTCCACTTCCATCGCCATAACTCCGGAACCAGTTGAGCTAAAGAGCTCTACTCAACGCCTTTCTACACGGCAAGGTAAGGAGCACATTTTGACATACGTTTCATTATTGTAGGTACCGTAATACAGTAAACCCTCGCTATCTCGGACTAATTGGGGGAGACCCAGTCCGAGATGACCGAAAATCCGAGATGTCCGGAGTCTGGCTTGTGTCCGACCTAACAGAGGATAAAATCCGATCTAACCAATGTACGTCCGAGGCAACAATGAACTCTGAGACTACGGAAAAAATCCTACCTCAAGAGAGAAGTCCGCATCAACCTAGAAAGTGAAGACAACCCTATTCGAACCCTATAATCTGTAATAGAAAACACAGTACATGTATTTTAGTTTTACAATATGTATTGTACAGTAGGCTATATTACACTTACCCCTTCATAGCTCTTGTCTGTAGTCTTGATGTCCCCCCTCCCCAACACTGCATTAATTACTGCAGCATCCCCTTTTCACCCCCCACCTCCATCTCATTGTCCTCCACCTCACTGTCCTTCTCCACCCCACTGTCCTTCTCCACCCCACTGTCCTTCTCCACCTCACTGTCCTTCTCCACCTCACTGTCCTTCTCCACCCCACTGTCCTTCTCCACCCCACTGTCCTTCTCCACCCCACTGTCCTTCTCCACCTCACTTTCCTTCTCCACCCCACTGTCCTTCTCCACCTTCTCGCACTGTTCTTCTCGACCTCACTGTTCTTCACACCCCCACTCTTAGGACCATATCCCTTGCCTGTCATGGAACCCTTACCTTTACCCTTACCCACACTGTCCTTCTCCACCTCACAAACAATGTCAGGTTCAGGTATATCCATGGGCACAGGCGTGCTACTCATTAATTCATCCAAATCCATGTCCAAGTCTGAGAGTGGCACAGTGTCTACAGTGCTCCAAGAGGTGCTAGCAACTGAGGAAACACTTGGGAGAGAGGAGGTGCTGGCAACTGAAGCTACACTGTGGAGGGAGGTGGTGCTAGCAAGCGACACCCCACTGGTAGCAGACGAAGTACGAACTCTGGGAGGAGCAGAGGGTACAAAGAAGGAGCTGATTTTCTGTTGTTTTTTCCAATTAAGGTGTGCCCTCTGTATATGGAATCGACCATTACGCAGTGGTTCATATAGGGACTGCAACTTTGGGTCATCTACTTGAGTCAGATACTGAAGAATAGTGTCAAAGGAATCTAGGGCATGCGAGACTGATATCTTGGCCCCCTGTGTCTCTTCGTCCGACTCATCCTGGGTCTCTTCCTCGGCTACCCCTAATACCTCGGCTGCAATTTGTTCGTCAGTCTTATGTTCGTGTCCAGGTTGGTCTCTGTTCTCTTGCAGCCAGTTGTCAACTTCATCTTCGGGGAGGTCACCCTGGTTACCGTGGTTCAAGAGGTTCCTGAAGTCAGCTGCCCCAAACCCTTCAAAACCCGGATCTTGCACCTTCGGGATATTTAAGACCTTGGTCCACCCATTCCTCAGTGTGTTGAAAGAAACTTCTCGCCACGCCTCTGCCCAATTGTAGATGCAGTCTTTCAGGGTATACTGCTTCAGTTTTTGTAGAGATTTCTTCCCGCGTGTATCCACATAACCCTCTTCGTCCATCCCATCTATGATGACAAGGCATTGCTCCAGAAACTTCCTCTTGTAACGCCTTTTGCAAGCTTCAATTATTCCTTGGTCCATAGGCTGAATAACACTTGTGGTATTAGAAGGCAGGAACATGGTCTTAATTTTGCCGTTGGCACTCTCCAGTTTTGTGGTACAAGGGTGGGCAGGTGCGTTGTCGAGCAACAAGATGGCAACCGCTTCGTCATAGGGTACACCATACACTCGATTCTGGAACGAGCGAACGTCGGGTACAAATCTCTTGTGAAAGAGATCCTCAGTGATTACCTGGTTAAACCAAGCTTTCTTTGATCCATAATAGTCGACTGGGAGTTCCTTGTTAATGATGAGGTCCTTAATTACTCTCGGCTTCTGAGATTTTCCGACGATTGTAGGGGTCACACGGTGGCTTGCGTCGGCATTAGCACAACAAAGCACTGAAATGCGCTCCTTCACAGTTTTGTGGCCAGGTGTGGACGTGATTTCTCGGTGGGCCTGTGTGTTGGAGGGTAGAGAACGCCAATACAAGCCAGTCTCGTCACCGTTATAGAGTTGCCAATGTTGAAGGTGTTCCTCGGTTATAAGGGCGTGGAAGCGTTCAGTGAAGGGTTCTATGGCCGAAGTATCGGCGCTTAAAATTTCACCACAATTAGTCCTGTTTGTGAGGCCATGGCGGTTTCGGAACCTCCACAACCACCCCTCGCTAGCCTTGAAGTTTGGGTGATGAAGATGCTGTCCGAAGCGTTCTGTTGCATGTTGTATCTCGATGCCTCTCACTGGTACACCCTCACTACGATGCTGTCTGTACCACTTCAGCACTGCGTCGTCGATGTCTTGATAGGCTAGCTTGGCCTTGCGAAAGATATTGGCGGTAGAAGGACCATGAAGCACAGCTGTACCATGCTGCCGGACTTTTTCCTTGTCTCGGATGAAGTCGTAGATTGTCGATCTGCCTAAGCTATACTTCTCCTGAAGTTGCTTGGCTTTCATTCCACTGTCCAGATCCTTCAACATCTGTAGCTTCGTTTCTAGTGATATAGAAGTCACCTTACGCTTAGGTTTATCCTTGGGAGGCATGGTGAACAAAATAAATGGCACGCGTCGATGTGTAACACAACAGAGCTTGGTGCGGACTGACGCTCCCAGCCTCCCACGCTCGGTCCCCGGATGTAAGATGGCGTCGGACCTCCCTTCTGTTTCTCGGATATTCACCCTTATTGTCCGGTGACGTGAGGTCGTCATCCTTTGTCGGACACCGTTACGACACATTTCGGAAATATTAGAGATATCAGAGGACGGTTATGACGGACATTTTCCGAATACTTATATAAAGTCCGACAACGTCAGAAACTGTCGGAACGATGACGGAAATGTCCGAAATACGGAAGTGCATGTCCGAGAGGCCGTAGCCAGTCCGGCTAGTACGGGTTTCCGACTTCTAGAGGTCCGAGATGGCGAAGGTTTACTGTATATTAAGCGAGATTAGCCTTAGTTTACTTTTGTTGTTTTTCAGCCAGATCGCCTGGATACGAGCTCCGTCCTTTTGTAAGGCAGCCCGGGCCGGAAGGGTTAAGATCGTTGGATAAAGGGGAAAACTATATTTGCGGAGGTTGAAACTAATGTCAATCACTATATATTGATGCAAATAAACTAAAACTTAAACAAAAATAATGAAAATAATTGGTGGGTGGTTTCCTTAATATTTTCCAGATCCTGTGTAGCGGGAACTGTTTTTCAGATGCCTATTTACTAAGAAACATTGACAATATCTTTAACCTAGCCTATCCTAACCTAACCTTAACTAGTATATTAGTGGACTATTTATGAATGTAAAATGTAAAAAAATATTGTAACATTACCGGTACCAAATTATTGAGATATAGCCTATGTACAGGTTCACCCGCTACACAGGATTATATCCGTACCGTTTCATAGGTTTGAGCTTATATACCGGTACCGTACCTAAAAAATAATGGTAAGGATGTAGTATTTGGGCATAGGCTACTGCCTGCCAGGCCGTGCCTTGTTTACACTACTTGCATGTTCGCATCTATTTTGACTGTCGTGGGATACAATAATAGGTTGAGGAACTAGGCTAGATGAGAATTTCAACAAGTCCTGGGGAGCGGCAAGGCCGTGAGGGCTCCTCAATAAATCCTATAGGCGGCCCCTATAATCCCACGGCATGACGGCAAACTGTTATTGTCATAGGCTAGGCCTATAGGCTATAGCCTAGCTAACCTTATTTTTTACTGTCTTTAACCTCAAATCTTCCTTGATCTTCATTAGCCTATCATAGCCCCACTAGTGGGGGGCAGTCCTAAGATTGTTGGATAATGGGTTATCCTAAGCCTAATACGCCTAGCCTCAGCCTAGGCTACTCATTTCTGCTTCAAAATCATCATAGGCCTAGGCTAATACAAGTAGGCCTAGGCCTATACAACACTAGGCCTAGGCCTATCTGAAAAATAATATGCTAGGCTACTTACAAAATCGCTGTTTGGTGCTTGCTAAAAGTCAGGTTTACCCAAAGCATCACCTTTAACTTATACCGGTACCTTATATGTAATGAGTTCCCCAAGATTAATATGCACAATTTTAGAATGTGTATGGCACTCGCAATTCACATGAAGTCAATGTTATATTCTATCTATCTATCTATTGCCTGACGCCGTGATCCCCGAAGGGGTGGCCACGAACGAACCGCCCCCATGCACCTCTGTCCCCAGTCAGTCGACGCCCCTCCCCCCAACCAGCACCGCCTTCGTTCATGTAGTTCCTCACTCCATCCTTCCACCTCATATTCGGTCTACCTCTCCCCCTCTGTCCCTCCACCTCGCTCTCGTACACCCTCTTAGTCATTCTCTCGCTTTCCATACGTTCCATATGGCCGAACCATCTCAAGTTGTTCCTTTTCACACTTTCCAGCACATCTACCTCCACACCACACCTCCTTCTTACTTCCTCATTAGTCTGTCTATCCCTCCATGTAACTCCGCACGCACTCCTTAAGTAATTCATTTCCACTGCTCTCACTCTTGGTCTGAGTCTCTCAACCAACGTCCATGCTTCGCTTCCGTAAGTCAGTGTCGGGATTACCACACTGTCATGCAAGGACTTCTTCACTTCCATACTGACCACCCTATTTCTTGTTACTGCTTTTAGCGTTCCTACAACCCTCTTCCCCTGTTGTACCCTCTCCCGCACCTCTTCATCCATAGTCCCATCTTTACTCAACACACTGCCCAGATACTTAAAAGAGTTGATGATCTCCATAGCCTGACCGTTCAGCTTCACCTCACACTCTGTGACTTCACCCCTTTCGAAGACCATAACCTTGCTCTTCCCCGTATTTACCTTCAAATTCCGTTTTTCGCACACTGTTCCAAACTCATTTACCAGACCCTGCAACTCCCATTCATTATCACTCATCAGAACTGTATCATCCGCAAACAGCAGTATAGGTAGCTTCCACTCAATTCCCTCCCTTTTCAGCGATACACCAACATCCACTGCTCTTGATAGTATTTCTTTCATAACTCCATCCATATATACAGTAAACAACCACGGGGACATCACACACCCCTGTTTCAAACCAACATTCAGGTCAAAGAACTCGCTCTGCTCACTCTCCACACGTACTGCCGCCTTTGCACCCTCATACATGCTCTTCACTGCTTTCAGCAACTTGCCCTCTACTCCGTATATTCTAAGTACTTTCCACAAACCTTCTCTATCCACTCTGTCCATAGGCCTTCTCCAAATCCATAAAGGCAACATACACCTTTTGTTTCTTCTCCAGATACTTCTCCACAACACAATTCAGGGTACAAATCTGATCTACACATCCTCTTCCCTTCCTAAAACCTCCCTGCTCGTCGCCTATCCATTTCTCCGTTCTCACTCTCACTCTCTCAATCACTACCCTACTGTATACCTTCCCTACTACGCTTAGAAGACATATTCCTCGGTGGTTACCACACACTCCTCTTTCCCCTTTGCCCTTATATAGGGGGACTATTATGCCAGTCTTCCAGTCATCGGGTGCACTGCCCTTCTCCCATGCTAGTTTGCACATTTTCCATACCCATTCTATCACTATCTCACCACCATACCTCAACATTTCCCCACACACTCCATCTGTTCCTGGTGCTTTCCCCAACTTCACTCTTTTCATGGCTTCCCACACTTCTGACCTCCTGATCCCCACCTCCTCCTCCACTACTTCTCTTCTTCTCCCTCCCATACCATATCCAGCTATGTTTGCTGGCTCTTCATTCCTTTCATTTAGCAACTCACTGAAGTACTCCCTCCATCTTTCGACTCTCTCATGCTTCTCGGCTAGCATTCTCCCATTCTTATCTTTCACACCCTTACTGTTTCCCTTGCTACCTTCCCTAACTTTCTTGACTTCTTTCCAGAACAGTTTCTTACTCTCCCTCCATTTTACACTCAGATTCCTTCCAAATTCCTCATCTACTCTTCTCTTACTTTCCTTCACTACTCTCTTCACCACCCTCTTACTCTCCACGTACCTCGCTCGTTTCTGTCTCTCGGAATCTTCATTCCCTCTACTACCCAACCACTCTCTATATGCTTTCTTCTTTTCTTCCACAGCTATTCTTACCTCTTCTGTCCACCATGCTGTACCTTTCACTCCCCTCCCTCTTCTCCTCACTCCACACACCTCCTCACATGCTGCACAGATCTCATCCTTAAACACCTTGCTCATCTCCTCCACTTCCTCCATAACTTCCAGGTCGAACCCACCTAGTCGTCTTTCCACTGCTCTCCTGTACTCCTCCCTGACTTCCTCCTCCTGCAACCTCTCCACCCTCCTCACCATTCCACCCTCCTCTCGCCTCCCTCCCGCTCTCCTCACCCACTTCTTTTGTATCCTAACCTTAGCTACCACTACATAATGATCAGACAGACCCCCTCCAATACCCCTATACACCCTAGCATCCATCACAGATTTCTTCATTCGTTCATCCACACATACATAATCAATCAATGACTTTCGTTCCACCACTGTCTTATCCTTCATCGTCAACATCCGTTTCCACATGTACCTGTGGATCATTCTGTGTCGGAAGAAGGTGTTGGCTATCCACAGCCTCCTCCCACACATACGTCCACAAGTGCACTACCATTCCCATTCACCTCTGATGGTACCCCCCACCCTCCCACCACTCCCTCAACTTTCCTATCACCCACCTTACCATTCATATCCCCAATCAGAAATATTCTTTCGTTCTTGTCAAACTTCTCCAGGCATGCCTCCACATTCATCCAGAACTCCTCTTTCTTTCTTTCAAGTATATCCTCTGTCGGGGCATACACGCATACAATCACCCACGTTTGTATTCCTACTTTCATTCTCACCCACACAATCCTTGAACCCACAGACCCATACTCTCTTACACATTCCTTCCATTTGCTACTTACAAACAAACATGCACCTTCTCTCGCTGTTCCTTCACTCACTCCAGCACACACACCCATTCCACACTCCCACTCTGTTATGTTATATTCCAGCCCCTTAATTCACTCTATTTTCCACAAAACTATCGGTAAATAACAGCTAAACGCATTTCCAAGTGTTCCACAAATTACCATAATTCACTGGCGCGAAACTAATGACGTCATCCAGTAGGAACACGATATTATCGAAACATGGCAAAATACCTTTTCGTTGCATCCATTGATCCTGTCATATATATACCCCTGAAAAAACAGTAATTCATCATAAAATCGTACTAATTTATAGCTTACCTTATGCCTCAAGGTCTTGCGCTTTTTGTCAAACATATAAAATTGATATTCATTCACTATTTTTGAGAAATTAGAGGCCCCTTAAAATTGATCCACCCGACAAAAGATCGCGTATTTTGGCAGGGGAGTACACTGGATCATATCTCGTCAGAAAACTAACATTCAAGCTTAAATTAATATTTTACATTATTCATTTCAGTCAATATATTAAACACATACTGTAGAGTAGTTTAGTTAATATATACATAGTTTTAGCTAAATACCTATTATTATCCTTTAATCTACATATTATTGAACATTCGAGTGCCAATAAATTAGTTGTGTTCGTCTTGACTCAGCCTTCGGCGCGATATAACATCGGAGTGTAGGGGTACATTGGTGCTAAAGTCACAGTCACCTCATCCGAACTCAGTTGCTTTTTCACGGTGTAAACAAACAGCTCACATGACTCTGAGCTCTGGATTTATCCATTTATATTTACATTAGGAGCTGCATTTGGACTTCAATTCAGGTGATATATAATAGTTCTAAGATCATAGCCAATGTAGAGTACAGTGTAGAGCAAAACAACTATAATTTGATGAGTTTAATGTAGAAATAGAATGGCAGGTTTAGCGGGCTCCCAAGTCCCAACTCTGGCACTGGCTCCGGGACAGTCGCAGTCACTGTAGACAGCAGCCAATTTCAGGATCAATATATTTTCAGATGTTAGGTTCGGGATCACGAAGAAAATGGGCAAATTTTGGCACACTGCACATACCTTACCCCCTGCGTATGTGCGGCCCCGCCCACTGCCCAAAATGTACAAATATTATATTAGATTAGATTAACCTAACTTAACCCTCCAGCCTCGGCTATGTATTCTATAAATATTCCCCGAAACCCGGGGGATTTGGTCGAAAAAACGTCTCGCCTAGGCTACCGTATCTTTGTTATTTTGACTGCTTCCGCATTCCCACGCATCCCCAAGCGTAGATGTGTTTCATACCTGTAGAATGGCATTGAGTAGAGCTCTTTAAGTCAACTGGTTCAGTTGTGATGACAATTTCCGTGGAGAGAACTTTGTGGCAATGTCAGCCATATTAGCCACTTTTCACTAGTGAAACGACAACATACAGCCACACAAGAACAAACTACGCCTCTCCTTCTTGTGTTCGGAGGTGCGCGGCGTCGGGCCAACCGGCTGTGTTTATATGCGTCGGACGGACGCCTTTCCAAACAAGCTTACAGGTTTTCAAGCTGCCGGAGCCTCAGAGCCCTTCCGGGGCCCGCGGGCCGCATTTGTTATGGGTGCCTCAGAGCCCAACCGGGTTTGAGGGGTTAACCTAACCTAACCTAACCCAACCCAACCCAACCCAACTCAACCCTAATATAATATAATATAATATAACATAACACAACATGTACATACATACATACATACATAACATTTTAAGACTGAGTGTTCCACACATAAGTGCAGTTTCAGTCGCTTGTCCTAATGGCGGCGTTCCAGGCAACCCTGTTAACCTCTGAAGTGCGCATGGGGGTAATTGGAAACGTCCCCCTGTGCTGACGTATTTGAGGTGTTTCCGTCACTAAAATATTCATTGTGCCATTAATAGCATTAATACTTATCCATATGCGCCTATTATGGGTTGATTATAAAGGTATTAACCTGAAACAACAATAAAACGAGTGAAAACAGCGTTTGGATGGTCAAAATCGGAGATATAGCCCGCGAGTTGTATAATGTATGGGTGAGGCAATCTGCTTTCCCGCCAATTTCCCCCAAGGCCACTGAGACACAGTCGATCGATACTCTCTCTCTCTCTTGCACTCGCTTGCTATCAGTGATGACCACACCCTCCAATCGGATTTCTAATGTTAGCACGAAAATATACCTCAGAATAAGGGAATAACAGGGAAAATAGGTGATAACTGAAGGAGAGGAGGAAAGTGGGGAAGGAGGGGAGGTAGAGGACTGAGATTTTGCATGGCCCAGGGGCAAAAAAAAAAAAACTTTTTTTTTTTTTTTTCGATGTCAAAAGTTGATTTTTTTTTTCTCTGACTCTTAAGAGTCTCCCCGCAGTGCGCCGGGGGAACTCTTAAGAGTCTCCCCGCAGCTCCCGGGTTAAGGGCTGCTTCACTTGTCAAGTTCTTGGATTTGAGATCGGCATGTATAGTCCGATCCCAGGTCTTCCTCGGTCCACCCCTTGGTGCAGCTCCCTCCACAATCACAGACCTGCATTTTTTCACCCAATTTTGTTCATCCTTCTCTCCACATGTCCATACCATCCCAGTCTACTTGTACGCATCACCCTCGCTAATACTCTTTATACCTAAACGTCTCCTCAGCTCAACATTTGTTATTCTATCCTGTAGCCTGGCCCCACACATCCATCTCACCATTCTCATCTCATTACGCTCCATTCTGTTGACATCCTCTTAACGGCCCTTGTTTCTGAGGCATACGTCATTGCACTTCTAACACATGAGGCATACACCTTTTCCTTCAGGGGGAGAGGCATTCTTTTCATGGTCAGGATTGGCATCAGTTCTCTGAACTTCCCCCAACCACACCTAATTCTAGCAACAGTGGCAGACTCGGCCCCACCACCGGCAGAGATGGTATCTCCTAGGTAACAAAACTTGTTCACCAGCTCCAAAGACTCATTTCCAAAATTCACAGCCACAGGATTATCACCTAACACAAGCTCGCCTTTGCACACTACGCACTCAAATAACAAAATAAAAATATAAAAATACACTAAATCCGAGTGGGATCGAACACTGGTTTTCTCGGTGTCGGGCGAGAGCTCTACTGACTGAGCTACAGAGCGACCTGGCAGTAACGGTTTGACGGCTATATTTAAACGCGGGAAACGGGGGGCGGGGCCAAGGGAGGCTTACATTTTTGCGCATGCGCAGGGGGTAAGGTATGTGGCGGGGTACATCCCCTCCCGTTGAGACTGAAGGCTGGAGACTGCTGACCTGGAAAGGGGTAGGGGTGGGTGGGGGGGGGCATTTTGCACATTTAAAACGTGATTGGCTGAATCTAATGGCATGCACTGTAGGCTTAGCCTACATGACCACTAAAGCAACCATTGGCTAAATGAATGAATGTCAGACTGTCTGTGATTGGTAAACTGCAGACACTGATGTTAACCCGGCAGCTACAGGGAGACTCTTAACCTGACAAGCTCGATATAGACCTAGGTGCTAGGGTAGTTATCTGTGCATTTCTAGCCCTGGATTCTGACAGAATTCGTTATATTTACAATATAAAGCATTATTTGTTTTCGGTATGCTTTTATTTTACATATATGATGTATATATGAACCTTCAAGAGTGCTAAAATAAGTGGGAAAAGCATTTGGGTGGTGAAAAACGAAGATATTGGCCACCCGGTCATAATCTCAGGCGAGAGAGAGCCACAGGCAGCCCTCCCCTCTCGCTGTCTGGCAGTCAACTGAGACGAGCGGGGCGGTGTGTGCCGGTGTCTGGGTGTTGCATAACGATCTTTTATGCAACCCACTTGTGCTACATTATCGCGGGAGAGAAAAATAACCGATGATAATAAGAGGATAAATAGGTGATAATTGAGGAGGGGAGGGAGGGGGGAATAAGGTGGGGAAGGAGGGGAGGGGGAGGGGTGAGAAACACATGGATGAGTACTAGAGGGGAATTATCTCACCAAGAGACAAAATCCTTTGTTTTGATAGGCCCTTTTTTTTTTTGGAAGGCTTTTTTTATGGTCTTGCTTCCGTGAGGCCTATCGCGTTCCCTATAGGAAGCCTTCCGTGAGGCCTATCGCGCTTGCCGGGTTAAGAGGTTTTCCTGGGCGACTGCGGGGAGACTCTCAAGATCATGGGCCTAAAACAAAACTTTTAAAAGGCCCCAGTAGCACTTGATTTTTTTTTTCTCTCCATATCACTCCTCCACATCCCCTCCTTCCCCCCTTCAATTATCACCTATTTTCCCTGTTATTCCCTTATTCATTGGTATATTTTTGTATAAACATCTCCAAACCGATCCTAGGCTGTGGTCATGTGTGTGTCTATGCGTGGGAAGGAGAGAGAGAGAGAGATACAGGTTTCAGTCACTCTCCAGGCTTCGAGAGAGGAGGGTGTGAGGCCGGCTGGCTCACTCACAGATACTCACAGATGATACCCGGGCAGGAGGCTATTCAGCCTGTATGGCCCGGCTCAATATTTGCTATTATATTATCGTGTTCGGGGCTAAGGTGGACGTGTGTGTTTTTTTTAATCTTTTCTTTAAAGTCGTATTTCTGGTCTTGACTCCTCCATGCCTTATCCAACTCACGCTCAAATTCTAACACACTCCTAACACTAAGTCTTTTCTGGAAGATTATTCCAATTTTCTATGACACGATTACAGAAAAAAATCTTTCTTATGTTCAGCCTAAATCTATAGCCTACTTAAACAACTTCTTACTATGCCCTCTGGTACGTTCATCTTCCACTAGATCGTAAATAGCCCACGACAGACCTCCGCATCATACACTCCTTGCACTATCTTGAACGTTTCAATCATTTCTCCCCTCGATCTTCTGTACGCCAGCGTTGGTAAATTTAATTTCCTTAATCTTTCACTGTATGACAGGTCTCGCAGTGAAGGTACTAACTTAGTGGCTCTCCGTTGCACATTTTCAATGGCTGTAATATCCTTGATCTTGTATGGACACCAAGCTTGACTTGCATATTCCAGAATTGGTCTTACCAGCGCTGTAAATAAAGGCTTAAACGTATCTTCATCCAAGCACATAAATGTTCTTCTTATAAGGCCCACTATTCTATTTGCTCTATTAATTTTATCTGCCACATGTTTTTCAAAGTTTAGTTTATTGTCAATGGTCACTCCCAGGTCTTTTTCTTCAGTCACATTTTCCATGCTTTCCATTTTCCATGCTTTCCTCCATGATATATCTTCCTTCAGGCACTTCTGATTTACCAATCCTCATAGCCTTACACTTATTTGGGTGAAACTTAAGAAGCCATTTTTCTGACCAAACCTTCAGTGCCGTGATGTCCTCCTGTAACTTTGTACAATCGCCCACTTCAATAATTTTTCTAAATATCTTTGTATCATCGGCATAAAGAAACACCTCACTGTTATTAACTAAAACATCAGGCAGGTCATTTATAAACATAACAAACAGAATTGGTCCGAGAACAGAGCCTTGAATGAACCACTCGCTAACAATTCTCGATATTGACCATACAAATTATATTCCCACTTGTTTTATTGTTGTAACCTGTTACTATCTTCATATTAAACGTAAAATAGGCGCACATGGATAAGTACCGGGTATTGATTATATTTATGGTAAATTAACGTTTTTAGTGAGGAATACATATAAATACCTACGCACAGGGGTATGGTGTATACTACAGGGGCTGTGCAGCTGAGAGGTTAAATGAGACTGTCAGATGGCATTAGCGAGGAGCTCACTTTCAACCTGGCAGCTGCGTGAGGTCAGTACCGTATTCTACAGTGCCACCAGTGTGACAGATTTAGCTTCAATTCGGACAAAATTTGATATACTGTATCTACCATATAAAGCAATAATTATTACAGAACCATATGCGCATATTTCACATGTAGCCTATAAGGAACATGTGAACACTGAAGAATCAGAAAATAGGTGTAGCCTTAAGAGCAAATATCCAGTGAAAAAAAGATTATTGTGACGAGAGCGTATTGAATGGGAGGGCAGCATCGCGGCAAACACTCTCCCTCTCCCTCTCGGATCTCGCCACACTTAGGCTACTGGTGGTGCAGTTCTCTCTCACATGTATGAGGGAGGGGAGAGGTAGTCGAGGTGAGTGATTGAAGGTATTTGAGGGGGAAGGGAGGAAGTATAGGGAGTGGGGGAGGGAAAAATTACAAAAAAGGGGGAGGAGAGGGAGGGAGGAGGGAGACACATGTTATGTGAAGAGAAGTGGTATGTAGACATGCCACCTAATAATATATTGCATCCATTTCCCGGGCATTTTTTTGTTGTTTTTAAGTGGAAGGGTAGGCTACTGGTACCGTAATTATTCAGAAAAGGCCCTGTGCCATTACTATGCATGTTTATTCGGTAACATTCAAGACAGCTAGAGCCGCCTTATTTACCAAGTTTTCTTTATATTTTTTCCAAGGAATATAGAGTTTTTTGTTGTTTTTCATGGTTTGAGTGGAGGATTTGCATTAACCTCTGAAGTGCGCATGGGGGTAATTGGAAACGTCCCCCTGTGCTGACGTATTTGAGGTGTTTCCGTCACTAAAATATTCATTGTGCCATTAATAGCATTAATACTTATCCATATGCGCCTATTATGGGTTGATTATAAGGTATTACCTGAACAACAATAAAACGAGTGAAACAGCGTTTGGATGGTCAAAATCGGAGATATAGCCCGCGAGTTGTATAATGTATGGGTGAGGCAATCTGCTTTCCCGCCAATTTCCCCCAAGGCCACTGAGACACAGTCGATCGATACTCTCTCTCTCTCTCTTGCACTCGCTTGCTATCAGTGATGACACACCCTCCAATCGGATTTCTAATGTTAGCACGAAAATATACCTCAGAATAAGGGGAATAACAGGGAAAATAGGTGATAACTGAAGGAGAGGAGGAAAGTGGGGAAGGAGGGGAGGTAGAGGACTGAGATTTTGCATGGCCCAGGGGCCAAAAAAAAAAAAAAAAAAAAAAAAAAAAAAAAAAAAAAAAAAAAAAACAATTTCGATGTCAAAAGTTGATTTTTTTTTTCTCTGACTCTTAAGAGTCTCCCCGCAGTGCGCCGGGGGAACTCTTAAGAGTCTCCCCGCAGCTCCCGGGTTAACTTGTACCTATTATTCATTAATCTGAAGATGCGGCATCAATGGCGCCATTTATTGGGTGAATCGCGCTTTTACAGTAGGTAAGGGAAATTGTGGGGTACATTGGATTCACGATGGGTTGAGGGGGGGGCGTTGCCCCCCTCACCCCCCTTGATTTATTGTCATCCTCATATATGTAGATCTGTCAGGGGGCAAAAACAGGTTGCCGGTATTTCGTTTTTGTGAGTAACGTTCACGCCATTTATTGGGTGAATCACACTCGCCGCATCTTTCAAAACAAGAAGAGGGCTCAAGTCGAAGGATTCATTGTGCGCAATGCTTTGTTTACGGTCGGGACTTATTTTTTTCATGTTATTTTTCGGTGTAATCGGGTTTTTTCAAGTGTCGATAACGAAATTCCTCCATGCGGACTATGTAGGAATCGTTTTTTACACCATACCCGAAAGAGGATTTATGGAGCTCCGATCTTACTCTCAACCATCTGAACAATTTTACCAGCACACCTAAACTTCGTTAAATGCGGAAATAGCCTCACGAAAATATCATGCCCTGGTGGGGGCACGAACTCTCGACCCTTGGGTGTGAGGCAGACACCTTACCAGTTAGACCAATAGAGATATCCCACTTGGCCTGGTCGGCTCAGGGTATTTCCGCATCCGATCTGTTTAGGCTAGCCTACTTTCACTGACTTTACAACTATAATGAGAAAAATATGGCGAGTCTATTGGTCCCTATTTTCCCTAATAAATTATTTCTAATAGGGCGGCGAAAGAGGTCTTGAATATTATCGTTTATTCCTCCAGAATTTGAGAAATGAGTGTTTTCATGGTTTTAATATATAGGCTAGGTAATTCAAACATAGAATACAAAAAGGGGTGTAGTAAAAATTTACCCTCAGGCCTCCCTCTCCAAAAAAAGGCATTATGAGAGAATGTGCAGCTGCGCCTGACAGGTGATGGTGGTGATCAATCGGCACCAACAGTTCTAGACTAGTAGGCTATGTGTATAGCCTGTATATATATATATATATATATATATATATATATATAAAATGCCCCAGAACGAGAAGCCCACCACAGAAGCCATGAACGAACACCACACAGAAACACCAAAGGAAAGGTCCACAGAACGAAAGGACCAGCTGACCGAGCCCGCCATTCCAGACAGGCCCAAGCCCGCAGGGCTAAACAGCTCCAGGACACACCCATTTACCTTTTTCTAAACTGACCATTTTCCACACCTCACGTACACTAACCCCCTCGTGTCCTACACTCCTAACTACAAAGATGATGAACAGGAATATACATTCATATTAAAAACACCCATGCCTGTCCCGACGTTGAGCCAATGCCAACATATCAGACAGCCATAATTATATCTATGCATGTTCTTGCATCCGAGAAGTAGATGTTATATATCTTAGAAGTTAAAACACCCACGCTGTCCCTAGACCTCGTATATAATTTTCCATGACGAGTATAGATATGTGTAACCCGTGCTCAGTCGCCCCTTGCATTGTTCCTCTAGTAACTAAGTATTAATATTAACATTCCCTAACATCTTGTCTTGCCAGACTAAGCTTCTGAAGACCCATCGCCCCATAAATCTATGTATGCAATCCTTAGGTTAAGTATTTCTATCCGCCATTGTGTTCACCTTTTTCCATTTACTTTCCACAATTGTCATACGTCTTCCCCTTGCCTCCTTCGTATCCACAGCCCACACTACGCCAATTTACTTGTGTCTTACACCTCTTACCCCAACCAGAGATTGTATAAGATAACCTGGTTACCAGTATCTGTCATAAGTACCCCGAAAACAATAACTAAGTACCCCTACGAACTGCCGCTGTGGTTGGTATTTTATATTTAATAGAAAACGCAGTTCCCAGGGCCAACTAATAGTATCCATAACCCTCTGACTGATCACATAACTCTATCTTTTCCAGACTCATATACCACCCCATAGTTGCATTCCCCGGTAGCATTTGGCTAACGTATTCTACTGCCTTTTCAAACTTCCATATCAATTGTAGCCTAATGCCACCCACACGCCCAGGGACCTTAGGGGCAAAATTTCCCTGTAGCCCTTGAACTCTCCCCCCCCTCTCATTAAGACACCCGCGCTTCTCGACTCTTGTCCGACCTAGCCTCTCTCTCATACCTCTTGAAGATCCTTGAATTGTCCATTGCTAACGCTCTCCAACCTTTTATATATATACTCCTATCCAGCCTACCTTCACTTAGTAGGCCAGAACAACATTAGAACTTTACTAGCCCCTTGCATGCCATCTATTCTCTTACAACACATTCACAACCCTGCACCCAATGGTCGTCGGTGCGAGGCTAGCCGCCCCGCCAGTAACTAACTTCTATTGCCATACTTCCAGATAAATGTGGCAGAGTTAGCAACCCAGTCTCCACCATATCCAGCAAACCCTACAATTAACAACCAGCCGAGTAAAACCAGCTAGCTAAGGCACCTTCGGTTTTGGTATTAAAGACACCCACATCTGTCTCATACATAGAGGGTTATTACAAACACTGGTGATATGGCAAGCCCCTAGCCACAGCCGCCGGACGACTATCACAGAAGAGAGGGCGCCCAGCTCCCCCTTTTTGCCCACCCGAGGAGGGAGACCCCCACCCCCGCGGAGGTATACCTGGCCCCTGTTTTGACTTTCGAGTCATTGCCAGGTAGCACAGGAATTCTTCCTATCAATGAACTAACCATGAATGACTAACACCTTTACTAACCTCTATTAACTCACAATAAACCATTTACCTTTCTTGCATGCTCTGATCACTAAATTAGCACCTCAGCTATACTATAGAATGAAGATTGAACAATCTAGAGAGACGCTCCTATCACAGCTGTCCCCATCCTCCTCGCAAAGTAGATCCAGTCTCTCTCCCCTAAATACGTCCAGTATAGCCAAAATAGTACCTCTTACTAAGGCTCAGTTATATGAAAATATAAAGGCTTCCTATCGCCCTGTGCCACAACAGTAAATACCATCTTACCTAGTCCTCATATCTATTGAGAGCTCAATTAAGTCCATAAGACTCGAGATCCCTACTGTCTACAGGGTCCAGAACCGAGCCTATAAATCTAAACTCCCGCCCCCAGTCAAATCAGTTGAAAGCTAGACACCAACCAGGGGTCACTACCCTGCAGTTAATTTCTAGCTCTGCCCTTGTGTTGTTCCGGAGTGAGATCCCAGAGCCGGCAGACTCCGTGGCAGATTTGGATAGAAGGACCTGCCCACGTATTGAAGAACTTCACACATATGGCCCCCCTGGACGGCCGCGCGGAACCAGTCGTTAGCCCCCAACATCATGGACGCAAGATAACCAGGACCAGACCCATCAGATACTACCCAAGATTCCCTTTAGCAGTACTACATATTACTGTGCTGTTTTAGATTCACTAATTAATATTTCTACGAAGTGGCTAAGACCTTGCCCAGTGTAATTCATACTTAACCATTCCATTTGGGACGTACTAAGCGATCAGTGCTCTTTAATTAACAGGCGACCTTGACTCTCGTAATTACCTTATTCAGATATTAAAACTCTAGTGATATCTAACGTTCGCCCACTGATTTGCGTTCTATGTATTTCTGAGACAAGGATATAAAACTTAGATCAGTACCCCCTGAGGTTACTAGAATTCCCGTGCTCTAAAATACGTGTGTCTAATCTAGTCTGTGAACTACTACTTGTGCACCAGAGCTACCAGTAATAAATCTAACAGTGAATATGAATCTATAAGTAACATTGATGGTCTTCGGTATATAAACCTGTGAAATCAAAGCCAGTGATCAGAAGATTAATACCTGAACGTTGGAAGTGGGAGACTAGGTTCCATCCAGATCCACTTATGCTAGTGTTGTTCAATTCTATTATATTGTCTTACACAAGTATTCTGCAGTGGTATATCAATAAACGTGATCATGTAACTTGCTACCATGTGTTTCTTTGTGTTCTCTATTCCTCATATCTTGTATTGTGCATGCAGCCTTATATACCCAGTCAATTTAGAACTCACATTACCCAAGTTAAACCTGTAGAAAAACAGGGCATAACATTGGCGGCAGCGGTGGTTCTTGATTCGGATAAAAGGTTGCATTACACTGCAAGTTTGGAACAGTAGAAGCATGGCAACATCGCAAAATCTTCAGCCATTCGCACACATTCCCAAGTATGATATAAACACGTATGATATCACCAGTTACTTAGACATAATAAAGCCAGTGTACGATGTGGTACTTCATAATGACCGCGAAAAAATCGCCTGGGCAACTTTGCATATTATACAGTTGGGAGAAGCCGTTTCCCAACTTGTTGATAAGCCTACCTTTCAAGAATTTATTCACCAAATGGTGACACAGGATGCGCCAGAGAGTACCTGGAACCAGTTTCGATCCTTCGTGATCCGGACCTTAGATCCACTTTTGGGTTCCCCCGTCACCCCCAAAATAATAAAAGTCGACGAGATCAAGTATGAAGGGGATATAAATGTGACCCTCATACAACTCTACAGATACGTGAGGACCACGTATAGCTATGAAGATTACGACCAACAAAATGAACTTTTATTCACCGCTTTGTTAAACATCCTCCCACCCCACATCACCGCCCATCTCGACCCGTATGGCTTATTCGAAGAACATATGCTCTCCATCAGAGAAGAATGCCTACGCAGTTCGATGAATCCCCTATCCAACCCTTCAGCCCCTATCCAAGACTCCGTGCACCCTTCCAAAATGACTTCCGGTGAAAGTCCAACCCAGTGAACTCTTCCCCCACCAACCCTCCGCAGCCCCCCCCAACAAGCCCCGTATTCTAGCTATGCCTACCTATGTAGGCCTACCACAACATATTTTCCCCATGACCCCAGAAATGTTCAGCTATCCCCCCACCAACAAAATTTCCCTTGTGACAGTTTTCCGTCGGTAGCTTGTGACAGTTTTCAGTCAGTAGCTCCCTTCCACCCCCACACAATTCACACCCCTAGAAAACTTCGAAACCCCAAACTTGACTCGCCCTCTCATGTCAAACAAACTCACCAGTCCCAGATAACCTCTAACCAGACCGAGACTGCCACCAAGAAAATTCCCCAAACTCGTCCTGTTAATGTCAAACAAACCCACCAACCCCAGATAACCGCTAACCAGACCGTGACTGCCACCAAAAAGATTCCTAAAATTCGTCCTGTTAACAACCCCAAATCAATACATCAGTCCTCTACCAATAACCCCTGTTCTACACCTAACTCTTCCCCCACCAACCCGCCGCAGTCCCCCCAACAAATCCCGTTTCCTAACTCGCTCACCTCTCACCACCCTGACCCTCCCACACGCGCCGTTAATCCTCCCCTCACGCGTGACGACCTAGGGACCCAACCATGTTCCCCCCCTTCCCCCAGAAATGCTCTGCTATTTCCCCACCAACAATATTTCCCGTGTGACAGTTTTCCGTCAGTAGCTCCCTTCCACCCCCCACAATTCACACACCTAATAAACTTCAAAACCCCACACTTGACTCACCCCCTCATGACAGACAAACCCACCAATCCCATATAACCTCTAAACAAACCGTCACTGCCACCGACACACCCCACCCCTCTGATCCTCCCACACGCGCCGTTAATCCCCCCCTCACGCGTGACTCCCACCAAAGTGATTCCGCCCCCCTCATGCGTACCGAACACCTGCTCACCAGTCGGTCCCCCACCATCATGAGCCCAGCTAAACTTTCAACCTCCACCAATTCCCACCAACAAAATCTCCCTTGTGACAGTTTTCCGTCAGTAGCTCCCTTCCACCCCCCCACAATTCACACCCCTAATAAACTTCAAAACCCCACACTTGACTCACCCCCTCATGACAGACAAACCCACCAACCCCAGATAACCTCTAAGCAAACCGTCACTGCCACCGACACACCCCACCACTCTGATCCTCCCACACGCGCCGTTAATCCCCCCCTCACGCGTGACCCCCACCAAAGTGATTTCCCCCCCCTCATGCGTACCGAACACCTGCTCACCAGTCGGTCCCCCACCATCATGAGCCCAGCTAAACTTTCAACCTCCCCCTCTTCACCGTTACCCCACCCGCCCCAAATTCCCCCCCCAAAGATCCCGCTCGACGAAATACCACTCCCATCCCAATCCAACCACAAAACTTTTTCCACCTTGGCTAAACCCCAAAATACTCTCTCTCTCGCCCCAAACAACATAATCAACCTCTCAACTTCAACCACTCCTCGAAATCCCATCCATGTCTCTCCCGGAAATAAAATCAGTCTAAATTCAACCCCTCTCAAACCACAACCCTGCCTGCCCAGACCCCCCCCACCATCTCCCTATCAAATCCCCACACCCCAAACCTCCAAACCACCCGATCATAGTAAACTCTCAACCTTCAGCCTTACTCACCCTTCCCCAAACCCCACTCACGACCACAACTCTCTACACAATTCAACCCCTCCCCAGCACCAACCTCTTCCGCAACAACAACCCCGACTCGACCTGCCCATTTCATCTTTAAAACCCCCCTATCACTACCCCCGACCGAAACCACTTAGACCCCCCCTCCAAAACTGGCCCCGGGCCAGCTCGCCCCCAGACCCACATTCCTAACGACAAGAACTAACGGTATATCCACCCCGCCCTTCCAAAGTGAAAGTGAACCACCACCCCCTATTACCAGACCGTCACCCCGACTAACGGCGACCCTAAATACCCCCCCCCCCCCCTGATGATGATGAGGATATTATTGTACTAAATTGTTTCGAATGTTTTCAATTCCTAAGCGATTGGGCATGATTCTATAAATTTACATGTTTTCCATATACTGTATATATTATTTTTTTTCCTTAGTCATACTACTTTTCTTGTTACCTACACATTTCTGACTATCTTTTAAATTTGCTTTATACATTGTTAAACACTTTACCTCTTCTTAATTTCCTGTGTTCTTAATTATCTGCCCTTTCTTAACACCTTACGAGCGGCCTATGCGGTTTATTTATGTGTACCGCCCAGCGGGGTGTTTTTAGCCAAAATAGGGCTGTTTACGTGATCATTTTCATGCCTAAATAAGACCCAGAACGTAAAACAAGTATCTATCCCTGAAAGGGCATAAACAGAGCTTTCGAATGACACCATAACGATCCTTGTATGATGGATAGTTTTCTTGCAATAACCGTGCAACGCGAGTGCAAAAAGCAGGTAATTCGGTACTTTCGGTACATAATTGAGTATGTAGCGAGTGAGAGAGGGAGGAGGGAGCTGAGATTTGTGTCAGTAGGTTCGCCGCGGTGGTCTGGAGCAGTCATACGCTCGCTATTCTCCTGCCACCACTTGTCTCTCTCTCTCAGCCACATTACGTGCTGAAATTGCCACTCGAGTTATGTCGAGCGCCGCCACATAGTCCAGCTTTAACTCGACTTAAGTGGTGAGCGCTTTGTTAAATTTACATGTTTTCCATATACTGTATATATTATTTTTTTCCCTTAGTCATACTACTTTTCTTGTTAACCTACACTTTTCTGACTATGCTTCTTTTTACTTCACCCTTGAGGCTCGAGGACGAGCCTATAATGAAGGAGAGGGAAGTAAAATGCCCCAGAACGAGAAGCCCACCACAGAAGCCATGAACGAACACCACACAGAAACACCAAAGGAAAGGTCCACAGAACGAAAGGACCAGCTGACCGAGCCCGCCATTCCAGACAGGCCCAAGCCCGCAGGGCTAAACAGCTCCAGGACACACCCATTTACCTTTTTCTAAACTGACCATTTTCCACACCTCACGTACACTAACCCCCTCGTGTCCTACACTCCTAACTACAAAGATGATGAACAGGAATATACATTCATATTAAAAACACCCATGCCTGTCCCGACGTTGAGCCAATGCCAACACATCAGACAGCCATAATTATATCTATGCATGTTCTTGCATCCGAGAAGTAGATGTTATATATCTTAGAAGTTAAAACACCCACGCTGTCCCTAGACCTCGTATATAATTTTCCATGACGAGTATAGATATGTGTAACCCGTGCTCAGTCGCCCCTTGCATTGTTCCTCTAGTAACTAAGTATTAATATTAACATTCCCTAACATCTTGTCTTGCCAGACTAAGCTTCTGAAGACCCATCGCCCCATAAATCTATGTATGCAATCCTTAGGTTAAGTATTTCTATCCGCCATTGTGTTCACCTTTTTCCATTTACTTTCCACAATTGTCATACGTCTTCCCCTTGCCTCCTTCGTATCCACAGCCCACACTACGCCAATTTACTTCGTGTCTTACACCTCTTACCCCAACCAGAGATTGTATAAGATAACCTGGTTACCAGTATCTGTCATAAGTACCCCGAAAACAATAACTAAGTACCCCTACGAACTGCCGCTGTGGTGGTATTTTATATTTAATAGAAAACGCAGTTCCCAGGGCCAACTAATAGTATCCATAACCCTCTGACTGATCACATAACTCTATCTTTTCCAGACTCATATACCACCCCATAGTTGCATTCCCCGGTAGCATTTGGCTAACGTATTCTACTGCCTTTTCAAACTTCCATATCAATTGTAGCCTAATGCCACCCACACGCCCAGGGACCTTAGGGGCAAAATTTCCCTGTAGCCCTTGAACTCTTCCCCCCCCCCTCTCATTAAGACACCCGCGCTTCTCGACTCTTGTCCGACCTAGCCTCTCTCTCATACCTCTTGAAGATCCTTGAATTGTCCATTGCTAACGCTCTCCAACCTTTTATATATACTCCTATCCAGCCTACCTTCACTTAGTAGGCCAGAACAACATTAGAACTTTACTAGCCCCTTGCATGCCATCTATTCTCTTACAACACATTCACAACCCTGCACCCAATGGTCGTCGGTGCGAGGCTAGCCGCCCCGCCAGTAACTAACTTCTATTGCCATACTTCCAGATAAATGTGGCAGAGTTAGCAACCCAGTCTCCACCATATCCAGCAAACCCTACAATTAACAACCAGCCGAGTAAAACCAGCTAGCTAAGGCACCTTCGGTTTTGGTATTAAAGACACCCACATCTGTCTCATACATAGAGGGTTATTACAAACACTGGTGATATGGCAAGCCCCTAGCCACAGCCGCCGGACGACTATCACAGAGAGAGGGCGCCCAGCTCCCCCTTTTTGCCCACCCGAGGAGGGAGACCCCCACCCCCGCGGAGGTATACCTGGCCCCTGTTTTGACTTTCGAGTCATTGCCAGGTAGCACAGGAATTCTTCCTATCAATGAACTAACCATGAATGACTAACACCTTTACTAACCTCTATTAACTCACAATAAACCATTTACCTTTCTTGCATGCTCTGATCACTAAATTAGCACCTCAGCTATACTATAGAATGAAGATTGAACAATCTAGAGAGACGCTCCTATCACAGCTGTCCCCATCCTCCTCGCAAAGTAGATCCAGTCTCTCTCCCCTAAATACGTCCAGTATAGCCAAAATAGTACCTCTTACTAAGGCTCAGTTATATGAAAATATAAAGGCTTCCTATCGCCCTGTGCCACAACAGTAAATACCATCTTACCTAGTCCTCATATCTATTGAGAGCTCAATTAAGTCCATAAGACTCGAGATCCCTACTGTCTACAGGGTCCAGAACCGAGCCTATAAATCTAACTCCCGCCCCCAGTCAAATCAGTTGAAAGCTAGACACCAACCAGGGGTCACTACCCTGCAGTTAATTTCTAGCTCTGCCCTTGTGTTGTTCCGGAGTGAGATCCCAGAGCCGGCAGACTCCGTGGCAGATTTGGATAGAAGGACCTGCCCACGTATTGAAGAACTTCACACATATGGCCCCCCTGGACGGCCGCGGAACCAGTCGTTAGCCCCCAACATCATGGACGCAAGATAACCAGGACCAGACCCATCAGATACTACCCAAGATTCCCTTTAGCAGTACTACATATTACTGTGCTGTTTTAGATTCACTAATTAATATTTCTACGAAGTGGCTAAGACCTTGCCCAGTGTAATTCATACTTAACCATTCCATTTGGGACGTACTAAGCGATCAGTGCTCTTTAATTAACAGGCGACCTTGACTCTCGTAATTACCTTATTCAGATATTAAAACTCTAGTGATATCTAACGTTCGCCCACTGATTTGCGTTCTATGTATTTCTGAGACAAGGATATAAAACTTAGATCAGTACCCCCTGAGGTTACTAGAATTCCCGTGCTCTAAAATACGTGTGTCTAATCTAGTCTGTGAACTACTACTTGTGCACCAGAGCTACCAGTAATAAATCTAACAGTGAATATGAATCTATAAGTAACATTGATGGTCTTCGGTATATAAACCTGTGAAATCAAAGCCAGTGATCAGAAGATTAATACCTGAACGTTGGAAGTGGGAGACTAGGTTCCATCCAGATCCACTTATGCTAGTGTTGTTCAATTCTATTATATTGTCTTACACAAGTATTCTGCAGTGGTATATCAATAAACGTGATCATGTAACTTGCTACCATGTGTTTCTTTGTGTTCTCTATTCCTCATATCTTGTATTGTGCATGCAGCCTTATATACCCAGTCAATTTAGAACTCACATTACCCAAGTTAAACCTGTAGAAAAACAGGGCATAACATTGGCGGCAGCGGTGGTTCTTGATTCGGATAAAAGGTTGCATTACACTGCAAGTTTGGAACAGTAGAAGCATGGCAACATCGCAAAATCTTCAGCCATTCGCACACATTCCCAAGTATGATATAAACACGTATGATATCACCAGTTACTTAGACATAATAAAGCCAGTGTACGATGTGGTACTTCATAATGACCGCGAAAAAATCGCCTGGGCAACTTTGCATATTATACAGTTGGGAGAAGCCGTTTCCCAACTTGTTGATAAGCCTACCTTTCAAGAATTTATTCACCAAATGGTGACACAGGATGCGCCAGAGAGTACCTGGAACCAGTTTCGATCCTTCGTGATCCGGACCTTAGATCCACTTTTGGGTTCCCCCGTCACCCCCAAAATAATAAAAGTCGACGAGATCAAGTATGAAGGGGATATAAATGTGACCCTCATACAACTCTACAGATACGTGAGGACCACGTATAGCTATGAAGATTACGACCAACAAAATGAACTTTTATTCACCGCTTTGTTAAACATCCTCCCACCCCACATCACCGCCCATCTCGACCCGTATGGCTTATTCGAAGAACATATGCTCTCCATCAGAGAAGAATGCCTACGCAGTTCGATGAATCCCCTATCCAACCCTTCAGCCCCTATCCAAGACTCCGTGCACCCTTCCAAAATGACTTCCGGTGAAAGTCCAACCCAGTGAACTCTTCCCCCACCAACCCTCCGCAGTCCCCCCCACAAGCCCCGTATTCTAGCTATGCCTACCTATGTAGGCCTACCACAACATATTTTCCCCATGACCCCAGAAATGTTCAGCTATCCCCCCACCAACAAAATTTCCCTTGTGACAGTTTTCCGTCGGTAGCTTGTGACAGTTTTCAGTCAGTAGCTCCCTTCCACCCCCACACAATTCACACCCCTAGAAAACTTCGAAACCCCAAACTTGACTCGCCCTCTCATGTCAAACAAACTCACCAGTCCCAGATAACCTCTAACCAGACCGAGACTGCCACCAAGAAAATTCCCCAAACTCGTCCTGTTAATGTCAAACAAACCCACCAACCCCAGATAACCGCTAACCAGACCGTGACTGCCACCAAGAAGATTCCTAAAATTCGTCCTGTTAACAACCCCAAATCAATACATCAGTCCTCTACCAATAACCCCTGTTCTACACCTAACTCTTCCCCCACCAACCCGCCGCAGTCCCCCCAACAAATCCCGTTTCCTAACTCGCTCACCTCTCACCACCCTGACCCTCCCACACGCGCCGTTAATCCTCCCCTCACGCGTGACGACCTAGGGACCCAACCATGTTCCCCCCCTTCCCCCAGAAATGCTCTGCTATTTCCCCACCAACAAAATTTCCCGTGTGACAGTTTTCCGTCAGTAGCTCCCTTCCACCCCCCCACAATTCACACACCTAATAAACTTCAAAACCCCACACTTGACTCACCCCCTCATGACAGACAAACCCACCAATCCCATATAACCTCTAAAACAAACCGTCACTGCCACCGACACACCCCACCCCTCTGATCCTCCCACACGCGCCGTTAATCCCCCCCTCACGCGTGACTCCCACCAAAGTGATTCCGCCCCCTCATGCGTACCGAACACCTGCTCACCAGTCGGTCCCCCACCATCATGAGCCCAGCTAAACTTTCAACCTCCACCAATTCCCACCAACAAAATCTCCCTTGTGACAGTTTTCCGTCAGTAGCTCCCTTCCACCCCCCCACAATTCACACCCCTAATAAACTTCAAAACCCCACACTTGACTCACCCCCTCATGACAGACAAACCCACCAACCCCAGATAACCTCTAAGCAAACCGTCACTGCCACCGACACACCCCACCACTCTGATCCTCCCACACGCGCCGTTAATCCCCCCCTCACGCGTGACCCCCACCAAAGTGATTTCCCCCCCCTCATGCGTACCGAACACCTGCTCACCAGTCGGTCCCCCACCATCATGAGCCCAGCTAAACTTTCAACCTCCCCCTCTTCACCGTTACCCCACCCGCCCCAAATTCCCCCCCCAAAGATCCCGCTCGACGAAATACCACTCCCATCCCAATCCAACCACAAAACTTTTTCCACCTTGGCTAAACCCCAAAATACTCTCTCTCTCGCCCCAAACAACATAATCAACCTCTCAACTTCAACCACTCCTCGAAATCCCATCCATGTCTCTCCCGGAAATAAAATCAGTCTAAATTCAACCCCTCTCAAACCACAACCCTGCCTGCCCAGACCCCCCCCACCATCTCCCTATCAAATCCCCACACCCCAAACCTCCAAACCACCCGATCATAGTAAACTCTCAACCTTCAGCCTTACTCACCCTTCCCCAAACCCCACTCACGACCACAACTCTCTACACAATTCAACCCCTCCCCAGCACCAACCTCTTCCGCAACAACAACCCCGACTCGACCTGCCCATTTCATCTTTAAAACCCCCCTATCACTACCCCCGACCGAAACCACTTAGACCCCCCCTCCAAAACTGGCCCCGGGCCAGCTCGCCCCCAGACCCACATTCCTAACGACAAGAACTAACGGTATATCCACCCCGCCCTTCCAAAGTGAAAGTGAACCACCACCCCCTATTACCAGACCGTCACCCCGACTAACGGCGACCCTAAATACCCCCCCCCCCCCTGATGATGATGAGGATATTATTGTACTAAATTGTTTCGAATGTTTTCAATTCCTAAGCGATTGGGCATGATTCTATAAATTTACATGTTTTCCATATACTGTATATATTATTTTTTTTCCTTAGTCATACTACTTTTCTTGTTACCTACACATTTCTGACTATCTTTTAAATTTGCTTTATACATTGTTAAACACTTTACCTCTTCTTAATTTCCTGTGTTCTTAATTATCTGCCCTTTCTTAACACCTTACGAGCGGCCTATGCGGTTTATTTATGTGTACCGCCCAGCGGGGTGTTTTTAGCCAAAATAGGGCTGTTTACGTGATCATTTTCATGCCTAAATAAGACCCAGAACGTAAAACAAGTATCTATCCCTGAAAGGGCATAAACAGAGCTTTCGAATGACACCATAACGATCCTTGTATGATGGATAGTTTTCTTGCAATAACCGTGCAACGCGAGTGCAAAAAGCAGGTAATTCGGTACTTTCGGTACATAATTGAGTATGTAGCGAGTGAGAGAGGGAGGAGGGAGCTGAGATTTGTGTCAGTAGGTTCGCCGCGGTGGTCTGGAGCAGTCATACGCTCGCTAGTCTCCTGCCACCACTTGTCTCTCTCTCTCAGCCACATTACGTGCTGAAATTGCCACTCGAGTTATGTCGAGCGCCGCCACATAGTCCAGCTTTATTTAACTCGACTTAAGTGGTGAGCCGCTTTTTAAGGGTTAAATTTACATGTTTTCCATATACTGTATATATTATTTTTTTCCCTTAGTCATACTACTTTTCTTGTTAACCTACACTTTTCTGACTATGCTTCTTTTTACTTCACCCTTGAGGCTCGAGGACGAGCCTATAATGAAGGAGAGGGAAGTAAAATGCCCCAGAACGAGAAGCCCACCACAGAAGCCATGAACGAACACCACACAGAAACACCAAAGGAAAGGTCCACAGAACGAAAGGACCAGCTGACCGAGCCCGCCATTCCAGACAGGCCCAAGCCCGCAGGGCTAAACAGCTCCAGGACACACCCATTTACCTTTTTCTAAACTGACCATTTTCCACACCTCACGTACACTAACCCCTCGTGTCCTACACTCCTAACTACAAAGATGATGAACAGGAATATACATTCATATTAAAAACACCCATGCCTGTCCCGACGTTGAGCCAATGCCAACACATCAGACAGCCATAATTATATCTATGCATGTTCTTGCATCCGAGAAGTAGATGTTATATATCTTAGAAGTTAAAACACCCACGCTGTCCCTAGACCTCGTATATAATTTTCCATGACGAGTATAGATATGTGTAACCCGTGCTCAGTCGCCCCTTGCATTGTTCCTCTAGTAACTAAGTATTAATATTAACATTCCCTAACATCTTGTCTTGCCAGACTAAGCTTCTGAAGACCCATCGCCCCATAAATCTATGTATGCAATCCTTAGGTTAAGTATTTCTATCCGCCATTGTGTTCACCTTTTTCCATTTACTTTCCACAATTGTCATACGTCTTCCCCTTGCCTCCTTCGTATCCACAGCCCACACTACGCCAATTTACTTCGTGTCTTACACCTCTTACCCCAACCAGAGATTGTATAAGATAACCTGGTTACCAGTATCTGTCATAAGTACCCCGAAACAATAACTAAGTACCCCTACGAACTGCCGCTGTGGTTGGTATTTTATATTTAATAGAAAACGCAGTTCCCAGGGCCAACTAATAGTATCCATAACCCTCTGACTGATCACATAACTCTATCTTTTCCAGACTCATATACCACCCCATAGTTGCATTCCCCGGTAGCATTTGGCTAACGTATTCTACTGCCTTTTCAAACTTCCATATCAATTGTAGCCTAATGCCACCCACACGCCCAGGGACCTTAGGGGCAAAATTTCCCTGTAGCCCTTGAACTCTTCTCCCCCCCTCTCATTAAGACACCCGCGCTTCTCGACTCTTGTCCGACCTAGCCTCTCTCTCATACCTCTTGAAGATCCTTGAATTGTCCGTTGCTAACGCTCTCCAACCTTTTATATATATACTCCTATCCAGCCTACCTTCACTTAGTAGGCCAGAACAACATTAGAACTTTACTAGCCCCTTGCATGCCATCTATTCTCTTACAACACATTCACAACCCTGCACCCAATGGTCGTCGGTGCGAGGCTAGCCGCCCCGCCAGTAACTAACTTCTATTGCCATACTTCCAGATAAATGTGGCAGAGTTAGCAACCCAGTCTCCACCATATCCAGCAAACCCTACAATTAACAACCAGCCGAGTAAAACCAGCTAGCTAAGGCACCTTCGGTTTTGGTATTAAAGACACCCACATCTGTCTCATACATAGAGGGTTATTACAAACACTGGTGATATGGCAAGCCCCTAGCCACAGCCGCCGGACGACTATCACAGAAGAGAGGGCGCCCAGCTCCCCCTTTTTGCCCACCCGAGGAGGGAGACCCCCACCCCCGCGGAGGTATACCTGGCCCCTGTTTTGACTTTCGAGTCATTGCCAGGTAGCACAGGAATTCTTCCTATCAATGAACTAACCATGAATGACTAACACCTTTACTAACCTCTATTAACTCACAATAAACCATTTACCTTTCTTGCATGCTCTGATCACTAAATTAGCACCTCAGCTACACCATAGAATGAAGATTGAACAATCTAGAGAGACGCTCCTATCACAGCTGTCCCCATCCTCCTCGCAAAGTAGATCCAGTCTCTCTCCCCTAAATACGTCCAGTATAGCCAAAATAGTACCTCTTACTAAGGCTCAGTTATATGAAAATATAAAGGCTTCCTATCGCCCTGTGCCACAACAGTAAATACCATCTTACCTAGTCCCCATATCTATTGAGAGCTCAATTAAGTCCATAAGACTCGAGATCCCTACTGTCTACAGGGTCCAGAACCGAGCCTATAAATCTAACTCCCGCCCCCAGTCAAATCAGTTGAAAGCTAGACACCAACCAGGGGTCACTACCCTGCAGTTAATTTCTAGCTCTGCCCTTGTGTTGTTCCGGAGTGAGATCCCAGAGCCGGCAGACTCCGTGGCAGATTTGGATAGAAGGACCTGCCCACGTATTGAAGAACTTCACACATATGGCCCCCCTGGACGGCCGCGGAACCAGTCGTTAGCCCCCAACATCATGGACGCAAGATAACCAGAACCAGACCCATCAGATACTACCCAAGATTCCCTTTAGCAGTACTACATATTACTGTGCTGTTTTAGATTCACTAATTAATATTTCCACGAAGTGGCTAAGACCTTGCCCAGTGTAATTCATACTTAACCATTCCATTTGGGACGTACTAAGCGATCAGTGCTCTTTAATTAACAGGCGACCTTGACTCTCGTAATTACCTTATTCAGATATTAAAACTCTAGTGATATCTAACGTTCGCCCACTGATTTGCGTTCTATGTATTTCTGAGACAAGGATATAAAACTTAGATCAGTACCCCCTGAGGTTACTAGAATTCCCGTGCTCTAAAATACGTGTGTCTAATCTAGTCTGTGAACTACTACTTGTGCACCAGAGCTACCAGTAATAAATCTAACAGTGAATATGAATCTATAAGTAACATTGATGGTCTTCGGTATATAAACCTGTGAAATCAAAGCCAGTGATCAGAAGATTAATACCTGAACGTTGGAAGTGGGAGACTAGGTTCCATCCAGATCCACTTATGCTAGTGTTGTTCAATTCTATTATATTGTCTTACACAAGTATTCTGCAGTGGTATATCAATAAACGTGATCATGTAACTTGCTACCATGTGTTTCTTTGTGTTCTCTATTCCTCATATCTTGTATTGTGCATGCAGCCTTATATACCCAGTCAATTTAGAACTCACATTACCCAAGTTAAACCTGTAGAAAAACAGGGCATAACAATATATATATATATATATATATATATATATATATATATATATATTATATATATATATATATATATATATATACGGTATATATATATACCGGGTATATATATATATATTATATATATATATATATATATATATATACCGGTATATATATATATATATACTGGTATATAGCCTATATTATATGCAATGTTAGTTTAGTTTTAACCCCTTATTGGCGGCGCGCGACATAGGTCGAGAGAAATAAATTTGGACTATGTGGCGGCGCGCGACATAGGTCGTGTGGCAATTTCAGCACGTAATGTTGCTGAGAGAGAGAGAGACAAGTGGTGGCAGGAGAGTAGCGAGCGTATGACTGCTCCAGACCACCGCGGCGGACCACCTGACATGAATCCCACCCTCCTCCACCCTCTCACACTCACTACATAGTGAAATGTATGGGGAAAGTACCGAATTACATGGTTTTTGCACTTGTGTTGCGCGGTTGTTGCAAGAAAACTAGCGGTCATACAAGGATCGTTGTGGTGTCATTGGAAAGCTCTGTTTATGCCCTTTCAGGGATAGATACTTGTTTTACGCTCTGGGTCTTATTTAGGCATGAAAATGATCACGTAAACAGCCCTATTTTGGGTAAAAACACCCCGCTGGTGGCTACATATTATATACCGCCTAGGCCGCTCTTAAGGTGTTAATGATTAAATCTGTAATTTTTATTTTTATATTTGCTCCTGCATGTTTTACCGATCGTAATTTTATATCACCTAGCCTACGCAAGTGAAATAGGCCTCTTGAAATGGGCAAGTCAATGGTAGTCGCCGTGGGGAGATTGGGCTCGTAGTTTTGTCATATTCTACTTTTAGACCTCCCTGAAGCTTTTAAAACTTAAGTATTAACATTATTCCTATTATGCACCTATTCCTACTCCTCAAACCAACGGAATTGCTCACAAACTAATTTAGGTTAGGACTAGGTTAGTTTGGTTAGGTTAAGATATGTTGGATTAGAGGGGAAAAAAAAACCGGTTAGACAGCAGTACGGTATGGCCTGTGTACCAGCTCACCACAGTTTCCAATGGGTACATTACAATATATGGTAGGCCTAATGAGTGCAGTGGTAAAGCGCGTAGGTCCCCTAACTCTTTACCTATTACGTCGGAATCGTTATATTTTAACCCTTTCCCTGTGGGAGACGTTCCCGAATGCCATGGCAATTTACAGGCTTTTAAAGCCTCTTAAATCCTGTAAAATCGAGTGCAAAGGAGCGGGAGCGCGACAGGCCACATGTCCTTCTCCCAGCCAGGCTGCCGCGGCACTGAGGGCTCCGAGTCAGAGTCTCACGAGATATACAGTGCTGCCAAAGGTAAATGTAGAGAGACATTAACGATAATTGCTCATTTTAGCGAATGTCTATGGTAGCGCTGCGGGTGAACCCCGCGAGCTGTGAAACTCGTTTTGGTGTAATTTTGAATCTATTTTCTAGTTTTCGGCTGAATACATTTAATTTAATTCAGACACTTGCCTAATCAATCAGGAGTGCCTGAATGAGCCCTAATATGGCGGAAATATGCCCGCACCGTAAATGTTAAGGACGTGTAGGCTAAATATGCATAAAATTATGAGTCTCCATTATCGACAATTTTGTTATCACTGGATTATGAGCCTCTGTATATCTCTCCCCCCCCCCCTTTCCTTAATCAACTGAAGTGTGGCCCCACATTCCTGCTGATTAATGGAGGTGGGAGGTCCCCACTTGGGTACTGGAAGTAGGTTAAGTTAGATAGGTTAGATTAACCTAACCTAAAATAACCTACCGTGGGGTAAGGGGGCCTTCATCTAATGGTGGAGGAAAAAAAGAATATGCCTCTTGCATCCTACTGCATGTTGTGTCGTACAAGGCGACTAATAGGGGGTATGGCAGTAGACTTGTGGACCAACAGCCATTACCATGCAATAAAGTCTTTATCTTAGCACTGTCTTGGTATGGCACTGCCGAGGCGGATAGGTGCCACAGGGGACTGAGTCTTACCTGGGCGCTCTTTGGCACCACACCTGTGTCGTCAACAGTGTTTGCATGTTGGAGCAGTGTTGGGGCAGGACTTTATTGTTCTATAGTCCAAATTGCCTAATATACAGTAGAGTCTTGTTATGGTACTGTCTTTTTGTAACACTGTTAAGGCTGGTGTGGTTGCAGGTGCAAGTGCTGCAGGGGGACTCTGTTGAGTCTTGCTGAGGCACAGTTAGCACTATACCAATATCAGCCACAATGATGACTTGGTGGGGCAGTGATGTGGTGGGACTTTATTGTACTACAGTAGTCTACACTCCAACTACTGAAAGGCAACCCCGTCTGAGCCGTTACAATGCATGTAATGGAAAAATGACGCTAAACCATTATATGTATGTATTGTATGTACTGTCCTAAGTAGGGGTTGCCATCCCCATGTGTGTGGGGTGGAGGTGACTTGGGGAGCATAAAAATGCCGTCCGAACTTGGAAACAATGTGGATTGGATAGTACCGAGAAAGATTATATCTGTTGGCAAGTTTTTTGTTTTATTAGAATATTTTGTTTGTTTTTCTTTGGATTACCTGGTACTGTACTTAGAATGCAGGTGCAGAGTATAACTTTTGGTATGAACTGGGTACCGGTGTCATCGGTATGTTCGGTTGATCTTGACTGTGGGCATTTAGTTGTCCTTTCAGAAGATAGTTTTTAGGCTTAAGTTTGCTTACTTTGTTTTTATAAGCCTCTAGTTTAAGCTCAAGGAATTGGAATTTCTCGCCATTTATGCACTTACAGCACACATCGTCAGTAACACAGTGCCTGTTGATTCGCTCAGGGTAGAATTTTACGCTACGGTACATCAAAGCGTTAAGAATATCTTTGGAACCATTATAACTTTATGCTGAAAAATCTGTAATTAGAAATCAATCATAAGAATGAACAAAAATTACAGTAGGTGATTTATCCTTCAGTCTAGTCCAGATCCTCCCAGAGTGAGGTCAGGACCTCATTAGGGATGAACCTCTCAATCACTAATGAACAGGGAGAGAGAGAATACTACTATTTACTCACGTGGACAATACAAAGTGCTGAGAGGATGGCTACTATCCAGAATCTAGCCTTGTAGACCCTGATGTTCTCGAGTACACCATTGTCCTCCAGTGGGCCATGGAGGCTCTTCCTGGACTCCTCCTGCACCACTAGGTCCATTGTGGTCACAACACGCTCCCCTATGTCACACAGTATTGGTCAACCTTTCAATTATTCACATTCTTTTAGTTACCGGTACCCCTTTCACTATCATGGTGTTTTTTTGTTTACATATATTCTTGCTAACAGACTATTTTATAAAGCTTTAGAAGGACCTCAAACATTCAAAGGGATAACATTCATCTAAAAATTCAATTTGACACCCATAGACATATTCTAATGTTAATAAGATCGTCTGATAAGACCCACAATAAAATTAAAGACTGATTCATGGTGTACGGTACCGGTACTGAAAGGTTTATATCTGTAATCATTATTATTAGTAGTGTAGTACGGTACTGTACTAACATCGGCAGCCAATCAACGACCTGCATTAGACTTTAACACAGCATCCAAAGTTTAGCCTATCAGATTCATGACCCAAGTGAGAGGAAATGTGATGACAAACAACCAATTAGCAGCCAGCATTTCGGGACAAGGAACACGTGCTGCAGCGGTCTGATCAAATACCTTTCCCGTGTGCCTGATTGGTCAGCAGCACATCAATCCCTTTCATTGTCTTCTCACTTGATTTATTCTGGCAAAGAGAATAATCTTCCCACGGTGCAAGCTCCGTACTCCCATAAACCACCAAATAATAGAAGAAACTTGTTGCCGGGATATTATTATGATGAAAGGAAAGCTGAAAAGGAGAATAAAGATTATCTAAGGAGTTGCCTGGGCACCTGTCATCCGGGCCGGGCGGCTCAACCAACCAGCGCACGAGCGGGCGTGACTGTGGGGTAAAAAGGGAGTGAGAAAAGAGAGTGAATGCCCGGTAATAATAATAATAATAATAATAATAATCTGGTCTTTTATTTCTCGTAAGCACCAGTTCTTCCAGAGGAATTCACTAGCGCTCGTAACTCAGTGCACCACAATCAAGAGAAGTGTGTTGCAGTTCACCTGTAGTTCAAGCAACAACAATTATTTAACATGGCAGCAGTTAGAATCTGTAACGACCTGTCACTGTGCCACTTGCAAGATCATAACTCCTACAGAAGAGAAAGGTTTTCAACTGTTTTTTGAAAGAGTCTATGGAGTTCAGCTGTCTAATTGATAAAGGCAATTCATTATATAACCTAGGAGCCAAGAAAGAAAAGGACCGATCAGAGAAAGAGGACTGCTGGATAGGTACCGGTTCATCAAGACGCAGCACATCATCACCGCTTCTCAGGATCGCACCAGAACGTGACAAAGGGCGTCTCAAGAGGTCAGCAAGATACTTAGGTTCGCCAAACATAAGTGCCTTAAAAGTCAAAAGACACAACTTAAACTCTATCCTAGCTTTAACTGGCAACCAGTGCAGCTCTATCAAATATGAAGAAGTGGGGGTTCTTGGAGGCAGATCAAATATGAGCCTCGCTGTTCTATTTAGTATGGATTGAACTTTTTGTAGCAAGTAATTAGGAAGGCCAACCAATAAGGCATTACAATAGTCCACACGTGATAGGACAATTGAGTGAACCAATGTTAGAAGACAGCGCTTGTTAAGAAACCGTCTAACTGAATACAAGTTTCTTATTTGGAGATTACAAATTTTGATGACCTGATTGATGTGATTCTCATAGTTCAATTTAGAATTCAAGTATACTCCAAGGTTTCGAACTGAGCTTACTGGGCGAAGATGAAAACCTCCCATATCCAGAGTCACTACATTTTCAGCATCATTTCCCCTTCTATTTCCATGAATGATAATGATCTCTGTCTTGTTCTCATTCAGTTTGAGTTTCCGCTTTGCCATCCAGATCTTAATGTCAGACAATAAAGATTCCATTTTGGTCTTTGTATCATTAATGTTTTCTATCTTCACATACAATTGAGTGTCATCAGCGTAAAAATGATAGGCAACACCATGAGCATCTAGCAAGGATGCCAAGCTGCTACTGTAAACTATAAAGAGGATCGGTCCCAGAACCGATCCCTGAGGAACTCCAAACAACAGGGGGGCTTGGTCGGAGATGGTATGGCCAATCACCGCACGCTGAAATCTATCTGATAAATATGATATGAGGAGCAAGAGTGCTCTTCCACGAACACCGTAAGAATGCAGATCTTTTAACAGTAGGTCATGGTCCACTGTATCGAAGGCCGCAGAAAGATCCAACAAAACCAAGAGGGACGCCTTCCCGCTGCATGTGTTCTCCACCAAATCATTCTGAATCTTACATAAAGAGGTCTCAGTTGAATGGTATTTCCTATATGCAGACTGAGCAAGAGGAACAGCTTTGTTCTGTTCAAGCAATGGTAACAATTGATCAAGTATGGCCCGCTCAATTATTTTTGAAAGAAATTACAAGTTTGAAACAGGTCGGTAACTTGACATATCCTCAGCATCAAGTCCAGGTTTCTTTAGAAGAGGCACCAATAGAGCTTGTTTCTCAGATTGAACAAAGTTACCCTCCATGAAGCATCTGTTTACAATTTTACAGATGAAGTCTGTGACATGCAGATAGACAAATGACATCTTGGATACATTGATAGGATCCAGCTTCCAGAAAGTTTTATTCATGTCTCTGACATAACTAATAATTTTACTTGTCCACTGGATGGAATGATGAAAGGATACGATTAATTTCATGTGGAGGTTGGAAATCCACCGAAAATTCGTCATTGATCAATGTATTATCTAACTCACTTCTAATGCGTGTTATCTTAGTCGTGAAAAATGAAGAAAAATCAGAGGCCAGTCGAGCACTTGGCACGGAGGCAGGACAGGGAGCCATGTTCTTCTTACAGTTTCTTACAGTAGATCCTCTGGAAAAAGGCAAACTATGCCTGTGTATCCAGCTCAGTACCAGTACTTGCGCTGCTGCGGTCGTTCACGGTGTTGGCGGCGGCGGTAGCAGACGCAACATTTTTACTATTCTGTATTTTTGTTTTATAATCAAACTTCAAATCTTGTCTTCCCCATGCTTTATCAAGATTACTTTCAAACTCCCTTATTGATTCGGAATCGACTACATACTGGGGCAGTGCGTTCCACTCATTTACCACTCTATCACAAAATGAGTTCTTTGCCTTCTCAAGCCTATTTCTTTCTTTGTAAATTTTCTTAGAGTGTCCTCTCGTTCTTGTTCCCTCCCGCATCAAGAAGATACCTTCACACACATCCTCATCGTACTTTCCCGACACTATCTTAAAAGTCTCTATCATATCCCCTCTCTTTCTCCTATATGCCAGTGTCGGAAGCCCCAGTGTCCTCAACCTCTGCTCATAGCCCGCGTTCTTCAACGTTAGTACCAGCTTGCTAGCTCTCCTCTGCACTTTCTCCACTGCTTCTATATCCTTTACCATATATGGAGCCCACACCATTTACAACCTCAGCAAGCTTCTTTTGATCATTGCCACAGGAATCAACTCTGTTTTGATAATACTTAGACTTTTCAGCTTTCACTGCACAGACTACATCTTTTCTTGCCGATATATATTTAAGTCGAGTTTCCTCCGTTCGCTGCAAGCGCCACTTTCGTTCTGCTCTCCTACGTTGTCTGCGGAGAGAGTTAACTGGTGGGCCGTACCAAGGTGAATCATCACGCACAATAATTGTCTTCACAATCTCCGGGCAATGATGATCAAAGACAGATTGAAGTACCCTGTTATGAATCTCAGTTAACAGAATCTAACCACATAATAGAACGGAAAGACAGTGTGAAAGACCTTGGAGTATTAATGTCTGAAAATATGGGTTTCAAAGTACATAACCAGGTCAAAGTGGCGGCTGCGAAACGTCTAACGGGTTGGATTCTGCGTACTTTTAAAACACGCGGTGAATTGCCTATGATAACGCTCTTCAAATCTCTAGTGCTACCTCGGCTTGAATACTGTAGCGTATTAACATCCCCATACAAAGCAGGTGAAATAAATGACGTAGAGAGTGTACAAAGAAATTTCACTTCGCATATAAGTTCGATAAAACATCTACACTATTGGGAGCGTTTAAGAGCACTGAATCTGTACTCACTGGAACGTAGAAGAGAACGTTACCTAATAATATACACGTGGAAAATCGCAGAGGGTTTAGTACCAAACCTACATACTCCGATAGTCATGAAATTCAGTGATAGGAGAGGCTGGGAATGCGAAATCCCCCGGATGAATAACAGGGGTGCTATGGGCTCTCTGCGAGAGGGCTGGTTATCACACAGAGGCCCACGTCTCTTCAACAAACTCCCACGGCGAGTAAGAGACATGAGGGACATCTCGTTAGACAACTTCAAGAGAGCCCTAGATGTCGAACTGCAAAAAGTGCCAGACGAGCCCATCCTCGCAAGGGAGCGAGCTGTCGCTTCAAACAGTCTACTGCACCAAATCACCACCCATAACGAGGGGCGTCGCGCTCCTTGGTGCCGCTAGAGGAGCGGCGAACACATCCAAAGGTATCCAAAGGTAAGGTAAGTTCATCAGATGAAAGAACAGAGCAGCTGATGGCATTTAGAGACTGGTCAATTTCATGGCAAATTTGCTCTTTATAAATATTTTTGTAATTTCTGAACCTAATTTCTTTTTTATAGGAAGATACTTTGGATACACTGATATAAAAAGCAATTAACCCTTATTTAGCGGCGAGCAACATAAGTCGAGTTAAATAAAGCTGGACTATGTGGCGGCGCTCGACATAACTCGAGTGGCAATTTCAGCACGTAATGTGGCTGAGAGAGAGAGACAAGTGGTGGCAGGAGACTAGCGAGCGTATGACTGCTCCAGACCACCGCGGCGAACCTACTGACACAAATCTCAGCTCCCTCCTCCCTCTCTCACTCGCTACATACTCAATTATGTACTGAAAGTACCGAATTACCTGCTTTTTGCACTCGCGTTGCACGGTTATTGCAAGAAAACTATCCATCATACAAGGATCGTTATGGTGTCATTCGAAAGCTCTGTTTATGCCCTTTCAGGGATAGGTACTTGTTTTACGTTCTGGGTCTTATTTAGGCATGAAAATGATCACGTAAACAGCCCTATTTTGGCTAAAAACACCCCGCTGTGCGGTACACATAAATAAACCGCATAGGCCGCTCGTAAGGTGTTAAAGCATGGTCAGAGACTGTAGGATCTATCGGATCAACTTCAATGCCCGACACACGATTGCAACCAACTGGAGATAAAACCAAATCAAGAATGTGCCCAGCACACCAGATGTTGCCACACATACATGGGGTGGGTGAAATTTCCTTGGCTTGCCACCAGGGTCCAAGTAGCCCAGGAGTGTTGAACAAGCTCCAATCTCTGTCTAGTTCCGTCTCACTCAGACGAAAATGAGTACCTGATTTCGTTGTGGCTCAAATTAATTTAGGGACTTGGTTGGTGGCTTCCTGCTATCACCAAACACACGAAAATGAGAACTTGGTTATCCACCAGGATTGCTCATGGGTCATTGGGCTGGCTTTCTCTCGTGTAAGCCTTGTCCCACCCAGACGTAAAAGTGGGTACCTGGAGTGTAAAATCGGATTTTGCATGGTCGTATCCTGGGGTAAATTTGATTACTTATCTCACATTTACTATATTCCCTGTCTATCTATGTTCGTCCGTCCTGTCTGTCCCTCTCTCCTCAAACAGAACACTCAGGAAAGGAGTGTAAAACTCACGCATGTTGGGTCAAGCCCTGACGCCTTCATCCCTACTACAATTCATTTCCTGACCCCCTACTACTTCCTCTGTCCCAACTCTAGTATTCGAGGCATTGGGGTGATCAAAATTATATTACTTGTCTCACCTTTACTATATTCCCTGTCCCCTGTCTGTGTGAGGGGGAGGGAGAAGGGACTGGAGTTCTCGAAAGGGGGCTTCAGTCCTGGTCGCGATTAAGGAAGACATCTGGGGTTCCCGAGCAGGACAACCTCTTGGTTTATGTTCCCAGTATACCTGGGGGTATAAACTTGGGCGTCTCGGGGACTCCGGACCTTCCTGACTTTAAGGTGGGCTTAATGGGTTGATAGCCTCTTAAGTCCTATTTTAACTAACTAACTGAGAGGGAGGGAGACAGAGACAGACTGCACCTTTCCAGAGTTTATATAATATTAACTTGTAGGATTAGTAATGTACAGTCAATATCAATAGTGTTCACCGACACTGTGCTCGTAAACTGTCATTATAAGTTTCTACCGGTATCACCTTTTCTTGACATGCATGCTTTCTCAGTAGTGTTATACAAGAAAAAGGGTAGACATACTACTGAAGATACTGAATGGGAGCTGAATAATACAGATACCGGTAATATATTTCCCAAACCCCGAGCCTATTGCAACATTGAAAGGAGAGATGATAGTGCTGGACCAGACCCTGAGACATGACTAGAGAAGGGGCGTGGCTGAGTGTTGAAGAATGGCTTCAAACAGTAAATTCTACTAAATTGAGGTTAGCTTAACCCCTCAGACCCGGAAGGGCTCTTGAGGCATCCATAAAAAACACCCCCCGCGCAACCCGGTAGGGCTCTGAGGCTCCGGCAGCTTGAAAGCCTGTAAGCTTGGTGTGCGAGGCGTCCGTCCGACGCATGTAAACAACAGCCGGCTGGACCGACGCCGCGCATCTCCGACCACAAGAAGGAGAGGCGTCCTTGTTCGTGTGTGCCTGTATGTTATTGTTAAGTAGCGAAAAGTAGTGTAAAGTGGCTGATATTGCCACAAAGTTATCTCCACGGAAATCGTCATCACAACTGAACCAGTTGACTTAGAGATCTCTACTCAACGCTATTCTACAGGTACGAAAAACATCTACGATTGAGGATGCGCGGGAATGCGGAAGCAGTCAAAATAACAAAGATACGGTAGTCTAGGCGTAGACGTTTTTCGGCCAAAACCCCCGGGTTTCGGGGAATATATATGGAATACATAGCCGGGGCTGGAGGGTTAAGCTCGGTTCACACATACACGAATTATCGTCCCGTCCGGCCCCGACCTCTTAATTCACCTGCAAACGGGCAAGGACTCTGGCAAAATCGCCCATGGACGGTACAGGGATGTGTGGTGTCGCCAGCACACGGGAGGGGGGGCGGGAGGCGGCGACCATTTTGTGCATGCATAAAATGGTCGGTGTGGGGCGGGGCAACTGCCACAAAATGTGTCAGGCTGGCACACACATAGGAGCATTCAGCGTCTAGACGCCAACTGGGGGGGTCTAGACGCCGACAAATGGGATGAGAACGGCGGCAAAAAACCGTTTAAAGGAGAGTCGGCGATGTGGCACCGTTGCGTCACGTGAGCTGGTGACACCTCACGTCCGTGTACCGACCATAGGCGATTTTGCCGGCGTCCCTGCTCATTTGCAGGCGAATTAAGGTGTCGGGGACGGACAGAACGTTAATTCGTGCATGTGTGAACCGAGCAAAAGGGGTCGGGGACGGACGGGATGTTAATTCGTGCATATGTAGAGTTGTACACATGGGGCCTCCAGATTGATGCCATCCTGCCTATTTTTTTGGTCGTGGCCGGACGGGACGTTAATTCGTGCATGTGTGAACCGAGCTTTAGCGTCACTCTTGAGAAAGAGAGAAATCAGACAAATACCCAAATCAGAAATATTCAGTTTGTGTTTTTTAGTTTATTATACTCTACATGCTGCCACAGTTGGGCAAGGACTTTACTATTACACGCATTACTACATATTATGTGTGTCTATGAAGTATAATTATATTCTTTGACAGGTTGCAATGTGTAAATAGATATTATGGTGTGTTATTTTTGTAGATATAATGGTGAACGTCTGTGGCTTATAAGGGAGGTAGAAGTGTTATGCTATACAGTATATGCACTACCGGTACTATAAATATTATTGTGTGCGTATAAGAGGTGCATATTCTGTGATACAAATAGATAGGAAAGTATACCAAACAGATACCGTACTAAGGTGGGTTATTATTGTAGACATTAAGATGAGTAATTCAGTTGTGAAGTTGATATTCTATACGAAGTACATGTTCTCGATCTTGTGACGCCTCCCGGCGTTAGCAGAATGGTTGCGTGGGGCATTGCAGCTCGCTAGCGCTCGCCAGGATGGGGGGATAGGCTACAGTTGTCCTAGAATGATCTGCTTTATTTCATTAGTGTCGTGTTGCCACAGACAGTCTAGAAATGGTCTTTGTTTTGGTCTGTGACCGCGCCTTATATTTTATATTCGCTATAATATAAATGTTGCTTGTGTGGGAGGCGAGCGAGAGAGTGTGAGGGAGTACACCCGGCAGCGAGGTGAGCTATGATGCGGCTCGCTTGGGCGCTGACGGCGTTGGCGGCCGGGTTGTCAACTAGTTCCTTCCCGTCGCTGCCTCGTGTTCTTTACCAGCTCAGAGCTTGCCTGACACGCGTATCGCCTACATCCATTGCAATTCTGTCCCCCATACTCGCTACTTTGCATACTATTTCTCTCTCTCGACTTCTCCTTTCTCATTCTCTAATCTTTATTAAACTCAACATCCCTTCTGGTTTCAGCATAGACGTTCACCGTCGACCAGTCGTATTGTACGCGAAGCTCTCAGATATTTCCATGTATTAGGTTAAGGAGGTATTATGCTTTATTGAGGTTTAGAGAGACGGACTTTTCCGTATGTGTCCTCTCTCGGGAAGGTTGTAGACCGGTATATGTCTCCCTTGCAAGGTGTTGAGTGATTCTGCTTGGTTATCTAAAGCTAGACTGGGGGTAAGGTTACTGTGTCGTTGTCTCCGATGTGTGCAGTGTTAGCTAAGCTCTGCACGACATCGACAGGTACTGTGGGAGACTAAGTTGTCTTCGGGTTGGTTTACTTTGCGAGCACAGCGCTGTGGTGTGAGAGGGCCATAGCCTATCCCTCACAACATAGTGCTGCCTCTTTGTGTTGAATTCTGAGGGATCGTCAGGATAGAGCTAGGTACTAGAGACCTAGATTTATCAAGAGAGCATCCCTGTCATATAACGTAATCTTCATTATACCACCCTTGGACAACGTTAGGCTACGAGCCGCATGCTCGCCCATTGTTACCCTGCCTTGATACCCCAGCTAGACTTTATTAACTGAGCAGACACTGGTTAGAGATAAGCCCCATTATTATATGTATGCAGCATTATTATTCACTGCACTTTTGAGCCGAGGTTGTTGTTGAGTTGCACAACCCGAGTAGGCTGTTGCGTTGTGTCACGAAGCATTTCTTTAGTTGTCGAGCATTACTACCTTTGCGCAGTCTTTATTATTCGCATGCCCATTATTACTATATGTCCTAGCATTTATTGTGACCCGTATTCTGCATTATAATTGTTCAAGATTCTTTACGAACATCTTCCCAGCATCAGACTTATTTCAGAAGTTTCCAGTTGATGTTGCAGGACTAGCATTGCACTTTCTTTAATACAGGAGTGCCAGTTATTTGAGTATCTACCGTAACGTTAATTAATCACGTTAACTATCTTTTCTTTGTGTAACATAATCGAGTAATCTTTTACTGTTTGAGAATAGGCTGTTTCATTGAGCGTCAGCCTAGTGTGTGTGCACCAGTTACCGAGTCATAGGATACCTCGTTGTCCAGGCACGACTCAGGGCGGTAATGGTGTTTTGTTTTCCAGTGTTTAAGGCAGGGGTTGGATCTAGTGTTACCGTTGTTGCTTTTTGCCATTATCTAGTCCAATGTTGAAGAGCCCTGTGTCTTTGAGAACCTGGATCGTAACAAATGGCGACCTTGCCAGGATCTTGTGAACTAAGAGATAATTGCAGGATTGTTGTGGTCATTTGTTTTATTGAGGAATATAGTGGTAGTCCATGAGCCAGGCCAGATATCGGTACCACCTGGGGTGACTAAACACGAATGGTACTAAAATGTTTATAGAGTGACTGTAAGTACATTAAGATATGATAGCCTTCTCGCACTGGTAGCTTAGTCTAATTTTTTTGATGCAATAGGGGCGCTACCCAAAAATAAAGATTTTTAGCGTGACGCTCGGCGTTTTCCTCATTTTCTTTAAAATCCATCACACAATCATCGCGAAACTTTGAACACCTATGTAGAATTATATTCTCTACCAGAGTTGTTCCTAGGTATTTTTCAAATTTCCTCATATTTCGGAATATACTCTATATTTTGGGTATTTTCCTCTAAATCTAGAATAAATCCTTAAATATGGGGAACATTGAAAAATATATTCTAACAGCTCTTGTAGCTTATTTGATTCTCTACAAGAATTATTCCGATGTGTATTTCAAGTTTCTCCATATTTAGGGGTTTATTTCATATTTGGGGATTTTTTGTTATATTTTGGGGATAATTTATTATTGGAAGGAGCAAACATATGTAGAGTGGTTTCCATGTAATGTGTTTGTTTGTTCATGGTTTAATGGTGATATTTTTTGCAGGTGTGTGTCGACTGTTTGACGGCAGGATGGAACCATCTGCGAGGAAGAGAGCACGGATCGACTGTATCATCCACTGCTCTGATGATGACAGCGATGCTCTGGTGTCACCACAGGATTTGGACTCCTGGAACACATTGCTCAGGGCTGCAGAAATCAGGCAGCATGATCCAGTCCTGGAAGCAGCCAAGGGCCTTGAAGAAGGAGGAATACCACACATACATTATCACCGTAAATGTCGTAGTCTCTTTACAATGAAGAAGTCACTGGATTCTATCCTTGCCAAGGGTGTCAAGATAGAATCAGCAAGCGTCGACCCCAGGAGGAGGGCATCAAGGGATGCCCCTAGTACTAGCAGGGTGTATGCCAAAGTATGTATCTTCTGCGAGAAGTCAAGCAAGTACATAAAAACAACAAAGACAAGGGAGCCACTCATACAGTGTGTTGAGCTACGAGCAGATGAGAAGATTCGCAGAGCAGCAATAAGGAAACTCAACCAGAGAATCCTTGGTTTAGTTAGCAGAGACCTTGTTGCTGCAGAGGGTCACTACCACAAGTCGTGCTACAAACTCTTCACAAAAGATGATTTCCCAGCGGCCGCCAGGTCGGGTGCAGGTGAAAATCAGGAAGAAAGCGAGGAAGCACGCTACGAAGAGGTTGAGACAGAAGCCCTCGAGGAACTCTGCTTGTATATAAGGACCAAATTATTCCCCAACCCAGAGGTACTGCCTATGACAAACCTCACATCTAGGCTTGAGAGATCCATGATGTCCCGTGGTATTATCCAACTGAAACCAGCGACAAAGAAACATGTTCGCCGAAAGATTGAAACCGAGTTTGGAGAATCACTACGCTTTGTCCCAGATGAGAAAGGAAAGCTTCTAATCTATCCACGCAGCCTCTCAATGGACGACCTTGCCCGGCAAGCACACAAAATGGCAAAAGACCTGCAAGAAGCAAGAGCAGCTAACTCTGAAGATGTCTTAACCAAAGCAGGAATGCAGCTGAGGAATGAGATCAATAAACAAGATGTGAGTCAGCCATGGCCTCCCGATACAGATCAGAATGTCATTCCTGCAGCAGTCACTCAATTCCTGCACACCCTGCTGACAGGAGAGTGTGAGTGTGAAACTCCCTCTGAAAGAGCTCAACGTCTTGCCACTTCCTTTGGCAGTGACTTGGTCTTTGCTGTTACCAGTGGCAAGACAAAACCACCCAAGCACGTACTGCTGACCAATGCTGTAAAGTCTTTGACAGGAAACACAGAACTGATCCGAACTCTGAATCGTCTTGGTCACTGTGTGTCTTACTCAATGTTTGAGGAGATCGATACAGCCCTTTGTATCCAGAAGCTGGAATGCTCAAAGGATGACATTCCACTGCCAGCAAACATCTACCCTGGTGTGTTCACAACCCTGGCCTGGGATAACATTGACCGACTTGAAGAGACCCTAAGTGGAGCAGGTACTTCTCATAGAGTCAATGGCATTGCTGTCCAGTCCAAGGTTGCAGGCTCTGTGCCAGAGAAAGTCCTGCCAGAGATTACCAAGTCCAAGATAAGAAGCATCACTCAGACATCATCAATGCTGCCAATATACAATGTTGGGCGGCGGGCAGGGCCACCTAGGATTGAGACTGCGTATGTCGACACTACCAAGGAAGTCCAGGATTCAAAGACAAAGAACCATATCTGGCTTCTTACTCGAATGTCAGACCATGAGGACCAGTCCATCAGCAGTTGGACTGGGTTCAACATCAAAATGTGCAGAGACATTGCAGTGGTTCAGGACACTGTAAGCTACCTGCCCACTATCAATGCTCCCGCAACAGAAATGTCCACCGTTAATGAAATCTTGGAACAAACGCATGCTATCATGCAGTCCTTACAGCTTAACAAGATTGTGTGCGTGTTTGATCAAGCACTCTATGCCAAAGCTGCCGAAGTTATCTGGAAACAAGAGAAGTTCAAGAACATTATCATCAGGATGGGCGTCTTCCACACAATCTGTAATCTCATCTCCACCATAGGAAAGAGGTTTCAAGATGCAGGTCTTAGAGATCTGTGTGTGGAATCAGGTATCATCGCAGAAGGATCAGTGTCAGGAGTGATGAACGGCAAGAGGTACAACAGAGCAGTGAGACTACACAAGCTCGTGTATGAAGCACTGATGAGGCTTGCATGGAAAGGCTTCCTTTCATGGCTAGAAGAAAACCATTCAAGGGACATACACCATCTAGATGAAACACTGAAGGACATCAACAGCTTTCACAGCAATGTGTCTCAGGGACTCTTTCAAGAGCTGATGGAGAGTGAATCATGCACACATATCATGAAGCTTTTCCAAGTTTATCTTGAGACCCTCAGAGATGAACACAACCTCTCAGCATTCTGGATGTCATACCTGGACATGGTTGAGATCATGCTGGACTTAATTCGAGCCTCCAGAGAAGGCAACTGGATGCTCCACCTAGGAGCAATCCGACAGATGATACCGTGGTGTTTTGCCTATGACAAAGTGAACTATGCCCGGTTCCTAACCTACTACTATGCCTTGATGTCTCGACTGCCCATTGAACACCCAGAGGTCCATGAACACTTCATGCAAGGTGGCTTTTCGGTCCAGATCGGTAGCAAGAATCCCTTTGGACGGATCCCTGTGGACCAGACAATCGAAGAGACGATCAACAAAGACACCCAGACACCAGGGGGCACAAAAGGCTTCAGCCTGAAAGGCGGAGCTGTCGCCAGGTACTACCTGACATCGGAGTATCGCAGCAGGTACTTAAGGCAGCTCAGGACTATGGTAGTAGGCCAAAAGTATACTGACTTCAGCCACCCAGACCTACAGATGCCCAGGATTAGAAGAGATGAGGCCGATGTCCAATCTTTAGTTCAACTGATGGAGACCAGCTGGTTGAACCCCTTCAACGCAGAGCAAGAAGATCTTGTCAGTTTGTCAACTGCGACTATGGCACCACCAGAAGTTGTCAAAGACCTTCTAGGGGCCTACAGAATAGGAGAGGATGCATATCAAGCCTTCAAGGAAGAGCGCCTGGAGATCGATACGCCAACTATACAGTTTCATGACACGATGACGAAGACGAAACTGAGAACGTTCACTAACATCAGAATGAAGCCACGCTCACAAGACCATGCCAAGGAGGTTATCTTAAAGGCTGACAGGAACCTATTTGGCCAGATGATCCTTGTTGCCGAGAACAGAAAGCTCAAAATGAGTGATGTCTTGGCTCATCCCCTGGGGCCTTTGCCTTGGGCACTTGCCAGCGGTGATGGGTCTCTCCGCAAGACCAACAAGGCTGCCCTCGCAAAGGAGTTAGAGAGGAATGTTTCTCCTGCAGAAGTGATACCCGAGCCCTCTGCTACCATAATTGATGGGATGAGCCTGGTCCACAAACTGAAGGGAAACGACAAAACTTTTTCACAGCTTGCAGGTACAGCACTGAGTCACGCTGTTCATGAAGGTGCTAAGAGCAGGCGCATTGATGTTGTGTTTGATATCTACAAGGAGACATCCATCAAGGATGCAGAACGAGCCAAAAGAAGTGCAGGCACAGGAATTCATTTCAAGAACATTCAACCTGGGCACAACATCCAGCAGTGGAGAAAGTTACTCGGTAGTTCCTCCAACAAGGCAAGTCTTATCAAGTTCTTGGTAGAAGAATGGAAGGCACCACAGCACAGGGAGAAGCTCAAGGACAAGGAGCTGTATGTCACATGTGAGCAGCGCTGCTTCAAGATCACCAAAGAGCAGTGGGAAGAGGCTCCTGAGCTTAAGTCAACTCAAGAAGAAGCAGACACACGCCTTCTTCTCCATGCACTTCATGCAGCAGAATCTGGGAACAAGTCTGTCATCATCACTGCAGAAGATACAGACGTCATGGTGTTGTGTCTTGGCATGTGCCACAAGATCCCATCCCATCTGTTCCAGAAGTGCGGGACGAAGAACCGGACAAGATTCCTGGATATCACCACACTGAGCCGCACACTGGGAGGCAGCGTGTGTGATTCATTGATTGGTATGCATGCCTTTACAGGCTGTGATACCGTCAGTGCATTCGCTGGCCGAGGGAAGATGACGACACTCAAGCAGGTGAAGATGGACAAGACATACCAGCATGCTTTTCACGAACTTGGACGCTCATGGGAAGTGTCTCCTGAACTCTTTGAGAAGCTACAGGAAATCACCTGCCACATGTACCTACCATCTACCCACACAACTAAGGTAAACAAGCTTCGGTATGAGCTGTTCTGTGCAAGACGTGGAGAGGTAGAGTCAAGTCAACTCCCTCCTTGTGAGGACTGCCTCTTCATGCATGCACTGCGTGCAAACTACCAGGCTGCGATCTGGAGGAGAAGTCTTCAGAGCCAGCCATTTGTTGCGAACCCAACAGACTGCGGTTGGATGACAGATGAGGACGGTAAGCTTGCCGTCAACTGGATGCGAGGCTCACCAGCACCAGATGCTGTTATGCAGCTACTGTCTTGCAAGTGTGTGCGGTCATGCGAACTCCCTAAGTGTACTTGCCTCAGCAATGGTCTAAAATGCACGGACATGTGCAGGTTACAGACATGTCAGAACAAGGCTATTGAAGAAGAGCCGGTGGCACAACAGTCAGATTTCGAGTCTGACGTAGATGATATTTAGGAGTAGTAATTTGCCATAATAGTATGTACAAGCCCATGGCATGCTTAGTGTGTATTTACAGGACTTGTATTAAATGTGACAATTACTATATGCATTTTGTTGACATTTAGGCATTCCTGTCCCCAAATTTGACATTTTAAAAAATTTCGGAATTTTCGGTAGGGTATGTCTATTCAAGAAGTGATAACGACCATTAAGCTACCAATGTGCAAGGGCTATCATATCAAAACATAAACTAGAGACATGTAGCAAGCTAAAAACACCTAAGAGAATTAGTCACCCCGGGTGGTACCGATATCCCAAAATTCGGGTCTTGGCTCATGGACTATGGGCACGTTAGATTTTTTTTGGCAAAGTAGTATAGCACTTGAGAGTCTTCAGACATTTTTGGCAAGTGAATAGTGCTACATAGGAGCTTGGGTACTTCTTTTTTTTTTTTTTATAAAAGTGAGAATTTTTGGTGGACACAATGGGAGACGAATCAGATCATACTGAGAGTTCAGGGAATGATGCAGGCTCTGATGGGCAGATGCCAGGGGGGTTAGTAACTAGTGAGGAGGCCGCAAAGAAGTTTTTGGAGGTGCCTATAACAGCTGATCGACTAGAGGGAATTAGCAAGTATGGTCTACAGTGTTTGGCTCCCCTCATGGGGCTTAAGGTGGCTCATGGCATCAAGAAGAACGATCTGAGGGCTTGCGTACTGGCGACGGCTAGTGAGGTCCAGGGTGGAGAGGGTGCTCGGGGACTTCTGCTCGAGCCCCCCCTCCACTCTACTCCCATCGGGACCTCTAGGATGCCGGAGTTTAGTACGATCCCGCAGGCCGATAGCCGCTGGCAGCGTGGTTTAGGATCGCTGGGTGGGCCTCCAATAGTTGCACCTCCTCCTCAAGGTTTCACTACAGAAATGCTCTTCCAGCTTGAGATGGCTAACCAGCAGCGGCAGTTTGAGATGGCTAAGCGACAGGCTGATCTCTAACTCGCTAAGGCTAAACAACAGACTGATCTCGAACTCGCGAGAATAAAAGCCCAGTCGGAGGCTGAGTCTACCAGGTACCGGGCAGATATCGATCTTGAGAAGACTCGGGTGGAAACGACAGGGCAACGTCTCGGTGGTGGGAATCGTGGGCATGATCAGTCTTTGTCGCACCTGTTGAAGCTAGTCCCTGTATTTGATGAGTCGGGTGTCACCGAATTTTTCATGAGATTCGAGAAGAAGTGCCAGGAACACCAGTGGCCTGGGGAGAAGTGGGCAGCCCTTGTTTCCTCTAGACTTGTGGGCAAGGGACTCAAGGCTTATGATACATTGCCTATAGAGTCTTGTATTATCTATGAGGAACTCAAGGAGGCTGTCCTGAGAGCGTACGAACTACAACCAGAGATGTACAGGTTGAAGTTCCGGGGTGTTACCAAGGGTCGGGAGAGCACCTTTTTGGAGCATGCCCGGGAGCTGTCCGATGCTTTTGGGAATTGGCTGAGGTCGGAGAAAGCTACTACGTTTGACGACATTAAACAGTTGGTGCTTTTCGAGCAGTTTTTCAAATGCACGGGCGGCGACCTGACGTTAAACCTGAAAGAAAAGCAACCAAAAACTCTACAGGAGGCAGCTGAGATGGCTGACCTCCGGCTATCACTAATTCGTGGGTGCGGGTCTGCCCAGCGTAGTGAGGCAGGTAACAAGGGGCGTGACGCCCCACCCCCCCGAGTTAGTGATATACCTTATGCAAACAAGTACAAGAGCCATGATACCAAGACTGACCACAAGACTAGCACCGTCCCGTTTAAGAAGGGGCCGGGCCCTTCCCAGTACCAAGGGAAGCCCAAAGGGGAGTTGGAGTGTTATCATTGTCATAAAAAGGGGCACTTTGCAAGAGTCTGTCCTAGCAAACCACCTACAGCAGCTGTGTCTTTGGCCTGCAACATAGGTGTGTCTCCGAAGTCGTCTGAGTTTGCCCGGGGCAGTTCGTCAGAGGCTGAGGCACAGCCAATGCAGAAGCACCTGGGAGGCTCGAACCCTGCTCAGGATGTTTTTTGCGACCATAGAGGGCGGGGTTGCGTGATGTGGGCGGGGCGCAAGTATGGAGTAGAGGTCTTGCGTGATACAGGTGCTTCCCAGACTCTGATGAAAAACTTGACTGGCTACCCTATAAACGCGGCTCGGGTGGTAGTGGTGCAGGGTATTAATGCAACTCGGTCATACCCGCTGGTGCGGTTGGAGTTGGAGGTGGATGGTGTGGCACGTGAATTGGATGTCGGGATTGTGGAGGAACTGCCAGTGGAGGGCGTCGACCTTCTTCTCGGCAACGACTTTGCAATGCCCGCTTCTGAGGTTCTACCCTTAGTCGTTGCCGAGAGGCCGGCCGACGTGAGTAGGGAAGAGCAAGAGTGGGTCGAGTGGTGCCAGACACAACCCATGGCGTGTGTTGTCACCCGAGCTCGGGCAGCTAAAGTGTCACAGCCTAGTCCAACGTCTTCAGACCAGCGGAGGAACGATCAACAGGAGGAGGCTAAAGCTGGAGTTGGTTTTAAGAGTTTTGACTCGGCGGCTCTCCTGGGTGATTCAGTATTAGCACCATTACTTAATTCTGGAGTAGCCCCTGGGCCTGTCATCGAGAGTGACGAGGCTGGGCATGACGAGACTCCACGACAGCAACGTTATGTACATCGAGAGAGACAGAGGGAGCAGCCCAGTATCGGGGAGGGTCATGCATTGCTCCGGGAGCAGTTAGATCGCTTGGCACCCTCAGATATACGTCGGTTGCAACTAGAGGACCCTGAGCTCCAAACGTGTGCTAATGGAGCTGTAGAGCTCGACGAGGACGGCGATGCACAGCCAGGAGATTTTTTGTATTTAGAAGGCATCCTCTATAGGCGTTTTCAAGACCCTAAACGTAGTTGGCAAGAGGGGTCCGGAGTAGTGGACCAGTTGGTGGTGCCACGGGAGTGCAGGGATAGCCTACTGAGGTTGGCGCATGACATACCACTGGCAGGACATCTAGGGGTGAGAAAAACGGTGGCGGCTTTAAAAAAATTGTTTTGGTGGCTGGGGTTGAAGGGGCAGGTGGTAACCTGGATAGCAAGGTGTCATACGTGCCAGAGGGTTGGAAAACCTAACCAAACAATTCCGAGAGCCCCGTTGCACCCCATTCCTGTCAGTGGACCGCCCTTCAGTAAGGTCATCATTGATATGGTCGGACCCCTACCCCCTACTAGTGCCGGTAATAAATTTCTATTAACTATCATGGATGTGGCCACTCGTTATCCTGATGCATATCCAATGAGAAATGGCACGGCGAAAACTGTTGTCCGGAACCTGCTCTTGTATTGCTCGCGGTATGGTTACCCGCAAGAGGTGCAATCGGACCAAAGTTCTAATTTTACATCTAATCTGTTCAAACAAACTATGATTCAGCATGGCATCAGCACTGTCGTCTCTTCTGCGTATCACCCGGAGAGTCAAGGGGTGTTGGAGAGGTGGCACGCCACGCTGAAAAGCATGCTTCGATGTTACTGCGCAGAGAACGGAAAGGATTGGGACCTTGGTCTGCCGTATGTTTTGTTCGCGGCAAGAGAAGTACCTGGAGAGAGTCTCGGTTTCAGTCCGAATGAGCTTGTTTTCGGGCATCAGGTGAGGGGCCCTCTCCACATGGTGAAGGAGATTTGGGAGGGTACCGCTAAGCCATGTTCTATGTTGAGATACGCCCTCGAGAGCAGGGAGAGAATGCTTAGAAGTCTGGAGCTGGCCGGGCGTAATTTGGTGAGTTCGCAGGCCCGTATGAAGGACAGGTACGATACTAAGGCGAAACTCCGGGAGTTTCAGGTAGGTCAAGAGGTGTTGGTCCTGTTGCCTTTGTCAGGCCATCCTCTGGCTGCCAAGTACGCTGGGCCTTATCGGGTGGTGTCAAAGATCTCCGATCTAGATTACCTAGTTGCCACTCCAGACCGGAAGAAGCGTAACCAACTATGCCACATTAATTTGTTGAAGGAGTATGTGAGGCGCCCACCTGAGTCACTAGCTGTCCCTGTGTTGACCTGCTGCGGTCATGGTGGAGAAGGAGAGGGGGGCAGCAATGATCAGGTGGATGATAACTGGGATTGTCATGTCTCGGCTGATCAGTGGGCGGGGAATTCGAGCCAATGTGCGCACGATGCTCTGGTGCACCTGCCGGAGGAACAGCAGGTGGCAGTGCAGCGCCTGTTCGATTCATACCCCACTGTATTTGCCGAGCACCCAGGCCTCACTACTCAAGCGGTGCATGATGTCGATGTAGGAGAGCACCCCCCCTTCAAGTCGATACCTTATCGGGTGCCACCCATTAAACTCCCAGCGCTCGGGGATGAGCTGGAGTATATGCTGGCGAGAGGCTTGATCGAGAAGGGGGCAGTACGGTGGACTTCTCCTGTCACTCTGCAGCCCAAACCTGATGGAAAAGTTCGGTTCTGCATTGACTTTAGGCGGTTGAACGGGTTGACCCCCACCAATGCATATCCTCTTCCCCGGGTGGATGACAGTGTGGATAAGATCGGGAAAGCAAAGTACTTGACCAAGGTAGACCTCGTCAAAGGCTACTGGCAAGTACCACTGTCTGAGCGGGCTAAAGAGGTGTGCGGGTTTGTGGGGATGGCAGTACTTACCGTTGCAACGTGATGCCATATGGTCTGAAAAATGCACCGGCCACTTTCCAGAGCTTAATGAACGACATCGTAGCAGACATCCCAAACTGTACTGTCTACCTTGATGACGTGATCATTTATGACAACGATTTCCAAAGTCACTGTGAGCACATAGAAGCCTTATTTAGTCAACTTAGTAAAGCAGGCTTGGTGGTTAATCTGGGCAAGTGTGACTTTGTGCAAGCCACGGTGCAGTATCTGGGGTTCGTGGTTGGGTTAGGGCAGGTGAGCCCGCCCCAACAGAAGATACAGGCTATCGACTTGTTCCCCAGGCCGATCACCAAGCGGCAGATCATGAGATTTTTGGGTATGATTGGGTATTACCGCCGCTTTATAAGAGGCTATTCTACTGTGTTAGTTCCTTTGACAGATCTACTAGCCAAAGATAAAAAGTTCCGCTGGGCACCTGAGTGTGAGCAGGCGTTTCGAGTAGTTAAACACCTTTTATGCACTCACCCTATCCTCAGGGCCCCGGACTTTGAACGACCATTTCAGTTGGCGACTGATGCCAGCAGAGTAGGGGCTGGTGCCGTACTTTTGCAGACAGACGAGGAAGGTCTTGAGCATCCAGTCAGTTTCTTTTCAAAGAAATTTAATTCAGCACAGAAAAACTATTCGGTTGTTGAAAAGGAACTGCTGGCAATCGTGTTAGCGCTCAGACACTTTGAGGTCTATGTTCCTGCATATGGGCCAGTCGTGGTAGTGTATACCGACCACCACCCGCTTAAATTCCTCAATCAATTCCACAACCGGAATATGAGGCTGACCAGATGGTCGCTCATGTTGCAAGAGTACAACTTAGACATTCGCCATATTGCCGGTTGTGAGAATGTGATTGCGGACTGTTTGTCGCGGGTGGAGAATCCGGGGTAGGCTACCACAGTATGTTGGTATAGCCTCCTGTCTTGGCTCGCGGTGTATTTTTGCGCTGGTGCTTGTTGGCTCGCGTGTGTAGCATCAGCGTAGGGTCGCAGGGCAGGAGTTGTTGGCTTTGATTAGAAGAAAATTAGGCTACATCTATAGTAGCCGCCAAAAACAACATTAAAATAAAATATGAAAAATTAAATAAAAACTCTTTCTTTTTAATAATTAATTTTAAGATAATATTGCATGACAGTGTGGTAATCCCGACACTGACTTACGGAAGCGAAGCATGGACGTTGGTTGAGAGACTCAGACCAAGAGTGAGAGCAGTGGAAATGAATTACTTAAGGAGTGCGTGCGGAGTTACATGGAGGGATAGACAGACTAATGAGGAAGTAAGAAGGAGGTGTGGTGTGGAGGTAGATGTGCTGGAAAGTGTGAAAAGGAACAACTTGAGATGGTTCGGCCATATGGAACGTATGGAAAGCGAGAGAATGACTAAGAGGGTGTATGAGAGCGAGGTGGAGGGACAGAGGGGGAGAGGTAGACCGAATATGAGGTGGAAGGATGGAGTGAGGAAGTACATGAACGAAGGTGGTGCTGGTTGGGGGGAGGGGCGTCGACTGACTGGGGACAGAGGTGCATGGGGGCGGTTCGTTCGTGGCCACCCCTTCGGGGATCACGGCGTCAGGCAATAGATAGATAGATAGATAGATAATATTGTAGCTGAGTACTGAGTGCAGATGATTTTCCCTCAGTAGGCTGTGCTTCTTAAAGCTCGCTCTGGGAGCACAATGTTATGAATTAATGTATTATATTTGGGAAGGGTGATAAGATATTTTTATATAAAAATGTTGTTGTATTTTTTTTGAGGAGACTGAGCTTGCATTCCATGAGTGGCAGAGTGGTTAGGAGTGGCAGATTCTAGCGACATTCTGCCTGTTCAGATATGGGCTCATGGTTGAGTGTCCCATATCTTGGGGGGGGGTGTGACGCCTCCCGGCGTTAGCAGAATGGTTGCGTGGGGCATTGCAGCTCGCTAGCGCTCGCCAGGATGGGGGGATAGGCTACAGTTGTCCTAGAATGATTGCTTTATTTCATTAGTGTCGTGTTGCCACAGACAGTCTAGAAATGGTCTTTGTTTTGGTCTGACCGCGCCTTATATTTTATATTCGCTATAATATAAATGTTGCTTGTGTGGGAGGCGAGCGAGAGAGTGTGAGGGAGTACACCCGGCAGCGAGGTGAGCTATGACGCGGCTCGCTTGGGCGCTGACGGCGTTGGCGGCCAGGTGGTCAACTAGTCCCTTCCCGTCGCTGCCTCGTGTTCTTTACCAGCTCAGAGCTTGCCTGACACGCGTATCGCCTACATCCATTGCAATTCTGTCCCCCATACTCGCTACTTTGCATACTATTTCTCTCTCTCGACTTCTCCTTTCTCATTCTCTAATCTTTATTAAACTCAACATCCCTTCTGGTTTCAGCATAGACGTTCACCGTCGACCAGTCATATTGTACGCGAAGCTCTCAGATATTTCCATGTATTAGGTTGAGGTATTATGCTTTATTGAGGTTTAGAGAGACGGACTTTTCCGTATGTGTCCTCTCTCGGGAAGGTTGTAGACCGGTATATGTCTCCCTTGCAAGGTGTTGAGTGATTCTGCTTGGTTATCTAAAGCTAGACTGGGGGTAAGGTTACTGTGTCGTTGTCTCCGATGTGTGCAGTGTTAGCTAAGCTCTGCACGACATCGACAGGTACGGTACTGTGGGAGACTAAGTTGTCTTCGGGTTGGTTTACTTTGCGAGCACAGCGCTGTGGTGTGAGAGGGCCATAGCCTATCCCTCACAACATAGTGCTGCCTCTTTGTGTTGACTTCTGAGGGATCGCCAGGATAGAGCTAGGTACTAGAGACCTAGATTTATCAAGAGAGCATCCCCGTCATATAACGTAATCTTCATTATACCACCCTTGGACAACGTTAGGCTACGAGCCGCATGCTCACCCATTGTCGCCCTGCCTTGATACCCCAGCTAGACTTTATTAACTGAGCAGACACTGGTTAGAGATAAGCCCCATTATTATATGTATGCAGCATTATTATTCACTGCACTTTTGAGCCGAGGTTGTTGTTGAGTTGCACAACCCGAGTAGGCTGTTGCGTTGTGTCACGAAGCATTTCTTTAGTTGTCGAGCATTACTACCTTTGCACAGTCTTTATTATTCGCATGCCCATTATTACTATATGTCCTAGCATTTATTGTGACCCGTATTCTGCATTATAATTGTTCAAGATTCTTTACGAACATCTTCCCAGCATCAGACTTATTTCAGAAGTTTCCAGTTGATGTTGCAGGACTAGCATTGCACTTTCTTTAATACAGGAGTGCCAGTTATTTGAGTATCTACCGTAACGTTAATTAATCACGTTAACTATCTTTTCTTTGTGTAACATAATCGAGTAATCTTTTACTGTTTGAGAATAGGCTGTTTCATTGAGCGTCAGCCTAGTGTGTGTGCACCAGTTACTGAGTCATAGGATACCTCGTTGTCCAGGCACGACTCAGGGCGGTAATGGTGTTTTGTTTTCCAGTGTTTAAGGCAGGGGTTGGATCTAGTGTTACCGTTGTTGCTTTTTGCCATTATCTAGTCCAATGTTGAAGAGCCCTGTGTCTTTGAGAACCTGGATCGTAACAATCTAAAGGAATACAGGTTTAAAGTATTCACAAAGTGGTTACAGTTATACCAAAGCCCGAACACCGGAGAGCCAGGATTGCCACCAAACAAACAGTCTTCCCCCCAATATACACCTCCTATGGACCAGAAAGCACCTTGCCCCCATGCCCTAGCTCCGCACCCGAAACAAGAAAATGGTCCCGAAGCTCCAAGTCAGGCCCCCAGGGAAATCGGGAGGTCGGCCCACATATTACCCTATATTTGTCCGCTTCCGGTGACTCCAGGGCGAAAATGGCCTAATCATCGCTCACTTGAAGAGAGACAAAGGGACCTTCTTGCTCGTAGCTGCTGGACCAGTAGGAGGAGGCAAAAAGTAAATGACCTGTTTGGGGAGGACAGCAACTCACCCCTTTATGGCTAGCAGCTCCGTCACTTAGTATCTTGTGTGGAAAGCCTGAGTGTTTCGGCACCGACGTGAGCAGCTCTGTCAACTTGAGGTTTGAATTGTAGAACCCCAGTCTCGAGTGTTTCATTCGGGTCACGTCTGAGTACCTTGATAAACTACGTGAGTACCTCAGTCAACTCTCAATTTGAGTTATACAAGCGTCGTCTTGAGTATCTCATTATGGTTACGGTACGCTTGAGTACCGGTACCTCGGCACTAATGTGAGTAGCTCCATCAACTTCCGGTTGAAGTTCTACAACCCCCGTTTTGAGAAACTCATTTGGGTTACACCTGAGTACCTCGGCAACATTGGAGTCCTACAACCCCCGTCTTGAGTAACTTAATTTGGGTCACGCCTGAGTACCTCGGCACCACATGAGTAACTCAGTAATCCCTCACTCGGCAATTCAACTCTGCAAGAGGCTCAGAGAAGGAGTCTCTGTACCCGAGGAGCACCTCTGGACGGACGCATAATTAGCTACAGTCTGTCTCTGAAACATATATACACAAAACACACCCTATCTTTAGTATTGTTATGGTAAACTAATATTCCATTACTCCTAAGCGACTCGGTTTTAAATAATAAAAAATGTTTACGTATTATTCTCCTTTGCCTCCCACAACTCGCCTTAAAAAAAAAAAAAGGAGGACTTTGTTGCAAACGTTTCGGAAATTTAGTTTTTTTCAGGTAACTGAATAGCGACCTGAAGAAGGTATTTGTGAAATGGCAATAAAGAGCTCCCCAAATAATAATAAACTAAGCAAATTTATGAGTATGAAAAGGGTAATTAAAGTGTCTAGAATTATCCACTCTTTTAATGGTACCGTATATTGCTAGTAATAAACCTATATTACTGTGTACATTAGCGGTCATTATGCTGATGTATGGTACACTTTCCGAAGCTGTCTCGGGCTGAATTGAATCTCCTTATTAATTCTTTCCCAGATATTTGCACCTAGGATATTCGTTAAAGATCAAACTACACAGTACTCTCCTCCTTCCACAGGCCTCCTTTACCCCCATATCCACCGGCAAACTACCGGGCAGTGTCTGGTGATTTCGCTCAACTACGGACACAGTCATTGCCCTGCTTTGCCCGCTGAATTTGCCTCATGACGGACATTTTCCTCGTGCCCAAAGGGCAGTGCTCGATCGTGTGGACGGGGCTTTAGGTAGAGGATTGCACAATCACGGGTAATACAGACATAATGACTATTGATATTGGGGATGCTTCACATGCAACTTCCTTACTTCGGCCTCAAAATTATCGAACCCTTTAATCGCTGTCTAGTACAAGGGAAGGGGTACTCCCACAAAGATTCATGACTAATTAGTTTAGCAATAATAAGGGAGATGAGCACTTGAAAATCAGACAGGACATACATAATTCAACAAAAGAGAATTGCACTAATATAACTACGGAACGCTTTCTCTTAACTCGGCGGGTGGGTAGGAATTGTTAAGCTTGTCACAAGGGGCGACTAAAACAGTTAAACCTCTCGCTCTCGCTATTTGTGCTGCCATAAGACGATTCGCATATGAAATCGCTCTGTTTTAACTCGTAATAATCGCCTCTACATGCAGAGAAATATACATTCAAAGATAGAGCAAGTCTCATACTATTATAAAACCGGAAAAATTCCCACAAGATCAAAATATCACATTGAAAATCGATATATTATGTTCTCTCCACCAACCAACTTTACTCCTAAACTCGATTAATGAAATTAACAAACACATGTGGCAGTCCGGGGATTCGAACCTAGGATGCTCACACCGAAAATCAACACACTTATGCATTGCACCACGAAGACAGTTACATATTTAATTGTTCTTCCGTGTTTATCCATCGACCTATTGCGATCACGGTGATCGCCGAAGGGGTGGCCACGAACGAAACGCCCCCATGCACCTCTGTCCCCAGTCAGTCGATGCCCCTCCTCCCAACCAGCACCGCCTTCATCCATATACTTCTTCACTCCATCCTTCCACTTCTCATTCGGTTTACCTCTCCCTCTCTGTCCTTTCACCTCGCTCTCGTACACCCTCTTAGTCATTCTTTCGCTTCCCATACGGCCGAACCATCTCAAGGTGTTCCTTTTCACACTTTCCAGCACATCTACCTCCTCACCACCATACTTCAGCATTTCCCCACACACTCCATTTATTCCTAGTGCTTTCCCCAACTTCACTCATTTCATGGCTTCACACACTTCTGACCTCCTGATCCCCACCTCCTCCTCCACTACTTCTCTTCTCCTTCCCATACCCCATCCAACTATGTTTGCTGGGGCTTCATTCCTTACATTCAGCAATTCGTTAAATTACTCTCATCTTTCGACTCTCTTTTGCTTCTCGGCTATCACTCGCCCATTCTCATCTTTCACACCCTTACCGTTTCCCTTGCTACCTTCCCTAACTTTCTTGACTTCTTTCCAGAACAGTTTCTTAACTTTCTTACACTCCCTCCATTTTACACTCAGATTCCTTCCAAATTCCTCATCTACTCGTCTCTTACTTTCCTTCACTACTATAGCTAATTTTACCTCTTCTGTCCCATGCTGTACCCTTCACTACCCTCCCTCTTCTCCTTACTCGTGGAGTAACTTACTCCACGCACATCCTCACATGCTGCACAGATCTCTTCCTTAAACATTTTGCTCATCTCCTCCACTTCCTCCATACCTTCCAGGTCAAACCTACCTAGTTGTCTTTCTACTGCTCTCCTGAACTCTTCCTTGATAAATTTTCCTCCTCCTGCAACCTCTCCACCCTCCTCGCCATTCCACCTTCCTCTCGCCTCCCTCCAGCTCTCCTCGCCCACTTCTTTTGTATCCTATAAAATGCCCCAGAACGAGAAGCCCACCACGGAAGCCACGAGCGAACACCACCAGGAAACGGGAATAGAAACACCCGAAGGAAAGGCCCACAGAACGAAAGGACCAGGTGACCAAACCAACCAGTTAAGACAGGCCGAAGCCCGCAGGGCTAAGCAGCTCCAAACCACACCTGCCTATTGTTAGACTGAGGTTTAAATATATCAGGGCTCTTATTCATTGGACTAGTAATGGCATAAATGTTACAACAGAAAGCGCTAGCTCCAACCTCTGATGTATATTCCCAGTGAACAAAGAACACAAATACTCTACAGAGTTCTATATGCAATAATAGGCTATCAAACTCTCAATAAATGTGCGTCTACTCTAGGCTTAATATTATGTGAAAACAGCCTATTACTACCTATAACCGAAGGTGCTTGGTTATGGTATGCAAAGTAAGGTGGTAAGAGAAGTTACAGCTTACGTTACTTTAATCAATAAATGTCAGGCACTCCTGCATGAAAGAAAGTGCACTAAAGTCCTTCAACACCAACAAGGAATCTTCTTTAAATGTTAGATGCTATAAAGATGCTCGTATCGGAAATGGAACCCAAAAAGGCAGGCAGCGGAACAATGCTCGTGCAGGCTATGCACACAAAAAGGCAGAATATATAATGCAGTCGGGGCCAAGAATATCCTAAACGCTACAACAATAATAATCGCCACGACAATGCAGTATTCCTATCAACAAAAAGAGCCTAAGTCGTTTGTGTCTCCATACATCAAACTAGGCTGCGAAATGCTTGTGTAATCATAAATGGGTATGCATAAAAAGAGTAATTGGATTAATATACTTAATGTCTACTATGATTGATGAAGTCTAGCTAGAGTCAATGATACGAGATACTGGTGCGCATGGCATGCCGCATAGCCTAGTGCAAATCTCAAGTCTGTGCGTCAAATATTACGTTATAGGGAAGGGTAGCTCTCTTGAGAAACCTTAATACCGAAGTATTAAGCGTTCTCCTGGCGTACCTCAAAGACAAACAATCGAGACTAGAACAGGGCAGAATGGTATAGGCAAAAAGCCCTCATTCGTGCATGCTCTACTCTCAATGGCACACAGACTAGAATTTACCCAATCAACTCCAGTTCTCAGGTATGTCGTGCAGCTTTTAACTAAAGCCAGCACTCATAGGAAACAATACCTTATAATATCAGACCCCTAGTCTAGCATCATCTAATCCAGCAGAACACTAATATTATAGGAAACGGTACTAAACAACATGAATGCCAACCAATGCTTCGTGATCTACTTATCTTAACAACTAACATACATGGGTTATATCAGACCTTAACGCACAATACAACTGGCCAGCATGAAGCTGATTTTGCAGAGTTAACCAGAGGGGATATGGTATTAATAAAAGGTGGTGAAAGATATGGAAAAAGAGAGAGGTAGGCAGAGGAAAAGATTCTCAGGTGCAGAGCAGGGGACAGGTATCAAAGGATAAAGATGAATGCGTTCTAGAAACCAGATCTGAGGGAGAGAGTGGCGAGGAACCTGTATATATACCGGGACTAGGTCGAGCCGCGTGGGAAAAAAGTGGTAACAAGTCCTCTAGCCACTAGCAAGGGAGCTAGCAGCATGGTAAGGACCTCTCTCAACCAACCCCCACGAGGCAGCCAGCCGTGACGTCATCGAGCGGGGCAAAAACACTGCACGCCCCCCTCTCACTCTGTTCTACTCTCTCTCTCTCTCCCAGATCCCATCATTACTAGTTAATGATAAAACATATACTTTACAATTAAATTTATAAAGCCTTGACATGGGTGAAAACAAAGAGCCTTTCTGGACTGCCCATGACACGAGCTTTCATATGAAATAAAGCACACTCTAATACATAAACTGTAGCCCCATCCACTGCCCTGGCGATCCTAGCGAGTCACTGTAGGACAAGCCATGCGGTTCTAACGGAGTGGTTAACGTCACACCCCCTCCAAGATTTTTCTCAGAGGCCCCAAGGCTCACAAAAATCTGATGGTTAGAACCCATGCTATATCTCCACTTCCCATCACCCAGCGGCAGTAAAATATCTGGCACAGTTCTTCAACAAAACATTTTTCAAAATTATAACCCTCCCCAACACAATAGGTTAAATTATATGTAGTTATGCTCCTCAAGAGCGAGCTTCTCTAGCCCAGCATTCTGAGAGGAGTGCAACTCAGAATTACTGCTATAACATACTGAAAAAATTCAACTATCAAAGAAAGAGTTTTTTATTTGATTTTTATGTTTTTAATTTGTTTATTTCGGCTGCACTATAGGGGCAAGCCTAGTTTTTTCTTCTATACCAAACGCTCAACTCCTGCTTTACGACCCAATACGCTGGGCTACAACCGCGAGCCAACAAGCACCAAGCGCAAAACACTATTCAAACTAAAGCAGGAGGCTACCCGTGTGTCAATCTACCCAGGATCATCTACCCTCGAAAGACAATCTGCAATCACGTTGTCACAACCGGCAATATGGCGTATGTCCAGGTTATATTCCTGTAACATTAGCGACCACCTGGTCAGCCTCATATTCCGATTGTGAAACTGGTTCAAAAACTTGAGAGGGTGATGATCTGTGTAAATTACAACGACTGGACCATAGGCTGGAACATAGACCTCGAAATGCCTCAGTGCAAGTACAATTGCCAGCAGCTCTTTCTCGACAACAGAGTAGTTCTTTTGGGCTGAATTGAACTTCTTCGAGTAGAAACTAACAGGATGTTCCAGCCCATCATCGTCCTTTTGCATAAGGACGGCACCAGCCCCCACACCACTAGCATCCATTGCTAGTTGGAAAGGTAGGCTAAAGTCAGGGGCCCTGAGGATCGGGTGAGTGCACAACAGGTGTTTTACTACGCTAAACGCCTTCTCACACTCAGGCGCCCATTTGAATTTCTTATCCTTCGCTAAAAGATCTGTCAGAGGTGCTAGCACGGTAGAGTACCCCTTAATGAAGCGTCTGTAGTATCCGATCATACCTAAGAACCTCATGATCTGCTTCTTGGTGGCCGGCCGGGGAAAGTGATCAATCGCAGCTATCTTGTTTTGTGGGGGGCACACCTGACCCAACCCCACCATGAACCCAAGATACTGCACGGACGCCCGCACGAAATCACACTTTGCCAGGTTGACCACCAAGCCAGCCTCACTAAGCCTCTTGAACAGGAGTTCTACGTGCTCACAATGACTTGTAAAGCTGTTGTCATAGATAATAACATCGTCGAGGTATACTGTGCAATTAGGAATGTCTGCCGTTATATCATTCATCAAACTCTGAAAGGTAGCGGGTGCGTTCTTTAGGCCATAAGGCATCACGTTACAGCGGTAGGTAGCACCATCCACCACAAAACCACATATCTCTTTCGCTCGTTCGGACAAGGGCACCTGCCAGTATCCCTTAACCAAGTCCACCTTGGTTAGGTACTTTGCATTGCCTATCTTGTCCACACAGTCGTCGACCCGAGGAAGAGGGTATGGGTTGGTGGGCGTCAAACCGTTTAACCGTCTGTAGTCTATGCAGAATCGCACCTTACCATCCGGTTTTGGTTGCAACGTGACGGGAGATGTCCACTTCACCACCCCCTTCTCAATCAGCCCCCTGGTTAACATATACTCTAACTCCGCCCGGAGGGCCGGCAGTTTAATAGGGGGCACCCTATAGGGAACTGACTTGAAAGGGGGGTGGTCTCCTACGTCCACGTCGTGCACCTCTAGGGTAGTGAGGCCTGGGTGCTCCGCGAAAACAGAGGGGTATGAACCGAACAGGCGCTCCACAGCCACACGCTGATGCTCAGGTAAGTGTTGCAACGCTTCCTGAGCCGCCTGGTTCGTGTTCCCCGCCCACTGGTTCGCAGAGACATGATGATCCCAGTTATCCTCCACCTGAGCGTGACTGTCCCGTTCTCCTTCTCCACCTTGACTGCTAAACGTCATCACAGGCACAGTGAGAGGCTCAGGGGGGTGCCTCACATACTCCTTCATGAGATTAACGTGACATAACTGATTGTGCTTACGTTTGTCTGGAGTGGCTACCAAGTAATCCAGGTCCGATAGCTTCTCCACCACCCTATAAGGACCAGTGTACTTCGCGGATAAGGGGTGACCTACAAGGGGCAGTAGAATCAACACCTCCTGACCCACGTGAAACTCCCTGAGTTTAACCTTGAGGTCGTACCTGTCCTTTATGAGGGCCTGAGAGCTAGTTAAATTACGGCCAGCCAACTCCAAACTGCGCAACATCCGTTCTCGACTGTCGAGGACATACTTGAGCATAGAACAAGGTTTTTCTGCACCCTCCCATATTTCTTTAACCATATGGAGAGGCCCTCTGACACGGTGTCCAAAGACGAGCTCATTAGGGCTGAATCCCAAACTTTCCCCAGGTACCTCCCGTGCAGCAAACAAAACATATGGCAGGCCAAGATCCCAATCTTTCCCATTCTCAAAGCAATAACAACGAAGCATAGATTTTAAGGTTGAGTGCCATCGCTCTAACACACCCTGGCTCTCCGGATGATACGCAGATGACACAACCGTAACAATCCCATGCTGCTGCATAGTTTGAACAAAGAGGTTAGAAGTGAAGTTGGATCCTTGGTCTGACTGAATCTCCTGCGGGTAACCATACCGGGAAAAATACACTAACAAGTTTCGGACCACCGTCTTCGCTGACCCATTTCTCATAGGGTACGCGTCAGGGTACCTTGTTGCTACATCCATGATGGTCAGGAGAAACTTGTTTCCGGCACTTGTAGGGGGAAGAGGGCCAACCATATCCACTATAACCTTAGTAAAGGGAGGCCCACTGACAGGAATTGGGTGTAACGGCGCCTTAGGAATGCTCTGATTTGGTTTGCCAACCTTCTGACACACATCGCACATTGCCACCCATGACACAACTTGTGCTCTCAGACCAGGCCACCAAAATAATTTCCCCAAGGCTGCAACCGTCTTACGGACACCCAGATGTCCCGCCAGTGGTACATCATGGGCCAACCTAAGTAGGCTTTCCCTGTAAACTTTTGGCACGACCAGCTGGTCTACCTCTCCTGACCCCCCCTTCCAATTCTTCTGCGGATCTTGGAATCGCCGGTATAAAATGCCCTCAATGAAAAAAAAATCTCCCGACTGTGCATCACTATCCTCCTCCAACTCGACAGCACCGGTACCACATTCAAGAACCTCCGGGTCTTCCAATTGCAACTTACGAATGTCCGAAGGAGCAAGCCTATCCAAGTGTTTGCGAAACAACTCATGCCCCCCTCCTACATTAAATTTGGCCTCCCGTTGCTCTCTCTCTGCGTACCGCCGCTGTCTCATCGTCTTTTTAAGCCCATCCACTGCCTTCTCAGGAACAGTTAATGGGTCTTCTCTAGACTCGAAAATTGTTCCTAATAATGAGTCCCCGAGAATGTCCGCTGATACTGAACTCTCAACCGCATCAACTTTCAACCCCTTCTCGGTACCCTTCCTCCGCTGATCTAAAGACTGTTGACCAGAATGTGCCTCCCTGGATGCAAGGGAACGGGTGACAACACACGCCATAGGTTGCCCCCGACACTTCTCAACCCACTCCTGCTCCTCCCTACTCATGTCGGCCGGCTTCTCGGCAACGACCAAGGGTGGAGCCTCAGAAGTAGGCCCCGCAAAGTCGTTGCCGAGAAGGAGGTCGACGCCCCCAACAGGTAACTTCTCCACAATTCCTACATCCAGGTCACGAGTCACACCATCAGCTTCCATCTTCATTCGTACAAGCGGGTATGACCTTGTTGCATTAACTCCCTGAACCACAACCACCCGCGCCGTATTTACAGGTTTACCAGTGAAATTCCTCAACAATGTTTGCGATGCCCCAGTGTCACGCAAAATTCTCACCTCATGTCTTCTACCCCCCCACTCCACACAACCGAGTCCCCTGTGGTCACTAAAGGCATCACGGACAGGGAATAAGCCTTCCGGATCCTTCTGCACTGGCAGTGTATTTACCTCGGAAGAATTGCCTCTAACAAACTCCGATGTCCTCTTGAACACTCCAATGCCGTGAGCAAAAGACACGGATGCCGGAGGAGGTCGACTAGGGCACTCATTTGCTTTATGACCCTCCTTGTGGCACTTAAAACACATAAATTTCGGTTTCGGCTTATACTGTGATGTAACAGGCCCCTGACTTTTCTTATACGGCGTGGTGTTAGGTTTGAATTCAGTTTTAGTTTCATTGCTTTTTTGTTTAAATGTGTCGTTGCTACGGGGAGGGGGAGGATAACGGTCCCTAGCACTTGCATCGTACTTCTGTGAGGACCCGCAACCCCGAATCAACGACAGCCGTAGATCAGCCATTTCTGCTGCTTCTACTAGAGTTCTTGGGTTTTTCTCCTTTAAGTTCAAAGTTAGATCACCGCCCGTGCTCTTAAAGAACTGCTCCAACATCATTAACTGCTTAATTTCATCAAATGTTGTGACCTTCTCAGATCGGAGCCAGTTCCCCATAGCATTGGACAAGTCCCGGGCGTGTTCCAAAAAGGTGCTATCTCTTCCCTTAGTTACACCCCGGAACTTCAAACGGTACGTTTCTGGTTTCAGTTCGTAAGCCCTCAGGACAGCCTCCTTGAGATCCTCGTACACAATACATAACTCCTAAGGTAACGCATCGTAGGCTTTAAGACCCTTGCCTATTAATCTAGAGGATACAAGTGCTGCCCATTTATTCTCTGGCCACTGGTGTTCCTGGCACTTCTTCTCAAAGCGTGTGAAAAATTCTGTTACACCACTCTCATCAAACACCGGAACCAGTTTCAATAAGTGCAAGAGAGACTGCTCATGAACACGGTTACCAGCCCCAAGTCGCTGTCCCGTTGTCTCTACTCGCGACTTCTCTACGTCCATGTCGGCACAGTACCTAGTCGACTCTAAATCAGCTTGGATTTTTGCTAGCTCTGTTTGCTGCTGAAGCTCACATGCCCTTTGTTGCTGTTGAATCTCAGATGCCCTGATAGCCTTTCTCTCTTCGATCTTAGCTGATTCTATTTGCTGCTGGATCTTAGCTAATTCGAGCTGAAGCAATAATTTGGGAGTTAACCCTTGAGGAGGTGAAGGTGCTACAATGTTTGAAATTACCGGTGGTCCCCCCAGGGGCAACCCACCCTGCCAATCAACACCCAACTGCGGAAGCGTACCCGGGGTCGGCAAACTACTGGGACGGCTGGGAGTCGAGTGTAGGGGAAGCATGGCCGAAGGGCTCTGAGCACTCAACCCATCTCGCTCACCAGTCACCCTGCCCAGTACACACGTTATCAAGTTATCCCTGGTCATGCTGCTAGTAACCGCATGACCGATAGCTGTGGCCAGGCATTGAAGACTGTACCGCTCCATACCCTCCAACCGCTCGGCAGTAACAGGCCATTGCAAAAATATCCTAGCATCCTCCTCACAGTTCACCTGATTAACCATATCATCATACTGCTGTTCCTCAGTTTCGACATTACGTACTGTGTCTCCATTCTCCTCTGATCCGGTATAAGACATGATGCTCACAAAAATTTCCCACCTCAATATTCAGAAAAGAAGTACCCCAAACTCTTATACCTCAATATACACACAAAAATTCTTGGAAATACTCAAGGGCTATACTATGTTGCAAAAAAAAAAATATTCTTGCTGATCCCCGCAAAATATTCTCCAAAACAACAAATGTTCCCTGCTAATAAATGTAGGTTCACCAAATCCTAGGTAAGGTCGCCATTTGTTACGACTGAGGTTTAAATATATCAGGGCTCTTATTCATTGGACTAGTAATGGCATAAATGTTACAACGGAAAGCGCTAGCTCCAACCTCTGATGTATATTCCCAGTGAACAAAGAACACAAATACTCTACAGAGTTCTATATGCAATAATAGGCTATCAAACTCTCAATAAATGTGCGTCTACTCTAGGCTTAATGTTATGTGAAAACAGCCTATTACTACCTATAACCGAAGGTGCTTGGTTATGGTATGCAAAGTAAGGTGGTAAGAGAAGTTACAGCTTACGTTACTTTAATCAATAAATGTCAGGCACTCCTGCATGAAAGAAAGTGCACTAAAGTCCTTCAACACCAACAAGGAATCTTCTTTAAATGTTAGATGCTATAAAGATGCTCGTATCGGAAATGGAACCCAAAAAGGCAGGCAGCGGAACAATGCTCGTGCAGGCTATGCACACAAAAAGGCAGAATATATAATGCAGTCGGGGCCAAGAATATCCTAAACGCTACAACAATAATAATCGCCACGACAATGCAGTATTCCTATCAACAAAAAGAGCCTAAGTCGTTTGTGTCTCCATACATCAAACTAGGCTGCGAAATGCTTGTGTAATCATAAATGGGTATGCATAAAAAGAGTAATTGGATTAATATACTTAAGTCTACTATGATTGATGAAGTCTAGCTAGAGTCAATGATACGAGATACTGGTGCGCATGGCATGCCGCATAGCCTAGTGCAAATCTCAAGTCTGTGCGTCAAATATTACGTTATAGGGAAGGGTAGCTCTCTTGAGAAACCTTAATACCGAAGTATTAAGCGTTCTCCTGGCGTACCTCAAAGACAAACAATCGAGACTAGAACAGGGCAGAATGGTATAGGCAAAAAGCCCTCATTCGTGCATGCTCTACTCTCAATGGCACACAGACTAGAATTTACCCAATCAACTCCAGTTCTCAGGTATGTCGTGCAGCTTTTAACTAAAGCCAGCACTCATAGGAAACAATACCTTATAATATCAGACCCCTAGTCTAGCATCATCTAATCCAGCAGAACACTAATATTTATAGGAAGCGGTACTAAACAACATGAATGCCAACCAATGCTTCGTGATCTACTTATCTTAACAACTAACATACATGGGTTATATCAGACCTTAACGCACAATACAACTGGCCAGCATGAAGCTGATTTTGCAGAGTTAACCAGAGGGGATATGGTATTAATAAAAGGTGGTGAAAGATATGGAAAAAGAGAGGTAGGCAGAGGAAAAGATTCTCAGGTGCAGAGCAGGGGACAGGTATCAAAGGATAAAGATGAATGCGTTCTAGAAACCAGATCTGAGGGAGAGAGTGGGGAGGAACCTGTATATATACCGGGACTAGGTTGAGCCGCGTGGGAAAAAAGCGGTAACAAGTCCTCTAGCCACTAGCAAGGGAGCTAGCAGCATGGTAAGGACCTCTCTCAACCAACCCCCACGAGGCAGCCAGCCGTGACGTCATCGAGTGGGGCAAAAACACTGCGCGCCCCCCTCTCACTCTGTTCTACTCTCTCTCTCTCTCCCAGATCCCATCATTACTAGTTAATGATAAAATATATACTTTACAATTAAATATATAAAGCCTTGACATGGGTGAAAACAAAGAGCCTTTCTGGACTGCCCATGACACGAGCTTTCATATGAAATAAAGCACACTCTAATACATAAACTGTAGCCCCATCCACTGCCCTGGCGATCCTAGCGAGTCACTGTAGGACAAGCCATGCGGTTCTAACGGAGTGGTTAACGTCACACTATCCCTTCTAACCACTGACCTTTCCCCCACCTCGCGTATACACTACCCCTCGTGTCCTACAACTCTACCTACATGATGATGAACATGAATACACCTTAATTTAATACACCCATGCCCTGTCCCTAGGTTGAGCCAATGCCAACCAGTTCAGACAGGCCTAAATTTATGTATGTTTTTTCCATCCAAGAAGTAATATGTTAACCCCCTGTCTTGCCAGACTAAGTTTCTGAAGACCAACCGCCCCCATAAATCTATGTATGTTCTTCCCAGGTTAATACACCCATGCCCTGTCCCTAGGTTGAGCCAATGCCAACCAGTTCAGACAGGCCTAAATCTATGTATGTTTTTTCCATCCAAGAAGTAATATGTTAGTCTTGCCAGACTAAGTTTCTGAAGACCAACCGCCCCCATAAATCTATGTATGTTCTTTCCATCCGAGAAGTAGTATGTTAAAACCCCATGTACTAATTGATAAGAAACGATGATACCCACGGGTACACCAGTGTATATATAACCATCGTTCCTGTAAGACCTAGACAGAAATGACTGAAGATGTTAGCCACCATACAGTAACTCTAATTCTTACCCCAACCAGAGATTGTATATACAACCCTCTTTTACCATTGTCTCGATGCATTTTCACCATGAAACAATACCGAAGCTACCCCTACGAACTGCCGCTTTCTTTGGTGTATATGTCATAGAAAACGCAGTTCCCAGGAACAACTAGGTCAGCAAGAAATAGTGTCAGATTAACAGTGTCCATAACCATCGTATTGACGAGTAATAATACACCATGTTTTTCTCTACTTTTATCCACAGTCAAGCACACACCTACAGTTAACCTCCTCTTCCCCACAGCCCCACAGTCCACATGATTCTATCCCTTCCAGACTCATATACCACCCCATATTGCTCATCCCCCGGTAGTGTTTGGCTAACATACTTTCCCTTTCATTAACCCCCAAGCTACGATACCAACTGTAGTCTAATGCCACCCCTACGCCCAGAGACCTTAGGGTCAAACTTCCACGTAGCCCCCTTAACCCTCTCCCTCTCGTTAACCCCCCACGCTCCTCGACTCCTTTCCGACCTAGCCTCTCCACCATACCTCCTGAATATCCTTAATTTTTCCGTTGCTAACATTCTCAAACCTTTTGTATATATACTCCTATCCAGCCTACCTTCCCCCAGTAGGAAGGAACACCATTAGAACTTTACTAACCCTTTGCATGCCATCTATTCCCTCACAACCCCTTCACAACCCTGTACCAAATGATCGTCAGTGCGAGGCTAGCCGCCTCGCCAGTGACTAACTTCTTTTGCCATACTTCCAGATAAATGTGGCAGAGTTAGCAACCCAGTCTCCACCACATCCAACAAACCATGCAATTAACAACCCAACCGATTAAACCAGCTAGTTAAGGCACCTTCGGTTTTGGTATTACGAACACCCACATCTGTCTCATAAACAGAGGGTTATTACAAACACTTGTGATATGGCAAGCCCCTAGCCACAGCCGCCGGACGACCATCACAGAGAGAGGGCGCGCACCTACCCCTTTTTACCCACCCGAGGAGGGAGACCCCCACCCCTGCGGAGGTATACCTGACCCCTGTTTTGACTTCCGGGTCATTGCCAGGTAGCACAGGAATTCTTCCTATCAATGAACTAACCATGCATGACTAACACCTTTACTAACCTCTATTAACCCACAATAACCCATTAACCTTTCTTGCATACTCTGATAACCAAATTAGCACCTCAGCTATACCATAGAACGAAGACTGAACAAATCTAAGAGAGACGCTCCTATCACAGCTGTCCCAGTCCTCCTCGCAAAGTAGATCCAGTCTCTCTCCCCTAAATACTTCCAGCATAGCCAAAATAGTACCTCTTACTAAGGCTCAGTTATATCACATTATGAAGGCTCCATATAGCCATGTACCACAACAGTAATCACCACCTTACCTAGTTCCCATATCCATTGAGAGCTTAAATAAATCCATAAGAACTCGAGATCCCTATGGCCTACAGGGTCCAAAACCGAGCCTATAAACCAAGCTCCAGCCCCCAGTAAAATCAGTTGAAAGATAGACACCAACCAGTGGCTGGCCCCCTTAAGTTGACCTCTAGCTCTGCCCTTGTGTTGTTCCTGAGAATTGAGTTCCAGAGCCGGCAGACTCCGTGGCAGATTGAGATAGAAGCATCTGTCCACGTACAAGAAATCTACGTGCACCTTATAACCTTCACAAACCAGTGGGTATATAAGCGTGTAGCCAGCAACGATCGCCAAGAGATCCGTCTTGAGAACTTCCTACATATGGACCCCCTGGACGGCCGCGGAACCAGTCGTTAGCCCCCAACATCACGGACGCAAGATAACCAGGACCAGACCAATCAAATACTACCCAAGATTCACTCTATCAGTACTGCAGTGTTACAGTACTATTTAACCTCTGAAGTGCGCATGGGGGTAATTGGAAACGTCCCCCTGTGCTGACGTATTTGAGGTGTTTCCGTCACTAAAATATTCATTGTGCCATTAATAGCATTAATATTTATCCATATGCGCCTATTATGGGTTGATTATAAAGGTATTAACCTGAAACAACAATAAAACGAGTGAAAACAGCGTTTGGATGGTCAAAATCGGAGATATAGCCCGCGAGTTGTATAATGTATGGGTGAGGCAATCTGCTTTCCCGCCAATTTCCCCCAAGCCACTGAGACACAGTCGAACGATACTCCCCCTCTCTCTCTTGCATTTTCTTGCTTTCAGTGATGACCAAACCCTCCAATCGATTTCTAATGTTAGCACGAAAATATACCTCAGAATAAGGAATAACAGGGAAATAGGGATAACTGAAGGAGAGGAGGAAAGTGGGGAAGGAGGTAGAGGACTGAGATTTTGCATGGCCCAGGGGCCAAATATATAAATTTTTTTTTTTTTTTTCGATGTCAAAAGTTGATTTTTATTTTCTCTGACTCTTAAGAGTCTTCCCGCAGTGCGCCGGGGGAACTCTTAAGAGTCTCCCCGCAGCTCCCGGGTTAAAGACTCACTTATTCATATTTCTATGAAGTGGCTATATCTTTGCCCCAGTATAATTCATATATAACCATTCCATTAGGAAGTGCTAAGCGTATCAGTGTTTATTAATTAACAGGCGATATTAACTCTCGTAATTACCCATATATCTAGATATTATCACATAGAAGTAAAACCCTAGTGATATCTAATGTTCGCCCACTGATTTGCGTTCTACGTGTTTCTGCTATAAGAATAAAACTTAGATCAGTACCCTGAGGTTACTAGAATTCCCGTGCTCTAAAATGCGTGTCTAATCTAGTCTGTGAACTACTACTTGTGCACCAGAGCTACCAGTAATCAATCTAAATAGTGAAATTGAATCTATAAGTAACATTGATGGTCTCCAGTATAAACTTGCGAACAAAGCCAGTGATTAGAAGATTAATACCTGAACGTTGGAAGTGGGAGACTAGGCTCCATCCAGAGCCACTTAATGCTAGTTGTTCAATTCTATCATTTGTCTTGTACGAGTGTTCATACCTTCTTATGCTTCCTATTAACCATCATCAATAAACGTGATCGTGTGTCTTGTTACCGTGTGTTTAACTTGTGTTCTCTATTCCTCATACCTTGTTTTGTGCATGCAGCCTTATATACCCAGTCAGTTAGAACTCACATTACCCAAGTTAATCCTGTAGAGAAACAGGGCATAACATCCTAATTTTAGCTACTACTACATAATGGCCAGACAGACCCCCTCCAATACCCCTATACACCTTAGCATCTAGCACAGATTTCTTCATTCGTTCATCATATATAATCAATCAGTTCCTTTCGTTCCACCACTGTCTTATCCTTCTTCTTCCACACCACTTTCCATTTGTACCTGTGTATTATTCTGTGTTGGAAGATTGTGTTGGCTATCCACATCCTCCTCCCCAGTCCCCACACATACGTCCACAAGTGCACTACCATTCCTATTCACCTCTGACGGTACACCCCACCCTCCCACCACTCCATCAACTTTCTTATCACCCGCCATATCCCATTCATATCCCCAATCAGAAAATAATATTCTTTTGCTCTTGCCAAACTTATCCAGGCACGCCTCCACATTCACCCAGAACTCCTCTTTCTCTCTTACAGGTTTATCCTCTGTCGGAGCATACACACACACAACCACCCACGTTTGTATTCCTACTTTCATACTCGTCCACACAATGCTTGAACCCACAGACCCATAGTTTCTTACACGATTCTTGCATTTGTTACTTACAAACAAACATGCACCTTCTCTTGCTGTTCCCTCATGCACTCTAGCACACTCACCCATTCCACTGTTACACAGGCCTTCCACAGAGCGAATATTTTTCGCTCTAAAACCCCACCCCCAATTACCCTAAATTACCCCAGATTAAACTTTTTCACTAAATTTGGACCTTTATGGTTATTCGAAGAGGGATAAGGGGGGGGGGGCGAAGTGAGCCAAATCAGCTGGTGGGTTTGAGTGCTGTAGTAGTTTCCTTAATAAATGTAGAACAGTGGAAATGTACAGTAAGACAGCGGGCACTGGGACCCTATACCACTCATCACGTCCATTCGCCTCTGCCCGGCCACTCAAATGAGAAGAGTCATAAGTCAGATTCTTGAATCTTGATGCCCCTCATAAGCCTACCGGGCACAACCGTTTTTAATTTAAAAATGTGGCGCGCAATTTGAAATTTTAATTTTGTTTATTTTATTATTATTGTCTTTAATAATTTTGCTTATTAGTCATAGTTTTCAATTGCTTGTGACATTAGTTATGTTTTGAGTGAATTACCCTAGAATTACCCTATATTATGCATTACCCTAAACAGTGCCCTAGAAGAGGTCTGATTACCCTAGTTTAGGGTATTTTACCCTAAAATGGAAGTCCTTACCACACTTCCACTCTCTCACATCTGTACCCCTCCATTTGGTTTCAGTTATTCCACATACATCCAGCCTGGCATTCACTAACACTTCTAGTACCTCTCACTCTTTTGTGTCATCATTCACGCCTCTCACATTCCAAGTCGCTATCCTAAGACTGTCCATGGTAGGTAGGGGTTCGTCAACATTAGGGTGGGGGGTCGCAAGCCCACCGACCCAACCTCTTTAGTCGCCTCTTACGACACGCAGGAGGCACGTGGGGCATATTCTATTCCCTTACCCTCAGGGGATATGAACAAGTAACTAAATATACAATTCACCAAATAGAGATTTTTTAAATAAAAAAAAGTATAACTGCACACAAGGGGTTGATATACAGTACCGGTACAGTATGTATCAGCAGATGCGCTGGTCGTTGTAGGTTAGTCAAGCAGGACTACAAAGTTTATCAGTCAAAAGTTACTACAAGATCATGCAAGCAACAACTAAAATTACATACCGGTATATATATATATAGCTACAGCAGGATACTGAATGCAATAACTATTATAGTTAATATATATAATACAAAATAAGGTATGTTTACAGGTTAGCGTGGTCTGCTGCGTCACAAACTATAGGAGTCGTTATCAGATAAACAGAAGCTTATCAGTCAAAAGTACTACAGTACCAAACTACCATGTAAGCAAATTCAACTACTGAAGCATGTAACACTAAAAACAATCAAGGCTGGAATAAATATAAAGAAAACAAAAGCAAACAAGTTTGTTGTCGTCGCTAGTGTCGCCGGCGTTGTTAGAGGCAAAACAGGGATCTGTTTAACAAACATACCTTTCACAGTAAAAAGTACAGCAAAAAATCATGCAATGCAAATACTGGGCGGTTTAGCGAGCACTTAACTAAAGATCATGCACAAAAAAATAAGGGGACGAGCAATAGAATAATCAAATTGTCAAATATTCGGCGACGAGAAAGGCGTGGCTGGGAGCTACGGAGGTCAGCGTGCGAGTGATGAGTGAACAGTAAGGCGGGATCCCACTGTGTGACTCGGCAACTTCGAATGCGATGCGACAGCTTGCGACAGTTTTTTTTTTGTTTATGTCTAGTATTCGCATTAATCGACCATAAAGTCGCAATCAATCGCAGTATTCTCACAATAGTCTCACAAACCCCCACGAGTACCCCAGAAGTCGCTAGGGTCGCCGTTAGATTTTGAAAAGTTTAAAATCCGGCTGCGATTGGAAGACTGCTGCGACAAATGCGACATAATCGGGCATTGTCTCACTTCATTCTCACCTTATCTCAGTAGAATCTCAGTATTCGCACCAAGGTCTCGTTTGTCGCAACTCATGGAAAAGGTGTGCGAATTGGTCGACCTTCAAACGATAATTGCAAATATTGTGCGACATCATTGCGACAATATCGATTAATTACGATGTCATTGCGTCCTTCATTGCGATTTCAGCGATCCGTCATTATTGGCAACACTGTTTTTGGTATGACCGGGCGATTACAGTGCGACAGTAGCGCAATAAACGCGATAGTCTACCCGATAACTTCGATCGCGACGAGATTGTCATGAGACAAGTTCCGAAGGAGTGAGATATTGTGGATGAAGTAGCCCTAACCTACTATTTCGTGAATATTCTTAAATAACTTGTGAATAAAACAATGAATATGCCCTTTTATGCAATATTATAGTATTCTAATTGTGACAAAAATATCATAGGCCTATGTCTATCATCTTGTTTGGTGCTAAGTGTATAATCTGACCAAATTAAATAAAAAATACTTAAATATTACGACTTTCTTTAACCTTAAGCCTGCAATTATCAGGTATTTATTATAATTAATGTATTATTCATACGATTATTGCCCCAAGGGACAACCAGCCTGCTTCCCAAGTTTCACTCGGTCGCCATATTGTATTGTTTGTTCAACCCGCCTGGTTAACTCACCGGCTTTTATCATAAATTTCTCTTTAAATCTACTGAAAACATACGAAACATTGGGAAACTAATGATCAGGCACCTGGCGCAAAGTCACGGACATCGGAAATTAGGGCAAGTCACTAAATTGAAACCCAAGAAAATGCTAAAAATGGAGAATGAAAGGGAGAATATTGTAGCTTACTTGTCGTCAGGTCTGTGGCTGGAACCAAATGACCAGGGATGTGTACACAATACCCTTTATCGGTACTTCCGTTTGTGTGTGTATTTACCTAATTGTAGTTTACAGGAGTTGAGCTAAGCTCGTGTTGTCCCGTCTCTCAGTCTACTTTCATCCAATTTTTTCTTGAAAATATGGATGTTCCTTGCCCCTACCACCTCCTTCTCCAGCCCATTCCATTTGTCAATACATCTATAGGGGAAGCTAAACTTCCTGATATCGTTCTTGCAGGTAGGTCTTTTTACTTTGTAGCTGTGGCCTCTAGTTATTCCTGTATCCATAATTAATATATCCTCCCTATCCAGCCTCTCCAGCCCTCGGGTGCATTTGTACATCATTATCATGTCTCTCCTCTCCCTTAGACTCGGTAAATTTAATTTGTCTAGCCTCCTTTCATATGGCAGTTCTCTAAGACTTGGAACCAATCTAGTAACTGCTCTCTGGATTCTTTCTAACTTGTGAAAATGCTTCTTAAGATGCGGGGACCACACCACTGCTGCATACTCCAATCTTGGTCTAATCATACTTTTTATAATCTTCGCTAACATGTTCTCATCCAAGTAGTTCAGAGCAACTTTCATATTCCCGGCCATTGCATACATTCCGCTAAAGAGCTTGTTAATATGTTTCTCTGGCGACAAGTTATCTTGTATAATCAACCCTAAATCCTTTTCTTTTTCGGCCTTGCCAATTATATTATCTCCCATCCTGTACTCCCAATTTGGTCTATTCACACTTCTTCCCATATTTAACACATGACATTTACTTATATTAAATTTCATTTTCCACTTGGTGCTCCTTTCGTATATTTTATCTAAATCCCCTTGCAGCTCCTCACAACTACTTATATTTGTTATTTGTCTCATAATTTTTACGTCATCTGCAAACATTGACATGTAGGAGTTTATGTCTATCGGCAGGTCATTCACATACATAAGGAACATAAGAGGTGCCAACACAGATCCCTGTGGCACACCACTCTCAACTTTCCGCCACGATGAGGAAGTTCCTCTAATGTTGGTCCTCATTTCTCTATCTGTTAAATAGCTCTCCATCCATTTCAGCAAACTACCCCTGACACATCCTATCGTCTCAAGCTTGGGGGGAGCTGCGCGTAGGGGTGGACCTAGAATGACGTGGGCTCGGGTACTCCGGTCCGATCTCAAAATAAAGAATTTGACAACACAGGCGGCCCTTGACAGGACCGCCTGGAAAGCTGCCATTTAGGACGTGAGACTGTAACCACAGCTTCTGTGGACAAACGGTCTTTAAACTTGTATGTAGATAACAATCTCTTATGTGGTACCGGTACCTTATCGAATGCTTTGGAAAGGTCTAAGTAGATGCAGTCCACCCATCCGCCCTTTCTTGCAGTACATCTATCACCCTACTGTAGTAACATAGCAGACTGGTAACACAAGATGTCCCTTCTCTGAATCCAAATTGCTTTGGCGTTATTATCTTCTTTCTCTCCAACATTTTCATCCATCTCTTCCTAATTAGCTTTTCACAAATCTTGCATACAATACTAGTAAGTGAAACTGGTCTATAGTTTAAAGGGTCCTCAGGGTTTCCATTCTTGTATATCGGAATGATATTAGCTCTTTTCCATTCAACAGGAACCTGTCCTTTATCCAAGGAAGCTTGAATTATGTCCCTCACTGGCTCCACTAATTGCTCTGCACACTCCTTTAAAACCCAGGCAGACACTTCATCCGGTCCTATAGCTTTCCTTACTTTAAGTCCTCTCATCGCAGATAACAGCTCATCTCTAGTTATTTCAATCTTGCTAAGACCACTCTCCAGTACTCCCGCCTGTGGTTCGTCAAAACTTTCCTCTCTAGTAAAAACCGACCCCAATTTGTTATTCATTACCTCGCACATGTCCGATACATTTTCATACGTCCTAGCATCTACTCTTAATTTAGTAATTTGTTTCTTTACCTTCAACTTACTGTTTATATATTTATAAAACAATTTAGGGTCACTTTCACATTTATTTACTATGTTCTTCTCATAGTTCATTTTAACTTGCCTAATTATGTTAACATATCTATTCCTCTCCTGTTTATATTTATTCCGATTATTCTCAGTGTTCCTTCTTCTTAATCTAGCCCAAGTTGCATCACGCCTACCCAGAGCTCTTTTGCATTTCAAATTAAACCATTCTTTCTGCTTAGTAAAATTTCCAGTTTTGTATCTTGGGACAAACAGATTGGTTCCTTCTCTATAAATTTCGAGGAACCTACTATATTTACCTTGTACATCTTGTTCCTTCAAAATAAGATCCCAATCTACTCCCTCTAAATAATTATCTTCTCAAGGATACATAATCAGCTTTACTATAATTTAGTCTGTTATTTATATAGCTATTGTTTAATCTATTGGCATTACTCGAGATCAACTTCCATTTCAATAATAGGTGATCACTTTTGCCTACAGGGCATAGATAGTTTATATCACTAATTTCGTGAGGATCTTTTGTAAAAATCAGATCGAGTTTAGAAGGTTCGTTATTACCCCTCATTCCAGTATTCTCCTTCACATGTTGTGCAAGTACATTATCCGTAACCAACTCTAATAGCCGACTTCCCGACCTCTGATTTGGCCCTGCATCTCCCGATTCCCAATTAACCTCACCACAGTTGAAATCTCCCACCAAGATCAATCTATTCTTTCTTAAAAGCAATCTTCTCAACGACTGAATCATATCCTCGACCATCTCCTCAAACTCTAACTCCCTCCATGCTCTGGTCTTTGGTGACATGTAAGCTACTGCTATGTCTCTCTTTTTTCCTTCTATATCATTGAGTTCAACTGCCATTATTTCTGCCTTGTCATTATTTAACTCCACTTGCTTTGCTGTCATAGGGTTCTTAACTAAGACTGCCACTCCACCTCCCCTTTTTCCCTTTCTATCATATCTCCATATATTATATCCTTCACTAAACACTATATTGCTGTCAAAGTCCTGGTTCAGCTTTGTCTCCGTCAAACAGACTATCTGTGGTTGATCCTTTCTTAATATATCATCTAACTCTACCTTTTTAATGTTTATTCCATCTATATTAGAGTAGTAGCACAGTATATTGGAATCCTCCTCCTTGTTTCTCTTCCCTCTCTGCCTCCTATTAGGTTCACCTCCTCCTCCATCCCTTCCCTGACCTACCTCCACACTCCCTGCTAGTTCTATTCTCTCCCCCCCCCTCCACAATCTCCTGCTTCTCCCTCACCATCTCTCTGTCTTCGGTTTGATCCACTACCTGACTCACTGTCTCTATCTCCTGCTCCTCCCTCACTATCTTGAAATGATAATGCTAGAAAGAATGTCTGCATATATTGTCACCAGCAGCAATCAGTTTGGCTTTAAGAAAAATCACGGCACAGACCAATGCATATATGTGCTGAAAGAAGTGATTGATACATACAACAAACTAAATAGCAAATTTTCTCTTGTTTTCTTGATGCAAGTAAGGCTTTTGATAGGGTGTCACAAAACCTTATTTGAAAAATTAGTTAACAGGGGAGTGCCTAGCTATATTGTTAGGATACTTATTTTCTGGTATGCTAATCAAAAAATGTGTGTAAGATGGGGCAACATCCTGTCAGGCTCTTTTGCCGTAACCAATGGTGTTAGGCAGGGGGGATATTGTCTCCGTATCTTTTCAACGTCTATATGGATGATCTTAGTCTGGAGCTGAACAAGACTCGCACTGGGTGCTGTATTGGCAGCACCATTCTAAATCATCTCATGTATGCTGATGACCTAGCCTTAATCGCGCCCTCTGGAGCAGGACTGGATAAATTATTAAGAGTATGTGAAAAATTTGGAATCGAACATTCAGTCAAATTTAATCCTATAAAGAGCAATATCATATTTAAATCTAACCTTCTATTGAAATCAAAGCTACCTAAATTCCATTTGTATGAAGAAATTATAGAAGAAGTAAGTAAAGTAAAGTATCTAGGACACTATATTTCAAGTGATCGCTCAGATGATGAGGATATGGGTCGTCAGCGAAGGCAACTTTACATGCAGGGAAATTCAATATTAAGAAAATTTCATATGTGCACATGGGATACAAAAATAACATTGTTCAACTCCTACTGCTCACCAATGTATACAGCACAACTATGGTGGAACTATAAGAAAATGACAGTGAATAGACTAAGTATCTCATATCACAATATCATGAAAATGTTTCTGGGGCTCTCAAAATATGAGAGTACAAGTACGCTATGTGCCTATATGAACTTACACTGTTACCAATCACTCATTAGAAAGCTAACATATAAATTCATTCAGCGCCTTAACACTTCTGAGAACAGTATCATTAAAATGCTACAAACTCCAAGCATAGTGTACACCTCTAGGATCCAGGCACACTGGAGGAAGTTGCTCTATATTTAACCTTAAGTAATGATTTCAGGTCTGCTACTTTACAGAATTAGCATACCGGTACTGAACCTCATAGTGCAGTACAGTACCGATATTCCTATACTGTACTGTAGCAACATACTGTACCGGAAGCTAAATGATGTGAGGCATGGTACTGTACACAATTAGGACAGCGGTTTTGGTAACACAGTAGTTTAATGACCACTGTTTTTGGTTGAGGCAGTGCTGTGAACTACATGATAGCAAGCTGGGTATTATTTAATTTATTTTTATTTTATGTAGCCTATGTACAGTAGCTTATATATATTTATGTTACTGTAAGGTATATATGGACCCCAGTATGGTCCCCTCTGTACTGTGTGAGTCTGAAATAAAGTATTATTATTATTATTATTATTATTATTATTATTATTTATCTCTTTGTCCTCGATTTGTTCCACTACCTGACTCACTTTCTCCTTGTTCATTTCTCCTCGTATTTTCCGTTCTTTCTGACTCTGAGTGTACCACTTCTTTAGTTTCCCTTCCTTTACTCTCCAAAAAAAAAATCCTTTTCTCATCTGACAATTTTCGATTTTCATCATCAGCCCTCACCTGAACTTCTCTTAACTTTTCCCTTTCTTCTATGCTTAAGTCCTTTTTCACCCTAATATGTTTCATTTCAGCACAACTATTTAGCCTCCAGCTTACATTGGTTAATGCTTCAACCACTGACCTAGATTTAAACTCTGCTTTTATCGGTCTCATCTCACCCTTTTTATATCTTCCTAGCCGTCTTACTTCGTCCAGTTCTTTCTCCCAATCACAGCCTTCGTCTAGACACTCCAATATTTTCTTTACTTGGTCCTCATCCCTTCCCCTTCTTTCCCTCATATCTGCTAAATGTTCTTCAATGTCTCCAAAAATTATTTTACTTTTACCTCTATCTACTGTTTCCCTCACTACCTTCTCCTTGCTCTTCAAAACCTGCACTACATTCTTCTCAAACTCTCTTTTATCTTTTTCTCTCTCTTCCACCTGCTCCTTCATGATTTCTTCCAATGCATCCACCTTAGAATTCCCCACCCTTGTCCACTAATTTTTCTCCTCACTTATTACTCCCTTTACTTTCTCACTTAAATGGCCCTCATACTCTTTTAGCTGCTCCTTGAGTGCCATGTTCTCTGCCTCCAGCTCGTCTACTTTCCTTATCACAGCATCTAGGTTAGCAATTAATGGCCCATCTGCAGTTGCTACTGAACTGGCTCCACATATTTCTGTCAGTGACTCAACCTTCATACCTATATCTCTCCTTCAATTCTCCATAACTACTTTCCATCTTAAAAGACCCATCATCTGTCTCTTCATTATAGTTAATTGATCCTCCACTTCATTACCCTCTGCCAGAAATCCCTCAAATTTATAGCTCTCTTCATCTCCCAATAAACTCTGCCTCCGTTTGCCTTGGCCGGCCATTGTTTATATTTATGTAGTCTACAATTAAAAATATACAAAACACTTGATAAAATTACAGTAAAATTAAACTACTACCTGGGATAAACCCAGGTAGCGCCGCCCCCGTTTGTGTCACCCTATCATGAAAAAAGAAAAAAGAATAAATGGAAAAAATAAATAGAAATGGGTGTTTGCGATGTCACCACGAGCAGGTGGGGTACGGGGTACGACTTGATTACCTTCCTAAGAAGGTCCCAACCGAGGTGTCGCAAGTACTAGGCAAAGATGAAATGTGAAAACTTTAACCGTGTTTTGAGCCTTCAGCAGTAGCAGATACGTCACTCGGAAAACTAAACCTCATTGGTTACGATACTGCCACTGCGCAAAGCAGTGTGTGTGTGTGTGGTTAGCTCTTCCTGCTTCCTTTGTTAACCATTGTGTGTGTGTGTTTTTTTTTTTTTTTTTTTTTTTTTTGGGGGGGGAGGGGGGGGTCACTGTTTCTGTCCTTTCAATGTCAATATCTATTCATCTCTTTGTGTGTGTGTGTGTTTGGGGGGGGGGGGGGTTGTAACTGTTTCTATAATTTTCAATGTCAATATCTATCCATCTCATTGCGTGTGTGTGTGTGTGTTTTATTATATTGTGTGTGTGTGAATGTAATTGTGAGTGTGTGTGGATTAGAGGGAAGTACATTTGGAGTCATAATTCCCTTTCCACCCCTCGATCCCTAAACCATAGATCTGGCAGCGCTGGGTGAGCGACCGACTTTCTCACACAGATAATCAGACTTGAGCTTGAATTTTGGGCATTATGAACTTTGGATATTAAGAATTTTGGACTCCATGAATTTTTAGCATTCTAAATTTTGGGCACCATGAACTTTTTTCACCTTGCCCAAATTTCGTGGTGTGTCAAATTCCAGGTGACCCAAATATTGTCTTTCATTTTCACTGCAGGCAATTGTACAGTTGCCATAAAATGAGCCAGGGATTCATACTGTGGAAAGCCAGCTGTATATAACCACCACAACACGTTTTTAACTTATTACATAGCATTAATGAGAATAAATAGTCATCTACATCAAACATCATTATTACACGAAGGTAAATTCACAAACTCACCTTCAAACTACAGTATATATATAATCCTGGGCGCATTCAATCGCCTCACTCATTCACAGCACTTGTCCCAGACTAATGTTCTTAATACCGGTACGACTATGGTACCATTACTTATTTTTCACCTTGAGAGTATGAAGTGTTGCTCTTGACACTGATAATTGTAATCAGCCAGTATCACCAATTTCAATCCCTGAGAAATAGTTTTTATTTTTTCACACTCTCCAAAACATCTATATCCACACCACATCACTCATACTTTCTCATTTGTCTGTCTCGCAATGAGATCCCACACACACTTCTCTAGTAACTAATTTCGACCCCTCTCACTCTTGATTTATGCCTCGCCAACAATGTCTACTCGTCACTCCCTTACGTTAATGTCGGGAGCACGACACTGCCATGCAATGACTTCTTTACTTCCATGCTCACCTCCTCTTCCTAGTCACTTATTTCACATGCCTACAACCCTCCTCGCCTGCTGCACCCTCTTTTGCACTTGATCTTTCAAACTCCCATCATTACTCATCACACTGACCAAGTGCTTAAATGAGCTGACATTTTCCATTATCTGGCTATTCAACCTTACTTCACAGTCTGTGACTGTATCCCTCTCAAAGACTTTACCCTTACTATTTAAGACAATTACTTTCAGCTTCCGTTTATTGCACAGTGCCAAACACACGGTACCGGTATTCACTTAGCACTGCAACTCCCACTCTTTATGACTCAATATAACTGTATCTTCAGCAAACAGAAGCACAAGCAATTTCCACACACTCCCTTCCCTTACCAAGGGTACTCTGAAATCCTCTTCTCTTGTATTTCTTTCATGACTCCCTCCATGTATAAATTGAACAACCATGGGGACATCATACACCCAGGGGTGTAAAAAGTACTTAATGACTGTACTTAAGTCCAAGTAAAAGTATTTACTGAAAAAGTTACTGAAGTAAAAGTAAAAGTTTCCAACTAGAAATGTACTTAAGTTAAAGTAAAAAAGTATCTACCGAATGAATTACTTAAGTACCAAAAGTAAAAAGTAATATCCCAATCTATTACTATAAGCCTATATATATATATATATATATATATATATATATATATATATATATATATATATATATATATATATATCTGTGTGTGTGTGTGTCAACATGAACGAAAACTAATAGTTAACTATTACAGGAACCTTGGACTTTGTGTTCCCCCTCTTGTTATCTTACAATCACACACTTCTTATAATGTAAAACTTGCAAAATATACGGACGAGTCTATATAATCAGTGCTGTTTATAACCAGTGCTATTTATAACATTCTGAAGAAAAAATAGAACCAAGCACACAACAACAAAATATTCATTATGCATATCTAATTGAAGAGATTAAGATTATATGACATTGAGAAAGTGCTTTGATTCGGGATAATATCTCCTTAGAATATATTCAACTCGGTAAAAGCTGCAACTAAGTTTAGGTTCAATTAGTTCAAGACCATAACAGAATAGATATTAAACAGTGTTAATTATGATTATGCTGGATTAAACAAGTGAGATTAGGTATAAGGTTTGGGAAATTAAAATATGGCAAGTTAGATTATATCAGGCTAGAATATATTGTAGTTAGTAAATAACCTAATCAATAATATTACAGTGTGACACTATGCAGGTAGCTCTGTACGAGGGACTTTGTACAGGCATATATTTATACTTGAGGATTTCCCTAAATTTAGTTTTACTCTTGATGGTTTGCTCATGTGTTCGTTACATAATTTCAATTCTTTGTCTTCAGATCGTGAGGAGTGGTTATTTCAAAGCCATAGTTTGCAATCATTTTTTTTTACGGAATAGCATAATTTATATCATATATTTATATAATCTTCATTTAATCAACAACGGACAATACATTTATTCTTTGAAGGATTATTCTAAATTGCTAATGCTAGTTTAACAATTCTGGTTAGCTTCGTTACATGAAATTCAAAAATGTATTCCGTTCAAATAAATATAGATGAGGATCTAGTAAAATGATCATGCTGAGTCACGGGTGGAAAGTGTAAGGTGTTAAACCTTTGGGATCAGGTGGTACAAAGGGAGGTCATTAGGATATGTGGGGAGGGCTCTCAGAGCCATATACATATAGTGGTCACCTTTGAACTAGCTAAGGAATGTCACACCTACATTCAGGGGAATGTCCATGGGAAATGCTACCTGGAATTTCAAATCTATTGGGAAGAATATTTAGGAAATTTGCTGAAGTTGTACTCTACAAAATTAAAAGAAGTAAATTAAATGTAGTGGAGTAAAAGTACAAGTAATTCTTCTAAATACTACTCAAGTTAGAGTAAAAGTACTGGAAAAAAATCTACTTTTTAAAAAGTAGATACTGAAAAAATATACTTAACCCTTTCGCTGCGGGTGACGTTCTGGAATGTTTTGGCAAGTTACAGCAATTTCCAGGCTTTAAAAGCCTGTAAAAAAACGTAAAAATCAAGTGTCAGTGGGTGGGAGTGTGAGGGGCCCACCTCCGACCCTCGGAGCACCGAGCGGCTCACTGAGCTGGGCTGTGTCTCAGGCGAGTCTCTCTCTGTCTCTCTCATCAGTGTAGCCAAGCGAGCGAGTGTTACATAATAGCGGGGTTCCTGCGTTTCACTGGGACCACTGCGAGTGAACCAGACCACATACATGGTTCTGGTGTCATTTTGAAGCTATTTTCGCCTAGTTTTCGGCAGAATACACTTCATTTAATGCAGATGCTTGATTTATCATTCAGGAGTGCCTTAATATGCCCTAAATAGCCCAAACATAGCCGCAGCCAAAGGGTTAAGTACTGTACTTGAGTAAATGTACTTCATTACCTTTACACCCCTGCATACACCCCTGCTATAATCCAACATTTAAGGAAAGAACTCGCTCTGTCCATCTTCTATATGCACGGCTGCCCTTGAACCCTCATACATGTGCTCGTCACCGCTTCCAACAACTTGCCATCTACTCCGGACTGGAGCTTTTTAATTCACAATAACGACATAAATACATCTTGGAAGTTATTCGAAGCCACTTACCTAAAAGCAGTGCAAGACTACATACCATCGAAAATACGGCATCCAGGCCATAATAATAAGCCCAAATGGTGGAATAAAGATATTTCAAACTGCCTGCTTGCTAAAAAATTTGCTAATGATAGATTAAAATCCTCACAAAATTACTAAGAACGGCTGAAATTTGTAGAGCTACGACGCAAAGCCAAAAAGTTAATTATGCAAAGTAAAAAGACCTTAGAGTTACATATTGCGAATCAAAGTAAAACAAACCCGAAATAATTCTATAGTTATATCAGAAAGAAAAAAGTAGTTACTTCAACTGTTGGACCGTTAGTCGATGAAAATGGAGAATACACCAAAGACGAAGTACAAATGAGTAATGCCCTCAATACCTTCTTTGCATCAGTTTTTACAACAGAAGACCTCAGTGATATCCCTACACCATCGCCGATTCAGATGTTCTAAGCAATATCACCGTTACAGAGAGAGAAGTATTGAATTGTTTAGATAAACTCAAGGTAAATAAAACGCCTGGACCTGATACAATCTCGCCTAGAGTTCTAAAGGAAGCTAAGGATGAGCTCTCCAAACCACTGACATTACTATTCAATAAATCCTTGCAGTCTGGAACTATGCCCGATCAGTGGAAGCTAGCCAACGTAACACCGATATTCAAAAAAGGCAGCAAATCCCTACCCAGTAACTATCGTCCAATTAGCTTAACCTCAGTTGTATGTAAAATGCTAGAAACGGTCATACGAGACAGACTCGTAAATCACTTAGAGGAAAATAACATACTTAACCCTTTACGAGCGGCCTATGCGGTTTATTTATATGTATCGCCCAGCGGGGTGTTTTTAGCCAAAATAGGGCTGTTTACGTGATCATTTTCATGCCTAAATAAGACCCAGAACGTAAAACAAGTATCTATCCCTGAAAGGGCATAAACAGAGCTTTCGAATGACACAATAACGATCCTTTTATGATGGCTAGTTTTCTTGCAATAACCGTGCAACGCGAGTGCAAAAAGCATGTAATTAGCCACTTTCCCGATACAATTCCGTATATAGCGAGTGAGAGAGGTAGGAGGGAGGTGAGATTCGTGTCAGTAGGTTCGCCGCGGTGGTCTGGAGCAGTCATACACTCGCTACTCTCCTGCCACCACTTGTCTCTCTCTCTCAGCATCATTACGTGCTGAAATTGCCACTCGAGTTATGTCGAGCGCCGCCACATAGTCCAGCTTTATTTAACTCGACTTAAGTTGCGCGCCGACTTTTAGGGGTTAAAGATACTCAACACGGCTTTCGTAAAAAACGTTCCTGTTTAACAAACCTCTTAGACTTCTTCCACGATATCCTCAACCTCTACGATGAGAGTAAAGCTGTAGATATTATATACCTTGATTTTCAAAAGGCCTTTGACAAAGTTCCCCACAAACGTTTACTGCTAAAACTAAAAGCGCATGGAATACAAGACGGTGTGTTGAAATGGATAGAAAATTGGCTCTGCGACAGAAAGCAAAGAGTAGTCATAAACGGTAAGGCATCTAAATGGACCAATGTAAGTAGCGGGGTACCCCAGGGATCGGTACTAGGACCAATTATCTTTCTAATTTACATCAACGACATAGATGAGGGTCTCACCTGTACAATCTCAAAATTTGCTGACGATACAAAAATTGCAAATAGCGTACTCTCAAAAGAACAAGTTGACGATATGCAACACAATCTAGATAAATTGTCATGTTGGGCCCAAATTTGGCAAATGAGTTTCAATGCGGATAAATGTAAAGTACTACATATCGGATACCTAAATGAGAAAGCAAACTATTCGATGAATGGCACTCAGCTTAAGAATGTAAACAGAGAAACCGATCTGGGAGTAACAATATCGAGTAACCTAAAACCGAGTCAACAATGTTCAGAAGTTGTTAAGAAGGCACACAAAATAATTGGCTTTATAGGCAGGTCATTTGAGCATAAATCCAAAGAAGTTATCCTAACCCTTTACAATTCCTTAGTCCGCCCTCTTCTGGAATACTGCGTTCAATCCTGGTGCCCTTATTACCAAAAAGATATAAACAAGCTAGAACGAGTTCAACGTAGAGTTACCAAAATGATACCTAGCCTAAAGAACAAACCATACGAAGAGCGTCTTAGAGAATTAAATCTATTTCCTTTAACCCAGCGCAGATTAAGAGGTGACTTAATTCAAGTGTTCAAAATCATCAAAGGCATCGACAATATGAACTATAGTAAGTACTTCACTATCGACCAATCTAATTACACGCGGGGAAACGGTTGCAAAATTATTGGTAAATCTTTTAACTCACACGAATCTAAGAATTTCTTCTTCAATCGAGTTGTCAACTTGTGGAATGGGCTTCCCCGAAACGTTATAGACTGCATCACCGTTGATTCATTTAAACTCCGCCTAGACAAATATCTCGCATCAAACCCGCGACTGACTGCGTTTGTAAATGAATAACTTTATTTTATCCCCCCCTCAGTTACTAACCCATCTGTCCCCTACTAACTTCCTAATCCTGCCACGGACATTAGTTCCAGGGCAGTAATTCCCTTTCCAATGTTCCCTTACCCACTCTAAACCACTGTTTGGACACTTGATCCTCAGTGTTTTGGAGGACAAGCAACCTAGAAGGGTCACTAGATCTGTTGTTGCTTGATTTCCTTTGTACTCCTTTGTACTCCATATATTATCAGTACCTTCCATAGACCTTACTTGTCAATTCTGTCACAGGCTTTCTTCAAGTCCATGAATGCAGCATATAGCCTCCTTCCCTTATCTAGATACTTATCCACTATACAGCTCAAAGAGAAGATCTGATCGATACCGGTACATCCTCTGCCCTTTCTGAAATTCACCCTGCTCCTCAACACCAACCCATTGCTCTGTTACCTCTCACCATTACAATCTTTATCCTCATTATCCTACAGTATATCTTCCCTATTGTGCTAAAGAGACATACCGGTATGCCCCTGTGATTACCACACACCCCTCCCATATTCCTTATATAGGGTGACTGTTATACCTGATTTCCTTTCTTCTAGCACTCTTCCCTTCTCCCATGTTAATCTATACATTTTCCAGATCCATTCAATTACTACATTACCTCCATCTATCCCTGATATCCCTCAGTGTATACCTCCTCCCTTACAGAGAGTGGGGGCACCTGCCTTTCAACACATTGCCACCCCTATTCTGTTAAACTACCGGTATCTAACTCAAGAGTGCACCGATTTTACCAGTCTTTCTTGTAATCATCAAGTAAGCTCTGGAACTCTCTCACTCCATCTGTCTTTCCCTCATCCTATGACTTAAACTACTTCAAACTTTGTGTGTCCAGACATCTTGACTCGAACGAACCTTGAGGATGAGAGACCAGAACCGCACTTCGTGTGGAGTACTCGATCTATAAATGTATAGTATATGTATAGGGCCTATACAGTATGTATGTACAGTAAACCCTCGCTATCTCGGACCTCTAGAAGTCGGAAACCCGCACTACTCGGACTGGCTACGGTCTCTCGGACATTCACTTCCGTATTTCGGACATTTCCGGCATCGTTCCGACCCTCTCTGACGTTGTCGGACTTTATATAAGTATTCGGAAAATGTCCGTCATAACCGTCCTCTGATATCTCGAATATTTCCAAAATGTGTCGTAACGGTGTCCGACAAAGGATGACGTGTCGGATGCCACCTCAAGTCACCGGACAATAAGGGTGAATATCCGAGAAACAGAAGGGAGGTCCGACGCCATCTTACATCCGGGGACCGAGGTCCGAGCGTGGGAGGCTGAGAGCGTCAGTCCGCACCAAGCTCTGTTGTGTTACACATCGACGCGTGCCATTATTTTGTCCACCATGCCTCCCAAGGATAAGCCTAAGCGTAAGGTGACTTCTGTATCACTAGAAGCAAAGCTACAGATGTTAAAGGATCTGGACAGTGGGATGAAAGCCAAGCAGCTTCAGGAGAAGTATAGCTTAGGCAGATCGACAATCTACGATTTCATTCGAGACAAGGAAAAAGTCCGGCATCATGGCATAGCTGTGCTTCATGGTCCTTCTACCGCCAAGATCTTTCGCAAGGCCAAGCTAGCCTATCAAGACATCGACGACGCAGTGCTGAAGTGGTACCAACAACTTCGTGCTGAGGGCGTACCAGTGAGAGGCATAGAGATACAACATGCAGCAGAACGCTTCGGACAGCATCTTCATCACCCAAGGCTAGCGAGGGGTGGTTGTGGAGGTTCCGAAACCGCCATGGCCTCACAAACAGGAGTATTTGTGGTGAAATTTTAAGCGCCGATACTTCGGCCATAGAACCCTTCACTGATCGCTTCCACGCCCTTATAACCGAGCAACACCTTCAACATTGGCAACTCTATAACGGTGACGAGACTGGCTTATATTGGCGTTCTCTACCTTCCAACACACAGGCCCACCGAAAAATCACGTCCACACCTGGCCACAAAACTGTGAAGGAGCGCATTTCAGTGCTTTGTTGCGCTAATGCTGACGCAAGCCACGGTGTGACCCCTACAACCATCGGCAAATCTCAGAAGCCGAGAGTAATTAAGGACCTCATCATTACCAAGCAACTCCCAGTCGACTATTATGGATCAAAGAAAGCTTGGTTTAACCCTTCCAGCCCGAGTGTCATTTTAAAATGACACCAAAAAAAAGGGCCGGTGCCCGGGTGTCATTTTAAAATCTTTGTGCTTGAAAGCGTGCTTCAAAATTCGCGCGGCCAAATTTTGCATTGCAGGAGCGACCGCAGCGCCACCAAGCCTCAACTACTAGTGTTATCAGTTCGTACGTGGCCGCCATAGCGAGTTATACTGAAAAAATGCTTTCCGACGTGTCCGACTCGCTGCAACCTCCCGCGGGCCCCAGTGCTACCCCGCTCGCAACTTCAACGCCTGTTGCAACCGAGAAGAAAGCTCAACGAAAGAAAGTTAAGCGTTTGTTGTGTGATAGCGCTATACAGCGACAACTTTTTGATAGTGAAGAGAGCAGTGGTGAAAGCTTGGTGGACAAGGAACAATATATAAGTGCAAGTGAAGATGACGATTTCGTTGGCTTTGGAGACGACGATAATGTCGATTTATTTGAGGGTGGAGACAGTAGTGATGATCCTGATGTGGAAGTGTTTCAGGAAGGTGCCATTGAGCTTCCAAGTGTGCTAGAACCTAGGCCTACCCCCTCACCATCTTTGCTAGGTCAGCCTAGGCCTAGCCCTAGCCCAGGACCTTCCCCTTTGCCTGCCCGTATGCCCTTGAAAGTGGGCAAATATTTCTATAAACAATCGTTGGTGAAAAGTGCAGCTAAAACAGCACGCAGGGCAGCCGCAGAAAAGGATAGGGAAGCTGAAGACAGTGATAATGACGCCGACCCTGGCCTAGCAACCACCCGCATTCCATTGTCCCGACGCCTTGACCCGGGACGCCGCGTGGGTCACCCACAGCCCTCGGCTTCATCTCTCCTTCAGGATGACCAAAGGGCCTCTTCAAGTGGTATTACTAGTGTGCCACAGCCCTCAACACACCGCAGAGCATTATTTGCTGCGGAGAAGCCCTCGGCTCGCCGCAAAAGGAGCCCAACTCCCGAGGCCGAGGCTCCCATTGTTGAAGCTCCTGCAGCCTCCCGCGCCCCACACCGCCGACGCCCGGTCACTTCTTCACCCGAATTATCTCCTGAAGAGGATGCTGACGACCCCAACATTGCCCCAGATGACCTGACGTCACCTGAGGAGGAAGAGGAAGAGGAACAGGAACAGGAACAGGAAGAGGAAGTCCCGACAAGACGAGCGAGAGGGCGAGGTCGTGGACGTGGTCAGTCTGCCGACGCCGCTGCCCCTGGGCGTGGGCGTGGGCGTGCAGGGCGTCCGCGTGGCCAAGGGCGTGTGTCAGGGCGTCCAGGGCATGTGCCTGCTGCACCTGCACGACCTCGAGCATCAGCATCCGACCTGTTTGTGTGGACAGATGGGGCTGATTTTGAGCCAGATTGTCCTGCCTTTGACGAGGTACAGATGGGTTCCGGGGTGTCACCAACATTTCCCTGTGGCCCAGCTGCTACCCCCAGTGAAATTTTCTGTGGCTTCTATGACAATGAAGTCATGGAATACCTCGTCGAGGAGACCAACAACCATCATGAGATCTGTGCCAACTTTCTTGGCAGGAAGACCAGTGCCAAGATGGTGGCATGGAGAGCTGTCACTGTGGCAGAACTATATGTGTTCTTGGCACTCACAATGCTGATGACACATATCAGGAAGCACGCTCTGGCAGACTACTGGATCACTGGCGACATCATAACGACTCCAGCATTTGGCAAGTACATGTCCAGGGACAGGTACTTCGACATCCTCTCCTATCTCCACCTGACAAACAACATGGCAGTCCACCTTCCCGACTCATTATGGAAGATCAGGAAGCTGTATGACATGATACGTCATCGGTTCACCACCTACCTGATTCCTTTCTAGAAGATGTGTCTCGACGAGTCTCTGGTCCTGTTCCGTGGTAGGCTGCACTTCCGACAGTATATCCCGTCCAAGAGACACCGCTTCGGCATCAAGCTCTTCGTCCTCTGCGACTGTTTGACGAGGTATGTGCTGCACTTTATAGTCTACAGCGGCAAGGCTGGAGAAATTGTGACTGACCCCCTCATTGGTTTTGGTGGCGCTGTAGTGAAGAAGATGATGGAGAAGCACTTCAATAAAAACCACATGCTCTACACAGATAATTACTACACGTCGCCTCTCCTGACCAAGTACGTCCATGACCGCAAGACCGGAACTGTCGGCACAGTCAAGGGCAAGAGGAAGGGCATGCCAGGCTACCCAACCAAGACGAAGAAGGCGGACATCTTCCACAAGAAGAGTGGCCCCATCCTCTCCATTCACTGGCATGACCAGCGCAAGGTCAACCTCCTCACCACATGCCACAAAGCCGAGATGGTTGCCACAGGGAAGGTGGACCGAAGAACCAAGAATCCCGTCCAGAAACCAGCTGCTGTCCTGGATTATAACCTCAACATGCGCCTCGTTGACAAGTCCGACATGCAGATGGGCTTCATCGACTGCCTGCGAACATCTTGCAGGTGGTACAAGAAGTTTATCCTGCATACGGTAGATATGTCGGTCCTCAATGCCTACAACATCTACCGTCTGAGAACTCCAGGAGCCAAGAAGTACAAGTCCCTGCGGAAGTTCCACAAGCAGGTGATACTTGAGCTCCTGGCTAAACATGCGGGTACACCAGGGAGGCCACTACAAGGATCAGGCCAGCTGGACAGAATGGGGTGTGCTGAATTTTTCAGGAAGCACCAGCTCAACGCCCTTCCTTTCAAAGCACCAGGTAGTAACGCTAGGAGTCAGAAGAGGTGCCATGTGTGCAGCCACACAACTCGCAGACCCCGCAAACCCACAAAAACCACTTGGGAATGCCTCGAGTGTCAAGTTGGACTGTGTGCTGGCACCTGCTTCAACGACTTCCACATTCTAACAAACTTTTGAAGTGGAAGTTGACAACAGTGAAAGTGACACTCAAATGTAGGCTAAGAAAATAATATAACTAAGTATAAGTGAAAAGGACACATATAAGTAATAATAAGTGCCTTCAATAACAATATGAACAAGTGAAAGTGACACTAAAATATATATTTCTAACAATAAATAAGTGAAAATGACACTCAATAAGCCTAGGCCAGTCAAAGTGACAGTATAATAATAATAAAACTAAGTATAACTGAAAGACACACACAAGTAATAATAAGTGCCTTCATAACAATATGAACAAGTGACAGTGACACTATATATATTATTAGCTTACCTAACAATACATAAAAGGGGAAATGACACTACCAATTATCAAAGTCCAGTGAAAGTGACACTATAATCATAATAATAATAATAAAACGAAGTAATAAGTGACAGAGACACAAATAAGTTCATGTAAATAACTTTATTGAGTGAAAATAACATAATAACTATAATAAATGACAGAATAACCAAAAAACACTATCAAATCGCTTCCCGGCATAATTGCGGGTGGAGCGACGAGTGCAACTGGGCGTCGTAGCCGGGGCCGCAGTTGAGTGTTCGGACGCGCCGAGGTAAATACGCGGAAAAAGTTACCTCCACTTCCATCACCATCACTCCGGAACCAGTTGAGCTAGAGAGCTCTACTCAACGCCATTCTACGCAGCAAGGTAAGGCGCCCATTTCTATATATGTTTGATTAATGTAGGTAATATATTAAGCGAGATTAGCCTTAGTTTACTTTTGTTGATATTCGGCCAGATCGCCCGGATACGAGCTCCGTCCTTTGGTGAGCCTGCCCGGGCCAGGAGGGTTAACCAGGTAATCACCGAGGATTTCTTTCACAAGAGATTTGTACCCGACGTTCGCTCGTTCCAGAATCGAGTGTATGGTGTACCCTATGACGAAGCGGTTGCCATCTTGTTGCTCGTCAACGCACCTTCCCACCCTTGTACCACGAAACTGGAGAGTGCAAACGGCAAAATTAAGACCATGTTCCTGCCTCCTAATACCACAAGTGTTATTCAGCCTATGGACCAAGGAATAATTGAAGCTTGCAAAAGGTGTTACAAGAGGAAGTTCCTGGAGCAATGCCTTGTCATCATAAAAGATGGGATGGACGAAGAAGGTTATGTGGATACACGCGGGAAGAAATCTCTACAAAAATTGAAGCAGTATACCCTGAAAGACTGCATCTACAATTGGGCAGAGGCATGGCGAGAAGTTTCTTTCAACACACTGAGGAATGGTTGGACCAAGGTCTTAAATATCCCGAAGGTGCAAGATCCGGGTTTTGAAGGGTTTGGGGCAGCTGACTTCAGGAACCTCTTGAACCAAGGTAACCAGGGTGACCTCCCCGAAGAAGAAGTTGACGACTGGCTGCAAGAGGACAGAGACCTACCTGGACACGAGCATAAGACTGACGAACAAATTGCAGCCGAGGTGTTAGGGGTAGCTGAGGAAGAGACCCAGTATGAGACGGACGAAGAGACAGAGGGGGGGCCCAAGATATCAGTCTCGCATGCCCTAGACTCCTTTGACACCATTCTTCAGTATCTGACTCAATTAGATGACCCAAAGTTGCAGTCCCTATGTGGACCACTGCATAATGGTCGATTCCATATTCAGAGGGCACACCTTGATCGGAAAAAACAACAGAAAATCAGCTCCTTTTTTGTACCCTCTGCTCCTCCCAGAGCTCGTACTTCGTCTGCTACCAGTGGGGTGTCGCTTGCTAGCACCACCTCCCTCCCAAGTGTTTCCTCAGTTGCTAGCACCTCGTGGAGCACTGTAGACACTGTGCCACTCTCAGACTTAGACATGGATTTGGATGAATTAATGAGTAGCACGCCTGTGCCCATGGATATACCTGAACCTGACATTGTTCTGAGGTGGAGAAGGACAGTGTGGAAGGTAAGGGTTCCATGACAGGCAAGGGATATGGTCCTAAGAGTGGAAGGGTGAAGAACAGTGAGGTGGAGAAGAACAGTGCGATGGACATTGAGGTGGAGAAGAACAGTGAGGTGAAGAAGGACGGTGAGGTGGTCAAGGACAGTGAGGTGGAGAAGAACAGTGAGGTGGAGAATGGACAGTGGGGTGGAGAAGGACAGTGGGGTGGAGAAGGACAGTGAGGTGGAGAAGGACAGTGAGGTGGAGAAGGACAGTGGGGTGGAGAAGGACAGTGGGGTGGAGAAGGACAGTGAGGTGGAGAAGGACAGTGAGGTGGAGAAGTAGAAGGACAGTGAGGTGGAGAAGGTGAAAAGGGTATGCTGCAGTAATTAATGCAGTGTTGGGGAGATGGGAGGGGGGAGGGAGGACATCAAGACTACAGACAATAGCTATGAAGGGGTAAGTGTAATATAGCCTACTGTACAATACATATTGTAAAACTAAAATACATGTACTCTGTTTTCTATTACAGATTATATGGTTCGAATAGGGTTGTCTTCGTTTTCTAGGTTGACGCGGACGTCTCTCTTGAGGTCAGATTTTGTCCGTAGTCTCCGATTTCATTGTTGTCTCGGACGGACATTGGTTAGGTCGGACACAAGCCGGACCCCGGACATCTCGGATTTTCAGTCATCTCGGACTGGGTCTCCCCCCAATTAGTCCGAGATAGCGAGGATTTACTGTATGTATTAATCACATCCCCGCCGATAGGGAGTCACCGTGTCGCGGTGGCGGGGCTTGAAGCTTGGCCGGTGGACTCTGTTCATAGAGGGGACAGACCTTCTTATGTTCGAGGCTACGCCACCCTAGTGGACCAAGACCTCCCTCCTCGTAGGTTTGCAGAGGCCTGCAAGGTACCACTTTTCTGTCTTTTTCCCTCTCTAACTTTGTCCTTTTCTTTGCTTCCCCTTCTTCTATCGTTGATGACTGGACTACTCTATATAATTGATGGAGGGTGGATGTGGACGGCGTTCCCTTCCACCCGTAGAACTGGAGTACCTGACGTGCACGCACGAGGGGAACCTTTTATCGTCAAATCTCGCTCTCTGTGCTGGACCCGAAGCTGACGAGTTGACCGTCTATGAGCACAGGGGGTAGGGATGTATATCAGGGTTTGACTCCTAGGGCAAATACCAAGTCATCTAATTATAGGCTCCGTGGTGGGTATAGAGCTTATCCCGGACGAATCATAATACCTTCGTCATATGGAGACTTCCTCTGAACCCTTGATCACCGGCACTGGCATGGATATGGATATTGAGACTGATTCACCTTCCTTGACCGTCATCCTCTCGGATGGTGGTGGCACTATGCCGGATTCTTTACCGGCCCCTGCACCGTCCTTGGACTCACCCCTCTCTATGGACCCCCCTATATCACTGACCTTGGCAGGCCTTCTACGGATAATGTGACGAATTCTCCATCGTCGGATAGAGAGATCGATCAGTTGGTCTCGCCGGCATCAATTCCAATGCAAAGTACTGCCGCTGTGACCAATATTAGCGATGACAACCCCACGGTCTCAACCTTAACTTCTAAATTACCAGATCATGATCCTAGCCTTAGACTACCTATTCATTCAGTCGAGGACCTTAATGATGAAGCTCGGATGCCTTCAGCTGACACCCTTACGGATACTTCGTGTATCCCTGACCAGTCTGCGACTACATCTGTTACCATCTTACCTCAGGATGCTGGATCTGCTACCTCCAACAAGCCTGCTTATGTACCTCCAAGATCTCAAAGGCCTACTGTCACATCAACTAACCCTCGGCCGTTGCATACCTTGAGTACCGGTACTGTAGGGAATTCAACTGCCCATACTGTGCATACTGCCCCAACGACCACTGATTCAACTCTGACCTCACAATCTACCAACACATCCACTCCTCATTCCTCTCATAAAGGATCTACAGCTACTGTGCAAACCCTCAAGCCGCATGTTCCTCAGCGCACACGGAACAAAGGTCGTCGTACCACATATACCCTAGTCCCAAAACCGACCCTAGACGCCATGTTTCGTCCCCCTGATTGGCCTCGATTCTTCGAGGTCACTGGACCCATGGACGATCTTGATCTTTATGATTCTCTTGCTTCGTCCTTCGGTGACTTCACCGTACACACTGTCGGGAAAGGAAAACACATGATTGAGGCTGCCACACAAGAACAATCAGAAGCCTTACAAGACCATTTTCTCACCCACGTTGGCAGGTATACAGGTAAGGAAGACGAAAACCGTAATCAGCGCATAGGTACAGTGGCCCTCCCCTCGGACTTCGAAATTGCTGATCAATGCTTTCAAGACTCGGCCCCACGCATCTTGAAATTATTGAAAAATACAGACCCCTCCATCGTCAAAGTAGACACTTATGTTGTGCCCCAACGCTATAATCGACCCAGTTTGCGTATTGTCAAGGTATTCTTTAAGAGGCACGTCCTTCCCATGCATGTCAAACTAGCTGGACGACAACTGCCAGTACGTCGCTACGTTTATAGACCTAGACAATGTACAGAATGCTGGCGTTTTGGTCACACTACTGCACGGTGCAGAGCACGCTGTCCTCGTTGCCAATATTGTGGCTCTGAGCTCCATGATCTGGAACACTGCCAGTCAAAGGAGGCCAGATGCGCAAATTGTGACGGATGCCATGAAGCTAACAATAGGGACTGCCCACATTACAAATTCCAATGGGAGATACTACACCTATAGGCCTCGTCGGGTCTCCCACTCAGGGCGGCCGAAACGCAACTCAGGGACGAAGGCAAAGCTCCTCCCTACTGGAGATATGGACCTCCCGCAACAGCTGCTACTCTCCGTCCGAAGGGACCATCTACATCACAAAACAGTCCTCGACGTTCTCCCTCAAGTGAAACATTTTGCCTCGCTAATCTCTCTTCTCCTGGGTTGTCCACTTCCAATAGATTCGAGGGCTTTACCAGCATCTCGGAAGATATGGAATTTTGGTCAATGCCTACGGAGGAGGAGGAGGTCGTGCGACGTACCCCTGACCACTTAAATGCTCCTTCGCCACAACCTCAACTACTAAGGACACACGCTTCTAAAAAACGCAGGATTGCCATACCCCTTAGGCCCCTTTCTCGTGATTCGGACAACGACTCACCCACCCAACTGTGGACCATGCCTAATCACGATACAGACTGTGGATGCCACGACTGCGGCAAATACTTTCTCCTCCGGCACAAAACCTCCAATCCTAGAGCCTTCGAAGAACATTTAAGGAACTTTGTATCCTCTCGTAGTCCAATAAACAATAAGCAACATCACAAACCCCCTTGCTATTGTGTCTCTCATATCCAACACCCTGACCTTCCACCCACAAACGTAATGAAGCAATTCCTGAAGGACCATAATCTCATTGACTCCGATCTGACCGAAATGGTACTCACACAGTCTGCATTTGATGTCCATCAATCGACGACACCCGTTACCCCAACTCCTCACGAAAAGTGTGGTACTCGTAAACGTCTACTCACAAAGGACGCTCCCTGTGATTCAGACCCTGATGAACACCCCCCAATTCCAAATACTCCGCTTCCTCTTGCCACTCATACGGAAAGCACGACTGAAGAACTTATGCGTCTGGATACCCCTGTGCCACCCTCCTCTGACAACCCCCATTTGATCTGCAGCAAGGGTATTCCCCCTGGTGCCTGCGGATGCTCTGGATGTTTTCGAGAGTACATCACCCCACATCTCTCTGAGCCAGATTCTCAAATACTTGCACGAGCAAACGCCTTCATCATTGCACGTACTCTCCCCCCTAACACAGATACTGCCACTACTTCGCCGCAGGACTTTATACATACATTACAGCTAAAGCTCCTTCACTCTCCAACACTTGTTCCCAAACTCGTAAAACAATTCTCTGCAATAAATGACGATGAATTACCCAATTCATCTGCCCCTACGTCTCAAATCCCGCAAGCAACTATCCCTCCCCGTTCTTCGCCTGACTCCTTAAACGACATCACACCCAATACAGATGTGTCCCCCTCTGTACACAATGCCTCATAATATTGTCCAGTGGAACATTAACGGATACCAAGCTCGCCTTCATATGGGAGAATTACAAAGACTCATTCGCTTATACTCTCCAATCTGCATATGCCTACAGCATGTAGGCAATATTGTGATCCCCCCCAGACATTACTCTGTCGCGGTTAGTTCTCCGATTACCCCCACACACTATCGTACAGCAATTCTTGTTCATTACCAATATCCTTTTCTTCCCATCACCCTCAATCCCAATCCATTTAAAACTTCTGCAGTTACCATCTCCCTCCCACAGCTTCCATCCCTCACTATTTGTTCATCCTACAATCAACCCTCTTGTAAACATGACACAGCTAATCTTCTCCATATCACACAACAACTAACTCCTCCTTACCTCCTTCTTGGTGACTTCAATGCACATTCCCCACTATGGGGAAGCCCGTTTACAGATACCCCGGGTAAACATATCGAAAACCTTCTGATTGACTCACAACTCTGCTGTTTGAACCTAGATTCCCCTACAGTTAGGTCTACAGCACACAACTCGTTCTCTGCGATAGACCTTTCACTTGCTTCGACTGACGCCGCCCCTTTATTTGAGTGGTCGGTTCTGCAGGAAAGATTCTCCAGCGACCACTACCCGATTCTTTTAAACTACTTATCCCCTGAACCCTTTACACAACTACCTTAATATAATCTCTCCAAAGCTAATTGGCTGACATACACGGAATCCACAGCTGATATTGAAGATTTCTCGGATATGATCACCCCCAAAGATAACTTTGAATATTTCATGTCTTTCTTAACCTCTACTGCACAGCATCACATACCATTCACCTCCTCCTTGCAACATCCTCGATGAGTCCCTTGGTGGTCACCCAAACTGGCTAGCATGATCAAATTCAAACATAGGGTAGAGCGCCTTCTCAACAGGGTGGGTGATAAGCAACGGAGAATTAAAACCTCCCTCTCCAATCTTGCTACTCATCCTCAATGCTTCCGTTTCATCACCATCACCATTGAAAAACTTGCCCTCAAAACTTTCTATAATAAAGTCTGCACTATTGTCAAACGCAATATCATCCGAAGTAAAGTGCTTTCGTGGCGCTCATATATCTCGTCCTTCACTAGTCGCACCCCTATCTCTACTCTGTGGAGAAAATTTCGTAGTGTTGACGGGCGAACTGTCCGTCCCCAACTCTCTCCATTACGGGACACTGATTCGGACTCTTTAACCCATGATCCCCACGTCATCACTGCTATGCATGCAAACCATTTCAGTGAAGTTAGCTCTAACCTATCTTTACCTCGACAATTCCTCCGCTTGAAACAAGAGAAGGAGTCCCACCCGATCACGTTTTCCGGAGGTCGCACTCATGACTATAACGCTCCTTTCTCATTACCTGAACTTCAGCATGCCATTGACCACTGCTCGGATTCCACCCCGGGTCCTGATGCCATTCCCTATGCGTTCATTCGTCATCTTCATCCACGTGCACTAAATTATCTTTTGCAACTTTATAATCAATTATGGGATAGACATTATTTCCCACCAAATTGGCGACATGCGTATACCATACCCGTCCCAAAACCAGGCAAAGATCATAGTGTTCCGACAAACTATAGGCCCATAGTGCTCACCTCATGTTTATGTAAACTTATGGAAAAAATTATCAATCCACGCCTTCTTCATTATGCAGAGACTTATTATCCCCGTATCAACATGCTTCACGTCCCGGCCACTCTACATAACACTCTCTCATCCACCTAGAGCACCAAATACGTGAAGGATTTTCGAAGAAACAACCCACAGTGGCGGTTTTCTTCGACATTGCGAAGGCTTATGATACCACTTGGCGTTATCGCATTCTAAAAATGCTCCATAGCTCTGGTATGTGGGGCTCCCTTCCCCAATTCCTCCAGAAATTTCTATCTAACCGCACATTTCAGGTTAAAAACAATGGTATATTATCTGCAATAACACCTCAAACTAATGGAATACCCCAAGGCTGTTCCCTAAGTAGTGTACTCTATGATATTGCAATAAATAGTGTTACAAAATGCCTCCCTCCTGATATCTCTCATAGCCTCTATGTGGATGACTTAGCCATTTATTATACGTCTCCTAGTTTAACACACATTCAACGTCGTCTAAACACTGCTCTTCATTCCATACAAGCTTGGGCGTCCTCAACTGGTTTCCGCTTCTCGACTGAAAAAACCAATGCTGTCGTTTTCTATCGCGACCTTAGACACTTGCGTAAGCAGTCCATCACCCTCTCTATGGATTCTTCCAAGATTAAATTCCTTGCCTCCACTAAATTCCTTGGCCTTATCTTTGATACCCACCTAAATTGGAAATCCCATGTTGCCACTCTGAAGGCTCGGTGCCTTCAGCGCATGAATGTCCTCAAGTCTGTGGCACGTGTTCATTGGGGTGCTGACTGATCTACGTTACTGCTCTTTTATAGATCCACCATTCTATCTGCCCTGGATTATGGTTGCCCGGTATATGGCACTGTCTCGGCATCCACATTGCAGACACTTAACTCCGTTCATCACCTTGGCATACGTATTAGCTCAGGAGCTTTCCGGTCCTCTCGTGTGTACAGTGTGCTCAGTGAGGCTGGGGTCCTGCCATTAACGTATCATCGTCAGCTGGTTCAGCTGCGAACTGCCATCCGTCTCCAACAGGATCCCACATTGAAGGACCTTTTCCGTTCCCAAGATTTTTGTGTTACTCCTACTACTACCTTGCCTTTTACCCTCTTATCCTGCCAATTACTCGCATCTTACAATATTCCAACACCTCATTCACCCCTCCCCTGTATTTCAATTACCCCCTGGATTCTTAAACACCCTGAAGTTTGTTTCCATTTGACTGACCAAGTAGAGGCTGTGACTCCAGTCCAACGCCGTACCTTAGCATTACAACATCTTGATAGTCATGTTCCAGGTGCCTTCATATACACTGATGGTTCGAAGGTTCCGGATGCCGTAGGTAGTGCAGCGGTTTCTGACCATGGTATCCATCAAAGCTCCCTACATCCTTGCTCCACCGTTTTCACTGCAGAGTTGTGGGCTATTCAAGGTGCCCTGACCCTCATCTCTGTACTTCCAAACAATCCTCCTCACGTAGTTATCTGCAGTGACTCAAAAAGTGTGTTGCAAGCATTAGGAGAGTACGCCCCACGTGACCCAATGATCATCGATGTTATCCTGAAAATCCACGAATTAAAATGCAGCTCTCGATCCATCACCCTCTGTTGGATCCCCGCCCATGTAGGCATTGCGGGTAACGAACGTGCTGACACCCTTGCTAAACAGGCCTGTCTAGGTGCTCCGGCATCCACTGTCCTCAGATCGGATGACCTAATTCCTGTCGTTCGACGGCATATTCATGATAAGTGGCGCTCAGAATGGAGGGATCAACCTTTGGGAGGTCACCTTCGTTCCATCAAAGGTGACATTCTCATGTGGCCCTCTTCACTCAGCCCCTGTCGTGCTGACCAAACCCTCTTAACTCGATTACGCATAGGACACACGAGACTCACTAATGGATATCTAATGTCCACTCCCCGTAGTCCTCCGCCAGAATGTCACCATTGTCACACAGTTCTTACTATCCCTCACATTTTATGCGTTTGTCCCATGTACGGCCCTGAAAGACGTCGCTTCTTGCGACACACCTCTTTAAAAGACATCCTTTCTGACTCAGATTCATTCTCGTTCATAGCCATCCGCCATTTCTTAGCAGCTCTTAATCTCTACGATGAAATCTGACCAGTGACCAATATGACTTGACTTACTATCCCCCCGCCGACCACTAGCCTTATGAGGGCCTCGGCCCAGAGGGCTAGTTTAAATTAAACACGTCTTCAACAACAATGTATTAATCACTACAGCCTTAAGATCACAGTCTATAACTTATTGTAATGTTGAGATATAAGGTAGCTCTTCTTTCCACTCTTAGCGACACTCGAACTTTGTATAAGCGTGAATGATAGTAGGATACTCTGTAATCAGTATAACACGATGCGAATGCAATCAAACTGGTAATAAATATGCAAAGATATACAAGCGGTTGCACTTCAGAGTACCGGTATCCTCAATATAATATATGTAGATGACTACTAATATGGCAACGAGACTATTAACTAGGGTCAAACGGCTCTTATATTACGGTCAAAGGGAATGCGGCCACACGTGGACTCTCGGGTCAGCGAATGGTGGATTAAATTCCAGTAACGCTAACGGTAACTCTCCACGTTAACTCATGATCAGATAATCACATTAATTGGATATACGGAACTACACATTTGGTTTCACTAGAATCGTATGGGATCGACAGCATCGGGTATTTCCTATCCCCACTTCGATCGTTTAGTCTCGTATACACATAATGGCGGAATAATCAATCTCACTATGCAATGCACTTCACTATTGTCTTCGGAGATTCGGGGGATGTGCCTGAATAGGACTATCGGCAATCAGGTAGTCTCCCCTTTGCAAGATGTGCACAGGGTCGGGTATTATACGTTTAGATAGTGCTCATGAGGCGTCAATGCGAGGAAAGCTAAGTTACTTACATGGTAAGCCTTCTCCTGGGACGCTAAAGGGACACTCGGTGATTTCGGTATGTCGCAAGAGTTGTCTTAAAGGGGCACAAGGGAGAAGGTGGGTATTTACTGATGTTACGCGGGCAATACGGCCTTGGCTCATTTATTTTATTACACTTAGCTTCTACACTCAGTACAAGGGCAGTTATCTACGTCATAGTTGGGAGGGGAGAGCTTCACGAATTGCATCGATAATGCCAACAAGGGGTGAGGGGGATTACTAACTGGGTGTTCAATTCTAGGCGATGCTGGGTTTTGATGCACTCCTCGTAGACAGCTGCATAATCTTCTATCTTCTCACACGGTCCAGGGGCCTCGTTGCCTCTGCTGGACGGCATCTTTTAGATTCGGCATTGCACACTCGTGGGCTGGCCACACCTTAGTCCTACGTCTGCTTCCCATTGTCTCACAGCAGGGGTCCTGTCGTTCTCATGGAGGAGGGGGGGGGGGGGTATGCGTACCTTGGACTGTGCTCTCTCACAGTGAGAGTTCGACCAAATATTATTTAAGAAAGGATGGGAAAGTGAGAGGTCCCAGTTCTGATAATAGTGATCCACGCACACGAGAGATGTCAGTACAATCGCAAAAGAAAATGGGAGGGTACCTTTTAATTTGTAATAATCCCTACCTTGTACTAATAACATTATGAATAATCAAATCAACTTTATTCACAGACTCGGTAAACATGACAAAGTTCAATAGACATAATGGTTGAGGTTGAGTTTGTACTATAATGGAGGTACTGTACCTGTACCTCTATAATTATGCCATATATATACAATCTTTATGACCCATGCATCATTCCTATATTATGTCTTCTTAAAACTAGGTCCCTTCTTTATAGTACCGTAAACTCATTACTTATTATTCAAAGTATACATTATGATTAACACTTTCTTTATGGCAATGGAAATAATAAAAAGGCCAAAGCATTGTTGGGAATTTTCCTGCATTCCTTCTCATATATATTTCAGTCTTAAAACCAAAGTGTCCCAGTTTGACACCCTTAAAACTAGTCCAGTGATTCAGTTGTCGATGTCCGCTCTGGTGGTTTGGAAGTCGAAGCAGAAGAGCGGCAAGATAGTTAGGGAGGATGTGAAGACTTGCGTGTAGGCCATCCATTTGTAACCTGGGTGGTATAATACATTGTCATACATTCGGTTTACAGGCACATATTTCCTAATTTTGGATGAGTTTATGCTCTCGCGCTACATTCCTTTTTATCTAGATGACAAAGATAACTTCTAACCTAACCTAATTGACCAAACCTAACCCCATCACCTAACCTAAGTTAAGCCCTACAGGACGAGTGGGCCAGATTAGTCTCACTGAGGCAGCTATGCTGTTCAGACAATAGGGAAGGATTCTGAGATAATTTTCCCACCTGGTTCAGCTTATGGGTACGTGACTCCCAACACGTCCGCTGACTCCTCCCTACCCCCTGGTTTGAAAATCCTATATTACATAATTATGTATATACCTCATACAAGCTTCATGAATAGTGTTACGACTGAGGTTTAAATATATCAGGGCTCTTATTCATTGGACTATTAATGGCATAAATGCTACAACGGAAAGCGCTAGATCCAACCTCTGATGTATATTCCCAGTGAACAAAGAACACAAATACTCTCCAGAGTTCTATATGCAATAATAGGTTATCAAACTCTCAATAAATGTGTATCTACTCTAGGCTTAAAGTTATGTGAAAACAGCCTATTACTACCTATAACCGAAGGTGCTTGGTTATGGTATGCAAATTAAGGTGGTAAGAGAGGTTACAGCTTACGTTACTTTAATTAATAAATGTCAGGCACTTCTGCATGAAAGAAAGTGCACTAAAGTCCTTCAACACCAACAAGGAATCTTCTTTAAATGTTAGATGCTATCAAGATGCTCGAATCGGAAATGGAACCCAAAAAGGCAGGCAGCGGAACAATGCTCGTGTAGGCTATGCTCACAAAAGGCAAGATATATAATGCAGTCGGAGCCAAGAATATCCTAAACGCTACAACAATAATAATAATCGCCACGACAATGCAGTATTCCTATCAACAAAAAGAGCCTAAGTCGTTTGTGTCTCCATACATCAAACTAGGCTGCGAAATGCTTGTGTAATCATAAACGGGTATGCATAATAAGAGTAATTGGGTTAATATACTTAATGTCTACTATGACTGATAAAGTCTAGCTAGAGTCAATGATACGTGATACTGGTGCACATGGCATGCCGCATAGCCTAGTGCAAATCTCAAGTCTGTGCGTCAAGTATTACGTTATTGTGAAGGGTAGCTCTCTTGAGAAACCTTAATACCGAAGTATTAAGCGTTCTCCTGGCGTACCTCAAAGACAAACAACCGAGCTTAGAACAGTGCAGAATGGTATAGGCAAAAAGCCCTCATTCGTGCATGCTCTACTCTCAATGGCACACAGACTAGAATTTACCCAATCAACTCCAGTTCTCAGGTATGTCGTGCAGCTTTTAACTAAAGCCAGCACCCATTGGAAACAATACCTTATAGTATCAGACTCCTAGTCTAGCATTATCTAATCTAGCAGAACACTAATAATTATAGGAAGCGGTACTAAACAATATGAATGCCAACCAATGCTTCGTGATCAACTTATCTTAACAACTAACATACATGGGTTATATAAGACCTTAACGCACAATACAACTGGCCAGCATGAAGCTGATTATGCAGAGTTAACCAGAGGGGGTATATTATTAATAAAAGGTGGTGAAAGATATGGAAAATGAGAGAGATAGGCAGAGGAAAAGGTTCTCAGGTGCAGAGAGGGAGACAGGTATCAAAGGGATAAGAGGGATGCGTTCTAGAAACCAGATCTGAGGGAGAGAGTGACAAGAGAGCTGTATATATACTAGCACTAGCTCGCACCGCGTAAGCAAAGCGGTAACAAGTCCTCCAGCCAATCCCAAAGAGGCCAACCAACCATGACGTCACCAAGCATGGTAAAAAACTCCTCCAACCAATCCCCAAGAGGCCAGCCAGCCGTGACGTCATCGAGCATGGCAAAAAACACTGCGCGCCTCCTCTCACTCTGTTCTACTCTCTCTCTCTCTCAAATCCTATCATTACCACTTAATGATAAAACATATACTTTGCAATTAAATATATAAAGCCTTGACATAGGCGAAAACAAAGAGCCTTTCTGGACTGCCCATTACACGAGCTCTCATATGAAATAAAGCACACAATAATACATCAACTGTAGCCACATCCACTGCCCTGGCGATCCTAGCGAGTCACCGTAGGACAAGCCATGCGGTTCTAACGGAGTGGTTAACGTCACAATAGGCTTATCGAACAATTTAAAAGTAGATCATTTCACACAGTGACAACTCAACCAGTGCCAACTTTATATCCTTCCTAACTAACCTAACCTATCAGTAATGGTTGATTAGTACTGTACTTTTTGAGAGCTACTGGTACTGGTTGAATTGTCCAGTCACTGTCCAGCTATCATTGTACCCAGGTATATACTAAGATAATATTATATCCCCTGTGTTGTCACTCATTGAATCCGATATCATTATACACAAGGATTGCGAAGCAAGATAGTTATAAACCGCTTGTCTATAAGTGGTCTTTGTTACACTGGGACCTTGTCATAATGTTAGCCAGAATAAAAGTAATACCTTAATGTATGCTATTTGCTTTACCATATAAGTGTAACAATTATATAATCCTATAAGTTACAAAACCTGTGGAGGTATTGTAGCTCACATTTGACCAGTTGGATATCACTTATTCACTTGTCATGAATGAGTCCATTACAGTGGTGGCGGCGACGATACTTGAGATTGATAATATTGTTTTCATATTTTGTTCTATGTGCGTGAAAGAGACAAATGGCAAAGCTTTCTGTAACAAATGTTTCCCTCAAAGTTAAAAGAGTGGCAGAGGGCCAAAATCAAGGCATGTTAGTCAAACTGTCTGGACACACGAAGCTTGAAGCAGTTTAAATCATAGGATGAGGGAAAGACGGAGTGAAGGAGAGAGTTCCAAAGCTTACTTGTTGAGTAGAAGAAAGACTGGGGAAATTGGTTCACTCTTCAGTTAGAGAGTTGGACAGAGTAGGGGTGGCAGTGCCCCCCACTCTCCATAACGGGGGAGGTACATGAGAAAGCTCTGAAGAACACTGATTATTGTAATAATGGTAGAAGAGTGAGAGAGATGCAACACTGTGGCCTGTAGAGAGAGATTGTAGGGAATTTGTAAGAGGATGGGAATTGACGAGACAAAATGCTTTTGACTCTACCTTTTCAAGAAATGTGGTATGGGTGGAACCTCCCCACACATGCGAACAATATCCGATACATGGACACACTGTGCCCCTATACCGAGCATCAAGCTGTGTGGGGGTCAAGAACCCACGGAGACGGTTGAGCACACCTAACTTCAGGTTTATTGCATTAAATTGCCTGTTCAAGTCACTTAGACTTATTGTTCGTTTAGAGATCAAATACTGTCCTATTTTCCATACTTATCAGTGCTACGTTAAATACATTGCATTAACTATTATCTATACTTTTGCCAAGCCATATTTGAAAGCTTGTATATTTATATCAGGACTTTATTTATTGTGATTTGAGGCTATTCGTCTCTTATGTTATTTATTATATGCTCAGTTATAACTTTATTAATCTATTTTATATGAATGTTATGATTATTGTTCCAGAGACATATTGAGATTGTACCCTAGTTGCTAAGGAATAAAAAGTGTAAAACCGCTTGTGTGTATTCTGTGTCCATTGCTTATTACTGAAGAATTGTATATAGAGCTAAGGCTAATCTTTGCCCAGTAGAGAGGCATCATAGTTGACGATTAGCGCATATTCCTATTAAGGTGGAAATCGCAATCAGTCTATCTCATATTTTATTATAAACGTGGCATAACAAGTTTATACAAAACAGAAAGCAAGCTAATTGGTCGATAGCTTTTCAGGTCTTTAGCATCTACTTTATTGTGAATGAGAATACTGGTGGCCTTTTTCCTGGCTTTTGGAACCATTCAACATTGCAGACATTTTGGGTATAGTTTGGCTAGTGTATTATGTGCAACATCGCCTGCATTCTTTATTTGGTCAATAATAAGATTGTCGTCACCACTTGCTTTACCTCTCTTTGCATCTCTTAAAGTTGTCCTAACATCTATTGTTACTGTGGGTACTGGTACATCAATGTTTACATGTTCCTGAATAATGGCTTCGGGTTTTCCACATTGCTGTATAGCTTAGTATAAAATGTTTCCGCTATCTTGATTATTTTATCTCTGTTGTTAGTTACTTCACCATTTGAATTTAATAGGCGAACCATTTGATTTCTCTGTGTACCGGTACCACCTTCTCTTAACCTAACAAGTGCGCATGGGGGTAATTGGAAACGTCCCCCTGTGTTGACGTATTTGAGGTGTTTCCGTCACTAAAATATTCATTGTGCCATTAATAGCATTAATACTTATCCATATGCGCCTATTATGGGTTGATTATAAAGGTATTAACCTGAAACAACAATAAAACGAGTGAAAACAGCGTTTGGATGGTCAAAATCGGAGATATAGCCCGCGAGTTGTATAATGTATGGGTGAGGCAAGCTGCTTTCCCGCCAATTTCCCCCAAGGCCACTGAGACACAGTCGATCGATGCTCTCTCTCTCTCTCTTGCACTCGCTTGCCATCAGTGATGACAACACCCTGCTTGCAACTCGCTAATGTTAGCACGAAAATATACCTCAGAATAAGGGAATAACAGGGAAAATAGGTGATAACTGAAGGAGAGGAGGAAAGTGGGGAAGGAGGGGAGGTAGAGGACTGAGATTTTGCATGGCCCAGGGGCCAAACAAAAATATATATTTTTTTTTTCTTCTTTTTTTTTTTTTCGATGTCAAAAGTTGATTTTTGTTTTCACTCACTCTTAAGAGTCTCCCCGCAGTCCGCCGGGGGAACTCTTAAGAGTCTCCCCTCAGTTTCCGGGTTAATTGCTTTCATATTTTCTATCTATCTATCTATTGCCTGACGCCGTGATCCCCGAAGGGGTGGTCATATTTTCACCATTTCTTAAATTCTCTTAAATTTTAGTCATAAAAAATGCGGATATGTCAGTCTTTTTCTTGTTGATGGTTGTATTTAGTTCTGCATCAGTCTTGTCTCTGGCAATTATAATCGTCATATTCATTCTCTTCTTCAGATCCTTTGTTTCTTCTTAAAGTTTACTACAAGTCCTCTTGCCTGCTTTTCCTGCTACACTTAATGATGCTTCTGCTATGACTCTGGTAAAGTTTTAAGTCTGCCAATTACAAATATATTTTCTGGATATCTAAGCTGAACTCTTCAGTCCTTTCTCTCAGTGTGTATAAGTTTGGTTTGGTACTTCTAACTAGCCTGTTACGTTCTTTCATGAGATTTAACTACTCGACATCTCACCATTCTGTGGTAACTTCCAACATTCACTTTTTTTAATAATGCTACATCTTTCACAATATCTGGTTTGTGAGTAAGGATAAAGTCAATTTCATTCTTGGTTATTCGATCAGTAACCTACCTTTCCATTTCCATTTTCTGCTAGCTTTCTTTTGGAAAATTGTATTCATGATTTTTAGCCGGTTTCGTTCTTCAAATTCTACAAGAGTGTCTCCTCTTTCATTTTGGCTACCTATTTTAAAGTTACCTATAACTGATTTACCTATTTTTCTCTGGCCTACTTTGGCATTAAAGTTTCCCATCACAAATATGAATTGAGTGTTATGTCCTTTCATAGCGCTGTCTACATCTTCGTAACTTTTTCCAATTTCTTAATCATCGTGTGTTGCTGTTGGAGCATATACTTGGATTACTTTAATTTATTAAGCTTAATCATTATTCCTGCAACTCTCTCATTGATACAAACAATTCTTCAAATTTACCAGCTAGTAATATGTTTAACACAAATCCAACAACATATTCTTTCTCCTCTTCTTTTCCTTTGTAGCATAACATTTGAACGTCAGGCAATTCAATGAATGCCTCACCTGTTCTTTTAGCTTTGCTAAGACCTATGATATCCCATTTAACGTTTCTTAGTTCCTCAAGGTGGTTAGCCAAGCTTGCTTCAGCGGTCAGGGTCAAATTCCAAAGGTGTCCTGTTTGTCTCCAGAGCTTCTTAGCACCCCCTGCTCTGGAGCAGGTCTGACCACCACCGTGATTAGTTGTTTCAGAATCTGCTGTGAATTGAGGGATATTAGTTTGTTGTGCTTGTCATAGTGGTTGTTTGGGAGGGCTAAGCCATTTGGGACTCGCCATGCTGACTTGCTGGTGAACCTGCCTAGCATGGTTGAACCTGAGCTAGTATAGTTTCACTGATCAATATTCTGAGGCAATATTCCACAGCGATCTTGAGCATTACGTTCATCCTATGGGTTTGTGATCAGAGGTTCCTTTCTAATGTAGGTTAGTTGCTGTTCAAAGCTTACAAGTCTAGCCTGCTTGAGTTTTTTATCAGTTTTCTTTCCCCTAGACAGGTTCCCTACCATGGCTAAAGCGCCTTGTCTGTCCTATAAATTGTACAAACCAATAAGTTGTACATATATACATTTTACTCACACACACACAGACATCCCCTTAACACCTAATAAACACAATATACAGTTTAATAATGTCTTGATAATGGTGTGCAAACAAAAGAAAAAAGAAGTTAGTTATAAATATAAACTCATAAATTATTGTTAAATCCTTATATCCCTTATTAGCCTCCAATCCCTTCCTGAACCTTTTAATTTCAATAAATATATAATTATTGTAAACAATACTTTTAAACATGCATAAAACAATCTGCTAAAAAACGCTGAAACTTAAAGTTTTGCCATACTATAAAGATATTGCATGTAGATTTCAAAACAATTGGAGGCATTGTAGCTCACATTTGACCAGCTGAAATTAACTTTACTTGAATGAGTCCATCACAGTGGTGCCGGGGAAGACATTAAAATTATCAATGTCTCTTCAAAGATTTGAGACTTTTTTTTGCTTTTCTTTTTTAAATGGATCATCATATGCAAAGAATCATCGGTATAATCATATCATACCTAGTTTGGAACACCCTTTATATTATGGTATCATAATCCTGTTGTATTTTTAAAGATGTTTCAATATTATATGATCTTCAGAGAAGGTACAGTATATACAAATAAATTATGATATATCATATACTGACCAACGTCCGGAAAATTGAGGACGAGAAGAAATAAAGAAATGGCGATGCTGTCAATGGCCACTAGTACACCGTTGACCAGGATCTCCGGTACTGGATAAGCTAGGTCAATGGCTGCTTCACAGAACAGTGGCATAGTGGCATAGCTGAAGGATATTGCCCCAACCACCGTCACGTACACCTGCCCTGTATATATACACACATGTTAGTACACACACATACAGAACAGTGGCATAGCTGCACAGATGTAACTGTACACATGCCCTGTATAATACTGTACACACATGTTAACACACACACAAACAGAAGAGTGGCATGGCTGCATAGCTGTAGGATATTGACTCCACCCCTATACCTATTTCAAACACAATGTTCCCTTATAGATGTCAGACACTGATTTATGAATAAACATAAAAGGAAACGTTTGGGGTTTACGTTAGACTGCACTTGATCACAGCATTCTTTTCGGTATCATTGTCCTTTGGAGCCTGTAGTACAGTAGGTAACTCGGGTGAGTTATCCAGCCTACCACTCGGGTGTTGCCACAGTTAACTTCCCCTGATGAGATGCTAAATGTCCTAATTCCAGGATCCTATTGACCGGTAGGTGAACGATGCACAGACTGTTAACTGTGGGCCCCCTAACCCACATCATCAACTTGTCAATTAACACCAACACTGTACCTGCTGAACTGAAGGAAGCTATTGTAACCCCTCTATTCAAGAAAGGAAATAAACTAGAAGTGGGTAACTACAGACCAGTTAGCATATTATGTATTGTATCTAAAATCCTTGAAAGAGCGGTATACACCCAAATTGAACACTACCTCAAACAAAATGATCTATTCTATAAGTTTCAATCAGGTTTCAGATGCATGTACTCGACAGACTCCTGTCTCATCCACTTAACGGATCACATTCGTAAAGAAATGTCTAAAGGTAACTACACCGGTATGGTTCTTCTTGATCTACAAAAAGCGTTTGACACAGTAGACCATGATATCCTATGTAATAAACTACAAGCAATGGGCATAGGATCTGTGAACTGGTTTAAATCTTATCTTAGTGGTAGAACTCAAAGAGTCAAAATTGACGATAATATATCTGATCCTATGCCAATTAACTGTGGGGTCCCGCAGGGAAGCATCCTTGGTCCCTTACTCTTTCTCTGTTATGTGAACGACATGGAACTGAGCGTCTCATGTAAATTATTACTGTATGCAGTCTGCAGACGACAGCGTGCTCCTGGTTTCAGGAAAAGACCCAATAAGTATTGCCGCTTCACTTTCCAAAGAACTAGAATCATGTAGTGAATGGCTAGTGGACAATAGACTATCTCTTCACCTGGGCAAGACGGAAGCCATCTTATGTGGAACAAAACGCAAACTGAAAGACATTGTGGGCTTCTCGGTCAACTGTAATGATATTCCTATAACAACAGTGTCACAAGTTAAATATCTCGGACTAAAACTGGACGCGAGTTTGTCAGGTGAAACAATTTAGGAATCTATCCTGAGTAAGTGTAGAGCACGTATAAAATACCTGTATAGACAGGTGGGATGCTTGCCAGCGGCGACCAAAAAGACCCTCTGCCAAGCGCTTGTTCAATGTCATTTTGACTATTCTGTGTCATCCTGGTACTCTGCATCATCTAAATCAGCACAGCACAAACTTCAGGTCACTCAAAATAAAATGGTTAGGTTCATGCTGAACCTAGGACCCAGATCACATGTTGGCCAGGAACAACTTCAGTCACTAGGTATGCTCAATGTCGCTGACAGGGCCAAACAAATCAGGCTCACTAATGCCTTCAAAATTTTCTATGACAGAGCTCCAGAGTACCTAAAGAATGATTTTGTTAAAGCAAATGAGAGGAGTGGACATAATACAAGAAACAGGATGTTTAATTTTAAGGTCCCGAGAATCCAAGGACAGGGTAAGCAAACATTCTTCTTCACCGCCATCAAAGACTGGAACGACCTACCCCAGTCAGTCCGTGAAAAGAGAACACTGTATTCCTTCAGACGTAGCCTGAAGGAACACCTGAAACGGACAGCTGCGAGAAGGGAGCACCAAGCTTATGTCTACTACTAAATGCGACATAAGAGATAGACAAACCAAACTGAAATGATTACTGATTACGGATTACTGATATTTACTATAGGATGTAAGGTATCTTAAAATAACCCCCTAGAAATACTTTCTCTAAAGTATCTATTTCTTTATCCTCCCCATTTTCCCCAGCTAACCTAATCCCACAAGGACCCCAATGGAAATACGCCTAACGGCCTTATTGGGCTATCCTTAGTTGGAATTATGCAAGGCTGGTACATGTCATATTTGTAACAAACTATGTGGTACCAACTCTGTAAATTGCTAACTGAATAAATATTATTATTATTATTACCCAAATGTTTCATGCTGCTCGGGAATCAAAACCTGATCCTTTCCTGTGTGAGTCAAAAGTTTTAACCAATTTGTCACAGAACATCTGACTTATGCATACTGGTGGTATAACTTTAATCAAGAATTACCTTTAGTATATTTGAGCACATCATTTCAGAATGTTAACCAATTATATTAGCCTGCGTGGAGTAGGGGTAGCATTCAAACTAGTGTGCAGGAGGCCAGGGATTAATCCCCTACCACCCAATCCCTTTACTATGGCAGACATCAGTAGACTAATATGGGGGTAGATTGTAAGCACCAATCAAACAGGGCTATACCCAGGAGAGGCTGTAGGCATTTGATAAGGAGTCGCTGGAACTCCTGTTTCATTTGCTTGGCTTCTCTTACTGATTCCCTTTGTGCATCACTTACACTGAGAGTAGTCCAGCCAGCTCTAACAAACATCTCCCCCTTTCTACATCACTACACTTAACAAAGTTAACATGCACACCACACTTCCTCCTTCCACAAAAAAAAAAATATATATATATATATTTATGATGATAAACACTAATACCATGCCTCGGAGTTCCCAGGGCAGGGAGGGGACCATAAATGCCCCCACACCCGCCCAACCTTCCCCTGACGACCCCTCTAAATGCTCTGGACCACGGCCTGTCAACTTTTGCAATATTCGCTGCCTTTCCTCTAATTTTCACTCAGTTGAACACCATCTCTCCTCCTCCAAACCTGATCTTCTTTTCCTCATTAAAACCCAGGTGTCTTAGGCAACTGCCAGCAGCCCCTTCTCTTATCCTCCTACTTTCTCTATCCTAGTTTCAAAGTGTTGTGCACAACAAACTCACTTGCTCTCGTGTTCTCGATTTCGACTCCTCAACTTTATGGCTCAAACTATCCTGTCATTCTCATACTAAATATTTCTGTGCTGTCTATCTTCTCCCTAACTCTACCGAATTTCCCAAATTCTTTGACTATCTAAACTCTAAACGGGAACACAGTCTATCCATCTCTTCCTTCTCTGAAATCTCCATCTTAGGAGATTTCAACGTTCACCACCGCCAATGGCTCTTCTCTCTTACTACTGACCAACCTGGTAAACAAACCTTCGTCTTTTCTATCCTAAATGACCCAGAGCAGCTGGTCCAGTAACCCACCCGTATCTCGGATCGCTTCGGAGATCGGCCCAACATTCTTGACTTATTTCTGACTTCTAACCCTTCTTGTTTTACTGTCAATCTTTTCTCTCCTTTGGGCTCCTCCGACCATAAACTTATCTCCGTTACCTGTCCTATCTCTCCAGTATGGCCACCCGATCCTCCCAGCTTGTGGCACTTTGGCGCTGCCGACTGGGAGGCTCTTCGACAGTACTTCTTTGATTTTCCATGGAATTACTTCTGCTTCTGTGGCCGAGGACCCTCGAAGAGTGCTGAACGCATTACTGAGGTAATCCTTTTGGGCATGGAAGCATACATTCCATTTTCTTTCTCTCAGTCTAATGCAAAAAAATCTTGGTTTACTCGCGCTTGTTCTACTGCTGTCTGCAACAAGGAGGAAGCATTCAAACGGTACCGACGCCTTAAAACTCAAGAGTCTCATTCTTCCTATGTTTCTGCCTGGAATCAAGCTAAATCTGTTCTTCGACTTGCCAAGCACTCTTTCATCAATAATAAATGCACTGAACTATCCAACTCTAGCTCTTCCCAAGCTTTCTGGCATCGAGCCAAAAACCTCTCCAACAAGTTTTCTTCCTCGTCTTTCCCTCCCATTTTCCACTCTGATGGCACAACCATCACTTCTTCCTATGACAAAGCTGAACTCTTCGCTCAACCTTTTGCTAGAAACTCCACCTTGGATGATTCCGGTGCTATTCCTCCCTCTATCCTACTTATGCCTAATATCCTAATGTCTTTTAACCCCTTATTGGCGGCGCTCGACTTAAGTCGTGCACCAATTTGCAGCAAGTTAGGAGCATTATTAAGGCTTTTAAAGGCTTAAAATCGAGTGCAAATGGCCGGGAGCACAGCGGGCCAGACAGCCCGTAGCCTAGTAGGTAGAGCTCTCGTCTCACACACGAGGGGTCGGGGGTTCAATCCCCGGCCGGGCGGAGACAAATTGGGTATGTCTCCTTTCATGTGTTAGCCTCAGTTCACCTAGTTGTAAATAGGTACCTGAAATAAGTGGACGACGTTGTGACGTCCCATCTGGGGTTGGCAAAAATGGTACAAGGCGAGATGGGTATCATATGGTTCACCTAAGCTGATGGCTACCTAAGCCTTCGGGCGAGACGGTACCGTCTATAGTGAGAATGGTACCATACAGATCCACCCTAAGCCTTCGCTTCCGATGTCGCCAATTGGCTAAATACAGACTACACACACATCCACAGCCATTTCAACAGTACATAAAACACTTAACATGCATTTCACGCAATACATTCCCAGTTAAGGAGGCGCGATAATAATGAGCTTAGCTCGCATTGCGTGGATTCCCCTTGACGAACAAGTAACTGAGTAACTGAGCCGACTCCCAGGGCTTACCGCCGCCCATTAACTCATGTTCCCTGTGTTCTTGAGAGGCCGGCAGTGTAACCAGTAGTGAGCATAGCTGGGAAAAATATACCGATATATGCTAAACTCCCATGTTCGTGGCATCACTGCAAGAGAACCACGAGTGCTACGTAGCTCGTTCTGGTCTCATTTTGAAGCTTTTAGTGCCTAGTTATTTGCTAAATAATATTTTTTCGTGCAGATGCTTGATTTATCATGCAGGAGGGCCTGAATATGCCCAAATGAGCCCAAAACACCCCACTAGACAAGGGTTAAAGATGTACTTTCTACCCTCCCTGAGCTTAACCCTCTCCAACATATGACGCGATTTTGAGCCTATTAGGGATACTTTAAAGCCTTTGTTACCATCAGGGGTATTTAGAAACCTTTAGTTTAGTACTTCAACCTCTGCAGTTGTCTTTGAGTTAGTTGTGGGCAGAAAACTAATTTTGGAGAGGTAATTCTAAGAGTGAGATAACTCTATTTCTTATTGCTAATCTGGCAACCTCTGCGTCATATGAGTGTGAAAGGGTTAATACTAAGAAGGTGTACGGTCCTGACGACGGTGTTCCTTCTGTTGTACTAAAAAAATGTGCATCCGTTCTGACACCCTGCCTAGGCAAACTCTTTTGTCTCTGTCTCTCCTCTAACGTCTTCCCTTCATGCTGGAAGTTTGCTCTCTTTCAACCTGCCCCAAAGAAAGGTGACAGCTCTCAACCCTTCAACTATCATCCAATTCCTCTCATCTCTTGTATCTCTAAAGTTTTCTAAACTATTCTTGCTTCCAAATTTCTTAAGCATTTCTCTTCTCATAATCTGCTCTCAAATTGCCAGTATGGCTTCCTTAAGGGTTGCTCTACTGGTGATCTTCTTTCATATCTTACTTATCCTTTGTCATCGTCCTTTTGGGACTTCAGTTAGACCTATTCTATTGCACTAGACATATCGAAGGCCTTCGATAGAGTTTGGCTCAAATCTTTAATCTCTAAACTACCCTCCTTCAGTTTTTATCCCTCCATCTGTGTCTTTGTCTCTAATTTCCTTTCCGGCCGTTCCATAGCTGCGGTTGTGGACGGCCATCGCTCACCTCCTCATCCTATCAACTCCGATGTTCCTATCTCCTATTATCTTTCTAATTTTCATAAATGATCTTCTCAACTGTACCTCCAGTCCCATCCATTCATACGCAGATGACTCTACCTTACACTACTCAATTAGTTTTCCAGAACGCCCCAGCCAGCAATCCCTCAAAATCAAACTTAATGAAGCCATACAACACTTATCTTCTGATCTAACTACTATTTCAAATTGGGGCAGAGAAAACCTTGTTACCTTTAATGCTTCCAAAACCCAATTTCACAGATAAACACAGATAAAACAAAAAGGTCCATGTGCCTAAAGGCATCCTCCATTCATAAAATGTTTGTAACAACTGGATTTAAACATTTGTAGATTGTAAGTTTGTGGAAGCAACTCGAGGGAAGTGAATTCCAAAGAGTAGTACAGTAGTTCTAGGGATAAATGAATTTTGATAAGCAGAAGTTCTGCATTGTGGAGGAGAAAGTGTAAATTCATGGGCGCTCTCAGCTGCCCTAGTTCTACGGGGAAAGATGTGGAGAGGCGGCACAATTGAAGCAAGTTCCTCGGAACAATTGCTGTGAAAAAATCTGTAAAATAATGCAAGGGATGCAACGTTTCTTCGTATGGATAATGTAGGAAGGTCCTGTGTGATTGCAGGGTTATTGATTAATCTAATAGCTTTATTTTGAATTTTGTCCAACTGCCTCAATGCAACCACTCCACTTCCACTCCACAGAGGTGAACAGTAATCCATCTGAGAACGCACATGACTTTTATATATTACAGCCAACTGCTCGTCAGTGAAGAATTCTCGAACTCTATACAGGAGTCCCAGTTTTTTAGAGGCATTCTTAGCAATGCTTCTAACATAATGTGTCCAGCTCAAGTTAGTAGTTAATGTTACACCGAGAATGTCAATACTAGGGGAAGTGGGAATATTTACATCATTAAAAAATATATGGGAGTCAGTGAGATTCTGTCGGTTAGAAAATTGAATGTACTTGGTTTTCTGTGCATTAAAGGAAACTAGATTCTTTTGTCCCCATTCATTAATTCTAGAAAGGTCCTGGTTCAGAGAAATTGCAGTGTTTATTTTTGAATTTATAAGATCGGGTTGGGTGAAAGAATTGGTAAATGTGAAGGAACTGTGGAGCGTTGAGTCATCTGCGTAGGAATGTATTGGATTATGAGTGGTAGATATGAGATCATTGATATGAATGAGGAACAGAGTTGGGGCCAAAACTGATCCCTGGGGAACACCAGCATTTATTGAGTGAAATTGAGAATAAAGGCCATCTACCATTACACATATTTTTCTGTTATGAAGATAAGAAGAAATTAGTGGAACTAATGATGCAAGGCCGTAGTGTGACATCTTCGACAATAAGGATTGATGCCAGACTCTATCAAATGCCTTTGATATATCCAGTGCTATTGTATGTGTTTCACCATGTTGGTCTGTAGCTTGGTTGATTTGATGCGTAAGAAGGCAAAGAATGTCTGCAGTTGATCGACATCGTCTAAAACCATATTGCCTATCACTGATTAATTTATTATTCTCAAGATGCTTAATTATGTGATTATTTAATATAATTTCAAAGACTTTACCAAGAGTGGAAGTTATAGCTATTGGTCTGTAGTTTGATGGATCTGAAGAGGCACCTTTTTTAGGAACTGGATGGATGTTTGCTTCTTTCCAGGGTACTGGGAAGCATGAGGTATGAGTACACAGACGGAATTTGTTTGCCAATACAGGAGCGAGCACCAAGGAGCAATTCCTAAGTACTATTGGAGGAATTTCATCTGGACCAGGAGCCTTATCTACTGAGAGATTCTGCAAAATAGTTTGGACATGTCTGGTGTGGATCTTAAGTGAGGGAATTTCAGGCGAATCAAAATTAAGTACAAGGACATCTTGATTTATTTCATCTAAGGTTGAGTTGGTGGAGCAAATATCCGCAAGAAGGTTAGCTTTACCTCGTGGGTCACTTACAAGATTGCCAGTCAGAGATTTTAATGGTGGAATGGATGAAGCAGTAGTGAAGTTGGATTTGAATGAGTTAAGAGTAGACCAAAATATTTTGTTATCATTTGGATTATTTAGAAGTTTATTTGCCTGCTTGTGGAGAAAGTTTGATTTAGTTAGGTTTAATACAGTTTTGGCATGATTTCTGATGTTTCTAAAGTAATTAAAGGCTTCATGTGTTTTTGATCTTGTGTATGCATTGTAGGCTATTGCTTTTTGTTCAGTTACTCTAGCACAATTATGGTCAAACCATTTAGGTGAATTAGATCTTTTACTGTACTTTTGATGAGGAATAAAAGTTTCCATTCCAATGTTTACAAAATCTTGTATGTGGCTCAAGGTGGAGTGTGCATCATTAGAAAAGAAAGAGGTCTAGGGAATATCAATAAAGAAACCTTGAAGACCCTCCCAGTCTGCCCTATCGTAATGCTTGATTATGATTAGATTATGATTATAATCACTTGAGTAGTAGGATCTGCCTTGGAGCTGCCATGAAAGTGGTCCAGTATCGGTGGCCCCATGATGATATGGTAGGCTATGTGTTGGGGACTGGAGTGGAGTGAGGAGTCTCTACCAGGTGTCTGCCTTATATAACCAAAAGCATGTGCATGTACAAACGTGTTAGGTGGTGCCATGTGTTTCAAGCATGCTGGAACATGTACTGTATGTGCTTTGTGTGTAGGCCTATTTGACTGATATATCAAGGGAGACAAACATGTACAAACATGTTAGTTAGTGTCATGCTTTGCAAACATGCTTGGACCTGGAACATATATATATGAAATTGTCTAATTTATTTAGGAGAAATAGAATTGCTACATGGAAAATACAATGAAATAATCACAATAATCACATTTTAATCATTGATTATTATGAAGAAAAAATAATATGATTATGATTTGATTATGATTAAAGATGTGTGTCTGGATGTGTGTGAGTTTGTGTTTTTTATCTGTGTTTATTTTTTGTTTTATGTTGTTTTTGTGTTTTCCCTGTTTTTGCTCTGTCTTGAGTCGGCTACCCCCAAAATGGGGATTGGGCCTGAGCATATAGATAGATAGATAGATGATTAAAGCTGCAGCTTCATATTTGATTATGATTTGATTATGAATATAGCTGTTGCTTAACTTTTGATTATGATTATGTAATCACAGCCTTTGATTATGATTTTTTTAATTAATAATCATAATCATGCCCATGTCTGCTCTGTGCAACTCTCCAACCCAAGAGTGAAATGTTAGTCTTTCTTCTATTCAACAGGTGAGCTCTGGAACTCTCTCCCAGAATCAGTCTTTCCCTCCTCCTATTACTTAACCCTTTCACGTTTTTATGACGCAGAGGTTGCCAGATTAGCAATAATAAATAGAGTTCTCTCACTCTTATAATTACCTCTCCAAAATTAGTTTTCTGCCCACAGCTAACTCAAAAACAACTGCAGAGGTTGAAGTAACTAAACTAAAGGTTTCTAAATACCCCTGATGGTAACAAAGGCTTTAAAGTATCCCTAATAGGCTCAAAATTGCGTAAAAAACGTGAGGGTTAAATTGCTTCAAACTCCGTGTGTCCAGGCATTTTGGCTCGAACGTCCCTTGAGTTTGGCCATGTCACTCTTTCAATTATGGGTGAGGCACTCGCAACAGGCAGTTTTGCCTTTTGTCTCCCTCACCCACATACAGATTTTGTGTTTACAATGGGAATGCTAGCACTCATTAGTATGATCGAGCTGATTACACTTGTTACAGACAACACTCGACTAAAGCCATGCCAAGAGTACAGTAACATTCGACATACACTTCCTACACTACACACAACAAGTGATTTAGAGCTCTGGAGTCACAGGATGAATAAGCCTTTTCTAGGGATCTTCTGTGATGATGTTTTAGCCAATACAAACATTCCCACATATTTTCATGCTAGTTAGCAAGGAAAGTAAGAGTAGATGAGGAATTTGGAAGGAACATAAGTGTAAAGGGGAGGGAGTGTAAAAATATATTTTAGAAGGACAACTATGTTAGAGAGAGTGATGAAGGAAGTATTAAGGGTGTGAAAGATGGGTGAATGCAAGTGGAGAAGAAAGATAAATGCAAAATGCAGAGAACACTTAAATTAATTGTTGAATGTAGAGAATAAAAGAGATACCAACATAAAAGTATGTTGAATGTGAGGGAGACGAGAAGTAGTGGGGAAGGAGGGATAAATAGGTCAAAGTGTGTGAGGCTTGGAAGAGGATAAATATGAGTAAAGCATCAGGGATAGATAGCATATGTGGCGAGATGCTGAAGTATGGAGGTAATGTAGTGTTTGAATTAATCTGGAAAATGTGTTGACTAGTAGGGAAGAAGAGAAGAGAGCCAGAAACCTGGAAATCAGATAAAATAGTCTCCCTTTTTTAGGGGAAAGGGGAGGGAAACGTGTGGTAAGCACAGGGGGATAGGTCTACATAGCATAGAAGGGAAGGTCTACTGTAGGATAGTGATCGAGAGAGTAAGAGGTAACAAAGGAATTGGTAGGTGAGGAGCAGGGTGGGTTTAGGAAAGGAAGGCGATGTGTAGATCAGGTCTTCTTGAGGTGTGTTGTGGAAAAGTAACTGGTGAATGGAAGGGAGCTGTATGTGGCTTACGTGGATTTCGAGAAAGCCTGTGTCAAAGTAGTTAGAATAGGTTAGTGGAAAGTACTGAGAATATACAGACTAGATGGTAAGTTGCTGGAATCGGTGAAGATCATGTATGAGGGTGCAAGGATGGCAGTGTACCGTATGTAGAGGATGAACAAAACGAGTTCTTTGATCAGATTCTGATTGTTGGGTTAAAGCAAGGGTGCATTATGTCCTTATTGTTAATTAATATGTATGTGGAGTCATGAAAGAAATACAATAAAGAACAGGGAATATTGGAGAGCCTCTGGTAAGGGAAAGAGCAAGTGGAAGTTGCCTTTGCTACTGTTTGCTGATGATATAGTTCCGTTAAATGATGATGAATGTGAATTGCATAGTTCAATAAAATTAATATGCTTGGTGCCGGTAGTGTGTGAGAAACAGAAGCTGAAGGTCAATGTGGTAAAGTAAGGTTATGGTCTTTGAGAGGAATGCAGTCACTGGCAATATGATGAGTAATTATGGGAGTTTGGAAGATGAAGTTTGAGAGAGGGTGCAACAGAGGAGGAGGGCTGTAGGTATGCTGAAAGCTAAGACTAGGAATATGGAGATCAGCATGAACATTAATCCTGTAACAACGTAGTGTCTCACATGTTGATACCGGGATGACTTCGTAAGTAATGAGCAGGAACCAGAAGAAGCAGGCGGTGGTGGCGGTCATAAGTACCACCAATATGGCTTTGATGTGACCCTGGTAGAGGTCATTGATGCGACCTGAGATGACCGGGGTTATACTGGAGAGCACCACAGACACAATACCAATCCACATCACAGAGTCCTGCAGGGGAACGGGTGTTGATTATTATTGTTGTTGAGGGTTAGTGAGTAATATAATTATTTTGTTTTTTAGTTATCACTCTAGACTTCCTATGTGTAGTAACCGGATGTAGGTTGGGAGTGTACAGTTGGTCACATGGAATCATATACCGTAGACTCCTTGAGTATATTTAGGGACAGAAAATAGGTATGACTGAATGCGAGGTGTAATATCTTATACAGTACCGGTAGTTAAATAATACAACCAATTAACGGCTTTACAACAAATTATTCTCGTAAGGCAATCATATGAAAATTAAGTCATTGTGCTGAAATGGTTAAAACTGGAATGTATAAGAGTATATTTCCATTAAATATATATTTTTTGTTTTGCCATTTTAACACTTACAAAGACTTAATAAGGACTTTAAAACATAAGATTATGAACTTGCCAGACACCCTCGCCGTAGTAGTTGTTGACATCTAAATGCAGACATTCTAGAGATTGTCCAGAAAGTTGAGCATTTCTAAGTGATATTCTAAAGATTGGCCTATTTTTTCTGGTGGTATTCTGCATTATGGTGAAGGAATTTTTGATAGTGGGTAGGGTAGGAGGTGGAAAAAGAACAGAACAAGAAAAATAGGAAAAGTGGAGATTGAGCCTGAGTAAATAGATAGGGGGTGAATAGACAGATGAGAAAGAGTGTTATCAAAGGGTAGAGTGAAGGACAGAGTACAAAGGAAGAATGAAGTGAAATAGTGAAAGGTGACGAATATGAAGTTATGTATAGCAAGATATATGAGCGCAACTGTACACCCGCCATCAAATATAACTTACAGAGCTAATTGTATTTATGTTATTATAGTTATTTAACAGTAGATAATGGCAAACAATATATACAGCCTTAAGGGGGGTGACCTGCTTTTTGTTATTTCTGTCCTTTTCTCTCTTTCTCTGGCTTGTATCCATTCGGCCCCATTCAGCCAACTATTTTAAGACGTTTATCCCCATCTAGTTTTTGTCCAGAATCACAATCCATAATCGGAAATCGGCTAGTGCAAACGCTGGAAAAATGCCCGAGTGACGCCGTCTTTAATGTACTGTAGTGTTCTTTGATTAACCTGGCATGGACAAAGCAGGTTGAAGACGAGACCTCCGAGCGTGGGGTGTGTGGGTGCGGGAGTGGGGGCGGCGGCGACGGGTGCGGCGGCTGTGGCTGTAGCGGGGGTGACAGCAGTGATCTGGACCTGGGGGACGACCTCTCAGACGATACCCGGGACGACACTTGCAGCGAGGATGACCACGGGGACGACCGGGGCACTACACAGGAGCTAGGGGACCATGACCACCCACGTCGCTACCTACACTGGCGCCGCAGTCAAGGTTCAGTTCACTTCGGTTCTGTATGCACACATCCTCATAGTTGTGGACATTTTATCTGAATCATGTGATTAGTGGCTTGAAGCGATGCAAAGATGCTCATCGAAGCCATCCAAAATCTACATTTGCCTTTCGAGGTCATCTAAAATCAATAAGTAGAAACTGTAAGGATCTTGGATGATCCTATGGGTTCTGGCAAGATTTTGAATGGTTATGATGGCCCATTTCTAGTCATCAATCACACAAAAAAGATTCGGGCAAAATATTGGAAAACGAGTTTTAGGTTTGTAAGGAAGTGCGTTCATTATGGTTTAAGTTTGTACTGTGGTATAACCTAACGTTGCTTCCCCATTACTACTATAGTTCTACTGCTAACCCCCCCATCATACTGCCCAAGTTTAGCCATCTGCGGAACCCCTATTAGACCACTTACACGTTTCGTACTGTGAGAAAGGTCGTAATGTGAACATCGATATTTAACAGGAATTCAATTTAATATACGTCTGATGTACAAAGAGACATTTAATGTAAGTCAACGTCATTTTAATCCTTCACAAAGCCACACGTTGTATTTCTGTTTAATGTCAATGACCCATTTTTCAAACATAGATTTTATAAATTTATTACAGTAATTACATAACCAAATTGAAAATACAATATTTGCTTGTGTGTGCAGTTTACAGGCAGTTGAATAATTATGCTGATTACTCGCAACAGATCAAGTAGACGCATATTGTAAGTGAATATGCCATAACATTAATAATGCAAGGACAAAATAAAATTTGTACTCTAATTTGTTTTGTAGATGCTAATCAATCCGAAAATAGATGATCGAAAAAAAAAAACACATGTCTAACTGAACTTCCTTATTACCCAAAGCTCGCAATTGGCCACTTGCGAGTTTCGTTCTATAAGGAAGTTGGAGCTGTTGACATCGATATTTGGCAGAATTACCAGCTAAAATACGGTTGTGATGCATTTATTTATACATAAAACTCAATTTAACACACTTTTTATTCATCAGAAACATACATTGTTAGGGCATTTCGTATTAATATCGATGTTTACAATTTCAACTTCCTTATAGCCTGAAACTCGCAAGTGGTCAATTGATAGATGAATGTTCTCGGTCAGAATGATATGCGGCGATTTTGTGAGATAGAACTAGGATATGACTGGAGAGCAACTTGCAGCCATATGCCGAAGGGCCAGATTCGTAAACACATGGCGTTGTCTATCATCTGTGCTGTAATGAACGCAGAAAATTGAAGTTAGTGTTGATTTGGGGAAGATAACCAGTTTCATAAAGACTTATTTCACTGACCAATACATCTGGGTCGACTATGGTGAGGTTTATAAATATGACCGTAAATGCTACCACAGTAAATCCTGCCGCCTTAAAAAATAATAAAAAATATAATAAATAAAACAAAATAAAATAATATATATACTGTATATATACCGGTATATATATATATATATATATATATGTATACTGTATATATATACTGTATATATATATATATATATATATATATATATATATATATATATGTATACTGTATATATATACTGTATATATATATATATATAATTTAATTAAAACCTTATCAGTTTGTTATTTTGGAATTCTTGTGTATTTTTAGGTTGTGATCGTGATGGTGGTGACAGCGAGGGTGGTGTAGTGGTGGATGTGGGAGGTAGTGGTATTGGTGGTGATGAGCGTGGTGTAGGGGAGTGTGGTGATGAGCATGGTGATGGTGGAGGGCCTCAGAGGACCGTAAGGAAGGTCTTCACCAACACCCGTGAGCGGTGGCGGCAGCAGAATGTGAGTGGGGCGTTTGCTGAGCTCCGTCGTCTGGTACCGACCAACCCACCGGACAAGAAACTCTCCAAGAACGAAATTTTGCACCTGACAATCAGATATAGCAAGCTAATTAATTCTGTCCTGGAGTGGCAGCAGCGACAGGATGATAGTCGAAATATCCACAACTCCAATAACAACAACAATAATACCTCGAGGGGTAACCGTAATGTGCCGATACAGAGGGGCTCACCGCTGTCGCCGCCCGATTCCTGTATTACCCTGGATACACCGCTACGATACCGCTACTTAACACTGCCTTCCTCACCGCCATCCCCTCCTCATTCTCCACACCCTCACTCACCATCCTCCACATCCTCCTCACCGCCTCTATCCTACTCATCACCTTCCTATTCGTCGCGCCGCTCGCCCCATCTCCACTATTCCGGCACGTCCACCCCCACCACAACGTCTGTTACCTTGTCTCCATCGTCCCCCGCTCCACTCATCACGTCTTCGTCAGTAGCGCTGTCGCCACCGCACGAGGGCCATAACCACCAGAGACGGGACGATGCGAGATCGCCCCCTCCCGAGGAAGTGGTTTCGCCCCCAGCACCCTGGTTTCACCCTTATGTCTTGGCAGTGCGAGTTAGGCCAACCATTTCCTTACTTCACCCTCCGACAAAGTGAATCCATCACATATACAGTACAGTACCGGTACTGTATATACAGTCACAGTAAGTACAGTTGACCAAATAAGTGATCTAAAGGATCAGTATCAGTCAATTACAAGAATACCAAAGCGAGGAAGTTTACCTAATATCAATTGCATTTCTAATAGATACTACAAGCTGATAGACATTACTACAGGTCAGAACAGATGAATCATTCTGACAACTGTAATATAACTTATGTGGCTATCTGCGCATTCTATATATTAATCTTTTACGATTCTCCTCCATATCCTTGTGTACTAATGGGGACAGTGAGATCAACAAACTCGAAACTACAAATGATCACATAGAAAATAGTGTAATATATTTGTGTGTCTAAGAGTGAGTGAGTGATCTTCATGTTCGATGTATATGAACAGGAAAAAAATGCAATGGATCTTTCTAACATTTTGTTGTAGGACTATACCGATTCTTTGTGTGTCTTATCAGTTATCAACATTATGTTGGAACTATGCTTACAAAAATGCTTTATCGTGTTTACGTTTATTATTTTAGTAGTAGCCTATGATCCTTTCAGTATTATTCGATACTATATCCAGTATGTGCATTTGTACAGAAATTATATTGAAAATTGCATGCATATTTTATTAACTGAAAATACTTAAAAGGTCAACGTTCGATGTGAATTTGTGTAATCATCAACATTATTAGTTTTCAGTTTTAGCAATCGTCACAATACATTTAAAGTAGCTCATGTTAATTTTCATGTTGTAATTTGGAATATCTTATACTGTATATGCATTTGTGCATACTCTTCTTATCAGACGTTGATTATTCGTTGTTTTGTGATCTACCAATTCCAGGAATTAAATGACCAACAGATGGGATTGCCTTGTTTTATTATTATATATAAAACATTTCCATAGCATATATACATGAAGATTGTTTCTTAAATTAATTTGACTTATACCGAATTTTGTAGCTAACCATATATGAAAATATTGTGTCTAGTATGTTAATTACGCTTAAAATATACATGCATTCCCATTTTATATTTTATTATTAGTTAACAGTAGGCTACACATTTATGATATTCTGGATAGCCTTTGATAGCCAATGTATGTTATTATATATGCAGTATATATATATATATATATATATATATATATATATATATATATATATGTGTATACTGTATATATTTTTTTCCAACTCTCACCCATGATCGAAACACGTAAGTCAGGGCAAGAGTCCACTCACTCCACCATGGTGTGATAAAATACATATAATTTCTTATTTATATTTAGAAGATGGATAAATCCTACTTGGAGGAACTATGTGTTGTGGAGAAGTATCTGGAGAAGAAACAAAAGGTGTATGTTGCCTTTATGGATTTGGAGAAGGCCTATGATAGAGTGGATAGAGAAGGTTTGTGGAAAGTACTTAGAATATACGGAGTAGAGGGCAAGTTGCTGAAAGCAGTGAAGAGCATGTATGAGGGTGCAAAGGCGGCAGTACGTGTGGAGAGTGAGCAGAGCGAGTTCTTTGACCTGAATGTTGGTTTGAAACAGGGGTGTGTGATGTCCCCGTGGTTGTTTACTCTATATATGGATGGAGTCATGAAAGAAATCCTATCAAGAGCAGTGGATGTTGGTGCATCGCTGAAAAGGGAGGGAATTGAGTGGAAGCTACCTATACTGCTGTTTGAGGATGATACAGTTCTGATGAGTGATAATGAATGGGAGTTGCAGGGTCTGGTAAATGAGTTTGGAACAGTGTGCGAAAAACGGAATTTGAAGGTAAATACGGGGAAGAGCAAGGTTATGGTCTTCGAAAGGGGTGAAGTCAGAGTGTGAGGTGAAGCTGAACGGCCAGGCTATGGAGATCGTCAACTCTTTTAAGTATCTGGGCAGTGTGTTGAGTAAAGATGGGACTATGGATGAAGAGGTGCGGGAGAGGGTACAACAGGGGAAGAGGTTTGTAGGAACGCTAAAAGCAGTAACAAGAAATAGGGTGATCAGTATGGAAGTGAAGAAGTCCTTGCATGACAGTGTGGTAATCCCGACACTGACTTACGGAAGCGAAGCATGGACGTTGGTTGAGAGACTCAGACCAAGAGTGAGAGCAGTGGAAATTAATTACTTAAGGAGTGCGTGTGGAGTTACATGGAGGGATAGACAGACTAATGAGGAAGTAAGAAGGAGGTGTGGTGTGGAGGTAGATGTGCTGGAAAGTGTGAAAAGGAACAACTTGAGATGGTTCGGCCATATGGAACGTATGGAAAGCGAGAGAATGACTAAGAGGGTGTACGAGAGCGAGGTGGAGGGACAGAGAGGGAGAGGTAGACCGAATATGAGGTGGAAGGATGGAGTGAGGAACTACATGAACGAAGGCGGTGCTGGTTGGGGGGAGGGGCGTCGACTGACTGGGGACAGAGGTGCGTGGGGGCGGTTCGTTCGTGGCCACCCCTTCGGGGATCACGGCGTCAGGCAATAGATAGATAGATAGGAACTATTCCATTATATACCAAGTTATAGGACCCAAACCGTTTCAAACTTGCACCAAGTTTCTCAAGTGTGAATAACGCGTATTCTACCACTATGTTACTGCCGCACCAGTTAAGGGGAGACTTTCACTTCAGGGATTTTTTCTGGACCCCATTCTCCCTCAAGTTTAGCCCCATTAGTTTTGAGATTTTAAGACGTTCGTTCCATTAGTTTGCCGATTTTAAGACCTTATGCCCCCAGGGTCTCTGTGTATCATAGGGTTAAAAACTATCTTCATTAACTCTTGGACTCGTCAGTATTTGAGGATGTAGTTTTACACTATATTCTGGTTACCATTAGACGATTTTGTGCAGTTTAAGAACGATCTTTAGGCATCAAGGGGGTAAACACTTTCTTAAGTACCCCTTAGACTCCCACAAAATCTTCCTAAGCTGAAGAAAATCGTCTAATGATAGCCAGCATAAAGTGTTCAAACTTTTCCTAATCCCAGCATTAACCCTATTTGGTCTGGGGAAATCTTCTGGTTTCGCTACGTTAGTTTGGAGATTTTAAGACATTTGACCCCACTAGTTTGACGATAATAAGACGGTTCACACCATTCAGGTGTTGATTTATTTATGGGTGAGCAATAGCGAGCCTGTAACATGGAAGAAATCAGGCTTTAGCCGGGACATTATGCTATTGAAAAATGTACAAATTTAGTTTGAAGGGGTTCTGGATGAGCTTTTATATATATATATATATACAGCTGTATATATATATATTTTTTTTTTTTTTTTTTTTTTTTCTATATTCCAACTTACTTCCTCTCGGGCATAGGCTGAGAGCCTTAACATTCACCGCTTTACAATGCACAGTGAAGCCCGTGAGGTCATGTTCCAGTCTAGGGAGTGAGACATGTGAAGCACGTAGAGTACAACGAGCACCTGCCATCTTGCCTTCACATGAGGCACGGTGCTCACTCATGGCCCGAAACGACCCCATCTCTGAAGCCACCTCGTTCCCGTGCTTCACTGTCTCAACCCCTACACTCAGACTCTCACACTTACACACACACAACGCCACCTGTTGAGCAGATAACTCACCAGGCATTGCACCCCTATAGCATATTTTGAATATGGGAATATTCATACAGTGCTATTTAATCAGGGAACAATGAGGGTATTTTATTGACGTTTCGGTGGGCTTGTGGTAATGCACTGATACCAGGTACAGCACAAATTCCATCCCAATAATATCTTCCCATTGATACATCGGGATTTGAACCCAGGACCTTTGGATTACCAGGCCAGTGGCAAGACCACTCCACCACACCTCCCCTGTATACGGTATATATATATATATATATATATATATATATATATTTTTTTTAGCTTGAAGGAAGCTTGCGAAGGCGTTTTTGTTAGCCTACAGTAGGGGACACACTAAAAGATATTGCTCGAAAATTGTAAGCAAGGAGAATCCTCAATAACAATTAACTCCATTAGTACCGAGTTGTCCTTGTCGTTATATACTGGATATTATTAGACGATTTTATCCAGCTTAGGGTGGACGTGTAGCAATTAAAATGCCTCAAACTATCTTGATTATCCATTTTAGATACCGGTACCATAGTTTCCTCCTAAGCTGCATAACATCGTATAAATATAGCTGGAATAACACAAAATACATCCTCGGTAAGGAATGGGTTAAACTAAATATCAAAGTAACCCACAAAACGTCGGACCAGATAGTGCTCATAATTAATTATCAGTATTATTATGTTTTTTACACCAACCAACTTCACATCTAAACTCAATTAATGAAATCAACAAATACATGTGGCACTCCGAGGACTCGAACCCAGGATACTCACATCACCATTGCCCAATCTCTGTCTTTATTCTGACTATTATTTACCCATTCAGAAAGGTGGCGTATTTTTCGTTTACTAATGGATACCATTAGATGATTTTCTTTAGCTTATCATCTACCTCTAGGACGTCAAAGGGGTAAATACCGTGCTAATGTTCATCATAATTACATAGTTCCTTCATAAGCTGCTTAAAATCCCCTAATGTTTGCTCGCATAAAAAGTATAAGTGGCGTAATCGTAGTAAAGGGTTTAAGGGGGGTCACTTCCTGCATTTTTTCTCTTTCTCTCCTTTTCTCTCCTTCTCTGGCTTGTATCCATTCGGCCCCATTTAGCCAACTGTTTTAAGACGTTTATATCCATCCAGGTGTCGATTTCTTCCTGGTGAGCGAAAGCGAGCCAGCATTGTATGGAGAAATCCGGCTTCGCCGGAGAAATTTTTCTATCGAAAAATGTACAAATTTTGCTTGCTGTCAAAACAAAAATGTATACTGTATATGCTAGCTCGCTACCGCTCGCCAGGAAAATATTGACACCTGGATGGGGGTAAACGTCTTAAACCAGTAGGCTGAGTGGGGCCGAATGAATACAACCCAGATAGAGAGAGACAAAAAAACGAGGTGGGCTCCCTTAAATTCTGTATATTAATTTAGAAGGGATCTGTGGGAGCAAAAGTGATAATTGAATAAGATGTTACCCCTTTGATTGGTATACGTCTTTCCGAATCTATAAAATCGCTTACTGTCAACAAGAATATACTGGACAATACACACCGTTACTGAAAGGGTTAAGGGAGCCCACCTCGCTTGTTTTATCTTTCTCTCTCTCTCTCTTTGGCTTGTATCCATTCGGCCCCATTCAGCCTAATGTTTTAAGACATTTTCCCCCATCCAGGTGTCCATATTTTCCTGGCGAGCGGTAGCGATCCAGCATATATATATATATATATATATATATTATTTTTTGTTTTTGACAGCAAGCTAAATTTGTACATTTTTCGATAGAAAAATTTCTCCGGCAAAGCCGGATTTCTCCATACAATGTTGGCTCGCTATCGCTCGCCAGGATTTTTTTTACACCTGGATGGGGATAAACGTCCTTAAACAGTTGGCTGAATGGGGCCGAATGGATACAAGCCAGAGAAAGAGAGAAAAGGAGAGAAAGATAAAAAAAAGCAGGTGACCCCCCTTATAAGTGTACTGCATTCAATGATCAAATATTCTGGAGTACGCATTGTTGCTGGTAACAAATAAACTCATTCTTCAGATGATACATTTTATTATTAGTCAACTGTGTTCCTATTATTTCAATATAATATCCCTTTAACTTTATGTCTAATGCATTATTTATTACAGAATCAATTTAAAATGCCCGTCAGTTCTTTACATTATTGTTTTGTTACTATGCAGCGAAAATAAGAAAATAGTTCATACGAATTGATGTTATATAATAAATACTACGGTACTCTAAAAACGACCCTTGGCAAGAGTGTTGAAATACAATCTCCTTTTAGCGAGAACAATATAACCCCAACACTTATTGTATCGTTAACAATCACTTGGGTTGAACAATGTGAACTAGATGTTTAGCCCCAACATGACGACAACACGCTAATGAAGATTGGAACCGAAGAAATTCAATTCTAACACACGTGAACAGTTTTTCACATACTATGTACGTAAATTTATAAAAAAAGGTGGTTAGTTATACTAACCCCCCCCCCCCTACCACCAAGGTTAGGGGAGCTTCTACCCACGGTATAGTAACATAGATGTTACATCTATGTTACTATACCGTGCTTCTACCTACGTGGTAGGTAATATGCCCGACGTGTCTACTGCCTGTCGTAGAAGGCGAATAAAAGGGGGACGATGTAAATCTGGGCTACCGTTCATCTCATTTGGTCTATTTCAGCCTCGTGATAGCTACGGAACACCAAAGCGCTAAATCTAGTCTCTGGAATGGCTGTTCTTGCCCTGAAGGGCTGCCTTGGGACACTTGGGGTGGTTCCTTGGTTACATGGACCTTGAGATTTATGCATAAGTACCTTCACCCCCAATATAGCATGTCTATGTCTGTCTATCTCTCTGTTTCTCTGTACGATATATATATATACAGTATATATATACAGTATATATATATATATATGTACAGTACCGGTATATGTAATGTATTAATGTATGCATGTGCATAATGTGTGTATGAGTGTGTATATATATATATATATATATAATATTATACAGGTATATATATATATATACACGTGTGTGTGTGTTTGGTTATATGTGTATTTATTGGGGGGGGGGGGAGATGTGGATGGATAGATGGGTCGATAGATAGATGTAATTTTAAGGTGTTATTTTGTCAATTTCTGCCCTGGTGTTGCGTAGAGTAAAGCAGAAGAGCGGTAGTATGGTGAGGGAGGAGGTCAGCACCTGAGTGTACGCCATCCAGCGGTAACCTGTGGAGAAACACGATACAAACCATTAATAATAATAATAATAATAATAATAATAATATAATAATGTATGTATGTATATACTCAGGCACATACCCCATAGTTGGGGGTGGCCGACTTGAAACAGAGCCCAAACAGGTACAACACAACACAACATAAAACAATATAGAAAATAAAAAAATAAGAAAATTCACACACATCTAAGTTGCCCAGGAGAAGACTCAGAGACCAAGGATCACTAAGGGCCTCCAGCACACTCCTACGGTCCCAGACCTCGCGGAGAGGTTCTAGTACAAAGGAGTACAAAGGAAATCAAGCAACAACAGATCTAGTGACCCTTCTAGGCTGCTTGTCCTCCAAAACACTGAGGATCAAGTACCCAAACAGTGGTTTAGAGTGGGTAAGGGAACATTGGAAAGGGAACTACTGCACTGGAACTAATGTCCATGGCAGGATTAGGAAGTTAGTAGGGGACAGAGGGGTTAGTAACTGAGGGGGGGATCATATATAGTTATTCATTTACAAACGCAGTCAGTTGCGTGTTTGATGCAAGATATTTGTCTAGGCGAAGTTTAAAAGAATCAACGGTGCTGCAGTCTATAACGTTAGCAGGCAGACACGCAACGGAACCATACCCACCTCACATCCAGGCATGACCCTTCATATACACCGGTTCCCTGGGCCAGGCACCTGACTGACTATTATCTAGTCCAACTGGCGCCCAACCCCCTCTCCCAACGACCGCGTTATCACTCATCTATTCACAAGCATTCTCCATTCATTCCTATTAATTACCACTTCTCTTGCCTGTTCTAGTCATCTCTCTATCTTTCAATGCTTGTACTACAGTAACTACACACTCTCTTCATCTCGACCGAGGTCTTCCTATACCTCTACCTCCCCTTGTATCTGACTCATATACTCTCTTTGCAAGCCTTTCATCTAACATTCGTTCAACAAGTCCATACCAGCACAGCACCCTTCTGTCCACTCTGGCCGACAAGGGTTCCTGCTGTCCCACTCTACTATACGTACCTCTTCATTCCTCTATCTGTCTCTACGCGTCACTTCACACATACTCCTCAAGCAGTTCATCTCCATCAAATCCAACTTTCTTGTCTCTTGTGCCTTCAGAGCCCATGTCTCAGCCCCATGCATCACTGTTGGTACAACTATCCCTTGATACATTGCACTTTTAGTTTTCATTCCGAGATTTCTCACCTTCCACATACTTCCCATTGCTCCGAAAACTTTCCTTCCTTCACATACTCTGTTTTACCTCCATTTCCACTTATGCATCCCTGCTTTTCACTCCTAGATATTTAAAACACTCCACTTGTTCTAGCATTTCCTCATCTAGCCGTACATTTAGATTTTCCCTACGACCACCTCTATTACGCACCATCACTTTACTTTTATTGACATTCACCCTCAGCTTACTTCTCCCACATACCACACCAAACTCTTTGACTATTCGCTGCAGTTTTTCCTCAGAATCCGCCACCAACGCTGTGTCATCAGTAAACAGCAACTGATTCAACTCCCAATCTCCACCATATTTTCCTACTAAACCCAATCCTCTAACCATAGTTCTCATTTTTACCTCCCTCACCACACCATCCATATACTGTTTACATTAAACAACCACGGTGACATTATACAGTACAACCCTGTCGCAGACCTACATATAGGCCTACCTTAAATCATTCACTGCACTAATTTCCTACTCTAACACATGCTCTGCTCTCTACATAAAAAGAACTCTTGACTGCTCTTAACAAATTTCCTGCAATTTCATAAATCCTTAACACCTTCCACATTGCTTCTCGATCCACAGGATCATGCGCTTTTTCCAAATCCATAAAAGCCCATAATATAGGTTTGATTCCCGAAGGGAAGTAATGAAAACCTAATATTTAGTAGGGCCCCGTAATCATTGACGACTTCGCCTATTAGTAATAATAGTCTCCATTCAACATCCTGCGCCAGCATTTTGAATAGCCCGCGCGGAAGCATCATGGAGTACTCGTCATAAGTGCACGCTTAATTCCCTTATGGGATCGTCATTTTCATCGGGTACCCTACAGAAAAAAACTGTAAAAAATAAAAAGAGAAGAATTAATTTAATCTCTGTTATCTTATGACTTGGCATATTCGTGGATTTCTCATGCTTTGTTTCCCCAACACCTGCCCCCTAGCGGCCATCTTCATCCTTTACTGATATCCCAAGAATAAACTATAGAAATCAGCGAATGGGAAGTGGGATGGTAGGGAGGGCCCGAGTCGTCAATGATTACGGGGCCCTACTAAATATTAGGTTTTCATTACTTCCCTTCGGGAATCAAACCTATAATTTAATAGGGCCCCTTCATCATTGACGACTTCGCCTGAATATCAAGACTGGAGGCGGGACATTCGCAAAATATCCTAACCTTAGGGATGAAGTATCCAGATAACATTTGCTCAAGATTTATTGTATGTAATACAAAAATATAAAAAGGTATAAAAGATTTGCTAGCAGTGCGTGGCATTAAGAAACTGCTCGCTCATGGTCAGATCGATCGTATGCATGAAAAGATGTGACACGCATGTGTCCAGTAGAACTATAACTCAGCGGTAGTTATGTGTTCTGTCCTTAAAATAATTGTACAGTAATATTGTTTTTTGTACACTTTGGTAAAACAGACATAGTTGCAACTATGCGATATATTTCTTAGTATCTAAAATAAGTAGCTAATACTGGACTGTAGAACCCATCCTATCACAGCTCGTGATATATCACAGCTCGTGATATATCACAGCTCGTGATATATCACAATCTCCAAGGGTACAGGGAGGATATGGACTATTCCGCACCCCCCCCCCTTTTTGACACTCAACATATAATAAAACATAAACTACTGTACCCGTTGCCGTAAAGCTACACAGGTACGCTTTGGTTTATCTAGAGCAACAGACAGGTAGCGTGTAAGGAATGTATGATTGGACGCCCAAAGTTGGGTTTGAGCAATATCATCAATTGAAAATTTTTGCAAAAATCTGAAGGACACCGCCCATTTTCTAACATCGTGAGCCCTGCCTACTACGCCGGGATTGATTTCCCTGATAACGTCGACAAGCAAGGAAGCTAGCTTCCGTTTTGTAATACGCTTACCTGCCCGATTAACCCATAAAGCACCTTGTTGGCGATGTTGCGCAGACCTCATAAACTTTGTGATTGCTTGCACAGGACATAAAATGTGATGAATAAGGCCTCTCTTTAGGGCCGGGACGGAAAATTCAGAAAAAATATGGTCTGAATGTTCGTTCTTAGCAATAAAGGAGGGAGACGGCGCGATTTGAACATGGTCGTGCAGTCTCCCAAACCTGAGACAGTTTGGTTCGTTGCTCATCGCCGCCAGCTCCGACACCCGGTTTCCGGTGGCAAGGGCCATGAGAAAAACAGCCTTCTTTAAAAGTGAGTCAAAGTCCGGCGCATAATTATACTTGCGCGATTGAAGCAATTCTAAGGCTTTATCAAGGGACCAGGTGGGCATGAGCTGGCGGGGAGGAGGACGAAGCTTAAAACACGCCCTCATAAAACCTTTCTCCTCCGCCTGTGGTATGGAAAGACCGGTGAGATCAAGGAAAGGGGTCCTAATGGCAGACAGGTGATTTTTTAATGTTATGACCGAAAGACCCTTCTGCTCAAAGAGATAGTCTAAGTACTTGAAAATTAAGGCTCACGAGGCAGTCGTTTGCCTTGAATCCACAATCCAGGTTGTAAATGTTTTCCAATGTGATTGATATTGTCTCCTGGTAGACGGTGTGTACTGATTCATGAGTTTCTGAGTGACACTTGGCCCAAATTGATTTAACCATTTGGCAGAGTAAATATCCATAAGGCAAAACTGAGCGAGGTCCGAAGGTTGCTAATCGTTTCCAAGTGGAAGGCGGAGACCGGGAGGGACACCGGGGTCCTGCACCACCGTTGCAATTGGTGGTACCATACCTGGGCCATCCAAAGCGGCGCGATCAAGGCTACCCGGCCCCGGTAATTCCTCAGTTTGTGAATGACCTTGCACATTAACACAGAGTCTGGTGGCAGAAACAGATAGATTGAGGTCCACCTGTTCCAGTCCACCATCAACGCATCGGGTCCCCCCCGCCGGGGTTACCGCGTGCCTGGTAAGAAAGAGGGGAAGTCTGTGGTTCGTTGTTGACGCAAACAATTCCACCTGTGGACGGGCCGGCTTTGCAATGATCTCGTTGAAGATCGCCTGTTTGATAGTCCATTCTACTAGAGTGCTCCGCCGGCGAGAGAGAGCGTCTGCCCAGACGCGTTCGCTACGCCGGGGAGATAGGTGGCATGCAGGGAAATCCCTAGTGAGTCGGCTAGGGTAAAAATTTGTTCTGAAACGTTCAATAACTCTCGTGACCTCACTGAGCCTTGCTTCTGAATGCAAAAAACTGCGGTTTGATTGTCCATTCTGAATGCTATTGATTTGTTCTTCAATGTCCTGCCATGAGTTTGGAGAAAAAACAGAGGAACTAAAAGCTCTTGCTTGTTGATATGGGCTTGGCTGTCTACCCCCCAAATGCCCTGTCCCTGATGGCCTAGGCTTGACTGGTACCCCCAACCTAGGGTCCCTGAGGCGTCCGTGTCTACCCATACCGTAGGTGGGGGAGACACCCATGACATGACTGAGTAGAGGACTTCGTGCTTGGTCCAGGCCGATAGTAAAGTGTGGATTAATGGAGGAATTGGCCATAATTTCTTCTCCGGCAAGAGAGGGGAACACTTTGTTGCCTTCCAGGATTAATCGCTTGGTTTTCAATCGGCCCAACTTGATTGTTAATTGCACCCAGTTGAGAGAACCGATCAGGGAATCCCACGTTTTCCTGGTCGTATCCAGACTGTGGAGGAACCGGAACAGTTTCCTTCGAAATCTGTTGCGGTTGTCCGCACTCTTGAGTAAGAGTCAGAACGGCGGTATCCCAGACCAGCCCTATCCACTGAATCATCCTTGAGGGGACCAGGTGTGACTTTGCCAAGTTCACCTTGAACCCTAGGGCTTGTACATGAGCTAACACTTGGTTGACATGGTCTTGACATAATTCTACAGAGTTCGCCACTACTAGCCAATCGTCCAGATACCAAAACACCTGTATGCCTCTGACTAACAAGGGTAAAAGAGCTTGCCGGACGAGTTTGGTAAATACTCTTGGTGCTAGGTTCAACCCGAATGGCATCCTTTGAAAGACATAAGTCTCGTGCCGGATTCTCAGAGCGAGAAACTTTTGGAACCTCTTGTTTATGGGGACATGCCAATAGGCATCTTTGAGATCGATCGAACACATCCAACCTTGCGGCGGGAGTGTCAGTCTGAGTTGCTGTACAGTCAGCATCCTGAAGGGTGAATTCTCTACAAAAGTGTTCAGGTGCGAGAGATCTAGAACTGGTCGCATCTGCACACTGTCCCTTTTTGGCACTAAGAAGAGTCTTGACGTGAACACTGGCTGGGAGGTATTGACCTGAATAAGTATTTGTTTGGCAATCATTTTCTGTAACATGACCTCCTCCTCCTGAGACACTGGGGTATACTCCCGCGGCTGATGCAGTCGAGGCCGCCGGCGCCACCGCCAGGTGATTCTTTTGCTCACTATCTTCCTGGCCCATGTATGTTTGGGCCAGGCTGAGCGGAATGCACGGAACGAACCCAGGTGCAGCCGGGGTTCGTCCTTCAAGGCAACTCCCCAATCTCGGGCGTTTGAGCTCGGCCCCGGGATGTGGAGAGTGTGAGTGGCTAGTTTTTTGGAGGTGGTGGTAGGTTGGCATCGGACGCTTGACTAGTTTTGGCTGGTGCATTGCCCTGATGACCTTTATATGGGGCCTTACCCTTATACCCGTGCTGTTTACCTTGTTTGTTTTTGTACTGAGTACCTCCCTGCTGAGGAGGTGGTCTGGGGTCTCGTGGTGCTTGTTTAGCATGGGGTTGGAATGGTTTGTTACCGCCCTTTGGTTTATGAAAGGGCTTCTTAGCTGGGTCTTTCCTAGCTTGGGAGGTAACCTGCTTCCACCCACTTACCATATTAACCCATAATTAGCGGCGAGCAACATAAGTCGAGTTAAATAAAGCTGGACTATGTGGCGGCGCTCGACATAACTCGAGTGGCAATTTCAGCACGTAATGTGGCTGAGAGAGAGAGACAAGTGGTGGCAGGAGACTAGCGAGCGTATGACTGCTCCAGACCACCGCGGCGAACCTACTGACACAAATCTCAGCTCCCTCCTCCCTCTCTCACTCGCTACATACTCAATTATGTACTGAAAGTACCGAATTACCTGCTTTTTGCACTCGCGTTGCACGGTTATTGCAAGAAAACTATCCATCATACAAGGATCGTTATGGTGTCATTCGAAAGCTCTGTTTATGCCCTTTCAGGGATAGGTACTTGTTTTACGTTCTGGGTCTTATTTAGGCATGAAAATGATCACGTAAACAGCCCTATTTTGGCTAAAAACACCCCGCTGTGCGGTACACATAAATAAACCGCATAGGCCGCTCGTAAGGTGTTAAAGATTAAACCCCAAGTTTCAGAGTTAAGAAGGGTGGTAGTAAGAACCGGGGAGAGAGTTACCCGGCGACCTATGTCCGCCGGCAACTTCCTCACCAGATGGACTCTCAGATCTTGGCGGGCCCGAACCGCCTCCAAGATTGCAATTCTAATGTCTCCTAGGGACTGAATGGCATTTTGTAGCAAAAGTCTACGAGACGGCTCAATAGCTTTCCTAATTTGGGGTTCAGTGATGGCCGAGATTGTTCGTGCAAGAGAGGCGGCTACTTGATGACTCACCAAGTACTGAGAGAACATCCGGTAAGCTTTACTGTGTAACTTAAAATCTCGCTCCAAGTGAGCAGCCGGGGTGGGGGAGAGAAAGGTTCGTCCAGAGCGTGTAATGACACTTTAGGGGCCGCCAGAAATGTTAAGGCTGGGGACACCCCTTCCGCTTTGGATACTGGTAGGGAAAAGTATGTATGATTCTCAGGGGGAATTTGATGTGAAGATTTGGAGGTGATAGTAGTGGCAAATACCTGAGCTTCTACCTCCCAATCTACCCAAGGGCCTACTCCCAGCTGCTGCATCTGCAGTACCGGATTCTGAGCTTGGTCCAGAGCCGGAGTTGTAGCCAACTCCGGCGTAATAGCATTTAAGGCTTTGACATCATTGATGCCATCAGTCTTCGACCAGTCAGCAAATAGTCGTGCAGACGCGGCGGAAGGGACGGCCGGTGCGGCTGAATACACAAAATATGCCGGGTTAAGTGAACTTGGGACACCCTTAATCAGCACATATAAGACCCTCCCTGTCTCGTCTTTAGCCCGAAATTTACGGTTCTTATTGATTTCGATGGTCCACCCGCCGGGAACTGGTGGGTCCCCTGACACTGAAGGTTGAGCTATAAGGGGATTCTCTGGTACCACAGGTACCCAAGATCAATCAGTACCATCCTCTATCCCGAAATTTACGGTTCTTATTGATTCGATGGTCCACCCGCCGGGAACTGGTGGGTCCCCTGACACTGAAGGTTGAGCTATAAGGGGATTCTCTGGTACCACAGGTACCCAAGATCAATCAGTACCATAGAGGAGGGGCATGGGGCCCTTCTTCAGATGTGCTCTATCTAAGGGAGAAGGTTGGATATCAGTAATAACCCTGAGGTTGGACAGTGCTAGTGCCGCCGGCACTGTAGGGCCTGGGGTAGCTGCCACCAATGGGGTCGGGCAAGAAGTAGTGACTGTCGGGAGTTCTAAAGGTCTAATCACAGAAGTGCTAGGGGGAGCAGCTGAGAGAGAAACCGGGGACTCCGACGAGGCAGGGATTTGATAATGCTGGATTACCTTATGTAATAATTCATTTACCTGATCAGAAGTCATCCATTTCTTAGAGGGGTCTTTGGATGAATGCGAACTAGTCCCAGAATAATTACTAGGGAGAGACTGAGGAGCCGGGGCGAACATGCCATCCGCCGGCTCCTCATTCTGCTCCAAGATGTCTTGTGAAGCTATCTCCTGAGAGTCTATAATCAGTGTTTCTCAACCTTTTTCTGGTCGTGGCCCCCTTCAATCCAATGCAAGTTCTTGTGGCCCCTCCATGCCAACTTTGAGTTCTTATCCCCCCCCCTCATCCGTAAATCGCCTCTTTTTTCTATGTCAAGGCGATTTTGAGTCTTTGACAGCAGGTACATCACCCGACTGAAACCAGTCTCAACCAAGTAAGACGTGGGAAAAACAAGTAAGAGCAACTTCACATCTTTCCAGAGTAGTGGGTACTTCTTATACACATCTTGATTCATCCACAGCTTCTGGTGTCCTCCACGCTTGAACCTTGCTTGAGCTGTTGTGTTATTCTGAGGTTCAATGAAACTTTCTTGTATTTCTTGAATATTACATATTCTGCAGACAGTTACCTGGTAGTCTGATGTGGTGAAGTGGAGTGATACCTGTCTCTCACACACTCCCATTTATATTAATTATATTAATTTATATTAATTTTCTGTGGCCCCCCGTGGCCCCCCATTTTTCAAATTTGGCCTTGTGGCCCCTGAAAAAATCTCATGGCCCCCAAGGGGGCCATATGGCCCACGTTGAGAAACACTGGTCTATATCATTATCCACCGGGGGCCAAGACAAATCTGGCACTGACGATGGCAACACGTTGATGTCGCCGTCCTCAGTCCGTTCTGGAATGACATTAAGAGGTGGATCGGAATGGCGCCAGTATCCCCCTGTCGCTATGGGCTGGGGGTCATGAGTCACCTGTGAGCTAAATTGGGCCCCCGCTGGATAACCCCTAAACTGGTCGGCCAGCACCCTACTCGGGCCGGTCGACCTAACACTCCATGGAACTACAGTCAACTTTGGTATGGCAAAAGTCACATCAGGAGGTACATGCACAGAATGTTCCTGACTATGTGAAGATGCTAATAAATCAGATCCTATTGCCGACTCTCCTGAATCCTGTGTATGGGTGTCAGAGGGAGGCGTGGGATGAGGCGGCTGAGGAGTCCCTTGCCGGCTGCTCGATGTGTCGTACTCTTCTCTCCGGCGCTTGTGAGACCTGGAAGAGTCCGAGGTGGTGTGGTGAGAGTGTTTCCGGGGAGACTTCGACCTGGACCTCGACTTCCGCCGTGTGGCACGGTCAGAGGAGGGGATCTCAGATATGTCGCTCTCACTATCGCTACTGATAATCTCCTTGCTGATGGCTTTAGCTTTGACCTTGGGTCAATTGGGACCGATTTGGAGGATCCAGGTTTTACTAAAGGTGACTTGATAATTAACTTTTCCCATAGGACTTGGTCATCACATTGGAGTGCTTTATGGGCTGTGTCCTTAGCATAAGAATTGAATGCCGCTTTAATTTCATGCAAGGCTGCTAAACATGACAGGTCTTTCTTCGCCAGCAAGGCGGATTTTAATTCAGAGCAGATGGCGCATTTTTTAGACGACCACACGCCCCGTGAGCGATCTAAACACTTTACACATTTAATGCAAAATATATGAGCAAAAATGGGTAAGAGGGAACAAGAGGGCGTAGCGCAAAGGTCAAACCTAGGCATGTTGCCGTAATTGAGAGAGTCCCCCCCTCCGCCGTGATTAGATGTCCAACTCCGCCGGAGAAGTAGTCTGGGGCCTGGAAAGAAAATTTCCAGGAATCAATGCTCATAAGGATAACCTGCGAGGTATTAAAACATCCTAATCCAAATCCGCCGGAAAAATAGCGAAGGTGCCCCACCTTGCTAACCTTCCGCCGGATCCGTCTGGCTGACTTTTTAATAACTTATCTGTGACAAGAGTCACAGGTCCCGTGACCTTTTAAGTTGTGAGTATTCTGAATGAGTTTGCAAAACTAATCTTATCACTTCGTGTACACTTGACCGGTGGTGCCGCAGGCTATAAGTCTTAAGTGTCACTAGGCCAGTCAGGGCGCATTAACTCGGCGGGCCGAGTTGGTAGCCCTTCTAGGAATGCAATTCTGCCGGGAGAGAGTGGTTCAGCCAAACCACGCCGGGATCTTTTGAACGTTCCTACCCGTTAGAGACGGATAACCTGGACCCACCGCACGGGGCCGCCGGAACATACAAAAACTGCCGGGAACCGGGGTTGGCACAACCTCTTTCCTGCAGTCCCACACATATATATAAAAAAGCATAATGACATGTAGGGATGTCTCCCTTACCCCCCAACAGAGCAAGCTCGCAAGCAAGAAGCCTATGTATGCCCCATACATAGGTAATAATAACAACAGAAATTTAGAAACCTAAATTACCTGAAGCCTACGTCGGAGACCCCTAAGTCGGGCGACCACGTGGTCCGAAGAACATCCCAGCAGACGACGCTCCGACACCCAGCAGCCGCACCATGCAGAGAGAGGCCCCTCTAAGGGGCCTAAGCAAAACACGAACCCTGGAAGGTGGAGCACCATGTGCAGACACCCTTAAACCAGAGCTTTTGCTGATATTTGAAGACAATGGCATGTACTCTCCTCAATATTGACAGTCTGTATCATGCCTCGTAGAGTGGTCGCCTCCTAGCTAAGTAAACACAACAGCTAAGGCGTATCACAAAAACAACAACACATTCGGTACACCCAATCGGAGCTCGTAGACGCCTGTGACAATGGTACCCTATTTTAACACACTCTTCCTGCGGACCTACCAATCTGGCAGCCGTGCTAGCTAATCTAAACCCTGTTACTACAACACAGATGTATACAAATGAGCAAGGACTCACTAGAAGCTCTGCGAACGTCTAATGAAGCGGACACGGCGCGAGCCCTGTTGTCGGTAGGGACGCGAAAGAAGGAAGGACGAAGATGGCTGCTAGGGGGCCTGGTGTTGGGGAAACAAAGCATGAGAAATCCACGAATATGGCAGGTCATAAGATAACAGAGATTAAATTAATTCTTCTCTTTTTATTTTTTACGGGTTTTTTTTCTGTAGGGTACCCGATCAAAATGATGATCCCATAAGGGAATTAAGCGTGCACTTATGACGAGTACTCCATGATGCTTCCACGCGGGCTATTCAAAATGCTGGCGCAGGATGTTGAATGGAGACTATTATCACTAATAGGCGAAGTCGTCAATGATGAAGGGGCCCTATTAAATTATCTCTTTATGCTTCTCGCATAGCTGTCTCACTGCTATGCGAGAAGCATAAGGAGATATTTGGGGAGATGAGTCTCGCAGCAAAGCGTTGTTAAGTGTACTTTAAACCAGTTTACCTGTACTTACCAACGTTAGGAATACTGAGGACGAGAAGGAAGAGCGATACAACAGTGCCGTGAGTGGCCACCAGGACACCACTGACGAGGACCTCAGGCACCGGGTAGGCCAGGTCTATTGCTGCCTCACAGAACAGTGGCATAGCGGCGTAGCTGAGTGATGTACTGCCCACCACACTCACATATACCTGCCCTGTATACTGTATAGGTTAATACATACACACACACACACACACACACAGTCACATACACACACACACACAGTCGTACACACACACACACACCGTCACAGGCATACACACAGTCACACGCACACACTCAAACACACCGTCACATTCAGTCACGCATACAGTCACCCACATACATAAGTAACATAACAGTGGCATGATGGCGTAATTCCATGATGTACTACCCACCACGCTCGTGTACACCTGCCCTGTAGACTGTATAATAGTTAGTACACACACACAAACACACAGTCATGGAAACACACACACGTCACGGAAGCCTAATGCGATTAGTCTCTGTACTGGGAGTGCCTGCTTGAGTGTCGGGGGTTCCATCCCACGCGCCGGTAGGGGAAGTTTCTCTCAAACGCTTTCCCTGGCTGTGAAAGCTAGGTCTGGACGGACCAATTTCGGGGGACCCACGAAGTGTCTTGCCCACGTCTTACTCCTTGGGGGTATGAAGGCGCTCTAGTTAGTAGCCACGATCAGTCTGTTCATCCCTTAAGATACAATCTAGGTTAAGTCTGTGTATTTTCAGCCTTATTGGCTGCCAGCTCCAATTAAACCGATTGTTGTTATTATTATTATTATTATTATTATTATTATTATTATAATACAGTCACCGTTACATATTCAATCACAGAGAGAGAGAGAGAGAGAGAGAGAGAGAACCATGGCATGGTGGTGTAATCTGACAAGATTTTCAAATACTAGTTTTGTTTATGCTATTTACGCTATTATAAGTAGGACAATGACAAACATAATATATAGACTAAGCCTATCCATTGGTATACTATTTTTTTGCATTTTGTATTTTCATTTCTATTTATATATATAGCTATAATAACAACAACAAAAGTAGCCCTGGTCCAGCTGAAAAGCTTGCCGGCTGTAGGCTACCCCCTCCACACTAAAATATACCTGTCCTGTATAGTTGTTAGTTATAGGTAGCGCCAACGAGCTTGACAATTATCTCGATCCCTGACCTCTTCGTAATTCAAAAGGACCTTGAGCAAACTGGCTGTAAGTTTCCACACCTATTTCCTGGTGGACTCTTCCCAAATGATGTAAATGTCAGCCTGATTGCTTTCATTCATTTTGAGTTTTAAGAAGTTAAGGGATCCAGATTATTGTCAAGTTCGTTGGTGCAACCTATAGTACATAGTCACAGTAGCACACACACACACAAGTATGTACTTATTCACTTATAGACATATGGCAATATTTCAAACCTATTTTTCAATTTATAATTAAAACACTTAATTTGAAGTCAAGTGCTTTCTTCTTATGGTCACTCTACAGACTGCCATATTGAATTGTTCCTCTTTATTGAAAACAAAACAATATTATCATAACTTAGTGGCATTTTGGAGGTGCAGACTCTCAAGCAGAAAAGTAAATAATTTATACTACAAACAGGAATGTGCTTGCTAGAATGTATTGTTTTTCTCACATGTTGACACTGGGATGACTTGGTAAGTAATGAGGAGGAACCAGTAGAAGAAGGCAGTGGTGGCGGTCATAAGTACCACCAACAGCACCTTGATGTTACCCTGGTAGTGGTCATTAATGCGACCTGAGATCACTGGGGATATACTAGCCCCAAGTACTGAGGCTATACCCACCCACATGGCTGTGTCCTACAGGAGAAGTCAATACAAAACATATTATTGAAATACAATGTCACCATTTGGTGCCTATATACAGTAAGTAAGCAAGTCTTTCAACAAAGAAAGTAAACGGGAGTTCAGCAAAGAGAATAAATTGTCACCATTTATCCCTTGAGGAAAGATTAGAGGCTGGCATGTCATGCAGGCCCTACCTCCCTTGACACACTCTCAACTACCCTGACTTTGACATATGCCCCAATTACCCTGACATTGACGCACCTTGACATAGCAGAGGAAGTTGCCTCTACCACACCAAGAGAATGGAGCCTAGCAATAGCTTAAAGGCATCATTTGAAACCGGGATACGTGGCATGATGAGCCACATTCCTTTTCAAATGGGGTTGAACCTGCTTTATTTGCAACTAGCGATGTAAGAACAACTCTGTTGCTCCTTTGAAACTGGGACTACAGTACATGGATGCCACGGGATCTTGGGGCTACTAGAACAACAACAATTCCTAGTGTACCAATCTTGTTTGCAACTAATGGTGTTCCCTTGTTTACAACTGTTACTCTCAGTATAACAACTTCATTCGCAACTGAATGTCTTACAGTATAAGGGCAACTGCAAGTCACTTCCAATAAAGATCCAATGATCCAATTGAAGCTACTATTCCGCCTAGGGACACCATCTCCTCCGATCCTTCGCTATGAAGAAGACGAAGGTCTCGACTGGATTGTCCCTGTTACGTCTCCGTCGCCCCACAAGCGATGAAGCCGAATAGGGATCATGTAGGAGTCTATTATTTTAGACACTTATACTAAGTTGCATCACACTAAAATTCAAAGTATCCTTGTATATACTCTGCAATATGGGTCTACTCATACTTGATATATTGTAAAATATCTTCCATGCTGAAATTAAGGTAGGCTACCCTGAATATGCACAGAAATAGGTTGCTTAGGTTTTCTCATGTCGTGGTCTAGCGGTATGCGCTCGAATTCCTAGGGATTTGGGTTGGATTCCTGGGTGAATAAGGATACGTTATTATATGTACAGTATACTCACAAGCCATACTAAGTACAACTATAATTTAGTACACCTATTTAAATCTTTTAGCCTTTAAAGACAGCTATGAAGCATTTAGGATAATCTAAAGCACTATTATTTTCAGTAATTCAGTAAAAATTCAAATGAGTATTCAGGTAAAATTAATGTAATATATTTGTACACATTGGAAGTGATGAAAGCAAATTAATAACAACATTATGGGTATTAGATGTTAAACCAGATTAGTTTTTTTTATGACGTTAAGACAAGTAATAATACATTATTTAAGTATAATAAATTATAAAAATAAAGTATTTGACACACCTGTTGAAACCCAAGAGGAATGAGGGAAAAGTTGAGTATTGTCACCCAACCCATGGGCGGCCCCACAAACACTCCATACGAGAACAGCAGTAACAGGAAAGACTTGTTTCTGAAAGGAAATAAATAAATTAGACACACACTCAAATCTCTTGGTATGATTTTCTTCATGTATTGTAAAGTACATCTATATCTTATAATATGGCTATCGCATAATACTGTTAATTACATGTAATGTAAATTACATCTATATCGTATATTATGGTTATAGCATATTAAACTGATGTGCCTTAAAATCTCTTATGAAGCCGTAAAGTATGAATTTTTGAAAATCAATTGTATAGAATTCTGCTTAAATTAACTATTTCAATTTCAACTTAATTTTATAGACTGGAGTCGTGCTTTATTAACTAAATGCACACTTGTACAGATAATCATTATTGTCGGTACATTCTCACACCAGACAAGTAAACTGTTACGCCAATATTATTGAGGGGGGATGTTTTTATGTATTTTGTTTTATTTGTTTGTTTTTCCCTCATGTTTAGCCTCATTAGTTTTCAAATATATGTTTAGACATTGGCCTATTAGTTTGGCGATTATAAGACCTTCCACCTCATATCTGTGTCAATATTAAGATCTTTCGTGCCATTTACGTGTTGATTTTTTCCTGGCGAGCAATAGCGAACCTTAATTTACGTGGAATCGGCCTTTGGCCGGGACATTTTTCTACCGAAAAGTGTACAAATTTACCTAGAAGGGGGATCTTGGGGATGTTTTTTTTAAGCATGATGGAGGTCTAGCTTATCACAATGGGGTATTGACTGGGCAGAAATGCGAATGATGCACACTATATGTTACCTATTTACATAAAGGGATAATAGACATAGAAGACAGTTCACAAAGGTTATATGATTACTCTATACGATACATGGATACTAATAGATCAATAACACTTCAATAGAATACAACAGAATACTAATATATATATATATATATATATATATATATATATATATATATATATATATGCAATAACTGAGGCAAAATTATTGTCTTCATTGACATCGGTGGTGGCTGGAGGAAGTTGGTAGAAGGTGAACGGAGCGCAAGTTATCTTCACTCCAGGGAATACATTCGCCTAGCAAATATCCCAAGGGCATTGAGAGAGAAAAAGGTGTTTGGCACATTGCAGGTTAAGTAGGGAGAAAAAAGGGGGAAAAGAGGGTTAGGTGGCACCTTTAGGGGGGCGAGATCGGCTTGGTCAATTCTACTTTTGGGGGAGGGAAGTTCATGTAGGCTAGGCAAGAGTGAACTACATGTGTTAGTAGAATTGAAGAGAATACCGTTGTCTTTCATACAAAACTAGAGTTACACTTGACAAATGTCTTATTAAAACTTTGTTTATAACACTATGCAAAATATAAGACTTCACACGACATATAACGAACGCTTTTGGTATTAACCTTCACTGGAATATCACAACACTAGAAACCTACATTAGAAAACAAGAACACTGTGATTACAAATCCTTGTTTATTCACATGCACACTAGAGGGTCTCGAAGAGTGCACTATGAATATTCCTAGTAAGAATCTTCTTTACACTGGTGTGCACATTGGAGACTTTATACGGAATCAATTAAACATTCAAGATGTCAACGGAATGTTTTACACACTTATTCTATTAGTGCAATCGCTCATTAATTAACATTAACACTGGAGGGTCTTGATGGATGCACGTCGAATGCTCTTTGCATGAATCTCTACACCGGCATGCACACTGGAGACTATATAGAATCAATTAAACACTTGAGGATGTCAGGGGGCATTATTACACATGGATTTGATTAGTGCAAGCCCTCGTTTATGAACATGAACACTTGAGGGTCTTGATGGATGCACGAATGAACACTCAATTAATTTTATTATTACAAGCCCTCATTAAGTAAATGAACACTAGAGGGTCTCGCTGGATGCACAATGGACACTGAGCATTAATCTCTTTCACAATAGCATGCACACTGAGAGAGGCTATGTATTATTAAATGAACACTTCAGGCGTCCCGGGGACACAGACTCAAAACGGGTGGTAAGGGAAAGTTAATCAGATTATAAAGGGATATGTCCTTCCCATCTTGTGCATGAAGGGTTTTCTCTACTCAGAAGTGCGATACACATACATCGGCCTGTCTCACAGTTAGACAGACGTCAGGATACCACAGGGCTGCAGTACAGACACATTGGCCTACCTCACAGTTAGACAGACGTCAGGATAACACAAGGCTACAACACACACACGTTGTCCTGCCTCACAGTTAGACATACGTCAGGATACCATAGAGCTTACGTTAATGGTCCAAACACAGGAGAGTCAAACTTCCACTCATAGTGTTTTTAGCAGTTCGTCATTCAGTTGTCGACTCAGTTCTTCGAAATAGTCATCAGAGTTCAAATTAATAAGCGCCTTTAACTCCTGCAGCTCGGTACACTCTAGGGGCAACACTTCCTCTTGATAGCTAGTTTGACTGGGACAGGGGTAAAAACTTTTCTCTCTTTCAGAAGGTGGGTTGTCAGCACAGTGTTTACTTTCTCTCTCCATAAGAGTGTCCCTTAGGTCGCATCCAGTAATTTCTAAATTGTGACTGCTTAGTTGGTAGCAAAGGAGAGGAGGGGGAGGATGGTTGCTTGTGGTGAGCTCATGTCTCTCTGCTCTGAAGGGGAATTTTGGGCCTTATCTGTCCCCATCCCGGATGACGCTGTGCCTGTGGGGTGGTCCTATGAACCAATCACATCGTATAGTAGGCCTACTAGTGGTAGTAGTAGTAGTAGTCGTTCCCTAGGCTGCCTGGCCGAACAGCTGGGTTTTCCCACAGTTCTCAAGGAGTGTGTGTTGTGTTGTTAGCGTAAGTGGTTGTGCGTTATGCAGTCTTCCAAAATGTGTTTGATTGTGTGCGGTGTTGTGTTACAACCCGGACAGGTGTCCCGGACGGAGTCATCCAGCCTCTTCTGATAACTCAGAAGGGCTGGATGGTGCCCACATTGCAGCCTAGCCAGGTGAACTCTGTCCTCACAGGAAAGGAAGGTTTTTGAGGGATAGACTTCAGGGGCCCATGCATGTAGCTGAGTGTTGTCTTTGAGTGACTGGATGGATCGGTGGGTGATTTGAGTATGGATATGCTTCTGGAGGCTGGCTTGGGGTGGGCAAGGGGTAAGTGAAGACTATTTGTATATGATAATGAGTACTAGGTGTTGTTTTGATGCTTTATGGTGTGTCTGTAAGTCTGCCATGTAGTGTAGTGGGTGGTGTTGGTTTGTGGAGGCTGCGGCGAGAAATTGCGTTCCTCTCATATCAAGGTGATCCTTCATTTTGAGGACTTTGGTTGCCTGGTGTAAGTGATCTGTAGGTGTGGTAGCTGTGCAGCCAGTGATTATTTTTAGAGCTTTGTTCTGTACGGTCTGTAGGGTGTTGTGATGTGTTTCAGAGAGGTTAGAGGCCCAAGCAGGGCTAGCATATTTCATCACTGAACCTATATATTGTTTTCAGACTGTGGTAGTAGTTTCTTTGTTATGTCTAAATATTGTGTGGGCAAGTGACTTGAGGGCGTTTAGTCTTGGTATCAGTTTGTTTTTGATGATTGTAATATGTTGTTTAAATGACATAGATGTATTGTATGTTACATCAAGGAATTTGTGTGTATTTGTGTGTGTTATGGGGATATTGTTTAAGGTGAATTGTCGGATACGACTATGTTCTACTGTCCAGTTTGTGAGGAGGGTCACTGTAGATTTGGCTGGGGCTAGTTTGAGTCTGTTTGTGGTGAACCAGTCGTCTATTGAGGTGCGGTTGGAGGAGTTGTGCGGCTATGTTTGCGTTTCGATATGTACACTCACGCGTACTAAAAGTTGCTCAGGGGTGGGTCCTTCCTTCCCCTATTCCACCCTGGGCAGGTGGAAGGGGGGAGTCGGGTCCAAGTCTACCCCACCTTCCACCCCCAAACTATCCCCAACTCCCCCACCTCCCTTCTCTAGCTGCCAGTTAGTCATTAGCGACGATAGTGCTCATGTTTTACAAATTATTGTTAAACCATCATTGCACATGTTTACAATGGCCAACATTAAAAATATATTAGGAATTTATTAATACAAATATACTGTATAATTGCATTCTCAAAATGAGTCTCTATATACAACGTGGGTTACACGAATCTCGGCTGTAGTGATTTGCCTCTCTCTCTCTCTCTCTTAACACGCAGACTACGAGGTTAGTTCATTCAAGTTTTAAAATATGTAATGGGTTTGATAATGTGTTTCATAGCAAAATGTTTGACCTCAATATGAATACAATACGCAACCATGGCTGGCAGTTAAAATTTAAAAAATTCAGCACTATTATTTGTGGAAACTGTTTGCCATTTATGATCTGCTCTACCTGGAACAAACTTTCCTCAGAGTTTTTAAAAATTTCCTCAGTTGAGCAGTTCAAGAAGATAGTAGATAGTATTGTGCACACTCTGTAAGGAGTGTAGTGCACTGAAAAATATATCTCCTTCCACTTCGAATATTTCCCCGTAATGGACCGCAAAGTCTTTTGAGATACTAACTACTCTTTGTAACTCTCTCATTGCACACACTTTCTACAACCAAAATGTAACGGATCTGAATGTGGTATATTTCCCTGCATTAGTGTGTGTGATGAATGTTGCCTGCATCCGATACACATAGAGGAGAGTTGGTGGTAAAACTGTCATTAGTTGGGGGTTTGTAGAGGTGAGAGGCTGGGATCACAGATAGAGACAGAAAAGGGGGAAGTAAGGAGGCGAGCCCTGCTACTCAAGGGCTCTATACTCAAACCTTACTAAAAGTTAACACCGACTTTGATAGTAATTTGTATCGAGTTCTACATATATTTGATTGAAAACAAAAGTGTATAGGCCACATATAATGACATACAGACCGTTTATGGTATGTATGGTATTGAATAAATGAGAATAACTTATTGACATGATAGACGAAACAATCAATAACAGTCGCAACACTATTTCGGCCAATCTTTGCCTTTAGTCCTTTACTTTTATGATATATAAGCCCGACTGTGTAAGTAATTTGAGAACCTAGGAGTAGATCGTAGAGGGCAGGTTGATTGATGTGTATTGCAATAATGGTGAACATAATATCCTGAATACTGTATGAGATTGGATTAAATTACGGTATTATTATATTGAAACCACAATAAGTCTTGATCGTAGAAAGTAGTGCAATGAGAGAGAGACACACACGCAGATAGATACTGTATATATATATATATACAGCAGGAATAGAAGAACAAAGTACGCTACGAGCAGTTCCATACTTTATTACCAAACGTTTCGACATCACACTGGTGTCATCTTCAGTGGTCTACAAATCAAAAGATAATATTACAAATATGAAAGCTTAAAAGATTATTGAAAATAATTAGAACATAACAAAAACAAAACAAAATATATATATGGGGCAGAATGATAGGGTTAATACAAAGGAGGAGTAATTTAAACAAAGTTAAGCGGGTGCGATGATACCGTAGAGTTAAGGGAGGGTTTTAATTTTGAAATATAGAGGGATTCTAAAACTCTAATATCAACACGTTGACAGGAATCCAAAATATCAAAATGATCCTGTTTCACACCAAAACCACAAGATATAGCGTGTACAGCTGAGTAAGAAGGCGACTTGAAAGGCAGACCTGTTCTACTAGACTGACCTATGTGCTCGTCAATTCGTGTTTTGAAAGCTCGGTATGAGCTTCCAATATACCCTGCCTGGCAGCTAGGGCAAGCGAACTTGTAAATAATTGACGAACGAAGGTCAGTGGGTAGTCGATCTTTAAACTTAAAAAATGAACCAATTTTAAATGTATTCTTATGAATGAAGCTGAAAGTAATTTGCGGGTAAAATTTGAGCAAATATCTTCTTAAATTATTTTCTATTTTACTCGAGACTTCGCCTAGGTAAGGAATGACTAAAAATATCTCCTCCTTTCTAACTGTCGGAATACTATGTTTTGGTTGGTAAATTCTACACAAATAATTATTTACAATTTTATATAAGATGGTGCTATAACCATTCTTAACAAAAAAGTCTTTTAGAAACATAATTTCCTTATGAAATAATTGGTAACTGGATGTGAGTGAGTAGGCTCTGTGAAGCAGTGTCTTTATCGCATTAATCTTGAATTTATTTTGACAATAGCTAAAAAAACTCGTCCCTAGTCCCGAAAACGTACCTTTACGGAAAATTGAGAAGCAAAGTTTACCATTGATTTTCGTGATTAGTATATCTAAAAAAACAAGTTTATTTTCGGATTCGGTTTCCATTGTGAACTTTATATTCTTATGTTTTGCATTTATATAATCAAAAAAGAGTTGGGCGTGACTGGGATCCTTGAATATTACTAGCGTATCATCAACGTACCTCCGGTACAATAAGGGTTTAAAATTAGATGGGCATTGATCAAGCCAAATTTGTTCCCAATAGCATAAAAATACGTCAGCTAAGGTAGGGGATAAGGGGGTGCCCATCGCGGTACCATCAATTTGTTTATAGAGCTCACCGTTAAATATAAAAAGACCGTCTTTAACACACAATGAGATTAAATTTGTAAAAATACGTTTACTCATACACATGAATGTATCTACGCCTTCAAAAATTAAGTTTGTACAAATATCAACAGTTTCGTTTACAGGAATGTTAGTGAACAAAAACTTTATGTCGAAGCTACACATGTAAGAATTCTCTGAAAATTCAAGATTAGATAAGGAATTCACCAGTTCATAAGAGTTCTTAGCAGTAAACTCGTTTTTTGTGAGACTCGAGAGTAAAGGGACTAAGAATTTAGAAATGTTGAATGAGGCAGTGTTATATGCACCCATAATAGGTCGAAGAGGGACTGAGGGTTTGTGTATCTTAGGAAGGCCGTACATTATTCCTGGGGAGGATCCTGATAGTTTTAGGGTCTTAGCAGTCTCATCCGTTATTGTGCCTAAGGAGACTAATTTATTTATGAATCTAATTACCTTGTCTTCAATTTTTAAAGCAGCTTTATATATAGTGACGTTATCGAGTTTAGTGAACTTGGTGAAGTCCGTAAGCAAATCTTTCATTTTTGCAACATAATCACATTTATTAAGTAATACAACTCTCTTGCCCTTGTCGGGTCTGCAAATTACCAAATCATTATTACTACCTAATTTTTTCAGAACATTAAAATCAGCTTTCGTAAAGATGGGAGAGAACACTTTATTACTTTTAAATCCATAAAATTCTTTACAAACTACGTTGCGGATCGAAGTAATGACATTGTTGAATGAGAATCCGTTAGCGATTTTGCAATGTTAAGTCTATTTGCGAGGCTTTCAAACGTTAAGAAATATTTATAAAATGAAGGTTTATATATCGGGAGGCCAAATTCTAATCCAAATGAAAGTAGATATTTCTCTCTATGGGACAAACATACATTAGAAAAGTTGAATATAACATCTTTAGGATCGCAAGACTTGAACTCATAAGTGGCTCCTAATTTTTGTAATTTACGTTCATGATTAATGGTCACAGTTTTGGTTAGTTTTTCCTTTTCTCTTCGTACATAAGTTTTTAAACAATAGTAATCTAATCTAGACACTGACTCACACAGATATATATATATATATACATATACCGGTATATATATATATATATATATATATATATATATATATATATATATAAAGAGACAGAGAGAGAGAGAGAGAGAGAGAGAGAGAGAGAGAGAGAGAGAGCTAGCTACATAGAGCTACATAGATACACAGACCACACAGACCTCAAGGTCCTTACTAGGCAGTCTGGCCTTACAAACTATATATGTATATATGCATATATATATATATATATATATATATATATATATATATATACATATACACCGGTACATACATATACACACATACACACACACACACACATATACACATACACATACATACATACACACATACATACATATATATACAGTATATATATACATAATGTACAGTGCACACACATACACTTACATACATTTTTTTTTTTTTTTTTTTTCATATCACCCCAGCCCTCTGCAGATAGAGGTCAAGCCTTCCCTTGAAAGCGTTTATTGTGTCGCTCTCCACCTCTCTCGCTGGTAGTTTATTCCACTCTGTCGCCACACTGTAGGTGAAGAAACTCTTTGTGACATCTAGGTTTGCCTTTTTGGTTTTTAATTTCATTCCATTTCCGCGAG